>OY744483.1:225855012-227055012 GCA_963556165.1 Tipula helvola
AATATTTTAACAAAAAAAAAAAAATAAAAAAAAAAACAAAAAAAAAAATAGGTATTCAGAGAATATTTTAAAAAAATTTTGTTTGCACTAAATTACGGTCTCATAGTATACTACGTAGTACAGTGTGCCTCTGAAAGAGCACGCATTTATTAAATGTGGTTATATAAATTTATATTAAAATTATTTTATCGTAATTCTGATAACCTAGAGCATCGATTAAGCCAATAAAATAATAATATTTTAACAAAAAATTTGTTTGCACTAAATTACGGTCTCATAGTATACTACGTAGTACAGTACGCCTCTGAAAGAGTACGCATTTATTAAATGTGTTTATATAAATTTATATTAAAATTATTTTTATCATAATTCTGATAATCTAGAGCATCGATTAAGCCAATAAAATAATAATATTTTAACAAAAAATTTGTTTGCACTAAATTACGGTCTCATAGTATACTACGTAGTACAGTACGCCTCTGAAAGAGTACGCATTTATTAAATGTGTTTATATAAATTTATATTAAAATTATTTTTATCATAATTCTGATAATCTAGAGCATCGATTAAGCCAATAAAATAATAATATTTTAACAAAAAATTTGTTTGCACTAAATTACGGTCTCATAGTATACTACGTAGTACAGTACGCCTCTGAAAGAGTACGCATTTATTAAATGTGTTTATATAAATTTATATTAAAATTATTTTTATCATAATTCTGATAATCTAGAGCATCGATTAAGCCAATAAAATAATAATATTTTAACAAAAAATTTGTTTGCACTAAATTACGGTCTCATAGTATACTACGTAGTACAGTACGCCTCTGAAAGAGTACGCATTTATTAAATGTGTTTATATAAATTTATATTAAAATTATTTTTATCATAATTCTGATAATCTAGAGCATCGATTAAGCAAATAAAATAATAATATTTTAACAAAAAATTTGTTTGCACTAAATTACGGTCTCATAGTATACTACGTGGTACAGTACGCCTCTGAAAGAGTACGCATTTATTAAATGTGTTTATATAAATTTATATTAAAATTATTTTTATCATAATTCTGATAATCTAGAGCATCGATTAAGCCAATAAAATAATAATATTTTAACAAAAAATTTGTTTGCACTAAATTACGGTCTCATAGTATACTACGTAGTACAGTACGCCTCTGAAAGAGTACGCATTTATTAAATGTGTTTATATAAATTTATATTAAAATTATTTTTATCATAATACTAGATTATATCTAGAGCATCGATTAGCTAATAAAATAATAATATTTTAACAAAAAATTTGTTTGCACTAAATTACGGTCTCATAGTATACTACGTAGTACAGTACGCCTCTGAAAGAGTACGCATTTATTAAATGTGTTTATATAAATTTATATTAAAATTATTTTTATCATAATTCTGATAATCTAGAGCATCGATTAAGCCAATAAAATAATAATATTTTAACAAAAAATTTGTTTGCACTAAATTACGGTCTCATAGTATACTACGTAGTACAGTGTGCCTCTGAAAGAGCACGCATTTATTAAATGTGATTGTATAAATTTATATTAAAATTATTTTTATCGTAATTCTGATAACCTAGAGCATCGATTAAGCCAATAAAATAATAATATTTTAACAAAAAATTTGTTTGCACTAAATTACGGTCTCATAGTATACTACGTAGTACAGTACGCCTCTGAAAGAGTACGCATTTATTAAATGTGTTTATATAAATTTATATTAAAATTATTTTTATCATAATTCTGATAATCTAGAGCATCGATTAAGCCAATAAAATAATAATATTTTAACAAAAAATTTGTTTGCACTAAATTACGGTCTCATAGTATACTACGTAGTACAGTACGCCTCTGAAAGAGTACGCATTTATTAAATGTGTTTATATAAATTTATATTAAAATTATTTTTATCATAATTCTGATAATCTAGAGCATCGATTAAGCCAATAAAATAATAATATTTTAACAAAAAATTTGTTTGCACTAAATTACGGTCTCATAGTATACTACGTAGTACAGTACGCCTCTGAAAGAGTACGCATTTATTAAATGTGTTTATATAAATTTATATTAAAATTATTTTTATCATAATTCTGATAATCTAGAGCATCGATTAAGCCAATAAAATAATAATATTTTAACAAAAAATTTGTTTGCACTAAATTACGGTCTCATAGTATACTACGTAGTACAGTACGCCTCTGAAAGAGTACGGATTTATTAAATGTGTTTATATAAATTTATATTAAAATTATTTTTATCATAATTCTGATAATCTAGAGCATCGATTAAGCCAATAAAATAATAATATTTTAACAAAAAATTTGTTTGCACTAAATTACGGTCTCATAGTATACTACGTAGTACAGTACGCCTCTGAAAGAGTACGCATTTATTAAATGTGTTTATATAAATTTATATTAAAATTATTTTTATCATAATTCTGATAATCTAGAGCATCGATTAAGCCAATAAAATAATAATATTTTAACAAAAAATTTGTTTGCACTAAATTACGGTCTCATAGTATACTACGCGTAGTACAGTATGCCTCTGAAAGAGTACGCATTTATTAAATGTGTTTATATAAATTTATATTAAAATTATTTTTATCATAATTCTGATAATCTAGAGCATCGATTAAGCCAATAAAATAATAATATTTTAACAAAAAATTTGTTTGCACTAAATTACGGTCTCATAGTATACTACGTAGTACAGTACGCCTCTGAAAGAGTACGCATTTATTAAATGTGTTTATATAAATTTATATTAAAATTATTTTTATCATAATTCTGATAATCTAGAGCATCGATTAAGCCAATAAAATAATAATATTTTAACAAAAAATTTGTTTGCACTAAATTACGGTCTCATAGTATACTACGTAGTACAGTATGCTTCTGAAAGAGCACGCATTTATTAAATGTGTTTATATAAATTTATATTAAAATTATTTTTATCATAATTCTGATAACCTAGAGCATCGATTAAGCCAATAAAATAATAATATTTTAACAAAAAATTTGTTTGCACTAAATTACGGTCTCATAGTATACTACGTAGTACAGTACGCCTCTGAAAGAGCACGCATTTATTAAATGTGTTTATATAAATTTATATTAAAATTATTTTTATCATAATTCTGATAATCTAGAGCATCGATTAAGCCAATAAAATAATAATATTTTAACAAAAAATTTGTTTGCACTAAATTACGGTCTCATAGTATACTACGTAGTACAGTACGCCTCTGAAAGAGTACGCATTTATTAAATGTGTTTATATAAATTTATATTAAAATTATTTTTATCATAATTCTGATAATCTAGAGCATCGATTAAGCCAATAAAATAATAATATTTTAACAAAAAATTTGTTTGCACTAAATTACGGTCTCATAGTATACTACGTAGTACAGTACGCCTCTGAAAGAGTACGCATTTATTAAATGTCTTTATATAAATTTATATTAAAATTATTTTTATCATAATTCTGATAATCTAGAGCATCGATTAAGCCAATAAAATAATAATATTTTAACAAAAAATTTGTTTGCACTAAATTACGGTCTCATAGTATACTACGTAGTACAGTACGCCTCTGAAAGAGTACGCATTTATTAAATGTGTTTATATAAATTTATATTAAAATTATTTTTATCATAATTCTGATAATCTAGAGCATCGATTAAGCCAATAAAATAATAATATTTTAACAAAAAATTTGTTTGCACTAAATTACGGTCTCATAGTATACTACGTAGTACAGTACGCCTCTGAAAGAGTACGCATTTATTAAATGTGTTTATGAGACCGTAATTTAGTGCAAACAAATTTTTTGTTAAAATATTATTATTTTATTGGCTTAATCGATGCTCTAGATTATCAGAATTATGATAAAAATAATTTTAATATAAATTTATATAAACACATTTAATAAATGCGTACTCTTTCAGAGGCGTACTGTACTACGTAGTATACTATGAGACCGTAATTTAGTGCAAACAAATTTTTTGTTAAAATATTATTATTTTATTGGCTTAATCGATGCTCTAGGTTATCAGAATTACGATAAAAATAATTTTAATATAAATTTATATAACCACATTTAATAAATGCGTGCTCTTTCAGAGGCACACTGTACTACGTAGTATACTATGAGACCGTAATTTAGTGCAAACAAATTTTTTTTGTTAAAATATTATTATTTTATTGGCTTAATGGATGCTCTAGATTATCAGAATTATGATAAAAATAATTTTAATATAAATTTATATAAACACATTTAATAAATGCGTACTCTTTCAGAGGCGTACTGTACTACGTAGTATACTATGAGACCGTAATTTAGTGCAAACAAATTTTTTGTTAAAATATTATTATTTTATTAGCTTAATCGATGCTCTAGATTATCAGAATTATGATAAAAATAATTTTAATATAAATTTATATAAACACATTTAATAAATGCGTACTCTTTCAGAGGCGTACTGTACTACGTAGTATACTATGAGACCGTAATTTAGTGCAAACAAATTTTTTGTTAAAATATTATTATTTTATTGGCTTAATCGATGCTCTAGGTTATCAGAATTACGATAAAAAAATTTTAATATAAATTTATATAACCACATTTAATAAATGCGTGCTCTTTCAGAGGCACACTGTACTACGTAGTATACAATGAAACCGTAATTTAGTGCAAACAAATTTTTTGTTAAAATATTATTATTTTATTGGCTTAATCGATGCTCTAGATTATCAGAATTATGATAAAAATAATTTTAATATAAATTTATATAAACACATTTAATAAATGCGTACTCTTTCAGAGGCGTACTGTACTACGTAGTATACTATGAGACCGTAATTTAGTGCAAACAAATTTTTTGTTAAAATATTATTATTTTATTGGCTTAATCGATGCTCTAGATTATCAGAATTATGATAAATTTATATAAACACATTTAATAAATGCGTACTCTTTCAGAGGCGTACTGTACTACGTAGTATACTATGAGACCGTAATTTAGTGCAAACAAATTTTTTGTTAAAATATTATTATTTTATTGGCTTAATCGATGCTCTAGATTATCAGAATTATGATAAAAATAATTTTAATATAAATTTATATAAACACATTTAATAAATGCGTACTCTTTCAGAGGCGTACTGTACTACGTAGTATACTATGAGACCGTAATTTAGTGCAAACAAATTTTTTGTTAAAATATTATTATTTTATTGGCTTAATCGATGCTCTAGGTTATCAGAATTACGATAAAAATAATTTTAATATAAATTTATATAACCACATTTAATAAATGCGTGCTCTTTCAGAGGAACACTGTACTACGTAGTATACTATGAGACCGTAATTTAGTGCAAACAAATTTTTTGTTAAAATATTATTATTTTATTGGCTTAATCGATGCTCTAGATTATCAGAATTATGATAAAAATAATTTTAATATAAATTTATATAAACACATTTAATAAATGCGTACTCTTTCAGAGGCGTACTGTACTACTTAGTATACTATGAGACCGTAATTTAGTGCAAACAAATTTTTTGTTAAAATATTATTATTTTATTATCTTAATCGATGCTCTAGATTATCAGAATTATGATAAATTTATATAAACACATTTAATAAATACTCTTTCAGAGGCGTACTGTACTACGTAGTATACTATGAGACCGTAATTTAGTGCAAACAAATTTTTTGTTAAAATATTATTATTTTATTGGCTTAATCGATGCTCTAGATTATCAGAATTATGACAAAAATTATTTTAATATAAATTTATATAAACACATTTAATAAATGCGTACTCTTTCAGAGGCGTACTGCACTACGTAGTATACTATGATACCGTAATTTAGTGCAAACAAATTTTTGTTAAAATATTATTATTTTATTGGCTTAATCGATGCTCTAGATTATCAGAATTATGATAAAAATAATTTTAATATAAATTTATATAAACACATTTAATAAATGCGTACTCTTTCAGAGGCGTACTGTACTACTTAGTATACTATGAGACCGTAATTTAGTGCAAACAAATTTTTTGTTAAAATATTATTATTTTATTATCTTAATCGATGCTCTAGATTATCAGAATTATGATAAAAATAATTTTAATATAAATTTATATAAACACATTTAATAAATGCGTACTCTTTCAGAGGCGTACTGTACTACGTAGTATACTATGAGACCGTAATTTAGTGCAAACAAATTTTTTGTTAAAATATTATTATTTTATTGGCTTAATCGATGCTCTAGACTATCAGAATTATGATAAAAATAATTTTAATATAAATTTATATAAACACATTTAATAAATGCGTACTCTTTCAGAGGCGTACTGTACTACGTAGTATACTATGAGACCGTAATTTAGTGCAAACAAATTTTTTGTTAAAATATTATTATTTTATTGGCTTAATCGATGCTCTAGGTTATCAGAATTACGATAAAAATAATTTTAATATAAATTTATATAACCACATTTAATAAATGCGTGCTCTTTCAGAGGCACACTGTACTACGTAGTATACTATGAGACCGTAATTTAGTGCAAACAAATTTTTTGTTAAAATATTATTATTTTATTGGCTAATCGATGCTCTAGATATAATATAGAATTATGATAAAAATAATTTTAATATAAATTTATATAAACACATTTAATAAATGCGTACTCTTTCAGAGGCGTACTGTACTACGTAGTATACTATGAGACCGTAATTTAGTGCAAACAAATTTTTTGTTAAAATATTATTATTTTATTGGCTTAATCGATGCTCTAGGTTATCAGAATTACGATAAAAATAATTTTAATATAAATTTATATAAACACATTTAATAAATGCGTACTCTTTCAGAGGCGTACTGTACTACGTAGTTTACTATGAGACCGTAATTTAGTGCAAACAAAATTTTTGTTAAAATATTATTATTTTATTGGCTTAATCGATGCTCTAGATTATCAGAATTATGATAAAAATAATTTTAATATAAATTTATATAAACACATTTAATAAATGCGTACTCTTTCAGAGGCGTACTGTACTACGTAGTATACTATGAGACCGATATTTAGTGCAAACAAATTTTTTGTTAAAATATTATTATTTTATTGGCTTAATCGATGCTCTAGATTATCAGAATTATGATAAAAATAATTTTAATATAAATTTATATAAACACATTTAATAAATTCGTACTCTTTCAGAGGCGTACTGTACTACGTAGTATACTATGAGACCGTAATTTAGTGCAAACAAATTTTTTGTTAAAATATTATTATTTTATTGGCTTAATCGATGCTCTAGATTATCAGAATTATAATAAAAATAATTTTAATATAAATTTATATAAACACATTTAATAAATGCGTACTCTCTCAGAGGCGCACTGTACTACGTAGTATACTATGAGACCGTAATTTAGTGCAAACAAATTTTTTGTTAAAATATTATTATTTTATTGGCTTAATCGATGCTCTAGATTATCAGAATTATGATAAAAATAATTTTAATATAAATTTATATAAACACATTTAATAAATGCGTACTCTTTCAGAGGCGTACTGTACTACGTAGTATACTATGAGACCGTAATTTAGTGCAAACAAATTTTTTGTTAAAATATTATTATTTTATTGGCTTAATCGATGTTCTAGGTTATCAGAATTATAATAAAAATAATTTTAATATAAATTTATATAAACACATTTAATAAATGCGTACTCTTTCAGAGGCGTACTGTACTGCGTAGTTTACTATGAGACCGTAATTTAGTGCAAACAAATTTTTTGTTAAAATATTATTATTTTATTGGCTTAATCGATGCTCTAGATTATCAGAATTATGATAAAAATAATTTTAATATAAATTTATATAAACACATTTAATAAATGCGTACTCTTTCAGAGGCGTACTGTACTACGTAGTATACTATGAGACCGTAATTTAGTGCAAACAAATTTTTTGTTAAAATATTATTATTTTATTGGCTTAATCGATGCTCTAGATTATCAGAATTATGATAAAAATAATTTTAATATAAATTTATATAAACACATTTAATAAATGCGTACTCTTTCAGAGGCGTACTGTACTACGTAGTATACTATGAGACCGTAATTTAGTGCAAACAAATTTTTTGTTAAAATATTATTATTTTATTGGCTTAATCGATGCTCTAGGTTATCAGAATTATAATAAAAATAATTTTAATATAAATTTATATAAACACATTTAATAAATGCGAGTTCTTTCAGAGGCGTACTGTACTACGTAGTATACTATGAGACCGTAATTTAGTGCAAACAAATTTTTTGTTAAAATATTATTATTTTATTGGCTTAATCGATGCTCTAGATTATCAGAATTATGATAAAAATAATTTTAATATAAATTTATATAAACACATTTAATAAATGCGTACTCTTTCAGAGGCGTACTGTACTACGTAGTATACTATGAGACCGATATTTAGTGCAAACAAATTTTTTGTTAAAATATTATTATTTTATTGGCTTAATCGATGCTCTAGGTTATCAGAATTATGATAAAAATAATTTTAATATAAATTTATATAAACACATTTAATAAATGCGTACTCTTTCAGAGGCGTACTGTACTACGTAGTATACTATGAGACCGTAATTTAGTGCAAACAAATTTTTTGTTAAAATATTATTATTTTATTGGCTTAATCGATGCTCTAGATTATCAGAATTATGATAAAAATAATTTTAATATAAATTTATATAAACACATTTAATAAATGCGTACTCTTTCAGAGGCGTACTGAACTACGTAGTATACTATGAGACCGTAATTTAGTGCAAACAAATTTTTTGCTAAAATATTATTATTTTATTGGCTTAATCGATGCTCTAGATTATCAGAATTATGATAAAAATAATTTTAATATAAATTTATATAAACACATTTAATAAATGCGTACTCTTTCAGAGGCGTACTGTACTACGTAGTATACTATGAGACCGTAATTTAGTGCAAACAAATTTTTTGTTAAAATATTATTATTTTATTGGCTTAATCGATGCTCTAGGTTATCAGAATTATAATAAAAATAATTTTAATATAAATTTATATAAACACATTTAATAAATGCGAGTTCTTTCAGAGGCGTACTGTACTACGTAGTATACTATGAGACCGTAATTTAGTGCAAACAAATTTTTTGTTAAAATATTATTATTTTATTGGCTTAATCGATGCTCTAGATTATCAGAATTATGATAAAAATAATTTTAATATAAATTTATATAAACACATTTAATAAATGCGTACTCTTTCAGAGGCGTACTGTACTACGTAGTATACTATGAGACCGTAATTTAGTGCAAACAAATTTTTTGTTAAAATATTATTATTTTATTGGCTTAATCGATGCTCTAGATTATCAGAATTATGATAAAAATAATTTTTATATAAATTTATATAACCACATTTAATAAATGCGTACTCTTTCAGAGGCGTACTGAACTACGTAGTATACTATGAGACCGTAATTTAGTGCAAACAAATTTTTTGTTAAAATATTATTATTTTATTGGCTTAATCGATGCTCTAGGTTATCAGAATTATAATAAAAATAATTTTAATATAAATTTATATAAACACATTTAATAAATGCGAGTTCTTTCAGAGGCGTACTGTACTACGTAGTATACTATGAGACCGTAATTTAGTGCAAACAAATTTTTTGTTAAAATATTATTATTTTATTGGCTTAATCGATGCTCTAGGTTATCAGAATTATAATAAAAATAATTTTAATATAAATTTATATAAACACATTTAATAAATGCGAGTTCTTTCAGAGGCGTACTGTACTACGTAGTATACTATGAGACCGTAATTTAGTGCAAACAAATTTTTTGGTAAAATATTATTATTTTATTGGCTTAATCGATGCTCTAGATTATCAGAATTATGATAAAAATAATTTTAATATAAATTTATATAAACACATTTAATAAATGCGTACTCTTTCAGAGGCGTACTGTACTACGTAGTATACTATGAGACCGTAATTTAGTGCAAACAAATTTTTTGTTAAAATATTATTATTTTATTGGCTTAATCGATGCTCTAGGTTATCAGAATTATAATAAAAATAATTTTAATATAAATTTATATAAACACATTTAATAAATGCGAGTTCTTTCAGAGGCGTACTGTACTACGTAGTATACTATGAGACCGTAATTTAGTGCAAACAAATTTTTTGTTAAAATATTATTATTTTATTGGCTTAATCGATGCTCTAGGTTATCAGAATTATAATAAAAATAATTTTAATATAAATTTATATAAACACATTTAATAAATGCGAGTTCTTTCAGAGGCGTACTGTACTACGTAGTATACTATGAGACCGTAATTTAGTGCAAACAAATTTTTTGTTAAAATATTATTATTTTATTGGCTTAATCGATGCTCTAGATTATCAGAATTATGATAAAAATAATTTTAATATAAATTTATATAAACACATTTAATAAATGCGTACTCTTTCAGAGGCGTACTGAACTACGTAGTATACTATGAGACCGTAATTTAGTGCAAACAAATTTTTTGTTAAAATATTATTATTTTATTGGCTTAATCGATGCTCTAGGTTATCAGAATTATAATAAAAATAATTTTAATATAAATTTATATAACCACATTTAATAAATGCGTGCTCTTTTAGAGGCACACTGTACTACGTAGTATACTATGAGACCGTAATTTAGTGCAAACAAATTTTTTGTTAAAATATTATTATTTTATTGGCTTAATCGATGCTCTAGGTTATCAGAATTATAATAAAAATAATTTTAATATAAATTTATATAAACACATTTAATAAATGCGAGTTCTTTCAGAGGCGTACTGTACTACGTAGTATACTATGAGACCGTAATTTAGTGCAAACAAATTTTTTGTTAAAATATTATTATTTTATTGGCTTAATCGATGCTCTAGATTATCAGAATTATGATAAAAATAATTTTAATATAAATTTATATAAACACATTTAATAAATGCGTACTCTTTCAGAGGCGTACTGTACTACGTAGTTTACTATGAGACCGTAATTTAGTGCAAACAAAATTTTTGTTAAAATATTATTATTTTATTGGCTTAATCGATGCTCTAGATTATCAGAATTATGATAAAAATAATTTTAATATAAATTTATATAAACACATTTAATAAATGCGTACTCTTTCACAGGCGTACTGTACTACGTAGTATACTATGAGACCGATATTTAGTGCAAACAAATTTTTTGTTAAAATATTATTATTTTATTGGCTTAATCGATGCTCTAGATTATCAGAATTATGATAAAAATAATTTTAATATAAATTTATATAAACACATTTAATAAATGCGTACTCTTTCAGAGGCGTACTGTACTACGTAGTATACTATGAGACCGTAATTTAGTGCAAACAAATTTTTTGTTAAAATATTATTATTTTATTGGCTTAATCGATGCTCTAGATTATCAGAATTATGATAAAAATAATTTTAATATAAATTTATATAAACACATTTAATAAATGCGTACTCTTTCAGAGGAGTACTGTACTACGTAGTTTACTATGAGACCGTAATTTAGTGTAAACAAATTTTTTGTTAAAATATTATTATTTTATTGGCTTAATCGATGCTCTAGATTATCAGAATTATGATAAAAATAATTTTAATATAAATTTATATAAACACATTTAATAAATGCGTACTCTTTCAGAGGCGTACTGTACTACGTAGTATACTATGAGACCGTAATTTAGTGCAAACAAATTTTTTGTTAAAATATTATTATTTTATTGGCTTAATCGATGCTCTAGGTTATCAGAATTATGATAAAAATAATTTTAATATAAATTTATATAACCACATTTAATAAATGCGTGCTCTTTCAGAGGAACACTGTACTACGTAGTATACTATGAGACCGTAATTTAGTGCAAACAAATTTTTTGTTAAAATATTATTATTTTATTGGCTTAATCGATGCTCTAGATTATCAGAATTATGATAAAAATAATTTTAATATAAATTTATATAAACACATTTAATAAATGCGTACTCTTTCAGAGGCGTACTGTACTACGTAGTATACTATGAGACCGTAATTTAGTGCAAACAAATTTTTTGTTAAAATATTATTATTTTATTGGCTTAATCGATGCTCTAGATTATCAGAATTATGATAAATTTATATAAACACATTTAATAAATGCGTACTCTTTCAGAGGCGTACTGTACTACGTAGTATACTATGAGACCGTAATTTAGTGCAAACAAATTTTTTGTTAAAATATTATTATTTTATTGGTTTAATCGATGCTCTAGATTATACGAATTATGATAAAAATAATTTTAATATAAATTTATATAAACACATTTAATAAATGCGTACTCTTAGAGACCGTAATTTAGTGCAAACAAATTTTTTGTTAAAATATTATTATTTTATTGGCTTAATCGATGCTCTAGATTATCAGAATTATGATAAAAATAATTTTAATATAAATTTATATAAACACATTTAATAAATGCGTACTCTTTCAGAGGCGTACTGTACTACGTAGTATACTATGGGACCGTAATTTAGTGCAAACAAATTTTTTGTTAAAATATTATTATTTTATTGGCTTAATCGATGCTCTAGATTATCAGAATTATGATAAAAATAATTTTAATATAAATTTATATAAACACATTTAATAAATGCGTACTCTTTCAGAGGCGTACTGTACTACGTAGTATACTATGAGACCGTAATTTAGTGCAAACAAAATTTTTGTTAAAATATTATTATTTTATTGGCTTAATCGATGCTCTAGATTATCAGAATTATGATAAAAATAATTTTAATATAAATTTATATAAACACATTTAATAAATGCGTACTCTTTCAGAGGCGTACTGTACTACGTAGTATACTATGAGACCGATATTTAGTGCAAACAAATTTTTTGTTAAAATATTATTATTTTATTGGCTTAATCGATGCTCTAGATTATCAGAATTATGATAAAAATAATTTTAATATAAATTTATATAACCACATTTAATAAATGCGTACTCTTTCAGAGGCGTACTGTACTACGTAGTATACTATGAGACCGTAATTTAGTGCAAACAAATTTTTTGTTAAAATATTATTATTTTATTGGCTTAATCGATGCTCTAGATTATCAGAATTATGATAAAAATAATTTTAATATAAATTTATATAAACACATTTAATAAATGCGTACTCTTTCAGAGGCGTACTGTACTACGTAGTATACTATGAGACCGTAATTTAGTGAAAACAAATTTTTTGTTAAAATATTATTATTTTATTGGCTTAATCGATGCTCTAGGTTATCAGAATTACGATAAAAATAATTTTAATATAAATTTATATAAACACATTTAATAAATGCGTACTCTTTCAGAGGCGTACTGTACTACGTAGTATACTATGAGACCGTAATTTAGTGCAAACAAATTTTTTGTTAAAATATTATTATTTTATTGGCTTAATCGATGCTCTAGATTATCAGAATTATGATAAAAATAATTTTAATATAAATTTATATAAACACATTTAATAAATGCGTACTCTTTCAGAGGCACACTGTACTACGTAGTATACTATGAGACCGTAATTTAGTGCAAACAAATTTTTTGTTAAAATATTATTATTTTATTGGCTTAATCGATGCTCTAGATTATCAGAATTATGATAAAAATAATTTTAATATAAATTTATATAAACACATTTAATAAATGCGTACTCTTTCAGAGGCGTACTGTACTACGTAGTATACTATGAGACCGTAATTTAGTACAAACAAATTTTTTGTTAAAATATTATTATTTTATTGGCTTAATCGATGCTCTAGGTTATCAGAATTACGATAAAAACAATTTTAATATAAATTTATATAACCACATTTAATAAATGCGTGCTCTTTCAGAGGAACACTGTACTACGTAGTATACTATGAGACCGTAATTTAGTGCAAACAAATTTTTTGTTAAAATATTATTATTTTATTGGCTTAATCGATGCTCTAGGTTATCAGAATTACGATAAAAATAATTTTAATATAAATTTATATAAACACATTTAATAAATGCGTACTCTTTCAGAGGCGTACTGTACTACGTAGTATACTATGAGACCGTAATTTAGTGCAAACAAATTTTTTGTTAAAATATTATTATTTTATTGGCTTAATCGATGCTCTAGATTATCAGAATTATGATAAAAATAATTTTAATATAAATTTATATAAACACATTTAATAAATGCGTACTCTTTCAGAGGCGTACTGTACTACGTAGTATACTATGAGACCGTAATTTAGTACAAACAAATTTTTTGTTAAAATATTATTATTTTATTGGCTTAATCGATGCTCTTGGTTATCAGAATTACGATAAAAACAATTTTAATATAAATTTATATAACCACATTTAATAAATGCGTGCTCTTTCAGAGGAACACTGTACTACGTAGTATACTATGAGACCGTAATTTAGTGAAAACAAATTTTTTGTTAAAATATTATTATTTTATTGGCTTAATCGATGCTCTAGGTTATCAGAATTACGATAAAAATAATTTTAATATAAATTTATATAAACACATTTAATAAATGCGTACTCTTTCAGAGGCGTACTGTACTACGTAGTATACTATGAGACCGTAATTTAGTGCAAACAAATTTTTTGTTAAATTATTATTATTTTATTGGCTTAATCGATGCTCTAGATTATCAGAATTATGATAAAAATAATTTTAATATGAATTTATATAAACACATTTAATAAATGCGTACTCTTTCAGAGGCGTACTGTACTACGTAGTATACTATGATACCGTAATTTAGTGCAAACAAATTTTTTGTTAAAATATTATTATTTTATTGGCTTAATCGATGCTCTAGATTATCAGAATTATGATAAAAATAATTTTAATATAAATTTATATAAACACATTTAATAAATGCGTACTCTTTCAGAGGCGTACTGTACTACGTAGTTTACTATGAGACCGTAATTTAGTGCAAACAAAATTTTTGTTAAAATATTATTATTTTATTGGCTTAATCGATGCTCTAGATTATCAGAATTATGATAAAAATAATTTTAATATAAATTTATATAAACACATTTAATAAATGCGTACTCTTTCAGAGGCGTACTGTACTACGTAGTATACTATGAGACCGATATTTAGTGCAAACAAATTTTTTGTTAAAATATTATTATTTTATTGGCTTAATCGATGCTCTAGATTATCAGAATTATGATAAAAATAATTTTAATATAAATTTATATAAACACATTTAATAAATGCGTACTCTTTCAGAGGCGTACTGTACTACGTAGTATACTATGAGACCGTAATTTAGTGCAAACAAATTTTTTGTTAAAATATTATTATTTTATTGGCTTAATCGATGCTCTAGATTATCAGAATTATGATAAAAATAATTTTAATATAAATTTATATAAACACATTTAATAAATGCGTACTCTTTCAGAGGCGCACTGTACTACGTAGTATACTATGAGACCGTAATTTAGTGCAAACAAATTTTTTGTTAAAATATTATTATTTTATTGGCTTAATCGATGCTCTAGATTATCAGAATTATGATAAAAATAATTTTAATATAAATTTATATAAACACATTTAATAAATGCGTACTCTTTCAGAGGCGTACTGAACTACGTAGTATACTATGAGACCGTAATTTAGTGCAAACAAATTTTTTGTTAAAATATTATTATTTTATTGGCTTAATCGATGCTCTAGATTATCAGAATTATGATAAAAATAATTTTAATATAAATTTATATAAACACATTTAATAAATGCGTACTCTTTCAGAGGCGTACTGTACTACGTAGTATACTATGAGACCGTAATTTAGTGCAAACAAATTTTTTGTTAAAATATTATTATTTTATTGGCTTAATCGATGCTCTAGGTTATCAGAATTATAATAAAAATAATTTTAATATAAATTTATATAACCACATTTAATAAATGCGTGCTCTTTCAGAGGCACACTGTACTACGTAGTATACTATGATACCGTAATTTAGTGCAAACAAATTTTTTGTTAAAATATTATTATTTTATTGGCTTAATCGATGCTCTAGGTTATCAGAATTATAATAAAAATAATTTTAATATAAATTTATATAAACACATTTAATAAATGCGAGTTCTTTCAGAGGCGTACTGTACTACGTAGTATACTATGAGACCGTAATTTAGTGCAAACAAATTTTTTGTTAAAATATTATTATTTTATTGGCTTAATCGATGCTCTAGATTATCAGAATTATGATAAAAATAATTTTAATATAAATTTATATAACCACATTTAATAAATGCGTACTCTTTCAGAGGCGTACTGTACTACGTAGTATACTATGAGACCGTAATTTAGTGCAAACAAATTTTTTGTTAAAATATTATTATTTTATTGGCTTAATCGATGCTCTAGGTTATCAGAATTATAATAAAAATAATTTTAATATAAATTTATATAAACACATTTAATAAATGCGTACTCTTTCAGAGGCGCACTGTACTACGTAGTATACTATGAGACCGTAATTTAGTGCAAACAAATTTTTTGTTAAAATATTATTATTTTATTGGCTTAATCGATGCTCTAGATTATCAGAATTATGATAAAAATAATTTTAATATAAATTTATATAAACACATTTAATAAATGCGTACTCTTTCAGAGGCGTACTGTACTACGTAGTATACTATGAGACCGTAATTTAGTGCAAACAAATTTTTTGTTAAAATATTATTATTTTATTGGCTTAATCGATGCTCTAGGTTATCAGAATTATGATAAAAATAATTTTAATATAAATTTATATAAACACATTTAATAAATGCGTACTCTTTCAGAGGCGTACTGTACTACGTAGTATACTATGAGACCGATATTTAGTGCAAACAAATTTTTTGTTAAAATATTATTATTTTATTGGCTTAATCGATGCTCTAGATTATCAGAATTATGATAAAAATAATTTTAATATAAATTTATATAAACACATTTAATAAATGCGTACTCTTTCAGAGGCGCACTGTACTACGTAGTATACTATGAGACCGTAATTTAGTGCAAACAAATTTTTTGTTAAAATATTATTATTTTATTGGCTTAATCGATGCCCTAGATTATCTGAATTATGATAAAAATAATTTTAATATAAATTTATATAAACACATTTAATAAATGCGTACTCTTTCAGAGGCGTACTGTACTACGTAGTATACTATGAGACCGTAATTTAGTGCAAACAAAATTTTTGTTAAAATATTATTATTTTATTGGCTTAATCGATGCTCTAGATTATCAGAATTATGATAAAAATAATTTTAATATAAATTTATATAACCACATTTAATAAATGCGTACTCTTTCAGAGGCGTACTGTACTACGTAGTATACTATGAGACCGTAATTTAGTGCAAACAAATTTTTTGTTAAAATATTATTATTTTATTGGCTTAATCGATGCTCTAGATTATCAGAATTATGATAAAAATAATTTTAATATAAATTTATATAAACACATTTAATAAATGCGTACTCTTTCAGAGGCGTACTGTACTACGTAGTATACTATGAGACCGTAATTTAGTGCAAACAAATTTTTTGTTAAAATATTATTATTTTATTGGCTTAATCGATGCTCTAGGTTATCAGAATTACGATAAAAATAATTTTAATATAAATTTATATAAACACATTTAATAAATGCGTACTCTTTCAGAGGCGTACTGTACTACGTAGTATACTATGAGACCGTAATTTAGTGCAAACAAATTTTTTGTTAAAATATTATTATTTTATTGGCTTAATCGATGCTCTAGATTATCAGAATTATGATAAAAATAATTTTAATATAAATTTATATAAACACATTTAATAAATGCGTGCTCTTTCAGAGGCACACTGTACTACGTAGTATACTATGAGACCGTAATTTAGTGCAAACAAATTTTTTGTTAAAATATTATTATTTTATTGGCTTAATCGATGCTCTAGATTATCAGAATTATGATAAAAATAATTTTAATATAAATTTATATAAACACATTTAATAAATGCGTACTCTTTCAGAGGCGTACTGTACTACGTAGTATACTATGAGACCGTAATTTAGTACAAACAAATTTTTTGTTAAAATATTATTATTTTATTGGCTTAATCGATGCTCTAGGTTATCAGAATTACGATAAAAACAATTTTAATATAAATTTATATAACCACATTTAATAAATGCGTACTCTTTCAGAGGCACACTGTACTACGTAGTATACTATGAGACCGTAATTTAGTGCAAACAAATTTTTTGTTAAAATATTATTATTTTATTGGCTTAATCGATGCTCTAGATTATCAGAATTATGATAAAAATAATTTTAATATAAATTTATATAAACACATTTAATAAATGCGTACTCTTTCAGAGGCGTACTGTACTACGTAGTATACTATGAGACCGTAATTTAGTGCAAACAAATTTTTTGTTAAAATATTATTATTTTATTGGCTTAATCGATGCTCTAGATTATCAGAATTATGATAAAAATAATTTTAATATAAATTTATATAAACACATTTAATAAATGCGTACTCTTTCAGAGGCGTACTGTACTACGTAGTATACTATGAGACCGTAATTTAGTGCAAACAAATTTTTTGTTAAAATATTATTATTTTGTTGGCTTAATCGATGCTCTAGATTATCAGAATTATGATAAAAATAATTTTAATATAAATTTATATAAACACATTTAATAAATGCGTACTCTTCAGAGGCGTACTGTACTACGTAGTATACTATGAGACCGTAATTTATTGCAAACAAATTTTTTGTTAAAATATTATTATTTTATTGGCTTAATCGATGCTCTAGGTTAACAGAATTA
Source organism: Tipula helvola (assembly GCA_963556165.1). Lineage (NCBI taxonomy): Eukaryota > Metazoa > Arthropoda > Insecta > Diptera > Tipulidae > Tipula > Tipula helvola. The sequence goes on from OY744483.1 coordinate 225,874,079, forward strand.
TGATAAAAATAATTTTAATATAAATTTATATAACCACATTTAATAAATGCGTGCTCTTTCAGAGGCACACTGTACTACGTAGTATACTATGAGACCGTAATTTAGTGCAAACAAATTATTTGTTAAAATATTATTATTTTATTGGCTTAATCGATGCTCTAGGTTATCAGAATTACGATAAAAATAATTTTAATATAAATTTATATAACCACATTTAATAAATGCGTGCTCTTTCAGAGGCACACTGTACTACGTAGTATACTATGAGACCGTAATTTAGTGCAAACAAATTTTTTGTTAAATTATTATTATTTTATTGGCTTAATCGATGCTCTAGATTATCAGAATTATGATAAAAATAATTTAAATATAAATTTATATAAACACATTTAATAAATGCGTACTCTTTCAGAGGCGTACTGTACTACGTAGTATACTATGAGACCGTAATTTAGTGCAAACAAATTTTTTGTTAAAATATTATTATTTTATTGGCTTAATCGATGCTCTAGGTTATCAGAATTATAATAAAAATAATTTTAATATAAATTTATATAAACACATTTAATAAATGCGTACTCTTTCAGAGGCGCACTGTACTACGTAGTATACTATGAGACCGTAATTTAGTGCAAACAAATTTTTTGTTAAAATATTATTATTTTATTGGCTTAATCGATGCTCTAGATTATCAGAATTATGATAAAAATAATTTTAATATAAATTTATATAAACACATTTAATAAATGCGTACTCTTTCAGAGGCGTACTGTACTACGTAGTATACTATGAGACCGTAATTTAGTGCAAACAAATTTTTTGTTAAAATATTATTATTTTATTGGCTTAATCGATGCTCTAGGTTATCAGAATTATAATAAAAATAATTTTAATATAAATTTATATAAACACATTTAATAAATGCGTACTCTTTCAGAGGCGCACTGTACTACGTAGTATACTATGAGACCGTAATTTAGTGCAAACAAATTTTTTGTTAAAATATTATTATTTTATTGGCTTAATCGATGCTCTAGATTATCAGAATTATGATAAAAATAATTTTAATATAAATTTATATAAACACATTTAATAAATGCGTACTCTTTCAGAGGCGTACTGTACTACGTAGTATACTATGACACCGTAATTTAGTGCAAACAAATTTTTTCTTAAAATATTATTATTTTATTGGCTTAATCGATGCTCTAGATTATCAGAATTATGATAAAAATAATTTTAATATAAATTTATAGAAACACATTTAATAAATGCGTACTCTTTCAGAGGCGCACTGTACTACGTAGTATACTATGAGACCGTAATTTAGTGCAAACAAATTTTTTGTTAAAATATTATTATTTTATTGGCTTAATCGATGCTCTAGATTATCAGAATTATTATAAAAATAATTTTAATATAAATTTATATAAACACATTTAATAAATGCGTACTCTTTCAGAGGCGTACTGTACTACGTAGTATACTATGAGACCGTAATTTAGTGCAAACAAATTTTTTGTTAAAATATTATTATTTTATTGGCTTAATCGATGCTCTAGATTATCAGAATTATGATAAAAATAATTTTAATATAAATTTATATAAACACATTTAATAAATGCGTACTCTTTCAGAGGAGTACTGTACTACGTAGTATACTATGAGACCGTAATTTAGTGCAAACAAATTTTTTGTTAAAATATTATTATTTTATTGGCTTAATCGATGCTCTAGATTATCAGAATTATGATAAAAATAATTTTAATATAAATTTATATAAACACATTTAATAAATGCGTACTCTTTCAGAGGCGTACTGTACTACGTAGTATACTATGAGACCGTAATTTAGTGCAAACAAATTTTTTGTTAAAATATTATTATTTTATTGGCTTAATCGATGCTCTAGATTATCAGAATTATGATAAAAATAATTTTAATATAAATTTATATAACCACATTTAATAAATGCGTACTCTTTCAGAGGCGTACTGTACTACGTAGTATACTATGAGACCGTAATTTAGTGCAAACAAATTTTTTGTTAAAATATTATTATTTTATTGGCTTAATCGATGCTCTAGGTTATCAGAATTATAATAAAAATAATTTTAATATAAATTTATATAAACACATTTAATAAATGCGTACTCTTTCAGAGGCGCACTGTACTACGTAGTATACTATGAGACCGTAATTTAGTGCAAACAAATTTTTTGTTAAAATATTATTATTTTATTGGCTTAATCGATGCTCTAGATTATCAGAATTATGATAAAAATAATTTTAATATAAATTTATATAAACACATTTAATAAATGCGTACTCTTTCAGAGGCGTACTGTACTACGTAGTTTACTATGAGACCGTAATTTAGTGCAAACAAAATTTTTGTTAAAATATTATTATTTTATTGGCTTAATCGATGCTCTAGATTATCAGAATTATGATAAAAACAATTTTAATATAAATTTATATAAACACATTTAATAAATGCGTACTCTTTCAGAGGCGTACTGTACTACGTAGTATACTATGAGACCGATATTTAGTGCAAACAAATTTTTTGTTAAAATATTATTATTTTATTGGCTTAATCGATGCTCTAGATTATCAGAATTATGATAAAAATAATTTTAATATAAATTTATATAAACACATTTAATAAATGCGTACTCTTTCAGAGGCGCACTGTACTACGTAGTATACTATGAGACCGTAATTTAGTGCAAACAAATTTTTTGTTAAAATATTATTATTTTATTGGCTTAATCGATGCTCTAGATTATCAGAATTATGATAAAAATAATTTTAATATAAATTTATATAAACACATTTAATAAATGCGTACTCTTTCAGAGGCGTACTGTACTACGTAGTATACTATGAGACCATAATTTAGTGCAAACAAATTTTTTGTTAAAATATTATTATTTTATTGGCTTAATCGATGCTCTAGATTATCAGAATTATGATAAAAATAATTTTAATATAAATTTATATAAACACATTTAATAAATGCGTACTCTTTCAGAGGCGTACTGTACTACGTAGTATACTATGAGACCGTAATTTAGTGCAAACAAATTTTTTGTTAAAATATTATTATTTTATTGGCTTAATCGATGCTCTAGATTATCAGAATTATGATAAAAATAATTTTAATATAAATTTATATAAACACATTTAATAAATGCGTACTCTTTCAGAGGAGTACTGTACTACGTAGTATACTATGAGACCGTAATTTAGTGCAAACAAATTTTTTGTTAAAATATTATTATTTTATTGGCTTAATCGATGCTCTAGATTATCAGAATTATGATAAAAATAATTTTAATATAAATTTATATAAACACATTTAATAAATGCGTACTCTTTCAGAGGCGCACTGTACTACGTAGTATACTATGAGACCGTAATTTAGTGCAAACAAATTTTTTGTTAAAATATTATTATTTTATTGGCTTAATCGATGCTCTAGATTATCAGAATTATGATAAAAATAATTTTAATATAAATTTATATAAACACATTTAATAAATGCGTACTCTTTCAGAGGCGTACTGTACTACGTAGTATACTATGAGACCGTAATTTAGTGCAAACAAATTTTTTGTTAAAATATTATTATTTTATTGGCTTAATCGATGCTCTAGATTATCAGAATTATGATAAAAATAATTTTAATATAAATTTATATAAACACATTTAATAAATGCGTACTCTTTCAGAGGAGTACTGTACTACGTAGTATACTATGAGACCGTAATTTAGTGCAAACAAATTTTTTGTTAAAATATTATTATTTTATTGGCTTAATCGATGCTCTAGATTATCAGAATTATGATAAAAATAATTTTAATATAAATTTATATAAACACATTTAATAAATGCGTACTCTTTCAGAGGAGTACTGTACTACGTAGTATACTATGAGACCGTAATTTAGTGCAAACAAATTTTTTGTTAAAATATTATTATTTTATTGGCTTAATCGATGCTCTAGATTATCAGAATTATGATAAAAATAATTTTAATATAAATTTATATAAACACATTTAATAAATGCGTACTCTTTCAGAGGCGCACTGTACTACGTAGTATACTATGAGACCGTAATTTAGTGCAAACAAATTTTTTGTTAAAATATTATTATTTTATTGGCTTAATCGATGCTCTAGATTATCAGAATTATGATAAAAATAATTTTAATATAAATTTATATAAACACATTTAATAAATGCGTACTCTTTCAGAGGCGTACTGTACTACGTAGTATACTATGAGACCGTAATTTAGTGCAAACAAATTTTTTGTTAAAATATTATTATTTTATTGGCTTAATCGATGCTCTAGATTATCAGAATTATGATAAAAATAATTTTAATATAAATTTATATAAACACATTTAATAAATGCGTACTCTTTCAGAGGAGTACTGTACTACGTAGTATACTATGAGACCGTAATTTAGTGCAAACAAATTTTTTGTTAAAATATTATTATTTTATTGGCTTAATCGATGCTCTAGATTATCAGAATTATGATAAAAATAATTTTAATATAAATTTATATAAACACATTTAATAAATGCGTGCTCTTTCAGAGGCGTACTGTACTACGTAGTTTACTATGAGACCGTAATTTAGTGCAAACAAAATTTTTGTTAAAATATTATTATTTTATTGGCTTAATCGATGCTCTAGATTATCAGAATTATGATAAAAATAATTTTAATATAAATTTATATAAACACATTTAATAAATGCGTACTCTTTCAGAGGCGTACTGTACTACGTAGTATACTATGAGACCGATATTTAGTGCAAACAAATTTTTTGTTAAAATATTATTATTTTATTGGCTTAATCGATGCTCTAGATTATCAGAATTATGATAAAAATAATTTTAATATAAATTTATATAAACACATTTAATAAATGCGTACTCTTTCAGAGGCGTACTGTACTACGTAGTATACTATGACACCGTAATTTAGTGCAAACAAATTTTTTCTTAAAATATTATTATTTTATTGGCTTAATCGATGCTCTAGATTATCAGAATTATGATAAAAATAATTTTAATATAAATTTATAGAAACACATTTAATAAATGCGTACTCTTTCAGAGGCGCACTGTACTACGTAGTATACTATGAGACCGTAATTTAGTGCAAACAAATTTTTTGTTAAAATATTATTATTTTATTGGCTTAATCGATGCTCTAGATTATCAGAATTATTATAAAAATAATTTTAATATAAATTTATATAAACACATTTAATAAATGCGTACTCTTTCAGAGGCGTACTGTACTACGTAGTATACTATGAGACCGTAATTTAGTGCAAACAAATTTTTTGTTAAAATATTATTATTTTATTGGCTTAATCGATGCTCTAGATTATCAGAATTATGATAAAAATAATTTTAATATAAATTTATATAAACACATTTAATAAATGCGTACTCTTTCAGAGGAGTACTGTACTACGTAGTATACTATGAGACCGTAATTTAGTGCAAACAAATTTTTTGTTAAAATATTATTATTTTATTGGCTTAATCGATGCTCTAGATTATCAGAATTATGATAAAAATAATTTTAATATAAATTTATATAAACACATTTAATAAATGCGTACTCTTTCAGAGGCGTACTGTACTACGTAGTATACTATGAGACCGTAATTTAGTGCAAACAAATTTTTTGTTAAAATATTATTATTTTATTGGCTTAATCGATGCTCTAGATTATCAGAATTATGATAAAAATAATTTTAATATAAATTTATATAACCACATTTAATAAATGCGTACTCTTTCAGAGGCGTACTGTACTACGTAGTATACTATGAGACCGTAATTTAGTGCAAACAAATTTTTTGTTAAAATATTATTATTTTATTGGCTTAATCGATGCTCTAGGTTATCAGAATTATAATAAAAATAATTTTAATATAAATTTATATAACCACATTTAATAAATGCGTGCTCTTTCAGAGGCACACTGTACTACGTAGTATACTATGAGACCGTAATTTAGTGCAAACAAATTTTTTGTTAAAATATTATTATTTTATTGGCTTAATCGATGCTCTAGGTTATCAGAATTATAATAAAAATAATTTTAATATAAATTTATATAAACACATTTAATAAATGCGTGCTCTTTCAGAGGCACACTGTACTACGTAGTATACTATGAGACCGTAATTTAGTGCAAACAAATTTTTTGTTAAAATATTATTATTTTATTGGCTTAATCGATGCTCTAGGTTATCAGAATTATAATAAAAATAATTTTAATATAAATTTATATAAACACATTTAATAAATGCGTACTCTTTCAGAGGCGCACTGTACTACGTAGTATACTATGAGACCGTAATTTAGTGCAAACAAATTTTTTGTTAAAATATTATTATTTTATTGGCTTAATCGATGCTCTAGATTATCAGAATTATGATAAAAATAATTTTAATATAAATTTATATAAACACATTTAATAAATGCGTGCTCTTTCAGAGGCGTACTGTACTACGTAGTTTACTATGAGACCGTAATTTAGTGCAAACAAAATTTTTGTTAAAATATTATTATTTTATTGGCTTAATCGATGCTCTAGATTATCAGAATTATGATAAAAATAATTTTAATATAAATTTATATAAACACATTTAATAAATGCGTACTCTTTCAGAGGCGTACTGTACTACGTAGTATACTATGAGACCGATATTTAGTGCAAACAAATTTTTTGTTAAAATATTATTATTTTATTGGCTTAATCGATGCTCTAGATTATCAGAATTATGATAAAAATAATTTTAATATAAATTTATATAAACACATTTAATAAATGCGTACTCTTTCAGAGGCGTACTGTACTACGTAGTATACTATGACACCGTAATTTAGTGCAAACAAATTTTTTCTTAAAATATTATTATTTTATTGGCTTAATCGATGCTCTAGATTATCAGAATTATGATAAAAATAATTTTAATATAAATTTATAGAAACACATTTAATAAATGCGTACTCTTTCAGAGGCGCACTGTACTACGTAGTATACTATGAGTAATTTAGTGCAAACAAATTTTTTGTTAAAATATTATTATTTTATTGGCTTAATCGATGCTCTAGATTATCAGAATTATTATAAAAATAATTTTAATATAAATTTATATAAACACATTTAATAAATGCGTACTCTTTCAGAGGCGTACTGTACTACGTAGTATACTATGAGACCGTAATTTAGTGCAAACAAATTTTTTGTTAAAATATTATTATTTTATTGGCTTAATCGATGCTCTAGATTATCAGAATTATGATAAAAATAATTTTAATATAAATTTATATAAACACATTTAATAAATGCGTACTCTTTCAGAGGCGTACTGTACTACGTAGTATACTATGAGACCGTAATTTAGTGCAAACAAATTTTTTGTTAAAATATTATTATTTTATTGGCTTAATCGATGCTCTAGATTATCAGAATTATGATAAAAATAATTTTAATATAAATTTATATAACCACATTTAATAAATGCGTACTCTTTCAGAGGCGTACTGTACTACGTAGTATACTATGAGACCGTAATTTAGTGCAAACAAATTTTTTGTTAAAATATTATTATTTTATTGGCTTAATCGATGCTCTAGGTTATCAGAATTATAATAAAAATAATTTTAATATAAATTTATATAAACACATTTAATAAATGCGTACTCTTTCAGAGGCGCACTGTACTACGTAGTATACTATGAGACCGTAATTTAGTGCAAACAAATTTTTTGTTAAAATATTATTATTTTATTGGCTTAATCGATGCTCTAGATTATCAGAATTATGATAAAAATAATTTTAATATAAATTTATATAAACACATTTAATAAATGCGTACTCTTTCAGAGGCGTACTGTACTACGTAGTTTACTATGAGACCGTAATTTAGTGCAAACAAAATTTTTGTTAAAATATTATTATTTTATTGGCTTAATCGATGCTCTAGATTATCAGAATTATGATAAAAACAATTTTAATATAAATTTATATAAACACATTTAATAAATGCGTACTCTTTCAGAGGCGTACTGTACTACGTAGTATACTATGAGACCGATATTTAGTGCAAACAAATTTTTTGTTAAAATATTATTATTTTATTGGCTTAATCGATGCTCTAGATTATCAGAATTATGATAAAAATAATTTTAATATAAATTTATATAAACACATTTAATAAATGCGTACTCTTTCAGAGGCGCACTGTACTACGTAGTATACTATGAGACCGTAATTTAGTGCAAACAAATTTTTTGTTAAAATATTATTATTTTATTGGCTTAATCGATGCTCTAGATTATCAGAATTATGATAAAAATAATTTTAATATAAATTTATATAAACACATTTAATAAATGCGTACTCTTTCAGAGGCGTACTGTACTACGTAGTATACTATGAGACCGTAATTTAGTGCAAACAAATTTTTTGTTAAAATATTATTATTTTATTGGCTTAATCGATGCTCTAGATTATCAGAATTATGATAAAAATAATTTTAATATAAATTTATATAAACACATTTAATAAATGCGTACTCTTTCAGAGGCGTACTGTACTACGTAGTATACTATGAGACCGTAATTTAGTGCAAACAAATTTTTTGTTAAAATATTATTATTTTATTGGCTTAATCGATGCTCTAGATTATCAGAATTATGATAAAAATAATTTTAATATAAATTTATATAAACACATTTAATAAATGCGTACTCTTTCAGAGGAGTACTGTACTACGTAGTATACTATGAGACCGTAATTTAGTGCAAACAAATTTTTTGTTAAAATATTATTATTTTATTGGCTTAATCGATGCTCTAGATTATCAGAATTATGATAAAAATAATTTTAATATAAATTTATATAAACACATTTAATAAATGCGTACTCTTTCAGAGGAGTACTGTACTACGTAGTATACTATGAGACCGTAATTTAGTGCAAACAAATTTTTTGTTAAAATATTATTATTTTATTGGCTTAATCGATGCTCTAGATTATCAGAATTATGATAAAAATAATTTTAATATAAATTTATATAAACACATTTAATAAATGCGTACTCTTTCAGAGGCGCACTGTACTACGTAGTATACTATGAGACCATAATTTAGTGCAAACAAATTTTTTGTTAAAATATTATTATTTTATTGGCTTAATCGATGCTCTAGATTATCAGAATTATGATAAAAATAATTTTAATATAAATTTATATAAACACATTTAATAAATGCGTACTCTTTCAGAGGCGTACTGTACTACGTAGTATACTATGAGACCGTAATTTAGTGCAAACAAATTTTTTGTTAAAATATTATTATTTTATTGGCTTAATCGATGCTCTAGATTATCAGAATTATGATAAAAATAATTTTAATATAAATTTATATAAACACATTTAATAAATGCGTACTCTTTCAGAGGAGTACTGTACTACGTAGTATACTATGAGACCGTAATTTAGTGCAAACAAATTTTTTGTTAAAATATTATTATTTTATTGGCTTAATCGATGCTCTAGATTATCAGAATTATGATAAAAATAATTTTAATATAAATTTATATAAACACATTTAATAAATGCGTGCTCTTTCAGAGGCGTACTGTACTACGTAGTTTACTATGAGACCGTAATTTAGTGCAAACAAAATTTTTGTTAAAATATTATTATTTTATTGGCTTAATCGATGCTCTAGATTATCAGAATTATGATAAAAATAATTTTAATATAAATTTATATAAACACATTTAATAAATGCGTACTCTTTCAGAGGCGTACTGTACTACGTAGTATACTATGAGACCGATATTTAGTGCAAACAAATTTTTTGTTAAAATATTATTATTTTATTGGCTTAATCGATGCTCTAGATTATCAGAATTATGATAAAAATAATTTTAATATAAATTTATATAAACACATTTAATAAATGCGTACTCTTTCAGAGGCGTACTGTACTACGTAGTATACTATGACACCGTAATTTAGTGCAAACAAATTTTTTCTTAAAATATTATTATTTTATTGGCTTAATCGATGCTCTAGATTATCAGAATTATGATAAAAATAATTTTAATATAAATTTATAGAAACACATTTAATAAATGCGTACTCTTTCAGAGGCGCACTGTACTACGTAGTATACTATGAGACCGTAATTTAGTGCAAACAAATTTTTTGTTAAAATATTATTATTTTATTGGCTTAATCGATGCTCTAGATTATCAGAATTATTATAAAAATAATTTTAATATAAATTTATATAAACACATTTAATAAATGCGTACTCTTTCAGAGGCGTACTGTACTACGTAGTATACTATGAGACCGTAATTTAGTGCAAACAAATTTTTTGTTAAAATATTATTATTTTATTGGCTTAATCGATGCTCTAGATTATCAGAATTATGATAAAAATAATTTTAATATAAATTTATATAAACACATTTAATAAATGCGTACTCTTTCAGAGGAGTACTGTACTACGTAGTATACTATGAGACCGTAATTTAGTGCAAACAAATTTTTTGTTAAAATATTATTATTTTATTGGCTTAATCGATGCTCTAGATTATCAGAATTATGATAAAAATAATTTTAATATAAATTTATATAAACACATTTAATAAATGCGTACTCTTTCAGAGGCGTACTGTACTACGTAGTATACTATGAGACCGTAATTTAGTGCAAACAAATTTTTTGTTAAAATATTATTATTTTATTGGCTTAATCGATGCTCTAGATTATCAGAATTATGATAAAAATAATTTTAATATAAATTTATATAACCACATTTAATAAATGCGTACTCTTTCAGAGGCGTACTGTACTACGTAGTATACTATGAGACCGTAATTTAGTGCAAACAAATTTTTTGTTAAAATATTATTATTTTATTGGCTTAATCGATGCTCTAGGTTATCAGAATTACGATAAAAATAATTTTAATATAAATTTATATAAACACATTTAATAAATGTCTAACTCTTTCAAAGGCGTACTGTACTACGTAGTGTACTATGAGACCGTAATTTAGTACAAACAAATTTTTTGTTAAAATATTATTATTTTATTGGCTTAATCGATGCTCTAGGTTATCAGAATTATAATAAAAATAATTTTAATATAAATTTATATAACCACATTTAATAAATGCGTGCTCTTTCAGAGGCACACTGTACTACGTAGTATACTATGAGACCGTAATTTAGTGCAAACAAATTTTTTGTTAAAATATTATTATTTTATTGGCTTAATCGATGCTCTAGGTTATCAGAATTATAATAAAAATAATTTTAATATAAATTTATATAAACACATTTAATAAATGCGTACTCTTTCAGAGGCGCACTGTACTACGTAGTATACTATGAGACCGTAATTTAGTGCAAACAAATTTTTTGTTAAAATATTATTATTTTATTGGCTTAATCGATGCTCTAGATTATCAGAATTATGATAAAAATAATTTTAATATAAATTTATATAAACACATTTAATAAATGCGTGCTCTTTCAGAGGCGTACTGTACTACGTAGTTTACTATGAGACCGTAATTTAGTGCAAACAAAATTTTTGTTAAAATATTATTATTTTATTGGCTTAATCGATGCTCTAGATTATCAGAATTATGATAAAAATAATTTTAATATAAATTTATATAAACACATTTAATAAATGCGTACTCTTTCAGAGGCGTACTGTACTACGTAGTATACTATGAGACCGATATTTAGTGCAAACAAATTTTTTGTTAAAATATTATTATTTTATTGGCTTAATCGATGCTCTAGATTATCAGAATTATGATAAAAATAATTTTAATATAAATTTATATAAACACATTTAATAAATGCGTACTCTTTCAGAGGCGTACTGTACTACGTAGTATACTATGACACCGTAATTTAGTGCAAACAAATTTTTTCTTAAAATATTATTATTTTATTGGCTTAATCGATGCTCTAGATTATCAGAATTATGATAAAAATAATTTTAATATAAATTTATAGAAACACATTTAATAAATGCGTACTCTTTCAGAGGCGCACTGTACTACGTAGTATACTATGAGACCGTAATTTAGTGCAAACAAATTTTTTGTTAAAATATTATTATTTTATTGGCTTAATCGATGCTCTAGATTATCAGAATTATTATAAAAATAATTTTAATATAAATTTATATAAACACATTTAATAAATGCGTACTCTTTCAGAGGCGTACTGTACTACGTAGTATACTATGAGACCGTAATTTAGTGCAAACAAATTTTTTGTTAAAATATTATTATTTTATTGGCTTAATCGATGCTCTAGATTATCAGAATTATGATAAAAATAATTTTAATATAAATTTATATAAACACATTTAATAAATGCGTACTCTTTCAGAGGAGTACTGTACTACGTAGTATACTATGAGACCGTAATTTAGTGCAAACAAATTTTTTGTTAAAATATTATTATTTTATTGGCTTAATCGATGCTCTAGATTATCAGAATTATGATAAAAATAATTTTAATATAAATTTATATAAACACATTTAATAAATGCGTACTCTTTCAGAGGCGTACTGTACTACGTAGTATACTATGAGACCGATATTTAGTGCAAACAAATTTTTTGTTAAAATATTATTATTTTATTGGCTTAATCGATGCTCTAGATTATCAGAATTATGATAAAAATAATTTTAATATAAATTTATATAAACACATTTAATAAATGCGTACTCTTTCAGAGGCGCACTGTACTACGTAGTATACTATGAGACCGTAATTTAGTGCAAACAAATTTTTTGTTAAAATATTATTATTTTATTGGCTTAATCGATGCTCTAGATTATCAGAATTATGATAAAAATAATTTTAATATAAATTTATATAAACACATTTAATAAATGCGTACTCTTTCAGAGGCGTACTGTACTACGTAGTATACTATGAGACCGTAATTTAGTGCAAACAAATTTTTTGTTAAAATATTATTATTTTATTGGCTTAATCGATGCTCTAGATTATCAGAATTATGATAAAAATAATTTTAATATAAATTTATATAAACACATTTAATAAATGCGTACTCTTTCAGAGGCGTACTGTACTACGTAGTATACTATGAGACCGTAATTTAGTGCAAACAAATTTTTTGTTAAAATATTATTATTTTATTGGCTTAATCGATGCTCTAGATTATCAGAATTATGATAAAAATAATTTTAATATAAATTTATATAAACACATTTAATAAATGCGTACTCTTTCAGAGGAGTACTGTACTACGTAGTATACTATGAGACCGTAATTTAGTGCAAACAAATTTTTTGTTAAAATATTATTATTTTATTGGCTTAATCGATGCTCTAGATTATCAGAATTATGATAAAAATAATTTTAATATAAATTTATATAAACACATTTAATAAATGCGTACTCTTTCAGAGGCGCACTGTACTACGTAGTATACTATGAGACCGTAATTTAGTGCAAACAAATTTTTTGTTAAAATATTATTATTTTATTGGCTTAATCGATGCTCTAGATTATCAGAATTATGATAAAAATAATTTTAATATAAATTTATATAAACACATTTAATAAATGCGTACTCTTTCAGAGGCGTACTGTACTACGTAGTATACTATGAGACCGTAATTTAGTGCAAACAAATTTTTTGTTAAAATATTATTATTTTATTGGCTTAATCGATGCTCTAGATTATCAGAATTATGATAAAAATAATTTTAATATAAATTTATATAAACACATTTAATAAATGCGTACTCTTTCAGAGGAGTACTGTACTACGTAGTATACTATGAGACCGTAATTTAGTGCAAACAAATTTTTTGTTAAAATATTATTATTTTATTGGCTTAATCGATGCTCTAGATTATCAGAATTATGATAAAAATAATTTTAATATAAATTTATATAAACACATTTAATAAATGCGTACTCTTTCAGAGGAGTACTGTACTACGTAGTATACTATGAGACCGTAATTTAGTGCAAACAAATTTTTTGTTAAAATATTATTATTTTATTGGCTTAATCGATGCTCTAGATTATCAGAATTATGATAAAAATAATTTTAATATAAATTTATATAAACACATTTAATAAATGCGTACTCTTTCAGAGGCGCACTGTACTACGTAGTATACTATGAGACCGTAATTTAGTGCAAACAAATTTTTTGTTAAAATATTATTATTTTATTGGCTTAATCGATGCTCTAGATTATCAGAATTATGATAAAAATAATTTTAATATAAATTTATATAAACACATTTAATAAATGCGTACTCTTTCAGAGGCGTACTGTACTACGTAGTATACTATGAGACCGTAATTTAGTGCAAACAAATTTTTTGTTAAAATATTATTATTTTATTGGCTTAATCGATGCTCTAGATTATCAGAATTATGATAAAAATAATTTTAATATAAATTTATATAAACACATTTAATAAATGCGTACTCTTTCAGAGGAGTACTGTACTACGTAGTATACTATGAGACCGTAATTTAGTGCAAACAAATTTTTTGTTAAAATATTATTATTTTATTGGCTTAATCGATGCTCTAGATTATCAGAATTATGATAAAAATAATTTTAATATAAATTTATATAAACACATTTAATAAATGCGTGCTCTTTCAGAGGCGTACTGTACTACGTAGTTTACTATGAGACCGTAATTTAGTGCAAACAAAATTTTTGTTAAAATATTATTATTTTATTGGCTTAATCGATGCTCTAGATTATCAGAATTATGATAAAAATAATTTTAATATAAATTTATATAAACACATTTAATAAATGCGTACTCTTTCAGAGGCGTACTGTACTACGTAGTATACTATGAGACCGTAATTTAGTGCAAACAAATTTTTTGTTAAAATATTATTATTTTATTGGCTTAATCGATGCTCTAGATTATCAGAATTATGATAAAAATAATTTTAATATAAATTTATATAAACACATTTAATAAATGCGTACTCTTTCAGAGGCGTACTGTACTACGTAGTATACTATGAGACCGTAATTTAGTGCAAACAAATTTTTTGTTAAAATATTATTATTTTATTGGCTTAATCGATGCTCTAGATTATCAGAATTATGATAAAAATAATTTTAATATAAATTTATATAAACACATTTAATAAATGCGTACTCTTTCAGAGGCGCACTGTACTACGTAGTATACTATGAGACCGTAATTTAGTGCAAACAAATTTTTTGTTAAAATATTATTATTTTATTGGCTTAATCGATGCTCTAGATTATCAGAATTATGATAAAAATAATTTTAATATAAATTTATATAAACACATTTAATAAATGCGTACTCTTTCAGAGGCGTACTGTACTACGTAGTATACTATGAGACCGTAATTTAGTGCAAACAAATTTTTTGTTAAAATATTATTATTTTATTGGCTTAATCGATGCTCTAGATTATCAGAATTATGATAAAAATAATTTTAATATAAATTTATATAAACACATTTAATAAATGCGTACTCTTTCAGAGGAGTACTGTACTACGTAGTATACTATGAGACCGTAATTTAGTGCAAACAAATTTTTTGTTAAAATATTATTATTTTATTGGCTTAATCGATGCTCTAGATTATCAGAATTATGATAAAAATAATTTTAATATAAATTTATATAAACACATTTAATAAATGCGTACTCTTTCAGAGGAGTACTGTACTACGTAGTATACTATGAGACCGTAATTTAGTGCAAACAAATTTTTTGTTAAAATATTATTATTTTATTGGCTTAATCGATGCTCTAGATTATCAGAATTATGATAAAAATAATTTTAATATAAATTTATATAAACACATTTAATAAATGCGTACTCTTTCAGAGGCGCACTGTACTACGTAGTATACTATGAGACCGTAATTTAGTGCAAACAAATTTTTTGTTAAAATATTATTATTTTATTGGCTTAATCGATGCTCTAGATTATCAGAATTATGATAAAAATAATTTTAATATAAATTTATATAAACACATTTAATAAATGCGTACTCTTTCAGAGGCGTACTGTACTACGTAGTATACTATGAGACCGTAATTTAGTGCAAACAAATTTTTTGTTAAAATATTATTATTTTATTGGCTTAATCGATGCTCTAGATTATCAGAATTATGATAAAAATAATTTTAATATAAATTTATATAAACACATTTAATAAATGCGTACTCTTTCAGAGGAGTACTGTACTACGTAGTATACTATGAGACCGTAATTTAGTGCAAACAAATTTTTTGTTAAAATATTATTATTTTATTGGCTTAATCGATGCTCTAGATTATCAGAATTATGATAAAAATAATTTTAATATAAATTTATATAAACACATTTAATAAATGCGTACTCTTTCAGAGGAGTACTGTACTACGTAGTATACTATGAGACCGTAATTTAGTGCAAACAAATTTTTTGTTAAAATATTATTATTTTATTGGCTTAATCGATGCTCTAGATTATCAGAATTATGATAAAAATAATTTTAATATAAATTTATATAAACACATTTAATAAATGCGTACTCTTTCAGAGGCGTACTGTACTACGTAGAATACTATGAGACCGTAATTTAGTGCAAACAAATTTTTTGTTAAAATATTATTATTTTATTGGCTTAATCGATGCTCTAGATTATCAGAATTATGATAAAAATAATTTTAATATAAATTTATATAAACACATTTAATAAATGCGTACTCTTCAGAGGCGTACTGTACTACGTAGTATACTATGAGACCGTAATTTATTGCAAACAAATTTTTTGTTAAAATATTATTATTTTATTGGCTTAATCGATGCTCTAGGTTAACAGAATTATGATAAAAATAATTTTAATATAAATTTATATAACCACATTTAATAAATGCGTGCTCTTTCAGAGGCACACTGTACTACGTAGTATACTATGAGACCGTAATTTAGTGCAAACAAATTATTTGTTAAAATATTATTATTTTATTGGCTTAATCGATGCTCTAGGTTATCAGAATTACGATAAAAATAATTTTAATATAAATTTATATAACCACATTTAATAAATGCGTGCTCTTTCAGAGGCACACTGTACTACGTAGTATACTATGAGACCGTAATTTAGTGCAAACAAATTTTTTGTTAAAATATTATTATTTTATTGGCTTAATCGATGCTCTAGATTATCGGAATTATGATAAAAATAATTTAAATATAAATTTATATAAACACATTTAATAAATGCATACTCTTTCAGAGGCGTACTGTACTACGTAGTATACTATGAGACCGTAATTTAGTGCAAACAAATTTTTTGTTAAAATATTATTATTTTATTGGCTTAATCGATGCTCTAGATTATCAGAATTATGATAAAAATAATTTTAATATAAATTTATATAAACACATTTAATAAATGTCTAACTCTTTCAAAGGCGTACTGTACTACGTAGTGTACTATGAGACCGTAATTTAGTACAAACAAATTTTTTGTTAAAATATTATTATTTTATTGGCTTAATCGATGCTCTAGGTTATCAGAATTATAATAAAAATAATTTTAATATAAATTTATATAACCACATTTAATAAATGCGTGCTCTTTCAGAGGCACACTGTACTACGTAGTATACTATGAGACCGTAATTTAGTGCAAACAAATTTTTTGTTAAAATATTATTATTTTATTGGCTTAATCGATGCTCTAGGTTATCAGAATTATAATAAAAATAATTTTAATATAAATTTATATAAACACATTTAATAAATGCGTACTCTTTCAGAGGCGCACTGTACTACGTAGTATACTATGAGACCGTAATTTAGTGCAAACAAATTTTTTGTTAAAATATTATTATTTTATTGGCTTAATCGATGCTCTAGATTATCAGAATTATGATAAAAATAATTTTAATATAAATTTATATAAACACATTTAATAAATGCGTACTCTTTCAGAGGCGTACTGTACTACGTAGTTTACTATGAGACCGTAATTTAGTGCAAACAAAATTTTTGTTAAAATATTATTATTTTATTGGCTTAATCGATGCTCTAGATTATCAGAATTATGATAAAAATAATTTTAATATAAATTTATATAAACACATTTAATAAATGCGTACTCTTTCAGAGGCGTACTGTACTACGTAGTATACTATGAGACCGATATTTAGTGCAAACAAATTTTTTGTTAAAATATTATTATTTTATTGGCTTAATCGATGCTCTAGATTATCAGAATTATGATAAAAATAATTTTAACATAAATTTATATAAACACATTTAATAAATGCGTACTCTTTCAGAGGCGTACTGTACTACGTAGTATACTATGACACCGTAATTTAGTGCAAACAAATTTTTTGTTAAAATATTATTATTTTATTGGCTTAATCGATGCTCTAGATTATCAGAATTATGATAAAAATAATTTTAATATAAATTTATATAAACACATTTAATAAATGCGTACTCTTTCAGAGGCGCACTGTACTACGTAGTATACTATGAGACCGTAATTTAGTGCAAACAAATTTTTTGTTAAAATATTATTATTTTATTGGCTTAATCGATGCTCTAGATTATCAGAATTATGATAAAAATAATTTTAATATAAATTTATATAAACACATTTAATAAATGCGTACTCTTTCAGAGGCGTACTGTACTACGTAGTATACTATGAGACCGTAATTTAGTGCAAACAAATTTTTTGTTAAAATATTATTATTTTATTGGCTTAATCGATGCTCTAGATTATCAGAATTATGATAAAAATAATTTTAATATAAATTTATATAAACACATTTAATAAATGCGTACTCTTTCAGAGGAGTACTGTACTACGTAGTATACTATGAGACCGTAATTTAGTGCAAACAAATTTTTTGTTAAAATATTATTATTTTATTGGCTTAATCGATGCTCTAGATTATCAGAATTATGATAAAAATAATTTTAATATAAATTTATATAAACACATTTAATAAATGCGTACTCTTTCAGAGGCGTACTGTACTACGTAGTATACTATGAGACCGTAATTTAGTGCAAACAAATTTTTTGTTAAAATATTATTATTTTATTGGCTTAATCGATGCTCTAGATTATCAGAATTATGATAAAAATAATTTTAATATAAATTTATATAAACACATTTAATAAATGTCTAACTCTTTCAAAGGCGTACTGTACTACGTAGTGTACTATGAGACCGTAATTTAGTACAAACAAATTTTTTGTTAAAATATTATTATTTTATTGGCTTAATCGATGCTCTAGGTTATCAGAATTATAATAAAAATAGTTTTAATATAAATTTATATAACCACATTTAATAAATGCGTGCTCTTTCAGAGGCACACTGTACTACGTAGTATACTATGAGACCGTAATTTAGTGCAAACAAATTATTTGTTAAAATATTATTATTTTATTGGCTTAATCGATGCTCTAGGTTATCAGAATTACGATAAAAATAATTTTAATATAAATTTATATAACCACATTTAATAAATGCGTGCTCTTTCAGAGGCACACTGTACTACGTAGTATACTATGAGACCGATATTTAGTGCAAACAAATTTTTTGTTAAAATATTATTATTTTATTGGCTTAATCGATGCTCTAGATTATCAGAATTATGATAAAAATAATTTTAATATAAATTTATATAACCACATTTAATAAATGCGTACTCTTTCAGAGGCGTACTGTACTACGTAGTATACTATGAGACCGTAATTTAGTGCAAACAAATTTTTTGTTAAAATATTATTATTTTATTGGCTTAATCGATGCTCTAGATTATCAGAATTATGATAAAAATAATTTTAATATAAATTTATATAAACACATTTAATAAATGCGTACTCTTTCAGAGGAGTACTGTACTACGTAGTATACTATGAGACCGTAATTTAGTGCAAACAAATTTTTTGTTAAAATATTATTATTTTATTGGCTTAATCGATGCTCTAGATTATCAGAATTATGATAAAAATAATTTTAATATAAATTTATATAAACACATTTAATAAATGCGTACTCTTTCAGAGGCGCACTGTACTACGTAGTATACTATGAGACCGTAATTTAGTGCAAACAAATTTTTTGTTAAAATATTATTATTTTATTGGCTTAATCGATGCTCTAGATTATCAGAATTATGATAAAAATAATTTTAATAAATTTATATAAACACATTTAATAAATGCGTACTCTTTCAGAGGCGTACTGTACTACGTAGTATACTATGAGACCGTAATTTAGTGCAAACAAATTTTTTGTTAAAATATTATTATTTTATTGGCTTAATCGATGCTCTAGATTATCAGAATTATGATAAAAATAATTTTAATATAAATTTATATAAACACATTTAATAAATGCGTACTCTTTCAGAGGAGTACTGTACTACGTAGTATACTATGAGACCGTAATTTAGTGCAAACAAATTTTTTGTTAAAATATTATTATTTTATTGGCTTAATCGATGCTCTAGATTATCAGAATTATGATAAAAATAATTTTAATATAAATTTATATAAACACATTTAATAAATTCGTACTCTTTCAGAGGAGTACTGTACTACGTAGTATACTATGAGACCGTAATTTAGTGCAAACAAATTTTTTGTTAAAATATTATTATTTTATTGGCTTAATCGATGCTCTAGATTATCAGAATTATGATAAAAATAATTTTAATATAAATTTATATAAACACATTTAATAAATGCGTACTCTTTCAGAGGCGTACTGTACTACGTAGTATACTATGAGACCGTAATTTAGTGCAAACAAATTTTTTGTTAAAATATTATTATTTTATTGGCTTAATCGATGCTCTAGATTATCAGAATTATGATAAAAATAATTTAAATATAAATTTATATAAACACATTTAATAAATGCGTACTCTTTCAGAGGCGTACTGTACTACGTATTATACTATGAGACCGTAATTTAGTGCAAACAAATTTTTTGTTAAAATATTATTATTTTATTGGCTTAATCGATGCTCTAGATTATCAGAATTATGATAAAAATAATTTTAATATAAATTTATATAAACACATTTAACCCTTGTGTACGCACCCGGCTACCCGGGTAGCCATTTCATATTTACATATTTGTGTGGACTGCAATTTTGAACTTAGACGTTTCTACCTTCTTGACATCCAAGAATTGACTATTAGTTTTCGATTTTTGTATAGAAGCTGGATAAAAATTATTTCTTGATGGAGTTATGTGTGAATAATTTTCTTTACCCTTCTAACGCACACCCGGCCACCCGGGTAGCCAGAACAAAATATAAAGAAAATATTTAGTTTTATTTTAATTTATTTTCAATTGTATATCCCTATTGCGTTTCGCCATTGATATTTTGTATACAAATATAAAAATATATTATTTTATACTAGTGTTCGCTAGGAGTTGGTTCAGTCAAATGACTGATTTTCTGCGTGCCAAATTAAAATATAATATTTAAATATAATATTAAGGGTCACCAGAGTTATATTTTAAGATGCATTTTATTATCCCAAAACTAGGACTCAAAGTCTTAACCCGAGACAATTGCCTTAGGCCGTTCTATTCCTAATTCTTTTCAACATGTTCATCTATAAAAATACGAACCCACAAGGATATTTGGAACAAACATTTTTTATCTATCTATTTCAACTATTATGAAATGGTGTGTTAAAATTCTGGTACACGATGATCTGGCATCGTCAACTAAATGGTCAAGTAGGTTTAAGTAGATGAAGTTAAACGATTCAGAATTTTAGATCTTCTTACGAATTTCCAGTTTTAAATCTTTACACGTGAGAGTTAATCTTTCTGCTAATCGTATTTCTCTGGAATTTTGATAAACTTTTGGTTCAATGCCTTTTTAATTAATTGATATTTAAATTCAAATTAATAACATTTTTTCATTCAAGAATACTATCGCAAAAGTGCTTCTTAATTCTCGTAATTTGTAGTACTAAATAAACCCTGAACTAAAATTACAAGCTTACGAATAAAATATCGCTAAACTCACCCATTTTAAACATATCGGTACTTAATATCGGTAAAAATATGTTATCACTTATCACCTAGTAATTTACTTTCGAACTTTCCGTATTTGTCGAAAATACTTGACATTCATTTCAACGGTGATTGTTTGTATGGCCAATTGATTTCGTGTTTTCCTAGTTCTCCAGTATTTCAATAGTTAGGCTTTATCAACATTCTAAAAGCCTTTTCTCTTTTTTGGAAAATTTCTAAAAATTTTTGACGTACCTGTGGCACTATTCTGGTTTTCCCGGGGAATTTCGAATTGGGAATTGATTTATTGTCAGTTTTTAGTGTATTTTGGTTTACTTTTTTCCAAAGCATACTAAATTTTGGGGAAAAATAGTTCCATTTCATAGCAATTTTGTGTTTATTTTTCCCTAAAAATTTGGCTGGGAATTATTTTTTCCCAAAACATGGAAAAAAGACCAATCGCTCAGTATGCTTTGGAAAAAAGAAAACCAAAATACACTAAAAACTAACAATAAATCAATTTCCAATTCGCAATTCCCCGGGAAAACCAGAATAGTGCCACAGGCCAATTTATAAACGTGAAAAATACAAAATTTATAAAATAAATGCAACAACATAGCGGAACCGGCAAAAATCTGTTGAAAACACCGAAAAAATACACTTGGCTACCCGGGTGGGTCGGGTGTGTACTAACATAAATTTTTTGGGGTATACACACAAGGGTTAATAAATGTCTAACTCTTTCAAAGGCGTACTGTACTACGTAGTGTACTATGAGACCGTAATTTAGTACAAACAAATTTTTTGTTAAAATATTATTATTTTATTGGCTTAATCGATGCTCTAGGTTATCAGAATTATAATAAAAATAATTTTAATATAAATTTATATAACCACATTTAATAAATGCGTGCTCTTTCAGAGGCACACTGTACTACGTAGTATACTGTGAGACCGTAATTTAGTGCAAACAAATTTTTTGTTAAAATATTATTATTTTATTGGCTTAATCGATGCTCTAGGTTATCAGAATTATAATAAAAATAATTTTAATATAAATTTATATAAACACATTTAATAAATGCGTACTCTTTCAGAGGCGCACTGTACTACGTAGTATACTATGAGACCGTAATTTAGTGCAAACAAATTTTTTGTTAAAATATTATTATTTTATTGGCTTAATCGATGCTCTAGGTTATCAGAATTATAATAAAAATAATTTTAATATAAATTTATATAACCACATTTAATAAATGCGTGCTCTTTCAGAGGCACACTGTACTACGTAGTATACTGTGAGACCGTAATTTAGTGCAAACAAATTTTTTGTTAAAATATTATTATTTTATTGGCTTAATCGATGCTCTAGGTTATCAGAATTATAATAAAAATAATTTTAATATAAATTTATATAAACACATTTAATAAATGCGTACTCTTTCAGAGGCGCACTGTACTACGTAGTATACTATGAGACCGTAATTTAGTGCAAACAAATTTTTTGTTAAAATATTATTATTTTATTGGCTTAATCGATGCTCTAGATTATCAGAATTATGATAAAAATAATTTTAATATAAATTTATATAAACACATTTAATAAATGCGTACTCTTTCAGAGGCGCACTGTACTACGTAGTATACTATGAGACCGTAATTTAGTGCAAACAAATTTTTTGTTAAAATATTATTATTTTATTGGCTTAATCGATGCTCTAGATTATCAGAATTATGATAAAAATAATTTTAATATAAATTTATATAAACACATTTAATAAATGCGTACTCTTTCAGAGGCGTACTGTACTACGTAGTATACTATGAGACCGTAATTTAGTGCAAACAAATTTTTTGTTAAAATATTATTATTTTATTGGCTTAATCGATGCTCTAGATTATCAGAATTATGATAAAAATAATTTTAATATAAATTTATATAAACACATTTAATAAATGCGTACTCTTTCAGAGGAGTACTGTACTACGTAGTATACTATGAGACCGTAATTTAGTGCAAACAAATTTTTTGTTAAAATATTATTATTTTATTGGCTTAATCGATGCTCTAGATTATCAGAATTATGATAAAAATAATTTTAATATAAATTTATATAAACACATTTAATAAATGCGTACTCTTTCAGAGGCGCACTGTACTACGTAGTATACTATGAGACCGTAATTTAGTGCAAACAAATTTTTTGTTAAAATATTATTATTTTATTGGCTTAATCGATGCTCTAGATTATCAGAATTATGATAAAAATAATTTTAATAAATTTATATAAACACATTTAATAAATGCGTACTCTTTCAGAGGCGTACTGTACTACGTAGTATACTATGAGACCGTAATTTAGTGCAAACAAATTTTTTGTTAAAATATTATTATTTTATTGGCTTAATCGATGCTCTAGATTATCAGAATTATGATAAAAATAATTTTAATATAAATTTATATAAACACATTTAATAAATGCGTACTCTTTCAGAGGAGTACTGTACTACGTAGTATACTATGAGACCGTAATTTAGTGCAAACAAATTTTTTGTTAAAATATTATTATTTTATTGGCTTAATCGATGCTCTAGATTATCAGAATTATGATAAAAATAATTTTAATATAAATTTATATAAACACATTTAATAAATGCGTACTCTTTCAGAGGAGTACTGTACTATGTAGTATACTATGAGACCGATATTTAGTGCAAACAAATTTTTTGTTAAAATATTATTATTTTATTGGCTTAATCGATGCTCTAGATTATCAGAATTATGATAAAAATAATTTTAATATAAATTTATATAAACACATTTAATAAATGCGTACTCTTTCAGAGGCGTACTGTACTACGTAGTATACTATGACACCGTAATTTAGTGCAAACAAATTTTTTGTTAAAATATTATTATTTTATTGGCTTAATCGATGCTCTAGATTATCAGAATTATGATAAAAATAATTTTAATATAAATTTATATAAACACATTTAATAAATGCGTACTCTTTCAGAGGAGTACTGTACTACGTAGTATACTATGAGACCGTAATTTAGTGCAAACAAATTTTTTGTTAAAATATTATTATTTTATTGGCTTAATCGATGCTCTAGATTATCAGAATTATGATAAAAATAATTTTAATATAAATTTATATAAACACATTTAATAAATGTCTAACTCTTTCAAAGGCGTACTGTACTACGTAGTGTACTATGAGACCGTAATTTAGTACAAACAAATTTTTTGTTAAAATATTATTATTTTATTGGCTTAATCGATGCTCTAGGTTATCAGAATTATAATAAAAATAATTTTAATATAAATTTATATAACCACATTTAATAAATGCGTGCTCTTTCAGAGGCACACTGTACTACGTAGTATACTATGAGACCGTAATTTAGTGCAAACAAATTTTTTGTTAAAATATTATTATTTTATTGGCTTAATCGATGCTCTAGGTTATCAGAATTATAATAAAAATAATTTTAATATAAATTTATATAAACACATTTAATAAATGCGTACTCTTTCAGAGGCGCACTGTACTACGTAGTATACTATGAGACCGTAATTTAGTGCAAACAAATTTTTTGTTAAAATATTATTATTTTATTGGCTTAATCGATGCTCTAGATTATCAGAATTATGATAAAAATAATTTTAATATAAATTTATATAAACACATTTAATAAATGCGTACTCTTTCAGAGGCGTACTGTACTACGTAGTTTACTATGAGACCGTAATTTAGTGCAAACAAAATTTTTGTTAAAATATTATTATTTTATTGGCTTAATCGATGCTCTAGATTATCAGAATTATGATAAAAATAATTTTAATATAAATTTATATAAACACATTTAATAAATGCGTACTCTTTCAGAGGCGTACTGTACTACGTAGTATACTATGAGACCGATATTTAGTGCAAACAAATTTTTTGTTAAAATATTATTATTTTATTGGCTTAATCGATGCTCTAGATTATCAGAATTATGATAAAAATAATTTTAATATAAATTTATATAAACACATTTAATAAATGCGTACTCTTTCAGAGGCGTACTGTACTACGTAGTATACTATGACACCGTAATTTAGTGCAAACAAATTTTTTGTTAAAATATTATTATTTTATTGGCTTAATCGATGCTCTAGATTATCAGAATTATGATAAAAATAATTTTAATATAAATTTATATAAACACATTTAATAAATGCGTACTCTTTCAGAGGCGTACTGTACTACGTAGTATACTATGAGACCGTAATTTAGTGCAAACAAATTTTTTGTTAAAATATTATTATTTTATTGGCTTAATCGATGCTCTAGATTATCAGAATTACGATAAAAATAATTTTAATATAAATTTATATAACCACATTTAATAAATGCGTGCTCTTTCAGAGGAACACTGTACCACAGAATTAAGATTAACCAGTAGTGCGATTTTGTTGTGTACATGGGAATTTACTCCCAGGGAGTTTTGTATACGTACATCATGTAAAGTATAAAATATTGTTACTGTTACCGATTTTCCATCGTCAATAGTATAATAGCATAATAGTATAATACTATTATACTATTATTCCTTGTCGGTTTTCCATCGCTCGCGATGAAGTTAACACCAATTATAGTTAGTAGTAGTGGGGGGACTTGGGCTGACCTACATTTTCAAGGTCATTGTTGTTGTTGTAATTATGTAGGTCATTGTTATCTAGGTCAAATTATCTAGGTCATTGACCTACTTTGTTGTATCTAGGTCATTGTTATTGTTATTATCTAGGTCAAATAATCTAGGTCATTGTTGTTATCTAGGTCATTGACCTACATTGTTGTAAGATCGATGACGAGACCGCGCCCCCCATTTCCGATTTTTTAATTGTTAATGAACTTGACAATGAAAAATTTAATATCCCACGTGCGATTTTAAATGGTTAATGAACTTGGCAATGAAAAATTTAATATCCCACGTGCGATTTTAAATGGTTAATGAACTTGGTAATGAAAAATTTAATATCGCATGTGCGATTTTAAATGGTTAATGAACTTGGTAATGAAAAATTTAATATCCCATGTGCGATTTTAGATGGTTGATAACGTAATTTATTCGAAACTTGATCAGAATAATAATTTATTTACTTGTCAATTTATACACAATGAAAACGTAATCAGAAGGATAATGAATTCTTCTTGATTGATGTTTGATGTCCGTAAAATGATTATTGATTGACGTTTCCTGTCAATTAGTAAATAAGAAAATAATTTATTAATTGTACTTTGATGAGAATTGATAAACAATGGTATAGAACAATGAAAACGAGATCAGGAAAAATAATTGTTTTTAATTATCTAGGTGAATATCTACTTTATTGTGAATTGATAATCGTATAGAATAATGAAAACATGACCAGAAAAACAATTTTACAAAAAATTCTTCTTGATTGACGTTTTATGTTTGTCCGTAAATAAGAAAATATTTTTATATAGTTGAGTCATTGACCTACTTTGTTGTCGTTATCTAGGTCATTGTTGTTATCTAGGTCGTCGACCTACATTGTTGTAAGATCGATGATATCGGGGACCGCGCGTCTGATTTTAAATGGTTTATGGAACCATTTAATATCCCACGTGCGATTTTAGATGGTTAATGACGTAATTTATTGGAAACGTGATCAGAATAATAATTATAAAAAATTATTCTGTCTAGACGTATCTAGAAAATATTTTACAAAAAAAAAAAATTCTTCTTGATTGACGTTCCCTGTTTATAAGTAAATAAGAAAATATTTGTTAATTCTACTTTGATGAGATAAACGGTGGTATAGAAAAATGAAAACGTGATCAGGAAAAATAATTGTTTATAATTATCTAGGTGAATATCTACTTTATTGTGAATTGGTAATCGTATAGAATAATGAAAACATGACCAGAAAAACAATTTTACAAAAAATTATTCTTGATCGACGTTTCAAAAATTATTCTTTATCGACGCGTCATGTTTATTAGTAAATAAGAAAATCAAAAATCAATGAGAATCGATCAACAAAGTGATCAGGACGTAATCAGAAAAATAATTTTAAAAAATTATTCTGTCTTGACGTTTCCTAGAAAATATTTTGCCAAAAAAAAAATTCTTGATTGACATCTCTTGTTTGCTAATTTATAAACAATTATTATTGATTGACGTTTCCTGATTATCAGTAGAAAATATTTTTATATAGTTGAGTCATCCTACTTTGTTGTTTTAATTATCTACAATGAAAACGTGATCAGGAAAAATAATTTTACAAAAATTATTCTTGATCAACGTTACCTGTTTAGCTTACAAGAAAATATTTTTAATTCTATTTTTGATGAGAATTGATAAACTTTTAATTTTCTCAAACAAAATTTCAGGTATAAGTACAAGTGAAAAGTGTATAATTTGTTAGTTTTACTCGAATAACAAAATGGAAGGTAGACACAAAGATGTTATATTAAAAAATCTTACATCATTATGTCAGACGTTAAAATTTGAAAAGTTCGCAAAAAAATGTTTGGATAAAAATATCATTTCACGGAAAATGTTAGACATCATTGAAAGACAGCCTAAAGACCAGCAATTGGAGGAATTACTAAGGAAAATAACGTGTCGTGGTCCAGATGTGTTTGTAAAATTTCTAGATATATTATTTGAAGAGATAAACGAATTAATAAAAATTTGTACAGAGATGTGTAATATTTGAAAAATAAATTTCTGAAACATGTAAAAGGAAGTGTTTTAATTATTAGTATCATACCCTGTTTGATGTGTAATCAATGTATCAATGAATATTATTCAGCCCTTTACAATGATGGTGGCAGGACCATCGGGTTGTGGTAAAACTACATTCGTGTTAGAATTATTGAGAAATTTAAATATTAAAAAAGTTTTGTGGTGTAATGGTATAGCAAAAGCTATACCGAAAGACATACTAAACAGAAAGCGAATAGAAATCGTGAAAAATGTTCCAGAAACGTTTGAAAATATTGACGACGGTACTCTTATAATATTAGATGATCTAATGACAGAGGCTTACAATAAAAATATTTGCGAACTGTTTACGAAAGGTTCTCATCATAATAATATATCTGTGGTTTTAGTAACTCAGAACGTCTTTCATCAAGTTTGCAGTTGGTCATTTAATAACAAAGTATTGCTGGAATATTGGCGAGGGCAAATGAAAAAAATGTAACCGTTATCAACAAAATTATTTTGCAGACACTTTTCCTCGGAAATATATTTTTATTTTACAGACAAGTTTTCAGTTTAGCATTAAATAGGAAAATATGTTTAATGATACTTTGTTGCATGCCGATAAAAATTGTAAGGAAAATGTAACATATTGATAAACAATTTATCCGAATAATTATTATTATGATTTACGTATAAAAGAATTGTAAATTTCATTATGTGTATAATTACAAAGTTTATGTGATGAAAAAACAACAACCAATATTTAAGTAGAAATAGTTTTTAAATCTAGTTATTTGTAATACCTACACCTAAAACTATATATCGATGCCTTAATGTGAATAGGGCGTAAGACGCATTTTCAACATTTTACAGGAGGACGAAAAAACTTAATATTTTGGTAAAAATGACACTTACAAATAATAAATAATGTTGATATAAATAAAAATAGGTGTTATTTGGAAATATTTATTAATTTAAATGTTATTTTTTATTGTGTAAATCAACCAGAGGCGTCGTAGAAAAACAAAAACCCAATTTTAAAAATTTTGATGTTACGCCTTATTCATATTAAGCCATCGATATAATTTTGTAATTTTAAAACTAGTTTTCCAATTTCTATTCGCTTTATTTTGTTAATATAAAAAATGTTACAATATGAAGATTCAGACGAAGATGACTGTGAGTGTTATGTAAGTTTCTGGTATTTTACAATAAAATTCTTAATAATTTTGACTTTTATTTGATACAGTTTTAAGATTAAACAATGAATACAATATTGTTGAGAGAATAAAATTGGCTAATCAGGAATTGTTTGAGACAGCTCATTCACAGGAGAATATAAAAATTACGAATACTATGCGGCGTGTTACGTTCAGTCAGTCGCTGGTGGATTACGTGCCAGAATATTCGGAAGAGGAATTGTATTGTAATGAAATGAATAAATCGAATGTGAATGAATTAGAACAGCTGATAAGTACGTTGAAGATTGACAACGATGAGGAATCATCAGACTGTAAAATGGATGTTGAAATAACCGAGGAACTCGAATAAAACTCTCAATAAAAACACTAACATGAACTTTTCCAAAATGGAAATTTTTTATAGGTCAGAAATAACTGAAGGGGCGAAAAATAAATTCTATTCAATTTGTTAAGTTTAAATTTTGTTTTTATTGATTTAAATTCTGTTTACAAATATTTGAGTAATAATCGTTTATTATTCTTTGTTTGCATAAAATGGGTATCTCATAAAATAATTGTGTGCAATTAAAAAACATGACTCAGCTATAGGTGGTACAAAAAAAAAGTCAATCACATTTAATGAATATGTCTTTCGATCACAGCATTTCAACACATATAAAGTGTAATACTCTCAGACATGGAGTCAGATAGCTTCACTCCAATTGATGATTGATTGTAGAAATGTTAATAAATCTTCAACACTGAATTAATACTTTTACTTATCGTTGAACAATTCAATTAATAGCCTTTATGTAATTATGTCATCGGTAAATGATACAAATATTTATATGCATTTTTGAAAGAATTATTTTCCAGGTTTCTCAATCTAAATTGTACAGCTAAAGGTGTATAAAGCAAAATATTTTTATATGAAGTACTTATCGATAGAAAAGCCAATCGATGATAGTTTTACTTAAATAACAAAAAATATATACATATCGTTGATGTCAATTCATTTTCCCGTATCTAAAAATATTGAAAAAAAATTAAATTATCTAAAAACGTTTAAAATTCGTCGTACAAGACCAATGTCGATGAAAGTGACCAATAGTAAAATAATATTATGAGTAATAAGTTATTATCATTGGTCACTTTCATCGACATTGGCCATGTACGACCAGTATAAACGTTTAAAGATAAGAAATTTTTTTTTCAATATTTTTAGATACGGGAAAATGAATTGACATCAACGATATACATATATTATGTACCACAAAAATTTTTTATTATGAATTATCACATTTACGTATTGTCGAACAATTCAATTAGTAATGTTTATGGAACCCGACGACGTATAAAATTTTTACGAGCTGGTTTATGAAGCTCATTAATTATCAGAACACGACTCATTGAATTTGTGAATTCTAATAAAAGAGTACAAGTATACACAATATTATATAAAAGTTGTATTTAGCGTATTTTTTATTTGTTCCTATCTGATAAAAATAAGCATACATTGTCGCTGATGTGAATAGTATTACGTTATAACCCAATAATAACGATATTTTACCGAGTGAAATAATTCCTCATTACACACAATTGTAACATTCCACAACCTAAAAGTAAAAACCATTCCACGCCCTCGCACGCCCGATTTTAGATGGTTTATTAACATAACAATGAAGAATTTTAACATCGCACGTCCGATTTTAGATGGTTCATTGGCGAAGTCCCATTTGTCCATTAACCATGCGACGTCCCGTTTTGTACATTGGCGAAGCCCCATTTGCTCATTAACCATGCGGCGTCCCATTTTAGACGGTTTATGAACTTTAATCAATTCAATATCCACGTCGTCCCAGCCAACACATTTCCGATTTTAGATGGTTCGCAAACAATTCAATATCGTACATCGGGAACAAATCAATATCACACAGGCGATTTTAGAATTCAATATCCCCCGTACGACTTGAGATGAAGCTATGAGTGATTGCGAAACCCCGTTATATATACATTGTATTACAATAATTTTTTCGTATTGTTAATCTCCACTTAATATGTTATTGGTAATTAAGAAAATATTTTTTAATTGAGTGTAAATTGATAACAACTTACAGAAAAATATTATGGTTAATGTTTCCGACTTTAATACAACTCTGCTAGTAAATAAAAATAGGTCAGGTTCACTGATAAAAATAAATACAATTCAAAATAAGCCGCGGACAAGTTATCAGTAAAATTAATTTGTAGAGACGTAAAACTGTTACAGCTGATTTAAGAGGACACTATCAACAATTAAATACGTCACATTTTTATAAATAGTTTTAAACCTAGTGACACGTATACCTAATACATATGTATACAAACAAAATGTTACAATGTAGAAGATTCAGATGAAGATGAATGTGAATATTTTTGTAAGTTTTGGTATTTTACAATAAAATTCTTATAATTTTTACTTTTATTTGATACAGTTTTAAGATCAAACAATGGCTACAATATTGTTGAGAAAATAAAATTGGCTAATCGGAAAACTTTTCACCTTCACATCAAAAGTAAATGAAATTTTCTGTAACGAATTTAAAAATTTATAACGACTGTGAAGACAATTTTGAATTTAAATACATGAATACAAAAAATCATATACTCTACAAAGATACAAACATTAATGCGCGGTTTGTTAAAAATATTAAAGAAATTATATTAAAAGATCGCGAAGAGTTCGAAGAGAAGCAAACCATCTGCAGTCATTAACTATGAGCATTAGTAAATTTACACCACAACAGGGGTCATCCTACATAGAGTTGCCGGATGAAATTAAAAAGAGGCGTGCATCAGCGTTAAAAATTCTGATGACGGTTGTTTCGTATGGTCTTATACATACGAACCGGTCAAAGATTATGAAAATGGTGTAGTTATAACATCATAATGACGATATTTTATACACACATCGCACAACATGTTAATGAACCATCTAAAATGGGACGTGGGACGTGGGATATTGAATTGTTCATGAACATGTTAATGAACCATCTAAAATGGGACGTGCTACGTGCGATATTGAATTGTTAACGAACATGCTCATAAACAATCTAAAATCGCACGTGTGGGGGCGCGGAATGCGACGTCCCCGCGCCGCATTTAGGATTATAATATTAAAGGTTTTGTGTAAAGATGACTCATTTAAGAATATGTATAAATAAGCAAATCAAGTCCAATAAATGTTAGTAAAACAAAGTTCACGGTATCGTAAGCATATTATTAGCATTATTATATTTACAATGTTCAATAACGCAGCAGATTTTCCTTCTGAAAGAGATAATTCGTTATCACACTCAAAGTGTACTTCAAATAGTTATAATAGAAGAGGGAATGTTGAACCAGATTCAATGTATTTTTCTAATAATAATAATATTTCGAATAAAGAAAATATGGATTCTTGTGAATCTAAAATAATATTTAATTTACCACCATACATGGCGAAGGAGTCAGACCGCTTGATCTCATTTAATCAATCGTGGTGGATGAAATATATTGTTGACCCCAAAGCTTTATCTGCTGCAGGATTCTTTTATTATGGCATAGATGACAAGGTAAAATGTTTTAAATGTGGCGGAATCATAGGCGATTGGAATTTTACCGATAATCCATGGGAGGAGCACGCATTTTGGTTTCCAGACTGTGAGTTTGTTCAACAAGAAAAGGGCCCCATGTTTGTGGCTAGTGTCAAAAAAAGATGGGCTCAACACTTGAAAGCTTTAAATTTCAACAATACAAACAAAGACAACAGATTTTTATTTTAAAATTTTTTTGTAGAATAAAAAAGAAACATAATAATACCATACAAATGTGTGTTTTATTAGATTTTCAATATTAAAAATATACATATTAAAATATAAAATAATTTTTATTTTGTCGTCTAGTGGTTATTTACTTTTTTTTTTTTTGGATTGAATTTATTTTTGGCTGTGAACAAATTTTTTAAAACTGATATTTGCAATAATTTTCAATGAAGTTAAACATTTAATTAATACATCCCAACATGTTTTTAAAGTTCCACCACCACTAATTTGATTGATTTTTCTGACTGCATTTTCAAAGTCCCATTTGTTCAAAGTTACTGTGATAAGGCATCGATTAGCCGTCAACAATGAAAACTTGTTTATCTATCCACTGTCTATCTATCTACATATCAATCTTATTTAATCATGTTCGTCGATGGCGGAAACATCTAATCAGAAATTTAATTTTTAAAACTTCATCGTGAGACGCCCGATTTTTCATTGATCAAGAAAAGTGTCATGGCATGAGCTTCGCGCGAGCTTTTCGACTTTGTGGTGAATATACCAAATATTTTTTATTTTATAGCTTTAAATATACATCATTCATAATTTATATAATAATAATGAAGTTACCATTAATCAATCTACATTGGTTTATAATGGCCCTATGCTAAAGTTTCAACATCTCCTTTAATAAGAAATCTTTTATCATTGCGGGGGTTTAGTGCTGTTTTGGTTTGACTAAATGAACTAACATCATGTTTTTTCGATTGAATTAAATTTTACGAACATTAACATATCATTATCTGTAAGTAGCTCTAAAGATTTATTAGTATACTTTAACATAATATCCCATAAGTGTACCCAGGATACGTAATGATATTTACCATTTTCATAATCTTTGACCGGTTCGTATGTATAAGACCATACGAAACAACCGTCATCAAAATTTTTAACGCTGATGCACGCCTCTTTTTAATTTCATCCGGCAACTCTATGTAGGATGACCCCTGTTGTGGTGTAAATTTACTAATGCTCATAGTTAATGACTGCAGATGGTTTGCTTCTCTTCGAACTCTTCGCGATCTTTTAATATAATTTCTTTAATATTTTTAACAAACCGCGCATTAATGTTTGTATCTTTGTAGAGTATATGATTTTTTGTATTCATGTATTTAAATTCAAAATTGTCTTCACAGTCGTTATAAATTTTTAAATTCGTTACAGAAAATTTCATTTACTTTTGATGTGAAGGTGAAAAGTTTTCCGATTAGCCAATTTTATTTTCTCAACAATATTGTAGCCATTGTTTGATCTTAAAACTGTATCAAATAAAAGTAAAAATTATAAGAATTTTATTGTAAAATACCAAAACTTACAAAAATATTCACATTCATCTTCATCTGAATCTTCTACATTGTAACATTTTGTTTGTATACATATGTATTAGGTATACGTGTCACTAGGTTTAAAACTATTTATAAAAATGTGACGTATTTAATTGTTGATAGTGTCCTCTTAAATCAGCTGTAACAGTTTTACGTCTCTACAAATTAATTTTACTGATAACTTGTCCGCGGCTTATTTTGAATTGTATTTATTTTTATCAGTGAACCTGACCTATTTTTATTTACTAGCAGAGTTGTATTAAAGTCGGAAACATTAACCATAATATTTTTCTGTAAGTTGTTATCAATTTACACTCAATTAAAAAATATTTTCTTAATTACCAATAACATATTAAGTGGAGATTAACAATACGAAAAAATTATTGTAATACAATGTATATATAACGGGGTTTCGCAATCACTCATAGCTTCATCTCAAGTCGTACGGGGGATATTGAATTCTAAAATCGCCTGTGTGATATTGATTTGTTCCCGATGTACGATATTGAATTGTTTGCGAACCATCTAAAATCGGAAATGTGTTGGCTGGGACGACGTGGATATTGAATTGATTAAAGTTCATAAACCGTCTAAAATGGGACGCCGCATGGTTAATGAGCAAATGGGGCTTCGCCAATGTACAAAACGGGACGTCGCATGGTTAATGGACAAATGGGACTTCGCCAATGAACCATCTAAAATCGGACGTGCGATGTTAAAATTCTTCATTGTTATGTTAATAAACCATCTAAAATCGGGCGTGCGAGGGCGTGGAATGGTTTTTACTTTTAGGTTGTGGAATGTTACAATTGTGTGTAATGAGGAATTATTTCACTCGGTAAAATATCGTTATTATTGGGTTATAACGTAATACTATTCACATCAGCGACAATGTATGCTTATTTTTATCAGATAGGAACAAATAAAAAATACGCTAAATACAACTTTTATATAATATTGTGTATACTTGTACTCTTTTATTAGAATTCACAAATTCAATGAGTCGTGTTCTGATAATTAATGAGCTTCATAAACCAGCTCGTAAAAATTTTATACGTCGTCGGGTTCCATAAACATTACTAATTGAATTGTTCGACAATACGTAAATGTGATAATTCATAATAAAAAATTTTTGTGGTACATAATATATGTATATGTATATATTTTTTGTTATTTAAGTAAAACTATCATCGATTGGCTTTTCTATCGATAAGTACTTCATATAAAAATATTTTGCTTTATACACCTTTAGCTGTACAATTTAGATTGAGAAACCTGGAAAATAATTCTTTCAAAAATGCATATAAATATTTGTATCATTTACCGATGACATAATTACATAAAGGCTATTAATTGAATTGTTCAACGATAAGTAAAAGTATTAATTCAGTGTTGAAGATTTATTAACATTTCTACAATCAATCATCAATTGGAGTGAAGCTATCTGACTCCATGTCTGAGAGTATTACACTTTATATGTGTTGAAATGCTGTGATCGAAAGACATATTCATTAAATGTGATTGACTTTTTTTTTGTACCACCTATAGCTGAGTCATGTTTTTTAATTGCACACAATTATTTTATGAGATACCCATTTTATGCAAACAAAGAATAATAAACGATTATTACTCAAATATTTGTAAACAGAATTTAAATCAATAAAAACAAAATTTAAACTTAACAAATTGAATAGAATTTATTTTTCGCCCCTTCAGTTATTTCTGACCTATAAAAAATTTCCATTTTGGAAAAGTTCATGTTAGTGTTTTTATTGAGAGTTTTATTCGAGTTCCTCGGTTATTTCAACATCCATTTTACAGTCTGATGATTCCTCATCGTTGTCAATCTTCAACGTACTTATCAGCTGTTCTAATTCATTCACATTCGATTTATTCATTTCATTACAATACAATTCCTCTTCCGAATATTCTGGCACGTAATCCACCAGCGACTGACTGAACGTAACACGCCGCATAGTATTCGTAATTTTTATATTCTCCTGTGAATGAGCTGTCTCAAACAATTCCTGATTAGCCAATTTTATTCTCTCAACAATATTGTATTCATTGTTTAATCTTAAAACTGTATCAAATAAAAGTCAAAATTATTAAGAATTTTATTGTAAAATACCAGAAACTTACATAACACTCACAGTCATCTTCGTCTGAATCTTCATATTGTAACATTTTTTATATTAACAAAATAAAGCGAATAGAAATTGGAAAACTAGTTTTAAAATTACAAAATTATATCGATGGCTTAATATGAATAAGGCGTAACATCAAAATTTTTAAAATTGGGTTTTTGTTTTTCTACGACGCCTCTGGTTGATTTACACAATAAAAAATAACATTTAAATTAATAAATATTTCCAAATAACACCTATTTTTATTTATATCAACATTATTTATTATTTGTAAGTGTCATTTTTACCAAAATATTAAGTTTTTTCGTCCTCCTGTAAAATGTTGAAAATGCGTCTTACGCCCTATTCACATTAAGGCATCGATATATAGTTTTAGGTGTAGGTATTACAAATAACTAGATTTAAAAACTATTTCTACTTAAATATTGGTTGTTGTTTTTTCATCACATAAACTTTGTAATTATACACATAATGAAATTTACAATTCTTTTATACGTAAATCATAATAATAATTATTCGGATAAATTGTTTATCAATATGTTACATTTTCCTTACAATTTTTATCGGCATGCAACAAAGTATCATTAAACATATTTTCCTATTTAATGCTAAACTGAAAACTTGTCTGTAAAATAAAAATATATTTCCGAGGAAAAGTGTCTGCAAAATAATTTTGTTGATAACGGTTACATTTTTTTCATTTGCCCTCGCCAATATTCCAGCAATACTTTGTTATTAAATGACCAACTGCAAACTTGATGAAAGACGTTCTGAGTTACTAAAACCACAGATATATTATTATGATGAGAACCTTTCGTAAACAGTTCGCAAATATTTTTATTGTAAGCCTCTGTCATTAGATCATCTAATATTATAAGAGTACCGTCGTCAATATTTTCAAACGTTTCTGGAACATTTTTCACGATTTCTATTCGCTTTCTGTTTAGTATGTCTTTCGGTATAGCTTTTGCTATACCATTACACCACAAAACTTTTTTAATATTTAAATTTCTCAATAATTCTAACACGAATGTAGTTTTACCACAACCCGATGGTCCTGCCACCATCATTGTAAAGGGCTGAATAATATTCATTGATACATTGATTACACATCAAACAGGGTATGATACTAATAATTAAAACACTTCCTTTTACATGTTTCAGAAATTTATTTTTCAAATATTACACATCTCTGTACAAATTTTTATTAATTCGTTTATCTCTTCAAATAATATATCTAGAAATTTTACAAACACATCTGGACCACGACACGTTATTTTCCTTAGTAATTCCTCCAATTGCTGGTCCTTAGGCTGTCTTTCAATGATGTCTAACATTTTCCGTGAAATGATATTTTTATCCAAACATTTTTTTGCGAACTTTTCAAATTTTAACGTCTGACATAATGATGTAAGATTTTTTAATATAACATCTTTGTGTCTACCTTCCATTTTGTTATTCGAGTAAAACTAACAAATTATACACTTTTCACTTGTACTTATACCTGAAATTTTGTTTGAGAAAATTAAAAGTTTATCAATTCTCATCAAAAATAGAATTAAAAATATTTTCTTGTAAGCTAAACAGGTAACGTTGATCAAGAATAATTTTTGTAAAATTATTTTTCCTGATCACGTTTTCATTGTAGATAATTAAAACAACAAAGTAGGATGACTCAACTATATAAAAATATTTTCTACTGATAATCAGGAAACGTCAATCAATAATAATTGTTTATAAATTAGCAAACAAGAGATGTCAATCAAGAATTTTTTTTTTGGCAAAATATTTTCTAGGAAACGTCAAGACAGAATAATTTTTTAAAATTATTTTTCTGATTACGTCCTGATCACTTTGTTGATCGATTCTCATTGATTTTTGATTTTCTTATTTACTAATAAACATGACGCGTCGATAAAGAATAATTTTTGAAACGTCGATCAAGAATAATTTTTTGTAAAATTGTTTTTCTGGTCATGTTTTCATTATTCTATACGATTACCAATTCACAATAAAGTAGATATTCACCTAGATAATTATAAACAATTATTTTTCCTGATCACGTTTTCATTTTTCTATACCACCGTTTATCTCATCAAAGTAGAATTAACAAATATTTTCTTATTTACTTATAAACAGGGAACGTCAATCAAGAAGAATTTTTTTTTTTTGTAAAATATTTTCTAGATACGTCTAGACAGAATAATTTTTTATAATTATTATTCTGATCACGTTTCCAATAAATTACGTCATTAACCATCTAAAATCGCACGTGGGATATTAAATGGTTCCATAAACCATTTAAAATCAGACGCGCGGTCCCCGATATCATCGATCTTACAACAATGTAGGTCGACGACCTAGATAACAACAATGACCTAGATAACGACAACAAAGTAGGTCAATGACTCAACTATATAAAAATATTTTCTTATTTACGGACAAACATAAAACGTCAATCAAGAAGAATTTTTTGTAAAATTGTTTTTCTGGTCATGTTTTCATTATTCTATACGATTATCAATTCACAATAAAGTAGATATTCACCTAGATAATTAAAAACAATTATTTTTCCTGATCTCGTTTTCATTGTTCTATACCATTGTTTATCAATTCTCATCAAAGTACAATTAATAAATTATTTTCTTATTTACTAATTGACAGGAAACGTCAATCAATAATCATTTTACGGACATCAAACATCAATCAAGAAGAATTCATTATCCTTCTGATTACGTTTTCATTGTGTATAAATTGACAAGTAAATAAATTATTATTCTGATCAAGTTTCGAATAAATTACGTTATCAACCATCTAAAATCGCACATGGGATATTAAATTTTTCATTACCAAGTTCATTAACCATTTAAAATCGCACATGCGATATTAAATTTTTCATTACCAAGTTCATTAACCATTTAAAATCGCACGTGGGATATTAAATTTTTCATTGCCAAGTTCATTAACCATTTAAAATCGCACGTGGGATATTAAATTTTTCATTGTCAAGTTCATTAACAATTAAAAAATCGGAAATGGGGGGCGCGGTCTCGTCATCGATCTTACAACAATGTAGGTCAATGACCTAGATAACAACAATGACCTAGATTATTTGACCTAGATAATAACAATAACAATGACCTAGATACAACAAAGTAGGTCAATGACCTAGATAATTTGACCTAGATAACAATGACCTACATAATTACAACAACAACAATGACCTTGAAAATGTAGGTCAGCCCAAGTCCCCCCACTACTACTATAGTTCTTTTTAAGTGAACATAGGTATAATTCCTATTTTGAAAATTTTAACGTATATTCATAAATAAAAAAACAATTTTCCATGATTTTTAGAAATAAATGCCGATATTCACAATGTTAATTTCACAAAATAACTTTAAATTCCATTATAATATTTAAAAAAAGCCATACAACTCACAAAAAAAACAATCGAATGCTAATTTTGCGAATTGTCAAAATAATACACTGTCAGATAAATTTACAATGTTAAAAACACAATTTGCTACCTATTATATTTTTGATAGCTAGAATAACGAAATAGTATAATTATACTATTATACTATGAACTTCGGTTTTCCATCGTCATAGTATAATAGCAAAATACTATTATACTATTATACTACGACGATGGAAAATCGGTATGTGTGTTGTCATTTATTTTATTTGTGTTCGTGTAGTATTTGTAATAGTAAGCATCAAAATGATTGAATCGGGTGAATCGGTTCAAATTTTTGGTGCTTATCTTCGTATGGGAATATTTTTTCCCATGTTTTTTCTATTGGGAATATGAGAGTATTGACATTTTGAAGTGTACGTATTTATGTTTATAATTTTTTTTATATTATTATAATATTTTGTTTTGTTAGATTGAGAGAAAATTAAATTAAATTGAATCAATATGGTAAGTATTTAGTGAATTTATGTAATACGTGCGTGTAATACATATAATAGTATGTACAATTTAGTGTGTGTTTATAAATTACTCGGCTGAATTTTAGCTTTTCGCCTATATTAATTTGTTTTCTATTGAAACTTTAAATTACTACCACTCATAAACGTAACTTATTGTAGTGATCGCATACTTTTAGGCGCAAAAATAAATGCGTAGCACGACCTATTTTCGTGTGTAATAACTATCAAGCGGAATATTTAATTTATAGTAAACTATTTGGTCATTACATGAATACTAAAAAAAATAATAATAAAAAAAAAAAAAAATGGATGTCAATCGAACCCAAGACCTTTGCCGCTCTAGTCCAGTGCGTTACCGCTACACCACAAACAATATAGTAGTTCACATTTAATTTGCACTGTTAAATTGTTCTATTATTTCAAAGCGTTCATCCTAGCTAAATATGTATATATTAATTAATAGTGTGTGTGTTTATAATTAATTCGGCGGAATTTTAGCTTTTGGCAGCTATTGATTTTTTTCTATTTACATTTTAAAAATCTAATATTTAATCTAAATTACTAATATTTTAAAACTAATTCTCCCGCCAATCTGAAATAAAAGACAAACAAAAAAATAGCATGTGCACTAACACATCAACAATGGCAAATACTTTTACGTTCCGGTTATTTCCTCCCATACTCCCATGTACACAACAAAATCGCAGTCCAGAAACGACAGTTCGTGGACCAACATTTTTTTCATCTTACCTTCTTTTTGACACACTGAACTATGATTATTTTTGAATTTTCTAGCCACTGAACGACAATTTACACTTCTACAAAGTTTTTACAATTTGTCAACAAAAATGACATTTGTTGTTATTGTAGTGATTTATTTGTATCCAGTAAGTAAACAAAAAAAAAATCAAAATTATTTGTAAATTTATTTTAATTCATAAATATGTATATATTTATTATTTAATAATATTCAATTTAATCTACCAATTAATTTATCAGGATTTCCGATAATGCGATCCAAAACTAACTAAAATTTTATTAACAAAAATATTTTTAGGTTAAGAAATTTATCCAGGATCGTGTAAGAAAAATGTTCATCTGCAGTCATAAAAGTAAACTGCCTTAATTTAGCAATGTCTGCATTTAAAAATAAACACCCAGAAGTTGCACGACAAGGACTAATGCAATTAACACATACGAGTATACGACTAAATATAGTTTCCAAGAGCAAGAGATAAAAAGGCGAAAAATACTCCAATGGATAGGGAACCACAAAAAATATGTATAGGAACTTTAAATAAAACATTAGAAACAATTTAATCAATACGACGTTTTATTACAAGAGATTGATTACTTGCCGTTGACACCGTTATTGAATGACGATCATGTTCTTCCGAATTTTTTTAAATTTCTGTGTTGTGGAAATGTTGGCATCAACTTTGGGTCACACGCTGAAATAACAAATATGTACATAAATTAACAAATCAAATTTGAATAAAAATATATGAATGCTCTATTTCTTACGTAATGGTGGTTCTTTAAAATAACTAGGTGCTTTGAAGGCATTCCTCTGCGGTTGCTCTTTTTTTAGAGTCGAACATAACCAAAAAATTTAGAAAACGTATTCCAGCTTTTGATAGCCAAGGGAACCGCTGTTTTAGCATATTATACGGCTGCCGCTGTAATGTAAATAGTTTTAATGCTGGAAACGACGAAAATTCCGGCCAAATAGCATCTGATGGTGTCCCAAGTAAATCAATTATTAACTCTAATTGTTCAATTTCAGTTTTTCCAGGAAGCAGTGGTTTGTGACCTAATAAGGCACCCAAAATACATCCGACCGCCCACATATCTATTGCGCTTGTGTGCATTATTGACTAAAGTAGTAATTCAGGCACCCGATACCACAGTTTAACAATCTGAGGTGTAATTTGCTTTATAGGATATCCATATACCCGAGCCAAACCAAAATTAGCAATTTTTACACAACCTGTATCAGTTAGTAAAATATTCGATTATTTAATGGATAACAAAATTTGAATACAAGTACATACTGCAATCCTTTAAAAATTTGAAGCACGATGCATTTTACTTGATACTCGGAAAACGGTGTGGTCATATTATCAAACCAAGGATATTAAATCTTGTTCACAATATTCCATCGATAAGAAAATGCTTTCTAGACTATTCCCTACTACCACTTCCTTTATTTTAACTACGTTCTTGTGTGTACATCCCATTAAAATTCGTATCTCACGCAATCCTCCGCCCGACAGGAATTTCATTTTTCTTTTGGTCCATCCTAACTTTTTTTAGTGCTATGATTTCATTGGTCCTTGTATCACGAGCTCGATCTGAAAGTAAAATTTACAGCAATTTTTTCCATTATTATGAATAAAATTAATGTATGTATTTACAAATGAAATACTTAAATCCAAATCCATACGATTTTCCATAATTCCAAATTTTACTGTCAGTGTCAAAACACAGAATTAAGATTAACCAGAAACGACAGTTCGTGGACCAACATTTTTTTCATCTTACCTTCTTTTTGCCACACTGAACT
Organism: Tipula helvola; assembly: GCA_963556165.1. Lineage (NCBI taxonomy): Eukaryota > Metazoa > Arthropoda > Insecta > Diptera > Tipulidae > Tipula > Tipula helvola. The sequence goes on from OY744483.1 coordinate 225,917,973, forward strand.
ATGATTATTTTTGAATTTTCTAGCCACTGAACGACAATTTACACTTCTACAAAGTTATTACAATTTGTCAACAAAAATGACATTTGTTGTTATTGTAGTGATTTATTTGTATCCAGTAATGTGATGTTTTATTCACCCAAAAAGTTTGATCTGAATCAAAAAAAATGGCGGCAGATCAAGGTTTTGTGTTTTATTTACCCAAAAAAATCAAGAGATTGTTTGATCTAGATCAAACTTCTCAAATCGCATTTTTTTTTAAGATTTACCCCCACCTTTCAACCAAATTCATTAATACGTAGAAATGTCCATTTTTTATTATTATAAATGACAGCTAAAAATCTAAATACACCATTTTGATTGGCGTCATTCTTGAATTGAATGTTGTATTGTGAGTTTAACAATATAAACAATTTTATTTTAACTACATATGTTTACCAACACAACAACAAAAATTGATCTTATGTTTTTGTGTTCTATTAGAACCATCAAATCTAGATTTTTCAAAAAAAGTGAATAGAATTCGACATAAGTAAACAAAAAAAAAAATCAAAATTATTTGTAAATTTATTTTAATTCATAAATATATATTTATTATTTAATAATATTCAATTTAATCTACCAATTAATTTATCAGGATTTCCGATAATGCGATCCAAAACTAACTAAAATTTTATTAACAAAAATATTTTTAGGTTAAGAAATTTATCCAGGATCGTGTAAGAAAAATGTTCATCTGCAGTCATAAAAGTAAACTGCCTTAATTTAGCAATGTCTGCATTTAAAAATAAACACCCAGAAGTTGCACGACAAGGACTAATGCAATTAACACATACGAGTATACGACTAAATATAGTTTCCAAGAGCAAGAGATAAAAAGGCGAAAAATACTCCAATGGATAGGGAACCACAAAAAATATGTATAGGAACTTTAAATAAAACATTAGAAACAATTTAATCAATACGACGTTTTATTACAAGAGATTGATTACTTGCCGTTGACACCGTTATTGAATGACGATCATGTTCTTCCGAATTTTTTTAAATTTCTGTGTTGTGGAAATGTTGGCATCAACTTTGGGTCACACGCTGAAATAACAAATATGTACATAAATTAACAAATCAAATTTGAATAAAAATATATGAATGCTCTATTTCTTACGTAATGGTGGTTCTTTAAAATAACTAGGTGCTTTGAAGGCATTCCTCTGCGGTTGCTCTTTTTTTAGAGTCGAACATAACCAAAAAATTTAGAAAACGTATTCCAGCTTTTGATAGCCAAGGGAACCGCTGTTTTAGCATATTATACGGCTGCCGCTGTAATGTAAATAGTTTTAATGCTGGAAACGACGAAAATTCCGGCCAAATAGCATCTGATGGTGTCCCAAGTAAATCAATTATTAACTCTAATTGTTCAATTTCAGTTTTTCCACGAAGCAGTGGTTTGTGACCTAATAAGGCACCCAAAATACATCCGACCGCCCACATATCTATTGCGCTTGTGTGCATTATTGACTAAAGTAGTAATTCAGGCACCCGATACCACAGTTTAACAATCTGAGGTGTAATTTGCTTTATAGGATATCCATATACCCGAGCCAAACCAAAATTAGCAATTTTTACACAACCTGTATCAGTTAGTAAAATATTCGATTATTTAATGGATAACAAAATTTGAATACAAGTACATACTGCAATCCTTTAAAAATTTGAAGCACGATGCATTTTACTTGATACTCGGAAAACGGTGTGGTCATATTATCAAACCAAGGATATTAAATCTTGTTCACAATATTCCATCGATAAGAAAATGCTTTCTAGACTATTCCCTACTACCACTTCCTTTATTTTAACTACGTTCTTGTGTGTACATCCCATTAAAATTCGTATCTCACGCAATCCTCCGCCCGACAGGAATTTCATTTTTCTTTTGGTCCATCCTAACTTTTTTTAGTGCTATGATTTCATTGGTCCTTGTATCACGAGCTCGATCTGAAAGTAAAATTTACAGCAATTTTTTCCATTATTATGAATAAAATTAATGTATGTATTTACAAATGAAATACTTAAATCCAAATCCATACGATTTTCCATAATTCCAAATTTTACTGTCAGTGTCAAAACAAATAAACGTCAAATAATTTCACTACACTGTTACGGATTCCCAGTTTTTATGATTTCAAATCAAAACCAGTAAACCAATGAATACATAACCAAACTTTCTCTTACCTTCAGCAAATCGAGGTCAAAAAAATGAGTCGAAATTTTTCCATACAAAAAATGCGTTATGTCGCTTCTGGTTATTCTGTGGTTCAGTCTTAATCCAACACTGCAAGGGGATTGCATACTGTACTAATGTGATTTTTCAGTTGCTACGAAAAATTACAGTGTTTTGACATTTTATGTCAAAAACTCATTTTTGTTCTCGTTTTCTACTCTTCCAGCCATCAACATCAAATATTTTTTAACAGCGCGCTTAAGATTGAAGACGTAAGTAATTTATTTTTAACCTCAATATTTCACATCTAATAATCATTTTATTGCAGCCGGCATAAGTACAAAAACGTGTACGAAAAGTAAAAGGAGCTACAGACCGAGCTAGATATTTATCGTATTTTGCGGTGAATTTAGTGCCGGTTAAAGTTATGGCCCCGTTTTTAGGTGTACATGCTTCCCTGAGTCAAGGCCTTCGTTATAATAAAGAGCTGATATTATTTCGAGAACCATGATCATTATTCGAGAGTAACTGGCATCTGAAAGATGAGCAAAAAAAATCTAATCGACGAACAGAATTGTCACAAAAGTTGTCACGACGACAAATAATGTGTTTTGATGTGCCAAATTTAATACTCTGTCCATTAGTACTTCTGTGGCAGTTGATGAATTTCTTTTAATTATGGTGAGTTGATTAAACGAGAACCTGGATGGCCGACTATATCTACGACATTTTAGAGAGTTTTCATTGCCAATTGATGACAGCCGTTCGGCGCATGTTCATTAACACATATGTACATCAAGAGTACGAGATCAATTCGGACAATTGTTTCAACCGAAAGCGGTAACTACTACCTAGTATCTTTAAGTTATCTTAATTTTATATTAAATTCATGTTTATTTCCAGATTCATCTTGTTAACGAAATTTAAGTCCGGTAGTTACGCCATTTGTCATGTATGTACTTCTGTATCGTTCACCGGCTTTGGAGATTGTTGATTTTTTTAGCAATTTCAAATTTTAGGTGATATAAGTTCGTTTGAAAAAATGGATGTGCGAAAACATGGGAATACATGAACACTAAAGCATGAAACACACCGAGCAGCGGCAGCGAGCAGCAGATTTAAATATTAACTATTTTACCTATTTAATGAATATAAATCATAGTTTGAGCATAAATATATGTATGTATTATAAACAGAAACATTTAATTATTTTATATTTTTAATAGATAAATTTCAATTAAAAGAAAATGTATTGAATGAAGTTGTTTCTGCTGCCGCAGCAATAGGTTCCACACCCAGCAGCAAAAAAATAAAGTACTTTTCATACCAGGCGCCTCGCCTCGAAATTTTTAGTTACCACAAATGTGAAGCTGAGACCCTTTCATACCGGTAGCGTCGGCTTTGCACATTTAGTTGCTATCAACTATTTTATATAGGTCCATTTTACACGTGAATTATAGCAAGAAATGAAATATTATGAATTTGTAAGCTACATATGTGTTAGATTTTTCGGTAAATATAAAATAGTTGTACAAAAAATGTGATTTGTAGGTTATGTTGACAAAGCTCCTCGCTTTGTACTACTTTAGAATGTCGCAGTCGAGTGTGGAACGCATTGCCTTGGCTTCGTAGATAACTTCATTGCAATATATTTTGATTTTTTTTAAATTATCACTTAAAAATAAATTATTTCTCAACTAATTGAATTTATTTCTATAAAATTAATCGATATCAATCAAATAAAACTAATTTGCATAGTTGAAAAATGAAATAAAGAATTTTTATTTTTGAAGCTCAAAGCCGAGGCGCCTGGTATGAAAAGTACTTAATGCTCTTTGCTGCTAAACATAACCTCAATAAAAATGACGTATTGATTCGTTTCTGTTATTTTCGTGTGTACCTATTTATTTTGAAACAAAATATTTTGAAAATAAACGTTCTTCACAAATTATACCATTTAATTCTCGTATAATACAAAAAACAATTTTGATAAAAGTAAAAAACAAAAATCTGCTGCGCTGCTCGGTGTGAACGGATACAAGCAGCCGACAGTGTGGATTGTTTGGGACATGTCGCGCTGCTCTTGGTATGTTTCAGCCTTAACAATAATGACATATGTATATATTGTAAAGGAAGAATTTATGTGACCAGCAGTGGCACTATCCTAGTTTTCCCGCGGAATTGGGAATTGATTTATTGTCAGTTTTTAGTGATTTTTGGTTTTATTTTTTCGAAAGCAGACAGCGATTGGTATTTTGTTCATGTTTTGGGGAAAAAAAATTCCCAGCCAAATTTTTAGGGAAAAATAAACAACAAAAGTGCTATGAAATGGAGCTATCTTTCCTCAAAATTTAGTATGCTTTGGAAAAAAGAAAACCAAAATACACTAAAACCTGACAATAAATCAATTCCCAATTCACAATTCCCCGAGAAAACCAGAATAGTGCCACAGTGATGTGATTCTGGATTCACCAGGATATCTGTGATAGAATATTTTGTCACCACGTTACAAAGCCGCGAATTTTGTAGCTGTTTGAATATGTCGTAAATCTCACGTTTCACAATGGTCGCATGCCTGGGTCATAAATTCTCGAATTCTATAGCAACCATTACACGATCAATATTAATGTCATTACCAGTAATGTCAATACCTGCATCAATACTACTTCAATATTTTTTAACCTTACACAATCATTATTAATGACAGTAATTCCATCATTACTAAGCTTTCATTACTGCTAGTAGAAGCATTTTTTTTTTTAAATTTTACATGGATCCTAAAGAAAAAGCGTGTATTGTATCTGTATCCTCTAATACATAAAACATATCATCCATCTTGATGAATTTTTACTATTTATTTACAATTTAATAATTATTACTTTTTTTATTTATTTATTAAATTTATATAATTACGTAGATAACCTCAAATTTATGTAATGTTTAATAGTAATGACACACAGTAATGACGCGAACCCTACACTATCATTAATAATGACAGTATCCCCACCACACATCAATAATGATGTTTCGAAATCAAAAAATCCGGATTTTCATCATTACCGACCACCATTCGTCATTACTTCAAGTTATACGATCAATATTAATGTCATTATCAGAAAGAAATGACATTATTATTGACCGTGTAATGGTTGCTTATCATCGTAGTCGCTTTGTTTCAAAATGTACGCGATTATGTGTAATGTACGCCATAATGTGTGCGATTGCTTCAAAATGTATTTTATAAATTATTAATGTGTACATATTGAATATTTGGTAATAATTACTATTTTAATAATTTATTGTTTTAATTCCCTTTGTTTTCGCCAAACTGTAAAATAGCCAACAATCATGGGGAAAAAATTACATCACAACCAGTTTGCAAATCGAGTCAATATACGCAGGGTGAAAATGGTAAGACTGAAATATCACTGATGCATTTCACTATGAAAAACCAGGCAATGGAAAATGTCAAGCGAGCACCGTCATTTTGTGCAAGGATTACGAAAAAATGCTCTACAAGATTTGAATAAAACGCGCGGTGGTGGAGGTTTCATTAATAATTATACAGCGATGGCCCAAAGCTTAGGCCCGATTGTATGAACGCGGATAGAAGATTAATCGGCGGATTAATCGTCGATTGGATTGTATGAACGACGATTAATCGGTGGATTCATCTGCGGATTCTTTTTTATCCTCTGTTTCTATCTTCTGTTTTTGTTGTCTAAATCAGAGGATAGATATTTTTGTTGTTGTTTTTTGATGTTTTAAAACTTTGTATGGTATATGTTTTAATTAAGATTCCGTTTTGACTATTTAATAAAATTTCAAGCCGAATACTTAGTTATTGTTATAAGAAAGAGAAAATAAAGCAATACAATAAAATGGATTCCCGAAAAAGAAAAACAAGTATTGAAGAAATTGAATTCTTATTTTCTATAGTAACCTGTAAAAAAACTGATGCCGTTTTCTATATAAACAGAAAAATATTATAATCCTTATAAATAATAATAAAAGATTCAATTATTTTATATTATATTAAACGCATACATTTTTATTTTATTCTCGAAAATAAAGAAATATGGACACAAAAATATAAAATCATAAAAAGAATAAACAAAATAGACATAAACGTCAAAGGAAAAGGGTTGCCAGTCAATAAAAAACTGCTTTAAAACTGCAATAAACAAAGGATACATAAATAATCTATCCTTGTTTATATCGATGAAAAAAATAATCCGTGATTGGAGATTAATCTATACTCTCGGATTTTTTTTTAATCTATTCTCATCCATACAATCCACCCTTATACGGTAGACAGACACAAAGTTAATCGCGATTTTCATTTATCCCGATTGTCAAAAATCGCGTTGTGAAAACGAAATAACCCAGTTTTTTGTGAAGATTGTGTTATAACAGTCGTTTGTCATTACACGATTTTCACCTAAACCGGATTATTTTGTTTCCGCAACGCGATTTTTGACAAAAATGACAACTGAAAATCGCGATTAACTCTGTGTCTGTCTACGGTATTAGGGTGGATTGTATGAATGAGAATAGATAAAAAAAAATCCGAGAGTATGGATTAATCTTCAATCACGGATTAATTTTTTCATTGATTGTATAAACAAGGATAGATTATTTATGTATCCTTTGTTTATTGCAGTTTTATAGCACTTTTTTATTGACTGGCAACCCTTTTCCTTTGACGTTTATGTCTATTTTGTTTATACTTTTTTTTGATTTTATATTTTTGTGTGCATATTTATTTATTTTTAAGAATAAAATAGAAATTTATGTATTTAATATAATATAAAATAATTGTATCTTTTATTATTATTTATAAGGATTATATTTTTCTGTGTATATAGAAAACGGCAACAGTTTTTTATACAGGTTACTATTATAGAAAATAAGAATTCAATTTCTTCATTACTCATTTTTCTTTTTCGGCAATCCATTTTATTGTATTGTTTTATTTTCTCCTTTATTATAACAATAACTAAGTATCCGGCTTGAAATTTTATCAAATAATCAAAACGGAATCTTAATTAAAACATATACCACACAAAGTTTTGAAACTTCAAAAAACAACAACAAAAATATCTATCCTCTGATTTAGACAACAAAAACAGAAGATAGAAACAGAGGATAAAAAAGAATCCGCAGATTAATCCACCGATTAATCGTCGTTCATACAATGCAAATCGGTGGATTAATCATCTATTCGGCTCCATACAATCCACCCTAAGGCCCGATTGTATGAACACGGATAGATTAAAAAAAATCCGGCGATACAGATTAATCTTCAACCGACGATTTTTTTTTTCGTCGATTGTATAAACACGGATAAAAAAATTCCATCCTCTGTTTATTGCAGTTTTTATTGCAGTTTATTTTGGAGTGTCAAATTCCATCCTCTGTTTATTGCAGTTTTTATTGCAGTTTATTTTGGAGTGTCACTTTTTTGACGTTTCAAATTTAATTTATTGTTTATTTACATTCTTATGTGTGTACTTATTGTACACGAAAGTATTTTTTTATGTTTTTCTACAATAGAAAAAAAAATTCGAGTTGGGCATTTGAAATTTTACGTTTTTTCGATTCCATTCCGATTTTTTTTTCAATAAACGCAACTACAATCAAAATGTTCCGCCGAACCAAACAAATAAAATTAAAAGTATGTCAAAAAAAATAAACAACATCTATCCACTGTTTTAGACAACAAAAAGAGAAGATAAAAACAGTGGATAGAAAAGAATCCTTGGATTAATTTTCATATTTATCGTCGTTCATACAATCCAAGCGACGATTAATCTTCTATCCGCGTTCATACAATCGGGCCTTAGGGTGGAAACACACCGAATTAGTCAAAACGTTTTTTTCTTGTCTTAAAGCGCCTGACGGTCAAAATATATACGATTGGATAGCGCTATGCACATTGAATCAGGCAAAACAATTAAACGTCAAACATTTTGTTTCATAAAACATAGAACGGCAAACATTCTATTGAGCCTTATGGGTCCATGCACACATAATAAAGCAAAATTGTCTTAAGTCAAATTTGACTAACGAAACATGTTTGAAGGCGATCATGGCGTATAAACAAATAGGTTAATTCACACTGAAACAAAACAAAGCAAAACAAGACAAAACTGCTTGAGTCAAGAAAAAACAGTGTTTGACGTCGTTTCGTGGTCGCTGTTTTATAAAGCAAGAAATAAATAATTATCAAAATAAATAGGAATTTAATATTTTTAGCAAAACTAATATTTTTAATTAAAATTGTTTATTTTATTTATATTATTTTTAACAAAATACGATTAAAAAAAATATTAAATAAATAAACAATTTTAATTTTTTTTAATTAAAATTGTTTAATTTATTTAACTTTTTTTTTTAATCGTATTTTGTTGATGGGAAACATTTTTTCTTATTTTACTGGCAACATTTTGTATTCATTTTATCAAACCAATTCACACCAACCTATAAAGCAACACGAGACAATTTGACTAAAAACAATTTGTTTGATTGTATGTGGGCTATGTTTAGGCAAATCGTCTTGCCTATTCAAAGCAAAAACGTTTTGACTAATTTGGTGTGTCGCCAGCCTTAATGTCGGTCGAACACAAGGGTGGTGAATATTCGATGAAAGGGAGCAATATCACAGGAAAAACTAAAAAATAAAATTATTTCTAAGAACTTTTATTTTTAATGGTTCATATTTACAAATAGTAAAATAAGGTTTTCGTAGTGCGCATTAGAACTAAGCTAATTTTCAAAATATCAATTAGCATTTTGTGGCTTTCCAATTACAAGTTTTAGAAAGTAAATTTTGTTTAAATCTGTCACAATAATAATAATTAAAATGTCAATTTAATAACAATAACATATACTGTTAAAATGTTTCCTATTTGACAGAATTATTGCACGGTTAAAAATATTTTGAAAATTGAAAAAAACGTTGTGTGGCTAACTTCATCATGTCAAAAAATACGGGAGGAAAAAAAATCGTTTAAGTCGACTGCACGGGCGAGATTATTTCTGAGATTATTTTTATTCCAACATTTTCACCCAATGAAATCACTGTTTTGATAAAAAAAAATAAATTTTCCCTTCAAGATTTCTCCTCGCTAGTTGAAATATTCAACATTAGGCAAATAATCTTGCAGACGGCCAACATAACAACACAAAAAAATCGTTTAGAACAATAATTTTTGCCCATTATTGAAATATTTGCTTATTTATGACTCATATGTTAGTGAAAAAATTTCGTCTTTTCGTATATGAAATTAAATAAAAAAATTAATTCTCAAGGAAATTTGAACTCTATGGAAAAATAATCCTTCTCGTGCAGTGAGCTTTAGTCCATGTAATGGCATATATATATACTCTATAATATATGGTGATAGTAGAACATGTCACCCCAGTGGCACTATTCTGGTTTTCCCGGGGAATTGCGAATTGGGAATTGTTTTATTGTCAGTTTTTAGTGTATTTTGGCTTTCTTTTTTCTAAAGCATACTAGATTTTGGGGAAACATATTTCATTTTCATAGCAATTTTGTTGTTTATTTTTCCCTAAAAATTTGGCTGGGAATTATTTTTTCCCAAAACATGAACAAAATGCCAATCGCTCAGTATGCTTTCGAAAAAAGAAAACCAATATACACTAAAAACTGACAATAAAACAATTCCCAATTCGCAATTCCCCGGGAAAACCAGAATAGTGCCACTGAGACGAATACTTAGGTAGTACATAGTAGTACGGTAGCCAGACACAAAGTTATCGCGATTTTCATTTATCCCGAAATTGTCAAAAACCGCGTTGTGAAAACGAAATATCCAGTTTTTTGTGAAAATTGTGTAATGACAGTCGTCTGTCATTACATGATTTTCACCTAAACCGGATTATTTTGTTTCCACAACGCGATTTTTAACAAAAATGACAACTAAAAATCGCGATTAACTCTGTGTCTGTCTACGGTATAATACGGTAGACAGACACAAAGTTAATCGCGATTTTCATTTATCCCGATTGTCAAAAATCGCGTTGTGAAAACGAAATAAAGTACTTTTCATACCAAGCGCCTCGGCTTTGAGCTTCGAAAATGAAAATTCTTTATTTCAATTTTGAATTATGAAAATTAGTTTTATTTGATTGATAATGTTTAATTTTATAGTAATAAATTCATTTTGTTGAAAAATAATTTATTTTTAAGTGATAATTTAATAAAAAAATAAAATATATTGCAATGAAGTTATCTACGAGGCCAAGGCAATGCGTTCCACACTCGACTGCGACATTTTAAAGTATGTACAGTGAAAATCCTCAAAGCCGGAATCTGACGGGACCGCAAAATTTTCCGGCTTTCAGGATTTTTTCGTCTTTAAGGACTAGGTAGTTTTTTTTTTAATTTTGGGAAAATGCTTTATTTTGTAAGTATTTCTAAATAGATTAATTTAGGCAGTATACGTGTGCTCTAACGTGTAAAAAAATCCTATTTTCTTCAAATAAAATTTCATAATATTTGAGGTTATTACACGCATACATAGTATTTTCTTTTAAATTTAGATTTTTGATTTTAGTTTGGTACACATTTTATCTATGCAGATAACGTAAAATAATAAACAAAATAAATGCACTAAAATGATTGAAAAAGTTGTATAAATCCACTTTATAGAAGTGTGATGAGGATTCCAAAATTATAAGTTAGTACTGAGGCGTACAACACATTGAGTGCGAATGCGAACTGCGAATAAATTATATTTTCCTATTTTTGGGAAAAAGAGGAAACAATTATTGGCATACTATTCCTAGAATGTATTTAATACATTTATTCTTGAATAAATATAATATATATATTAATTAGGACATAATTTTTAATTCAAAAAACTTGAAATTCGCAGGTTTTGGATTGCGACTTGCGAATAGTTTTCGTCGTTGTCAAATTTCATTCGCGTTCCACAACATATTCCACTATATCGCATATGCTGTGAATAAATTATTTGTGTCAAAAACATTCAGTTATTTTGATTTTAAAAAAACTACGGCGATAAAAATGGATAAAACTGAATTGAACGAATTGTTGGTAAACGAAGTCGAAAATTATCAATTTTTGTACGATAAAACGAATGCCTTATATCAGAACCAAGATAAACGGGATTCAGCTTTTAATGAAATAAGCTTAGCCGTAGGATTATCTGGTAAGTAGTATATTATTTGTAGGCTTGTCGTATTTAATCTCGTCATTTATATATTTTGGGTTGCAGTTATAGAGACTAAAAAGCGATGGAGAAATTTAAAAGACACATTCGTTAAAAATTATAAGCAAGTTAAGTTAGGAGAACCATCAGGTTCCAAGCTAAAGCAGCCGCGGAAGTGGGTGTTATACGACAGTATGTCGTTTTTAATTCCTTTCGTTGATAACCCAAAGTAAGAATCTATTGTTTTTTTTTTAATAATAAATTTGAATACGTTGCGTTTGTCTTTATATTACAGAACCCTGTCGAGCTTTAACATTTCGGATGATAATGGCATCGAAATTTCCAAGAATGCACCAACACCAACGAAGATAAGAAAAAAGGAGGATGTTGGAGAAAAAATCTTAAAGTTATTAGAAAATGAGTCTCAATCTGAGAGACCTCAGATTCAAAAAGAAAAAATCACCTCATCGGAGATGTTCTTTTTGTCTTTGGTCCCACGGTACGATTCACTTCATGCGTATCAGCAACTGGCAATCCAACGAAAAATTTTAGATGCATTTTATGAAGTTGCGATCGAAGATTGCATGCTGATGTCTTGATTTGTTTGAATGGATTTTTGTAATATTATGTTTTGTATATATACAGTGAATATTGTGTTGTGACACAGGTATATCTAGTGAATTAAACAATGCCCAATTAATGAAATAAATATTTATAGATACAAATTAAAATTATTGTTTTATTATATTTTTTTTTGTCAGTGGTAAAAAACAAATCTGCTCAAATCATTGAATATTGGAACTCCAGATTTCCTTCTGATATACACCAATTAGCAAACAAATCTCTTATTTCAAAAGGGTGCATATCGATGGGCGTTGCTGTTTGATCACACAAATTATTATTCTCTATTGAGCTGGACTCTTCTGTACCTATTAAAAAGTTGTGAAGGATGCAGCACGAAGTTACTACGTCAATGGCTGTCGTCACGTTCAGTTCCACTCGTTTTAATAATATGCGCCATGTATGCGAACAAATACCAAATGTACTTTCCACCATTCGTCTAGCTCGACTTAATCTGAAAAGTTATATTAATGTTCAAACAACGAATTACATATTTAAGAGTACGGAACTTTATTAGAAAACATTCAACTGACCTGTAATTAAAAATTCGTTTTTTGAGTTCCAAATTTCTACCAGGGTAAGGTCTCATTATATTTTTTTTTAAGCCGAAGGCTTCATCTGCAACTAGTACGAAAGGAAGCGGAACATCTGTATCTGGTAAAGGTTGTGGGTTAGGAAGGTCTAATTTTGAATTTGCCGAAAACCATTCTTTCCCAAAGTTAGAATTTTGAAAAATTGTAGAATCCGCCATTGACCCATAAGCTCCCACGTCAACATTTATAAACCGATAATCAGCATCTACTAGCGCCATCAGAATGATTGAGTAAGACTTCTTATAATTGAAGTATCTAGATCCACTATGTTTGGGAGCAAACATTGTTATATGCTTCCCATCAAGTGCACCTAAACAATTAGGGAAGTTCCATTTATGCAAAAAGTTATTAGTAATTTCCACACATTTAGACTTTTGGATAGTTGAAGGGATTGTGACCTTCATCATCCGGTTTATTATCGCCTTCAAGGTTTGTTTTATTATTTTTGCGACTGTTGACTCCCCTAAACAAAAGTCGAAACTTAATGCTCGAAAGCTAGATCCTGTCGCTAGGTACCTAAACGTAAATTAAGTTTTGTTAAATTAACTTTCCTCCTATTACCTTCGAGGATTTTTTATAATGGAAACATACCTAAGTGTCACCAATAATTTTTCTAGCGGAGAAATACCTAATCGAAAATTATTTGATTTTGGCGTTATATCATTCTTAATAAAATCTAAAATTTGGCCAAATTGACTTTTATCCAAGCGCAAATACCGGTGGTGAAGCTGTGGGCAATTTTTCAAATGCTGATAGATCCTTCTAAATGCTCCATTCGAATTTCTACCCTGATAAAATGGATCAACCCAAATCCGTTTCCTTTTGGTTAATAAAAATGCGATTGCCAAATTTCTTTGCCTATTTGAAATCATTATTGATGTTGATGTTGTCTTCTGTCGAACTTGTAAATAAATAATAACAATTTTTTTCCTATTTGAAGTTTATTTAATTCGCGCCGCACTCTATGTGCATCTATTTGCGAATGGCGCATTGTGGAATTTATTCGCAGTTCGCATTCGCACTCAGTGTGTTGTACGCCGAAGAGGCGAAATTTCGTCCGCGTCTCAGGAGTTTTCGCGTTAAAGGTTAACTTTTCTTGGTAATTAGCTTAACGGGGATATTTTTCGATATTTTTTTCGCCTCTCACAAGTTTTCGCGATAAGTGATTTCCGGCTTTCAGGATTTTCACTAAATAGTACAAAGCGAAGAGCTTTGTCAACATAACCTACAAATCACATTTTTGTCACAACTGTTTTATATTTCCCGAAAAATCTAGCTCATATGTAGCTTACAAATTCATAATATCTCGTTTCTTGCTATAATTCACGTGTAAAATTGACCTAAATAAAATATTTGATATCAACCGAATGTTCAAAGCCGACGCCACCGGTATGAAAGGGTCTCAGCTTCGTATGTGTGGTAACTAAAAATTTCGAGGCGAGGCGCCTGGTATGAAAAGTACTTAATCCCGTTTTATGTGAAAATTGTGTAATGACAGTCCTCTGCCATAACACGATTTTCACCTAAACCGGATTATTTTGTTTCCACAACGCGATTTTTGATGAAAATGAAAATCGCGATTAACTCTGAGTCTGTCTGCGGTATAAGGGAATTAGGGTGTAAATATGGCGGTGTAAAGTACCTCAATATTTAGACCTGCAGCTCGATGTGTTTCACGCTTTACTTATTTGAGGAAGTTAATACGGTAGACGTAGACAGACACAAACCGAATAATCGCGAAACTCGATTATTTGCCTGTCTGTCGTTACACAATGTTCACACAAACCGGATTATTTCGTTTTCAAAACGGAATTTTTGACAAAAATGAAAATCGCGATTAATTTTGTGTCTGTCTACGGTATAATCTAGCAGACCCCAGCAGCTACTTGCGTGGTCGATTGAAAAACCGCTATGCATGGTGTACGTACATATACAAAACTCCTTGAGTAACCTTCCAAATAACGAAATTGCAGTGCTGGTCAGGAGGATAGTAATAACTCTTCAAAATTGAAATTTTTCCAGGATATTTTTTGGTTTATTTTCTTATATAGCGTACGATATTGCAAACAAAAAAAAATTTATTTATGTAAACAAAAACTACTCTGCCCGTTCATTTCGGTCATCAGAAATCCACATCATAAGAGATTCGGTAGTGTCACTGTCAAGCCATATTACCCACATCAATAAAGTATTAAACACACCTAGTAAAACACCAGCTGCAACGTCTAAAATATGATGTCTATAGAGAAGTAACCGCGAGACACAAACACTAATAGTCCAAGCAAATAACGGTGGCCAAACGAATATTGTCATTGGATATAAAATTGTAAAATACCCTAAAATAAATATGGCTCGAGATGCATGTCCTGAAGGAAATGAGAATTTGTCAGGACCAATGCTGTACGGATCTTCTGAAGGTCGACGCCGCCTTGTGATTGACTTTAAAACCGCGACAAATACGATATCAAGCAACAGACCAACCAAAAAATTAATCTGCATTTGATATAAATATCTATTATCGATAAACCATGACCAAGCCAACCATCCTGCCAACCAAATAATGCCGTGGCATGACACCTATTCGAAAAAAAAATAAGTCATTCATATAAATAAATGAATTTCATTAATACCTCTAAAAATTTGCAATGTCGTTTAAACGACTGAACAGCAAAAAAATTTAACAAAAAACTAACAAATTTCTTAGTTAAAATAACGTCTGCCTCTAGCAATTTCTGTAAAGCTGGATGTAATTTTCTTTTCGCATCATTTTGTAGTCTGGTTTTCGGATCCATTTTATTTATTTCTTATTAAGAATCACTTCAAAATACAAAATGAAAGTTTATTTCCAATTATAATTTTCCAATTATAATTATAAATAATATACAAAATTATCAATGTTACGTCTCGCTATATAACAATGTTTATTTTTAATTTTGACAATGCTACCACCCTCTAATCAAATAAATTATATAAGGGAAATTGGTCATAATTCTCATAACCCTCCAGACCACGCGTAACATAAACGTACAGTTTACGAAGACTTCGCTCTACTAATGTCAATGTGTTCGTAATACCATATATAGGCTGGAGTCCAATTCCCGACTTATTTTGTGGAGACTGACTTATTTGAAAGTCTACAATAAGTCACCTCGCGATGAGACTTATTGTAGACTTTCTTGACTTATTTGGGAAAGTTTCCACAAAAAAGATATTTCATAAATTTTTTAATCATTGTGGCTTTGATAAAAACGTCGTATGGTATTTTTATTTCCTTTCAAAATAAAAATAACATTGGTAATTGTGTGAGATTATCACAATTGCAAACGCTTTACCTATCCCTTCTAGCTCTTAGTGAGATGGTAAATTAATAAATTTATTTAAAAGAGTTTGAAAATTCTTTAAATATTTATGGCATATCCTGATTGATGTCATCTTTGGTACGTTCATGGCGGCAGACAATACCCTGTAACTGGTCCCGCAAGCTAGCTAAAACAAAATCATTATGAGTTCTATTTCTCTTTGATGTCCGGAACGTTTATCTGGTATGAATTCTAGGACTTAATGTACTAAAATTAATTCGCAAATGTTTTATGCCAAATGGGAATCTCCGATAATAATTTTGAGTATAATACCAAAACTGAAGTTGGGTGTACAATATTTCAAACCCTAGACATAATATGAATTAAACAAAATGCAGTTCAAACTAAAAATACATTTCCAATATATACTCTTCTCATAAGGCGCGCAAATTCCAAATACTTCAGTAATTCTATGTCGTATTCTATGAGTTGCCTAATATTTCTGTTTACTAAAAAAGCTATATAGTAGCATCATTTGACGCCGGCGATTCTCCATTTTAATATTTAATTTTACGTTTCGACGTAATAACAAAAAAGAGTCACTAATAATTAGAACTGTCAATTATTAAATGTACGGTTATGTTCAAATAAGTCTATATTTGAATTGGACCACCAAATGACTTATTTCATACCGCCATTTTGAATAAGTTAAATAAGTCGACTTATTTGAAATAAGTCGGCAGTTGGACCTCAGCCATAGTAGAGTATATATATACGCCATAACCTACTTTTACTTTGGAAAAATTTGGACTAATTTTTGAGACCTTCATTTGAAAATACGGGAGGTTTTATAGTGGTTTGAAACATGACTAGTGTACAAAATGGCGAAGCTACATAGTAAATTGTTGTGTGGCTAACTTCATCATGTCAAAAATACGGGAGGAAAAAAAAATCGTTTAGTCCACGTAATGTCGTATATATATACTCTATAATATATGGTAATACCACAAGTCGCTTTCACACGCACATAATCCACTACCGAAGTGGATTTGATAATCCGCTCTCATATGTCTTTTCACACGCATCGAAGATTACTAATTTGACAGAAACGTAACTAATGTTACAAATTGGTTGTCAAAAATATATTTGTAAACAAGATAAAAATCAATTACATATTTTTAAAATATAAATTTAATTAAACAAAATATAAATAATTTTCGATAAACTTTCCAAATTCAACTAAAAAAAATATTAATTTAGATATTAATTAATAAAAATTCATAAAACATCTATTCAGTTTTGAGATTAATATCTGTCATTCTTTTCACACGGTAATTCAGTACCGCAGTGGATTACAAAATACCGAATTATAAAGTGTATTTGATAATCCACTTCGGTATCAGATTTGCACATTTCACCCGACCATTTTTCGGATTATGTAATCCAGTTCGGTATTGGATTATGTTATCCCGCCGTCTCCACTATGAAATTTTACTGAAATTTGCTTTCATGAAATCAATTTTATCAATGTATGTGTGTGTATACTATCAAAACCAACAAAAATGTTTACAAGCCGTGCCAAGCAAACACCTAAGCTATAAAAATTGTACCCTATGGCTTAGTATTAGTAATGTATAAAATAAATCAGAAAATATATATACACAAAACTAACACAAATGCCTAAAATATTGTTTACATTTTTGTTGGTTTTGTGACATACCAATACCAACTCGCAGAGCACAATTTCTGAGAGAGGATCGGTGTAAAGAGCGAATGGCACGGCTTGTATAAACATTTTTGTTGGTTTTGATACTATACAAAAATGCAAACTTTCGGAAAACTTTTAGGCTGAAATTTCTCAAAAAAATTTCATGAAATCTGTATGTCGATTTGTTGTTGTGAATCGAAAGCAAAATGCCCAGTGATGAAATTTCATCGACAGAAATTTATTAATACATTGAAAGAAACACATACAATCATAAAAACCATGAAATAAAATTTCAGTAAAATTTCATAGTGGAGACGGCGGGTATGGTACGTGTGAAAGCGACTATATAGCAAATCTTGAGTTTGTCTTGCATGTGTTACTCAAGACACGTTTGCTGGGACATTAATAATTTTTGACATTTGAATTATAACAAATAAATATATAGGGTGCATTCAAAAATTCAGTCGACTGCGCAGTTTGTGCAGTACTTCGTTCAAAAATTAAGTTTTGCAGCAAAAGCCGCGCAGTTGGTCGTTCAATAATTACATTCACGAGCGCAGCCGGCATGCAATTTTTGCAGTCGTTTTATAGATGCAGTTAGTCAATCTGATTGAATAGTAGACAACTTCATTGTGATTTTTTGTTTTAACCAAAAGAAATTAAACGATCTTTTGTATGAAGTAGCACAGATACAATTTTATTTGTATATAACAGACATTTATTAAATATTTTTTAATAATTGAAATGAATTCATTTTAAGTCATTTTTAGCTAATACGGTAATTTTTTTGTGAAAATCCAATGAAAAATTAAAACATAAGGAAAAGGCAATTTATTCTTTAGGTTTAATCTTGTGCCGTTTGAGTTTTTTTGTGGTTATTTTTATTCATATTAACTTATTTTCAAACATTTTAAGATATTTTTATATAAACTGTGGCACTATTCTGGTTTTCCCGAGGAATTGCGAATTGGGAATTGTTTATTGTCAGTGCGAGTTCGCGACAATATTCTGCTGAAAAATGTTCAGCAGGCAACCAATCAATGTAGTCTATTTCGTAAACAAATTTCCCCTTCCGAATAAAATTTTTTAAATCGCATGCAATCCTGCTGAAAATTTTTCCGCAGAATATTGTCGCGAACTCGGACTCAGTTTTTAATGTATTTTCGTTTTCTTTTTTCCAAAGCATACTATAAGTTCTGGGGAAAATAGTTCCATTTCATAACAATTTTGTTGTTTATTTTTCCCTTAAAAATTTGGCTGGGAATTATTTTTTCCCAAAACATGAACAAAATACCAATCGCTCAGTATGCTTTGGAAAAAACACTTAAAAAAATCTGACATATTTTAGCTGTTAAATTATCAACCTATTATTATTTCGATCTATTATTATTTATTCCCGAAACATTTTTCATCTTTATGACAACACTATAACGTAATTATTATTTATTGGTTACCCGCCGTCTACACTATGCAAAATTGCTGAGATTTTCTCTCATGATATTAAATTTATCAATGTATGTGTAAGTGTATTATACAAATTTTGACATTCTCAGCAAATTATCAGGAGGCTATTTCACGAAAAAATTATCATGAAATTTGTACGAAATGTCAAATTAAAATGTACTTTTAAGGTTATGTTTTTCATTTTTTTCCGAATGTTGAGACGTATGTTTAAAAAAAATATTTCGTAATGGCATTTATTAATACTGAAAATACTATAAAATGAATTCATATGTTGAGAATTAACGAATGTTTATAGAAAATAACCAGTAAACAATTTAAAAGAACTGATTTAAAAAATGATGCATTCCAAAAAATTGCAAAGGGATTAAACATAGATGTTGAACTGGTAAAAACAAAAAATTATCATGAAATTATCATGAGAGTAAAATGCCCAGTTATGATAATTTTTTAACAAATATTTATCAATACATTGAAAAAAACACACACATACATAAAATTTCATGAGAGAAAATCTCAGCAATTTTGCATAGTGTAGACCCCGAGTTAAACATTTTTTATGTCAATTTTTATTTGCGCAGTCGGTCGTTTTAAATGCAGACAACAGCTATTGCAGTTTGACTGATTTTCTTGAAAGCACCCATATGTACACAATTTTGTAGGTCTTGTGGATCTGACCAAAGCAAATATGTATGCAGAGAAATAAAAATAAAAAAAATGAAATTTGTCGGAATAAACGACTACAGAATAGTCACAAAACGACATTTGGCATGGCAATTCGCATTTTGTCGCCAGCTTACGTCATTTTTTAACGAAAGGGAGCAATAGAAATTTAAATCGCTTCCATCATACCTTTTCTAGTCGAAATATCGTGGGAGAGGGTTGCCAATTTAGCACTTTAAGTGCTAGATTTAGCACTATTAATTTTGTTTTAGCCCCATATATATCGAGTTTGCCCCTAAGGGCAATATAGCACTATTTGAATATTTTTGGCACCAAATCTAGCACTGCCAACTGCCAAACTAAAAAAATATAAAATGTTGTAAACTAAAAAGAAAGAAATATCTATTACTTTATTTTTGTTCTAAACCGCTCCAATAAATCACTAAAACGGACTCATTCTATTCTACTACCATATAATGTATTTTCTATATTTCTACAAGCAGTACAGCTGTACTATTCTAATCTAATTTTGTGTAAGAAATTTAAAACAAAGCAAATAGACGAAAAACAAAAAAATCATCAAATCTACATATCTCTTACTCTTTCCTTTCTCATCTCAATTGATATTAATCGAGTTAAAAAACAGGTTGCCTGATAATATTCTACGGTTGAAACAAATATATGTGTTAAGTATTGATAAAGAGCTACGCAAACACAAAGAATCTATACTTCCAATTTTGACCAGTTTTGAATCCGATCCAGCCCTCATTACCGAAATTGAATTTCAATATAAAAAGATGGATACAATACAATGGCAGTCAACAACAACTACTGAGTTATGGCTTGAAGTTGCTAAATATCGTGATGCAGCTGGAGAAAATCCCTTTGCAGAATCCCTTTGTTGGCACTTCCGCATTCGAATGGAGAGATTGAAAGAGTATTTAGTCAAATGAATTTAATTAAAAACAAGACCCGTAAGTTATAAAATGTTACTCCAAGTTACCTATGGTTTCCACTTGGATGCTTTGCGAGACGTTACAACAACAATTGCATTGTAAATATAAATACAAAAAAATGTACCAGCTAATCCGATTGTTGTTGTAACATACTTTAATTCTTTTTTGGAATTACCAAGAAAATACAGCTAATATGTATACATACATGTATGTAACATACAGAAATATATCTATACCCTAATACCCTTGACAGACTAGGGATTAGCTAAGCGCGATTAGTGATTTTTTCGAGATTAGCTGTAGTGTGTCAAGTTGAAGATTAGCTAATCTCGTTTTATTTGAGGATTAGTCACTAATCGAGATTAGTGCACTAATCCTCGAAAATTTTCGAGCTTATCTCGTTGTATTAGGTTTAGTGTTGGTACAAGTGGCACTACAATGTGAAATAATTATTTAAACATTGCTGAAAATGCAAGTGGCGTGAATTTACGATAGAAGTTATAAAAACAATGACATCTTAAAAAATTTGTGCTGAATAAATTTCGAGGAAAAAGAAAATCTAGTGCGTACATAATATTGTACATAATCAACATTTAGGCTGTCCAATTTCTCATTGACTGTCGCTTTCACACGCACCATAATCCAATACCGAACTGGATTACATAATCCAAAAAATGGTCGTGTGAAATGTGCAAATCTAGTACCGAAGTGGATTATCAAATACACTTTATAATTCGGTATTTTGTAATCCACTGCGGTATTGAATTATCGTGTGAAAAGAATGACAGATATTAATCTCAAAACTGAATAGATGTTTTTTTGAATTTTGATTAATTAATCTCTTGATTAATATTTTTTTAGTTGAATTTGATAAGTTTATTGAAAATTATTTATTTTTTGTTTAATTAAATTCATATTTTTGAAAATATAATTGATTTTTATCTAGTTTACAAATTCATTTTTGACAACCAATTTGTAACATTCGAAATGAAATGTTGCGCTTCAGTCAAATGAGCAATCTCCGATGCGTGTGAAAAGACATATGAAAGCGAATTATCAAATCCACTTCGGTAGTGGATTATGTGCGTGTGAAAGCGACTTACCAACATTGTTTTCCCAACAAAAAATGAAGATATTAGTACATTATGATTTTCATTTGTAAGACAAGAACAAAAATATATACCAACAAAAATTTTGTTGGATTTTTTTCCAATTGTTACTATAAACTACTTTACCATTTGTTACTATAAAAATAAATTTGACTATAAAATTTACTTGACCCGAGTATATTTTTGATATTTTATAGCAACAAACACAATAAAAATGGCGATTTGCGAAATTTTTATAGCGCTTTATTATATTTTACTAAAATTTTAATAATAAAATAAAATTTAAGTTCGAATTTTTTTCATTTTACCCGAAAAAGCAATAATTTTGATAAATAAACTAGTATCAGCGCCGTATTTATTAAAAATTATCTTGTCGATTTTATACCGCCAAAAAATTATGGCACGGCCGCCATTGTTGTTTTATACTTTTCTCTTTTTATCGCGTGTACATTTTTTTGTGTTGCGTGTAGCTCTAAGTGGCAACAAAAAAATTGTTGGAAAACAATGTTGGTACGTCTAAATCGGACTTGAATGTATAAATCTTAGAAATATTGAATTAAAAAATGAGTCCAGCTGATTTACTAGCTATATTTCAGCGAATCACTAATAATATTTTATTTCCCTGCAAGAAACTAATCCCTAGTCTGTCAACGCATATGGATTTGTGGTGGATTAGGTAATCTCGTTTCACTAATCGCGCTTGTGGTATAAGTTAAGAATAACCAATGTGCATTTTTCATGTGAATTGATGAATTTGAGTTGCTTTTATAATTTATATAAATCGTCAAAAAAAATTTAGCCCTATTTACCGGCAATCTAGCACTATTTTGACTTCGATCTGGCTCTGATCAAAATTAATTGTTGGCAACACTACGTGGGACTCAGCCCACTGGAACCCCCATTGAATAAATTTTCTCAAGATTGTAAAACAATGTTCATGATGTGTTTTTATTAATAAATATATTTTTATTATTTATAATTTTATTATAAATTAAAAATATTTTTAATTATTCAAATTTTATAAATCTTTTGTTTTATAAAAATTCAAATCACAAAAAACGCATAAAATTTTTATTTTTATCCTCAGTTAATTAGAATTTGCCAGGTTTAGGAAATTAATATTCCAATGAATTGGTTAGGATTAGATATATAATTATATAATTAAAATTAGAAAAAAAAGAAAAAAATATTAGATTTGAAATCTTGCTTTGAAATTCAGCTTGAAACTTCATTACGACATCATAATCAAATCAGAGTTTACAAAACATAAGCAGATTTAACACTGGAACTCGATTTTATCATCGTATCTTTGTGAAGTTGATAGTGAATTTGAGTTTTACTACCTAAATGAAGACGTTCCTTTAATTTAGCACCGATTTCCATTACTGCTGTTCGATTTGTGGCGTCGCCGGTCCATACACAAATTTTGTCACCTTTATTACGAATATTTACAACAGCACCGCAAACTTCATCTGAATTTTCGAAGGCTTCGCCGATGAGACATAATAAAACATCAAGCCATAATCTATCTAATTCAGTGTTTCGTTGTGGCTTATTTAAACTAATAATCCATTTACCACCCAATTTATTTGCCTCATCTTCCCACATTGGCCGAATATCCTTTTTGAACAGCGAATAATCGGTTCCGACACGAATTTCGGATGCTAATTTTATATAATTGTACACACTCCAAAAATCCTCCACTGTACTAAAGCTTGTAATCTCGGTTTGATTTTCTTCCCATTTTTTATTTCGATCATTTTCATAGTACCACAAGCACCACGTATGCTGCAATGGATGTTTCATCAGACATTCCTGTGGAATATCTGTTAAATCTTTATTTTCGTTTGTCGTTCCTTTATCACCTTCCGGTTTTGATTCTTGAGTGTTCTGAAAATTAAATAAACAAAAGAGACCAAGAATTATTATTCCAATTGTGTCTATTAGATTTCTATGTCGGACCGTCATCATTTTAGTTTTATTTTAGTTTTTTTTTCTTCGGGCCAAAATACAAGTTACACCATTAAATTTTTGATTTCAAATCAACGATTTTGTTTCCGAATTGGGTAAATCGAAATTTGCAAGTCTACTGCAATCGAAGAATTTCACTTTGCATAATTTGAGGTTAACTATCCGATTAATACATACATATTAGTACATACATAATAGCATTTTCCTGGCTAATCAGTTCTAACTGCAAGAACTATCAATAAAATTTTTTCGTAAAATGGAATAATTACAAACTATTTTAATTGTTGCAATTGGATAGCAATGTATTTTTCAACATTTTGGAGACCAATCATTAAAAAAACAATATGGCGTAATCCACATTCCTACGTCCAAATGGACTTTTCATTTTCGAGTGCCGATACGCCACAATATTTAATTTACAATATGTAAATTTACCTCAACATCCGGATTAGCTCCAGCCATTTTCTTCAAATTTATTTTATTAATATTCAAAATTTATAGTTAGAACAAAATTTAATTTTCCTTCAAATGAAAGTAGAATTCTCCCATGTACCCATGGAGTTTGTTCTGTACACTACACACACTTGACTGTGGTTTGTGGTATGCAATGCACATGCAGTAATATCATAGAGTTAATACTATATAGAGCTGAAACAACGTTTTTCCTCCAAAGAAAATCTTCTATTTCAAGCAAGCACAGTGAGAGTGAGAAGGTTATATATATTTTATATTTATATTATATATTTATTCGCGATTTCCAACAAAGTAGCTGACATCTGGTGAAAACAATATGAACAAAATTTAACCATAGAACAAGGGTGATCAGAACTGTCAAACAGTTGAATTTGACAATACTCGTCCCCTTTACTTACATAGAAACCAACGCTAACTACATTTGATGAAAATCGCCAATAGCTTTTTCTTTTACGTAAACACTAAAGTACTTTTCAAACCAGATGCCTCGCCTCGAAATTTTTAGTTACCACAAATGTGAAGCTGAAATCCTTTCATACCGGTGGCGTCGGCTTTGCACATTTAGGCCCGTAATTTTAAACGAAGATAGTGATAAATCGGCGAATTTATCCTCTCTTGTATTTTTAAGCGAAAATCAATCCACTGAATCAGAGGATTAAAATTGTATCCTCGGATTTATATCTCGATATCGATGGCTAAAACAGCGGATAGAGTATTTTCGAAAATTCGGAAATATAAAACGTCATTTACGGTCTGTCAAATTACATATGCAATACAATAAACGTAATTTAAGATCTGTCAAATTACATATATACATACATATAATGAATTGCAAATTTAAATTATTTAAATTAATTTTTAAACATTTTAGTTAAAAATGGAGAATATATTTAATGAATCTTCGTCATAAGAGTCTATGGTGTGGTGAATCAGATTACGAGATAAATATTATCGATACGCCCAGCAAACGTGTCTTGAAAGACACTTACCAGACTAAGTAACATCGATCGGTAACAAACACAAGACAGTCAAAAGACAACTCTATGCATTTTGAGACACTACGTCTTGTAAGACTTGTTATGTGGTGGTTTCCATCTAAACGTATGATAGTTGGCGTTAATAATATGTTCGGCGGTTGTATTTAGTAACATGTGTGGTAGTAGTCTTTATAAACCTGTTTGGTGGTTGTCTTTAGTAACTTGTTGATTTATTTTTGTTTTGTAACTGTATAACGGTAGTCTTTTGTAAAAAGTTTGGTGGTAGTATTTGGTAACATGTATTATGTTTGTCTATGGTAATAAGTATGGTGGTGGCCTTTAGTAATATGACTAGTAATCGTAGCTGGTAACTTGTCTAATTGGCGTTTCGCTCTCGTTTTAGGTGAATAAATATATAAAAGATTAATTCAATTTAATTCATTAAATTTATTTTTAATTCACTAAATAAACTTATAATTTTGAAATTATATTGTTGTTGTGTCTTTAGTTTTAGGTTCAAACAATCACAATATGTTTTTAGTATAATTCAAAATTAATATAAATTCGTGAGAATCGAGAATTTGCTTTCTGATGCGCTTCCCATATTGAGCATATTCGGTGAATTTAACTTTCTAGGCTTCTGTGTAAGGCCTGCATTAGACTATAAAAGATCTATGACAAATATATTTTATAAAACATTTTCATACATTTTATTTTATAAAAGAACTTTTAACAAATATTTTGCTTTTTTTTTTAAAAAATTCAAAACACAGCTTCTTATAGACAGTATTAATTATAATTTATTTTTTATTTTTGTGACATACGTTTCGACTTTTTAGTCATTTTCAATGTCTAATAATAAGAAAAATATAAAAAAATATATAACGATACACAACTTAAACAAAAATAAAAATACCCCACAAAAAACATACCTATTGCAGATAAAAAATTAAAACAAATCTCCGTAAATTAGAACAAATATTCTTACAAAAAAAAAAATGGTTAACGGCTTGGAAAAAAAAATGTTTTCCAAAAAATTTACAAATAAAATTGAACGCGAATGAAAACTAAAACAACGCAATCATGACCATATTGAGTTTTTTTATCGACAAACAATATTGTCTAAAAGTTTTTTGTGAGATGAACAATATATAAATTTTAGCAATGAATACAATCTAAGATAACCAACAAGGGGGTGTGCGATTGCTCATGATAGAATAAATTACATTAAAATATATATATGACAGAATACTCGTACCTCGATCTCATTACCCATTCGATGGAAAATGTGCATGAGTAGGCTCAACAACGATGATGACGATCCATGTAAGTGTTATACAAAAATATACATAGAAAAATGTATAAATAAATTAAACATTTATCAATCATACGAACAGTCAACAACATGATAAAAATGAGACAGACAGTATCAACTAAGCACGGATTTACAGTAGTAAGTTGTCTTGTAAAAGCATACAAGACCAACATTACTATGATCCGGTTTTGGTAGTGTTTTGTGTACGTATAAACTGTAATTTTTTTCTCAATTAGGGATAGTATAGACTGAAAAGTACCGTGAAGATATTATGTTGGTGTATTATTAATTATGCTGAGATAATTATCTTGTAGGCCCCTGCAATCTGTTTTATAGTTTACCGTTGTGTTGATATTTTTTGTTATGTGGCACATTTCTTTAAATACCCTCTTTTTCTTCTTTGTTTCGTAGTCAAGTATTGAGGCGTTTTCAAAAGCGAAGTCTTCAGCACAATCTATTGTATGTTTGCATAGTGCTGATCGATGAAGCGTTATATTGTTTTTATTTTTTACGGTGAATTTGACGTCACATTTGTGTTGGTTAATCCTCATGGCCATAGTCTTCGACGTTTCCCCTATGTATGATTTACCACAATTGCACGGGATTTTGTATATAACTCCCGCTCGTTTTTCTTTAGGTATTTTATCCTTAATTTTTCCAAATGTTTTGCCCAAAGTATTAACAACCCGTGTGCCCACTTTATTAATATAGTTAGGATTGTATAGACATTTCCTAATTTTCTCTGTAAGGTTCGGGATATATGTTACTGAGCCTAGTATTTGTTTTGTTTGGGTAGCCGATGGTGTTCGTGGTCTACTATATGTATATAGGCATTTCGTGATAAGAGTATCCACTAATTTTTTTGGGTAGTTATTTTTTAACATAATATTGTGAATTTTTGTTTTATTATTATTCCTGTGGGAACTGTCACTTAACAGGAAAACCCTCTTAATAAATGCTCGAGCTACATTCACTTTCATGGTATAGGGGTGGGATGACAGGAAGTTAAGCATTCTATTCGAGGAAATGTCTTTACTATACCAATTCGTAATTATTTTATTGTTACATCTTGTTAACATTAAATCAAGAAATGGAATGCTGTTACTAGATTCACGCTCAACCGTAAATTTAACTTTTTCATGAAATGCGTTAAAAACATTTAGTGTTTCATCAACATCGTCCATATGTAAAATTAATAAAAAATCATCTACATATTTCTTGATAAGAGATGGTCCTTTTGTTAGTACGGGTAACTTTTCCTCAATTTTGATGAGACAAACATTGTCAACCTTACTAATTTAGTACTACCCGTCGAATGTTCAACATTATTGAGCTATGGTCCTAAATTTAATCTGCCTTCTAATGTAAACACAATCGACACTTTCGACTTTCTAGCAGATATAGAAAACATATTGACACAATTCTCCGATGAAGACAATATAACTGACATGAGAACGTCAGCGACCAACACCATGCAACAATATGTAAGGAGAAATAACAATAACACAAGTACTATTCGAACTGATAAAATATTGTTACAACATAAGAAAGAGTTAGACAAATTCTTAAAACAGAATCCGGATATAATAGTTACTAAGGCAGACAAGGGGAACAAAACAGTGGTTCTAACCAAACAAGAATATTTAGATAAAATGGAAAGCCTACTAGCGGACGAGTCCACTTATGAGAGAATTAACAACGACCCTACAGATAAAATTAATAGAACCGTATGCAAATTAATAGATCAACTATCTAAGGATAATGTCGTAAACAGACAACAAAAAATTAACTTAAAAATGATCTCACCGGTGGTCCCCCGTATGTACGGCTTACCAAAAGTTCACAAACCTAGTATACCATTGCGTCCGATTGTATCAACTGTCACATCACCAGTATATTATTTATCTAAACTGTTGATAAGTTATCTGAAGCCACTTGTTGAGAATAGCACTTATAATATTAAGAACTCGTTCCACCTAAAACAGATCCTTGATAGTGTAACTCTGACTGACAACGAAGTCTTGGTATCATTTGATGTGATCTCATTATTCACGAACATACCAACAGATGTTGCCGCAGTAGCAATATTGGAAAGATGGCCTGAAATTGAAGATATTACTCCTGTCTCAAAAGAAACTTTTATTAAAATGTTTGAGGTCTGCGTTAAGGATAACAACTACTTCCAATTCAACAATAATATGTATAAACAACTATTCGGATTGGCAATGGGTAACCCTTTGTCCCCCATACTAGCAGATATCGTACTAGAAAAACTACTTAAGGAAAAGTTACCCGTACTAACAAAAGGACCATCTCTTATCAAGAAATATGTAGATGATTTTTTATTAATTTTACATATGGACGATGTTGATGAAACACTAAATGTTTTTAACGCATTTCATGAAAAAGTTAAATTTACGGTTGAGCGTGAATCTAGTAACAGCATTCCATTTCTTGATTTAATGTTAACAAGATGTAACAATAAAATAATTACGAATTGGTATAGTAAAGACATTTCCTCGAATAGAATGCTTAACTTCCTGTCATCCCACCCCTATACCATGAAAGTGAATGTAGCTCGAGCATTTATTAAGAGGGTTTTCCTGTTAAGTGACAGTTCCCACAGGAATAATAATAAAACAAAAATTCACAATATTATGTTAAAAAATAACTACCCAAAAAAATTAGTGGATACTCTTATCACGAAATGCCTATATACATATAGTAGACCACGAACACCATCGGCTACCCAAACAAAACAAATACTAGGCTCAGTAACATATATCCCGAACCTTACAGAGAAAATTAGGAAATGTCTATACAATCCTAACTATATTAATAAAGTGGGCACACGGGTTGTTAATACTTTGGGCAAAACATTTGGAAAAATTAAGGATAAAATACCTAAAGAAAAACGAGCGGGAGTTATATACAAAATCCCGTGCAATTGTGGTAAATCATACATAGGGGAAACGTCGAAGACTATGGCCATGAGGATTAACCAACACAAATGTGACGTCAAATTCACCGTAAAAAATAAAAACAATATAACGCTTCATCGATCAGCACTATGCAAACATACAATAGATTGTGCTGAAGACTTCGCTTTTGAAAACGCCTCAATACTTGACTACGAAACAAAGAAGAAAAAGAGGGTATTTAAAGAAATGTGCCACATAACAAAAAATATCAACACAACGGTAAACTATAAAACAGATTGCAGGGGCCTACAAGATAATTATCTCAGCATAATTAATAATACACCAACATAATATCTTCACGGTACTTTTCAGTCTATACTATCCCTAATTGAGAAAAAAATTACAGTTTATACGTACACAAAACACTACCAAAACCGGATCATAGTAATGTTGGTCTTGTATGCTTTTACAAGACAACTTACTACTGTAAATCCGTGCTTCGTTGATACTGTCTGTCTCATTTTTATCATGTTGTTGACTGTTCGTATGATTGATAAATGTTTAATTTATTTATACATTTTTCTATGTATATTTTTGTATAACACTTACATGGATCGTCATCATCGTTGTTGAGCCTACTCATGCACATTTTCCATCGAATGGGTAAAGAGATCGAGGTACGAGTATTCTCTGTCATATATATATTTTAATGTAATTTATTCTATCATGAGCAATCGCACACCCCCTTGTTGGTTATCTTAGATTGTATTCATTGCTAAAATTTATATACTGTTCATCTCACAAAAAACTTTTAGACAATATCGTTTGTCGATAAAAAAACTCAATATGGTCATGATTGCGTTGTTTTAGTTTTCATTCGCGTTCAATTTTATTTGTAAATTTTTTGGAAAACATTTTTTTTTCCAAGCCGTTAACCATTTTTTTTTTTGTAAGAATATTTGTTCTAATTTACGGAGATTTGTTTTAATTTTTTATCTGCAATAGGTATGTTTTTTGTGGGGTATTTTTATTTTTGTTTAAGTTGTGTATCGTTATATATTTTTTTATATTTTTCTTATTATTAGACATTGAAAATGACTAAAAAGTCGAAACGTATGTCACAAAAATAAAAAATAAATTATAATTAATACTGTCTATAAGAAGCTGTGTTTTGAATTTTTTAAAAAATTAGAAGAACAGACAGTAACACAAAAACCATAAACAAAATATTTTGCTATATTACACTACGTCAAAGATTTTATCATTTTTTTCATGAAATTTGACGGAAAAAAGTGGAAATTCTCCTATTTTTATACTCTAGGCTTTTTGTATTATATAAAAATGCATTTGCTTCATATTCACTTATTCAACAATTGGTTATTGAATCACTCCAATTAAATTTATTTTCCGCCATTTTGACAATAAAATACGATTTTTTAAAAACAATATTAGTTATGCAAAGTCAAAATCTTTTATCATATTTAGCCGCAAAACGCTAAATATAATAAAAGAAATTTGATAAAACAAAAAAATTTATAAAATATGCATATTACACTATCAAAAGTCTTTGACAAATATATTTTATAAAATATCTTTGTCAAAGATCTTTTATAGTCTAATACAGGCTTAATTAAATAAAAAAATATTACGTAATAGAAAAAGTACTTAAAATTAAATGAACAAATTGGGCATGTTTTTTTTTTGATATCGAAGTAATCTGAGAAATAATTTAACTGTCAAAATACAGATACGCGTTTTTTTTAGTATCCGAGGAAAAATGTATTTCTCTGTGTCGTTTTTTTTACGCTCGGATAATTTTAAAATTGAATCTTTTTTCTCTGGAAAAAAGTTCAGATTGTTGTTTGACAGACATTTATTTTAAATAAAAAGAACACGATAATATTTGTTTGGTAATCTTAAACTGACGTTTAATTTCTTCGACGCTAACAAAATTATCATTAATTTTTCTCGGATACATCAGAGAAAATATTTATCGGATTTATCCGATATATTGGGCGCATCCAGCACATAGATTTCTCACTAAAAAAAGTAGATATCTCACATCTTACGTGCTGGATGCAAAATATCTCACTAGAAAAATGTAGATATTCTCACTATTTAGTGAGGCAAAAAAATTTAATCTACATTTGAGTAGATATTTCTTGGTTTGTATCTTCGCTTTTTCTTGACATTTTTAATGGAAAATTTTGTTATACGAGTACATATTAAAAAGACAACGGCACATTATGCACATTTGAAATCTTTCGAATCAATTTAATTAAATTGAAATTAGAAAATAAATAATAATGGATCATTACAACATTGAAGAATTGAATCTAAGACACAAACCAAAATTAATATGTAGATTTTACGTCCAGCACATTTGGCAGTCTACAATTGAGACTATTCTAGATTTGAGATTATCTCAAAAGTAGATATCTGTGTGCTGGATACGCCCATTATCTATCTGTTCTGTCTTATTTCTCCGACATTAAAAAAAAAACACGCCCATTATCAAATATAATTTTGTTAAAAAGTTCAATGCCTTTTAGCGGGAGCTTGAAATTCAAACCATCCCAATTGTAGTCTTTTACACCGTTTTCCAGTTACACAAAAAAAAAAAACCCGGGCGAAACCGGGGCGATAGCAGCTGTCATTCGTCGCCCGGTAAAATTTTTCGGGGCGAGTAGTTTCGCCCGGGTTTTTTTTTTTTTGTGTAACTGGAAAACAGTATTAGAAATACAAAACACAAAAACAAAAGAGAAAAAAAGTAACTAGACCGAAATTCAAATTTAAATTTTCGCATTATTCTTCACCCAAGCCTAATACAAGACATCCTAAAGCATGTTCGTTTATTTAAACATTCAAACACTAGAAGCGTTGCGAGCGACGCCACGTACATGTTGTAAGTAACAACTACCAGACAACCTAAAGACATGTTACGCTTATTTCAAAATTCAATCGCTAGGGGCGTTGCATGTCACGTCAGCTACATATTGTGAGTAACACACACAAGGCAACCACAAGACATGTTGCCAATAACATTTGTCTCTTTTTAACATTTGTAATTTCATATTTTTTTCTTACTCTAAGACAAGCACAAGACGTGTTACTAACAACAAAAAATTTACTGGGCGATTTAAACATCCTAAAGTGTTTCACGATAGGATAGACGAGGAGTTTTATAATAAGGAAGTGTTTCTGCACCAGTTTTCTGAAGAAGGAGTTCATTATTATTTGAACAACAATCTCGAAGAAGATTTGGAACCTTTGGACGCATATTATCGCTTATAATATCGCATATTACGTGCACCGTCCGCTTGCCATTTTATTTATTTCTTGCACGGGAATGCCACAAATCACGTTATTGACTAAAGACTAATAATCTCGACAGACACATACTAGCTACTCGTGAATTCGTGATTACGGACTAATTTTTTTCAGTTTGTTACAACACAATTGGGCTCCGCCCCCAAAGAATCTAGGGCATATCTGAAAACGAATTTAGGGCATATTCTCACACGATTCCTCGCGATGTTTCTTCTAAAATATATACAAAGGGAAAATTTAATTTTGGAACTCAGATGAAGACAAGAAAGCAAAATATGATTTTAATTCGTTTTATACCTTAGAGGATGGGGGCTGCCGCCCCCAAACCCCCGCTATTCTAGCGTGTATATGAACATTTTTATTTTTATAATCAAAACTCATTTAAAATTCATATCGCCTTTTAACAGTGTTTAACGTTTTTAAAACTACAGAAAAAATGGTCAATACATAAACAAATACGCAATTTGACATTGTTCTAAAGTAGGCAAAATTTAAGAAATTAAATTTTTTTTTTGGAAAAACTGAAAATTTTCCCGGAAAATATGAGAATTTTCCGGAAAAAATTGGCTTGCACCTATTAAAAAGTGTAGATCTATAATCCTGGAAAGAAAAAAAAAATAATTAAATTCATATTTTTATGTATTTTAAATGGAATATAATTTTTTTTTTTTTAATTGAAATTTTTTCCGGAAAATGTGTGAATTTTCCCGGAAAATATAGCTTGCACTTATTAAAAAGTGTAGATCTATAATTCTGTGAAGAAATTTTTTCAAAAAATTCGCGGCTTACCTGATTTTCCAGCTATACCCAGTAACTTGAATTTAGCCCACAATTGTAGCCCTTTTAGGATTACCGCATTTCATAACATGATTATCGTAATCTTAAGTTTGAAACTTGATGAATATGAAATTCAAAAAAAGACAGAAAAATATTTTTATCTGTCAACGGTATAAAGCAAAAAATATTGGGAGGAAAACAAACAAAAAAAATTGACAAATGTCTCAGCAAGCAGTTAATTAATTTGAAAATTGATTTCGAAAATCGCCGGTTTTAACTTCGTTCAAAAATACGACACAAAAAATCCACGGTTCTATCTACGTTTAAAATTACCAAAAAGTAACTTCGGCTAAATCAGTGGATTTTCGAAAATTGTGGATTAATCTGTCGATTTAGCCTGGTTTAAAAATACGAGCCTTAGCTTCAATCAATTATTTTATATAGGTCCATTTTACACGTGAATTATAGCAAGAAATGAGATATTATGAATTTGTAAGCTACAAATGAGCTAGATTCTTCGGTAAATATAAAACAGTTGTACCAAAACTGTGATTTTTAGGTTATGTTGACAGAGCTCTTCGCTTTGCACTACTTTAAAATGTCGCAGTCGAGTGTGGAACGCATTGCCTTGGCTTTGTAGATAACTCCATTGCAATATATTTTGATTTTTTTAAAATTATCACTTAAAAATAAATTATTTCTCAAAAAATTGAATTTATTTCTATAAAATTGAACGACATCAATCAAATAAAACTAATTTACGTAATTGAAAAATGAAATAAAGAATTTTTATTTTTGAAGCTCAAAGCCGAGGCGCCTGGTATGAAAAGTACTTTATCCCAAGTACAAACAAAAATTGAACTCATTCATAAGTTCCAAGTTTTTCTCCATTTATCAAAATTATCGATGGAACTAAGGTAACCCACATATTACTGGCTTTACACCGTAGATAGTATAATAGGAAAATAGTATATAATACTATTTTGCTATCCGGTGTAAAACCGATGTTTTGATAGTATAATAGCAAAAATAAAATATAATATTTTGATTTGATAGCTATCATATTTTAATACCTATTATATTGTATTTTATTTTATTGTAGAAGGAAAATTTTGACAGTGGATTATTGATAAATTAGTCTAGAAACGTTTTTGTGTATGTACATATTTCGAAATTGTTCTTCTTCTATTTTTATTATGGGTGCATTCAAAAATTCAGTCGACTGCGCAGTTTGTGCAGTACTTCGTTCAAAAATTAAGTTTTGCAACAACCCAAGTATTTTTACCTCAACCTTTTACCTCGAATTTCCAGTACTCAATCTGAGCTTAGTTCAGAATAAGCTCCATTTGAGTTCCACTTTATTATAAGAAACACTATGAAACTTGTCGCGAGAAGCTGGAACTGGATGGAACTCAGAATCGCGTTTGTTGGGCAAAATTGCTCGTGGGCTCATTGGGTACTCTCAAAATATCGATTAATGCTTATTGGTAAAATATTTTTTAATGAAATATCATTTTTAAATTTTTTTATTTTTAATTTTATTTATTTCTCAATATAAAATAATCATCTACAAACTTAAAATGTAAGATTATCTTATATACATGTAAATATAGTAGGTGGGATCCAGGAGTATCAGGAAACTTTAAGCGAACTCTAAAATTTTAAAGAAAATTAATGAAATTTATTACTAATTATTATTATTTTATATTATTAATAAAAATTATATAATTATTCTAATATACTATTAAAACCTCAAAAATATAAAATATAACAAGAACTTACATTTGCGTCTGTATTGCGTATCGATTCCTATTAAACTTGGCTGTCAAAAAAATAAAAATTATGAACATTTATATCGATTTTCCATCGTCAATAGTATAATAGCATAATAGTATAATACTATTATTCCTTGTCGGTTTTCCATCGCGCGTGATGAAGTTAACACCAATTATAGTTCTTTTTAAGTGAACGTAGGTATAATTCCTATTTTGAAAATTTTAACGTATATTCATAAATAAAAATACAATTTTCCATGATTTTTAGAAATAAATGCCGATATTCACAATGTTAATTTCACAAAAATAACTTTAAATTCCATTATAATATTTGAACAAGCCATACAACTCACAAAAAAAACAATCGAATGCTAATTTTGCGAATTGTCAAAATAATACACTGTCAGATAAATTTACAATGTTAAAAATACAATTTGCTACCTATTATATTTTTGATAGCTACCCAAGTATAACAAATATTAACTCAGTTGTAAGTTCCAACATTTTTGGTAAGTTATGCAGGAACTTGTTTGTATATAGGGAAATTAGTAAAGATTGATAAAAAAACAATTCGTCATTATTTTTTTGTCAGCCATAAATAAATATTTGATATATTGTTCGGTTATAGCTTTTGTTATATATTAATATATTTCTGGTTATAAATAATAAGTGTAAGTAATATGGTATATTAATTAAATAATTTTTATATTAATGATATGTACATATATATAAGTTTAAGTAAGTTTAAATAAGTTTCTATTTAATTTTAGACTGCGGTTTGGAAATTTCCCTGATGCCACTGATTTTGGAAATATCTGTTTGATAAGCTTGTTGTAGCTAATTATTTTTATTTTTTCAATGTATTTGCTAGTAAAGAAATATATAGAATAAAAAAAATTAAAAATAGTTATTTTCATTTATAAAATATTACCAAAAAGCATTTAAAATATTTTGACAGCATCCAACAAACCTAAAAGCAAATTTACCCAACAAGCACGTCGTTTTGAGTTACTCCAGTTCCAGATCTTCGTGCCAAGTTTCATATGCATTCTTAGTCTTGGTTTCGACCACAAAGTTCGTTGTTATTTTAACAACGGGAAATTTTTTTATTTTTACGATTGTGTCGGTATTTCATTTGTATATGCATTTATAAGATTTGAGGTTTAATACAATTACAATTGTAATTGCATTACAAATCCATTTACAAAAGAAACATCGATACAACCGCAAAAAAATAATATTTCCCGTTGTTAAAATAACAACGAACTTTGCGGTCGAAACCAAGACTTAAACTAATACAGAACTCAGTTGGAACTTAATCTAAACTAAGTTTAGATTGAGTTCTGGAAATTCGATTAAAAAGCTGGAAGTAAAAATACTTGGGTAGTATAACGAAATAGTATAATTATACTATTATACTATGAACTTCGGTTTTCCATCGTCATAGTATAATAGCAAAATACTATTTTACTATTATACTACGACGATGGAAAATCGGTATTATAGTATCTTCCCTATACGCAAGCAAGTTCCTGTATAACTTACCAAAAATAATGGAACTCACAACTGAGTTCAGATTTGTTATACTTGGGAAAAGCCGCGCAGTTGGTCGTTCAAAAATTACATTCACGAACGCAGCCGGTATGCAGTTTTTGCAGTCGTTTTATATTAACTGCATAGATGCAGTCAGTCAATAGATTGAATAGTAGACAACTTCATTGTGATTTTTTGTATTAAGGGAAACAAATTAAACGATCTTTTGTATGAAGTAGCACAGATACAATTTTATTTGTATATTGCAGACATTTATTAAATATTTTTTAATAAGAAATGTATTCATTTTAAGTCATTTTAAGCCAAGACGGTAATTTTTTGTGAAAAGCCAGTGAAAAATTAAAACATAAGGAAAAGGCAATTTGTATTCTTTAGGTTTAATCTTGTGCCGTTTGAGTTTGTGGTTATTTTTATTAAAATTATTTATTAAAATTATTAGTTATTTTTATTAAAATTATTATCTGTTTATTTTTCGTAACACTTAAAAAAATCTGACATATTTTAGCTGTCAAATTATTGATCTATTATTATTTATTCCCGAAATATTTTTCATCTTTATGACAACACTATAACGTAATTATTATTTATTGGTTAAACATTTTTTATGTCTATTTTTATTTGCGCAGTCGGTCGTTTTAAAATGCAGACAGCAGCTATTGCAGTTTGATTGCTTTTCAGTTTTTTCCGACTGCAATTGCTGCGCAGCCGACTGAATTCTTGAAAGCACCCTATTTTTAATGAATATTTTATGCGATGTAAAACCGACTACCCAAGTATAACAAAAATTGAACTCATTCATAAGTTCCAAGTTTTTTTCCATTTATCAAAATTATCGATGGAACTTAGGTAATCCGCATATTACTGGCTTTACACCGTAGATAGTATAATAGCAAAATAGTATAATACTATTTTACTATCTACCGTAGTCGGTTTTACACCACATAAAATATTCATAAAAAACAGAAAATTACAACAAAATAATGAAAAAGAATAATTTCAAAATACACAAAAACGTCTCTAGACTAACACAGCATTCACAATGCAAAAACTTTTTACTTTTGATTTACAGGTTTGTATGAATTTCCAACATAACGAGCAAAAATTTTTATTAGTCAAGTTGGAAATTCATACAAACCTGGAAGGCAAAAGTAAAAAGTTTTTCATTGTGAATGCTGTGTAACCCAAGTATTTTTACCTCAACCTTTGATCTCGAATTTCCAGTACTCAATCTGAGCTTAGTTTAGAATAAGCTCCATTTGAGTTCCATTTTATTATAAGAAACACTATGTCCCGATTATATGAACGAGGATAGAAAATATAAAATCCGAGAGTACAGATATATCTTTATCCGAGAATTTTATTTTTTTCCTGTTGTGTTGCGGCAATTACTTTATTTTTTATTGCACGACTAGCAGTGGACTGTATTTTGAACTTTTTAAATAACAACAGCAATTTATGTTTAATATTTTCAAACTTCATTTTAATTTTTATATACACAAAATAAAGACGATGCTCAATAGACTAAAGCATACGGAAAACTTATATATCTAAAGCAAGATGGTGGAAGTGGTCTTTTATACATGAAAAATTTTGTAATAGATTTTAGGTTAAAGAAATACGTAATAGATTTTATTTTTTGACATTATAAAAGTTACTGTGACACAAATGTTTACAAATGAATGACAGTAATCAGTTTTGGATTTAACATTCCGGCCACCTTGAAATAATTATTATATTTTTTTTAAAGAAATTATTTCAAAATTAATAATTAACACATAATAAAATAACAATCTTTATTTTCAGTAACAGTATTGTTATTTGAAAATCAAAAATTATTTATACAACCAAAATGAATTATAAGATGTTAGTTAAAATTTGATTGAGTAGACACTTCTTCGATCGGAAGAACAGAAATTTTCGTAATTGCTCTTTTAAAATCTCCATTAACGGTTTCTACAGTCACAGCACGTACAAAATTATCTTTTCCCGGATGAGTCTGTATAATTCGACCCATGATCCACTTCAGAGGTGGAACATTATCCTCATTAAGAAGGACCAGGGTACCGACTCGAACATTTGAAGTGGACTGTGGCCATTTTTGACGAGGTTGTAGTTCTGCAAGATACTCCGATGACCATCGCTCCCAGAACTTTTGAAAATTGTATTGTAACCGCTGGTATCTTGCCAAACGATTAAAATCCAAATGTTGCAAAGATGGTTCGGGAAGTAAATTGAGGGGTCTTCCAATAAGGAAGTGGCATGGAGTCAGTGCTGATAAATCTGATGGATCGTTCGACATAGGTGTAAGGGGCCTTGAATTAAGGCAAGCCTCTATTTGAGTTACTAATGTGTTTAATTCTTCATAAATGCAGTTTTGATTAAGTAGCATACATTTCAGTAAATTTTTGGCGCTTTTTACAGCGGCTTCCCACAAACCACCGAAATGGGGGGATTGAGGAGGAATTGTACGCCAACGGATACCTTCTTCAGTGCTATACTTTAAAACCTCATGTTTATGAAGTTGTGAATCAAAAAGTTGTTGCAATTCTCGTAGATTTCCTTGAGCACCCACAAAATTTGTAGCATTATCACTAAAAATGTTAGAACATCGTCCTCTTCGAGAAACAAATCGCCTGAGAGCTTGCAAAAAAGAATTAGTCGTTAGATCTTGAACAACTTCTAAGTGAGTTGCTTTCGTAGAGAAGCAAACAAAAACAGCAATATATGCTTTTGTAACAACGTTAGAACGAATTTTGGGAACAATGTTAAACGGACCACAATAATCGATACCAACATTGTCAAAAGCACAAGATGGTTGGACTCGTTTGGGAGGTAATTCACCCATCAGTTGGTAAATTGATATCGGTTTTGTTCGGAAACATAAAACGCAATCGTGGACTATTTTCCTACTTAATTGTCTACCGCCAATTATCCAAAACCGTTGTCGTAGCGAGGATAGCAGAGCTTGAGGTCCAGCGTGTAAATTCTGGATATGTTCGTTACGAGCTAATAACGTTGTAAATATAAGGTTGGCTCGAAGAAGAATTGGATGTTTTTGATTATACATCAACGACGAATTTTTTAGCCGGCCACCAACGCGTAATGTTCCGGTGTCGTCGATAAACGGATTTAGTTTTAAGATTGAACTTTGCTTATTAAGCAATTTATTAGCTTTAAGCAATTTGAGTTCTTTACTATATATTGTAGACTGAATGGATTTTACTAGCCCGTTGAGGGCATTTTCAGTTTCCTGAGGTGATATATCATTATATTTACGATTTTCAGCTTTTAGTTTAGTATTTTGGCAAAATCGTAAGCATAAGGCGGAAATGCGAAGCAATTAAGCAATTTATTTAGATCTGAATAACGCTGTATGAGATAGTTTTGTGGTTCATTGATTTCTAATAATGTTTTAGATTTAAAATATTCATTATCATCTGAACACGCTAGCTTTATTTTGGGTAGGTTCCAATTTTTTTCGTCCTGTAACAAAAATGGAGGACCATTCCACCATAGCGCTGATGCTTCTAATTGCGAAGGTATCAATCCACGTGATACCAAATCTGCTGGATTTAAATTGGTTGGAATGTATGCCCATAACTCCGGTGGAGCAATGTCTTGTATTTGAGACACCCGGTTTGCTACGAAAGTTGCATAACTTGATGGCGACGAATTTATTCTGTGTAGAGTGATTTCCGAGTCTGACCATAATTTGACTTTGTTGAACGAAATTTTCATAGACTCCTTAACCCTTTCATACAATTCCGCTAATAATAAAGACGCGCAAATTTCCAATCGTGGTATAGTTTAATAGGAGCTACCCTTGACTTAGCACAAAGCAAATTACAGTTGTAAGTACCATTGTTATTTAACGTCCTAATATATATACAGCATCCAAATCCTAATTCGGATGCATCGCCGAAACCATGCAACTCCATGTATTTAATATCATTTGGATTAACAATTCACCTAGGTCTTGAATCGTTTGCATATTGTTTAACTGCTTGGAAAAATCGATCCATTCTGGGTCAATTGACCACAAATTTTGCATACATTTTTTTGCAATAAAAATTACTGGGGCACAAAGGCCTAGCGGGTCAAATAGCTGAGAAATTTGTGATAATACCATTTGTTTATTAAGAGACGAATGAGTTTGTATTTTTCCTAATGACAATGGAATTGTATCGTTTTCAATATTCCAACTCATTCCCAAAACGCTAACGATTTTTTGAGTGTTAAATTCGAGATCAGGAATTACTTCAATATTATTGCAAACCCATTTTGTTAACTCAAAACCTCCTTTTGCTAATAATGAAGTTAATTTAACTTTGATAGATTTGGCCTCGTTTACGGTATTTGCGCCCGTGCACAGGTCATCTACATAAAAATCGTCAAGAAGTATATGCGATACGTGAGGAAAGTTATGGTTTTCGTCGATGGCTAGTTGCTTTAAAGTTCTGATGGCCAGAAATGGAGCACTTGCAGTACCATATGTTACGGTGTTTAGCTTAAAAACAGATAATGGCTCACCTGGATTACTGCGCCACCAGATTTTTTGCAAAGCACGATCCGATTCTTGAACGCTTATTTGGCGGTACATTTTAACAATGTCCGCCGTTAAGGCAATTTTAATTTTTCGGAATCGCAAGAGGATTGAAAAAGTTCTTGTTGAATTTAAGGACCTGTCAATAGGGTGTCATTTAATGACAAACCCGAAGCGGATTTTGATGAAGCATTAAACACTACTCTTATTTTTGAATTAGTCTCATGTTTTTTAAAAACAGCATGATGCGGAGTAAAATAAGATAGTGAATCAGATTCTGATGCTTTCTGCATATGGTTTAATGCAATGTATTCATCAATAAATTGACAATATATACCTTTTAATTCTAGGTTTACACTAAGCGTTTTTTCTAAATATAAAAATTGCTTTAACGCATTTTGTTTATTGTCACATAAATTTAATAGGTTTGTTCTGGTAGGAAGTGCTACACTATATCTACCATGAATATCTCTTTGTACATTTTTTGCGTAATGAACCTCGCATGCCTTTTCTTCAATCGAAAGGTTATTTTTTGTTTTCACATCTTCTATTTGATAAAAGCGTTGAACTTCTTTGCGTAGAACATCAACATCACAACATAACAATGAAACTGATGATGTTTGAGTAGAAGTTTTGTCTTTTCCACAGACAACATATCCGAACACCGATTCTTTAAATGCAGGAAGTTCTTTGCAAATTTTTAATTTACTGCCGGAAAAAATTACATCATCGAGTTCCGCGCCAATTAAAAGATTGTAACATTACTCTTTTTTTTTCTTCTTAGGGTCGTTTACACGTTGTTTTTTTTTTTTAGTTCGTATACACAAAATTAGGTTTCATCGAATTTTGTTGCGTTTATGTATAAAATAAAAGTACACTATTAATTTTTGATTATTATTATTAATTTTAATATATTTTATTTTTATTTTTTTATTTTTTTGTATATCGTGGTTCGACAAGAGACATAACAGTAATAATTTTTTATTTATTTTTTTTTTTTTTCATTTATATAAAAGTTTTTAGTGCCATCTATTAAATAGCACTCAAAGAATAAAAATATAATTTAATTAATTCATTACCCAGGTAGGTGGCGGGCATGGTAGCAAGGGTGTGTTTAAAATTGATTGTGTTACAAACTCCCCCTCTGAATCGAAGCTCGTCTCGACGAGGATTCAGAAAACTACTGATAACGTACGGGCATTCGAATGTTGCGTGTTTTCGACTGTCTTGCCGCACCAAATGGTTCGACCTGGGTTGTTTTATTGGATTGTAACTTTATATTGAGATTTTCTTTCAACTCGTTTACCTTGGGTGTCATAATACTTTCTTTAGACTTGCCATCGACCGAAGGAGTTACGAGAGGTATTTCTATGCTTTTATTAGATTTGACCTCCAGTTTTGGTCTGCCTCGGGACCGGATTGGGTATATTGGGATATCATCATCCGAACCGTTATATGCCGTAAGTTGTGATACGTGATATGTACCAAGAAACTTGGAATCCATACTTTCAATTCCGTAAGTGGAACTTGTAGCGACTCACTCATCATTAAATTTAATTATTCACATAAATACTCATCACTCGTTCATCGCCACATATACCAATCACGTATAGTGGCGCACGCATCACTGTACACACTACGACAGCAGGTGCGCTATGGTGAACATTGGCGCAACTTACATTCCAACCAACAAGCAACACATCGCATAATTCATTTATCAAATATATACTTCAGTGGATAACCAAACAAAATAATTCATTTGTTTTCGTTCCCCTTTATGCTGGAAACACATGAGCAGAATTTCTGCTAGCAGCACTGCCGGCAGAAATTTGGTTGAATTACATGAGCGTCTTTTTTGCCAAGCAGAATTTTAATTTGTCGTATTTATTTGATACATATTTAATTTTAATGTACAATTTTTTTAAATGAATGATGCATTATTTTGTCACAAATTAATTAATTTGTATCCTCCATTCTGGCACTTGTCAATTAAAAAAATTTCTTGAAAAAAATAAAAAGTATACAAATTGTACTAGATTTGTTATCTTTTACGTAATGTAGCCTACTGATTCGCAGCAAAATTAGAAATAGAGACATGAAGCAGAATTCTACATGACAAGCAGAATACATGTATTTCAATTCATTTAAACTTGTGTATTCTAATTTTGCTGCTTACAGAATTCTGCTCATGTGTTTCCAGCATTAAGGTTGATTTATACTATCCTTTCAGTGCAGCGCAGTATCGTTCAGTATCATACATCGAGTATTTATACTATACGCGCGTTTCAGCTCATACATTTGGTTCGTATTTTCTCGCTGGATGTTTCGTGTTTATTCGATGTGTTCACAATTACAACACAAGATAAAAAGTAAAAACTTGGTTCAGTCTGTTTTATACATCGAATAAATTTAGAAAATATAAAGTTATATACATTCTTAACCCTTTCCTAAAATCTACATGGTTCCAAAATATGCATATATAACAATAAAGATCCTAAAAACTAGAACAAATATTTATTGTACTGTTTGCCAGGCAATAAAATGCTTGTAAGGCATTCTCGCATCCATAAAATTTTTTTTTAATTTTTAAATGACGGGAAAATAAAATCTATTTTAACCTAGTTACATGAACCTAGTTAGAAGTAAAAACCTACTAAAATTTTTTTAACTATAATATAGGGGAAAAATATTTCAATGTAGGAACATTCTATTTGGCGAGTAGATCTACTTATATGTGTGAATGCTTGGCTATTTATCAAAATTTTAACAATTTTAACTTATAAACCTTTATAAATATCTTAAAAAAAGCAAAACTTCGTTTGGATAATCATATTTCATTCATCATACATCACATGCTAACACCCGAACTGAGTACATAAATACATTAATAATATAATACAAAACATGAAGAGATACAAAAAAAAAATGTAATCGTTTTGATTCGCATTTGTTCGGAGCAGTTTCGATTCCGCGCGTTTCCTACAAACATTCTTTTTTACAATGTCTGTAGGATTCGGAACGATAAGGAAAGGAAACGAAACGATAGTATAAATACTCTTATAGTAAAAACATGTAACAATGTTTTTTTTGTAGGAAACGAAACGATACTGCGCTGCGCTGAAAGGATAGTATAAATCAACCTTTATTTTTATTCATCCGCTTCAAATTCGCTTCGTATTCGTATACGAATTTGGTTTTAACAACAAGAGATTCGGTATTCTGTTTTCAGTAC
Organism: Tipula helvola; assembly: GCA_963556165.1. Taxonomy (NCBI): domain Eukaryota; kingdom Metazoa; phylum Arthropoda; class Insecta; order Diptera; family Tipulidae; genus Tipula; species Tipula helvola. The sequence goes on from OY744483.1 coordinate 225,962,670, forward strand.
GTATGCATCGGTTGTGTCAAATTTCATAAAATATTCTTTTGTTATTTTTTTTAATAAATTTTACCGAAACATTCGGGTATAAAAACAGTGTGTGGTGATTAACATTTTGGATCAACCATTGTAAAAAGTTTAACGATTATAATACAAAACAGGCGCGTGATATACGCGTCCCAATTTAATAATCTAGTGTGTTTATTCCGCGTCAATACATAAAATTATATAACACCGGCTAATCTAAGTGGGTGTTATATGTGGTGACTCAAGACGCCCTTTTTAGGGATTGAACAAACATATTAATCAAACGTTTAACAAGTTTTTTGCAATTTATGGTGCGTGTATAAATATTTATTTTGTGTTTCCACATACGTTACGTAAAGAACATCAAAATACCTGCCATATTATTTTTTTTTGTGCGTGTTGATACGAACTTGAAATACAGTAGTTCAAGTGTAATTCACATAACGAAAATTACAACATTGAAATAATGTTTACAAGAAACATGTATTGCGGCGATTACGGAGATTTTTAAAACAATTATATTTACGCTATAAAACAAAAACTAAGTGCGGAAATATCCGTATCAAGTACAGGGTACGTATAAAATTACAACGTACGAAAAATATTTTTTTTTCTCAAAAGCAGATAAACAAATTACATACACATTATTTTCTCTATTTTTTTTTTCTTTCATCACATCACCGAGAAATTGTTACTGCAATCATCACAGCACAATACACAGAAAGTTACAACATAAAAAAAACAGAAAAACAACGGCTAAATTAAAACAATACAAAAGTAGCAACAAGGAAACATTGGAGAATTTTTTTTTCAAGGACAATTTTTATCAAAATTTGGTCAGCAACAATTACCACATCGGTTAAAAAACACAGCGTACAACAGTACATAGCTACAATCATAGCACAGCATACATCACAAAAATTAATTTTGGATTCATCGAATAATTTATTTCCCGGAATTTCCATATCGGTCTGTGTTGCAATTTAATGCATATATTGGAAAGCAAGTGCGCGTTAACAAAACAAGAAACACAGGCGATAACAAATATACATAAAAAAAACTATTCAACAAAAACAAGAAAAACCAAACACCCAAATACAGGGTGCAACGAAACACCGGCACATAAAACAAAGAAGACCAAACACCGACACTCGTGGTGCAACGTCATCATATACAGCAGCAATAACAGCTAAGATTTTTTTTATTGTTCACTATATATAAACAATTTTTTTTTTGCTTATATTACATATTATATTAAATTTCTAAACTATTTATAAAAAAAAAACGGTTATTTCAAATAATCATTAATTCAAACATTTAAAATACATTGTACAATTTTCTCATGTAAATTTTTCACCACACACACACACGGGTAATTTTCTCGATATTACTTTTCTCTATCAATTAATTTGTTTGGTATTATCACTGCAGCATCACGAATTCAATTCTTGTTATCTTCAAGCAACTAAACCTCTAGAATATTTTTTTTATTTTTTTATTTTTATTATTCATTAGAAAAATCAGACGAAAGGTAACGGCTCGTCCCGTATTTGGGAACGTCTCGAGATCAGCAGAATTCACTGCATATATTTATTTTCATTTGTTTACGTATTTTTATTGTTTATTTTTTTTTTTCATTACATGGTACTCATTCCGCAAATTTAATTTATTTTTTTTTGGTTTCACTAAAATTCCACGAGAAGTGCCTCAAGACAAAGGTGACGGCTCGTCCCGTACTTGAGGACGTCTAATCGAACAACAGATTTTACACATTCATTAGTTTCCTTTTATTTTGCTTGTTTGGCCATCACACACACGGTAACTATTCCGATTAAATTCAATTTCATTTAATTATTTCACTGATTGGGTGTCGATTTAAAATATGCCAGATCCAATAATGTCCATAGTAACGATGAGACCAAGGCCTCCCAAGAAATCAAACCCGAGGTTGAGGCCACCTCTCGTACGATAAAGCTCCAGCAATTCTGGATGGACAACGCGAAGACTTGGTTCAGCATGGCGGAGCTACAATTTCGAATTACAAATATAAAGACGGATAAAGAAAAATTTGTGAGTCTTTTGTCTGCGCTTTCTCCTCAGGCGTGCGAGACAGTGTCAGATATTTTAGCGGATCCACCTGAACAAAATTTGTACGAAACTCTGAAATCGGCCCTGCTTACGCGTCTGACGCCTTCAGACGAGGCTAAGCTCGAGGCATTACTGTCGACCCAAGATTTGGGAGACAGACGTCCATCAGAGGCACTCCGCTACATCAAACACTTAGCTGGCACGCAATTCAATACTAAAGTTATCAAATCATTATGGGTGAGAAGAATGCCGGAGATCATAAGAATAGCCCTGTTGGCACAGCCAGATACACGAGATTTTGACGATCTGACTGCCACAGCAGACAAAATGCACGCGACAATATCAACAACACAAAATCACGGTATTTCTGCCATGACACGCCAGTCACGGTCCACAGTCCACACGGATCCGGGTCGACAGCCTGCTGCGAACACAACTAATAATGCCACGGTCGAACAACGACTCGCAAAAATCGAGGCATCATTAACTAACTTATTAAATAACAATCGCAGTCGTTCAAGGGGCCGACAAAGATCAACACAAACCGGATTCCGACGCAGCTCCAATTCACGTAGCCCAAGTACCAACCGCCGTTATGACAAATGCTGGTACCATTGGAAATTCGGACCGGCAGCGCGAAAATGCACAGAACCATGCAATTATAGATCGACATCCACATCGAGCATGGATGTCGACAGCAACCAAAAAAACGAGTAACTCACCGGGTAGACGAAACGTCTCACACCCATAAATTAGGTCGTTTATTCATACACGACAAACATAATAAATTCACATTCCTAATAGACACTGGCGCTGACCTTTCGGTTATTCCAGCTCAATTTTTCAAGGGCGCGTTTTCATTCACAAAACGTGACCCAGATCTAGTCTTATCGGCCGCCAATAACTCCACAATTTTCACTTACGGCACAAAATTGCTTCAAGTGGACATCGGACTGAAAAGAACATTCACTCACGCATTCATTTTAGCTGATGTGAATCGTCCGATTATTGGCGCCGATTTCCTGTGTAAGTTTGGCCTCCTTGTTGACCTAAAAAACAAAAGGCTGGTTGATTCAGCGACTAAGCTGTCAATCAATGCCACAATGGTTCGTGATAACACTCCAACTCCGATCCATTATGCAGTCAACAACGGTTATGCCACTCTGCTTAAGAATTTCTCATCACTTACAGCAGAGCCAAATTACAACTTACCAGTTAGACACAACGTGGTTCATCACATCGTCACAGCAGGCCATCTGCCCGTGTCGAGACCACGTCGGCTAGATCAAGTGAGGCATAAAGCCGCCCAAACAGAATTCCAACACATGGTGGAATTAGGGATTTGTAGGCCATCTGCATCTCCCGTATCATGTCCACTTCACATGGTGAAGAAAAAAGATCAAGATTGGAGACCATGTGGGGATTATCGGCGTTTAAACACGGTAACAACACCGGATCGCTACCCGATACCTCACATTCAAAACTTCTCCATGCACTTAAATGGATGCAAAATATTCTCCAAGATTGATCTGGTCAGAGCATACCATTTAATTCCCGTCGCACCTGAGGACGTTCACAAAACGGCAATCACAACACCGTTTGGCCTACTCGAATTCACTCGAATGCCATTCGGCTTACGCAATGCCGCACAAACGTTTCAGAGATTTATGAACGAAATCATTCGTGATTTAGACTTCGTTTTCGTCTACATTGACGACATTCTTGTAGCATCTAAATCTGAGGAACAACACAAACTGCATCTCGAACAGCTTTTCCAAAGACTAACACAGTTTGACGTTCACATCAAGAGCTCAAAGTGCGTCTTTGGCGTATCTACTCTTGACTTCCTCAGCCACAAGATAACACCTAATGGTATTCTGCCGTCTGAAGAACGAATTAATGCCATTAGGGATTTCCCAGCTCCTACTTCAATCAAAAGTATACAGCGATTTGTCGGTATGGTAAATTACTACCACCGATTCATACCAAAACTCGCTCAAACACTCGCACCAATTCACGGCCACTTGGCAGCTCTACTAAAAAAGCGCAAGACAGCCAAGAATTTCACTTGGCCTGACGAATGTCAACAAGCATTCACGTCACTTAAAGCTGAATTGGCCCAGATAACACTTCTGGCACACCAACTGAGCGACTCAAAGCTCAGCATAACCACTGACGCGTCAAATACTGCTGTCGGTGCTGTACTACAACAGTACAATAACGAGTGTTGGGAACCACTGGGATTTTTCTCCAAGAAACTTTCGGATGCCGAAAAGAAATATTCCGCATTCGATCGGGAATTACTCGCAATTTATCTGGCAGTCAAACACTTCCGATATTTTGTCGAAGGTCGGGATTTCACCATTTACACCGACCACAAACCTCTGACACGAGCAATTCAGTCTAAAACTGAACGTAATCCGAGGCAATCTCGCCACCTCGATTACATTAGTCAATTTACCACGGGCTTCAGCATGTTCACGGACACGACAACGTTGTCGCAGATACACTATCGCGAACAACCGACAATGATATGGCCGTAGTCGACACACACATCGACTTACAAATTGCAAACGCACAAAAAGCAGACCTAGAACTTCAGAATTTACTTTCTGGTTCCGAATGTCACACTAGTTCATCAATGAAACTAGAGCTTTTCAAACTACCTGGCCTCGAAATAGTTTGCGAAATCGCAGATGGGAAGAATCGCCCATACATCGCAGACTCACTACGTCGCACCGTATTCAACACATTGCACAACATTTCACATCCTGGAGTCCGTGCAACTCGTAAATTGATCACAGCTCGCTACTTTTGGCCCAGTATAAACAAAGACGTAAACCAATGGGCTCAGTCTTGTTCATCCTGCTAACGTGCTAAAGTTCAACGACACACCAAATCACCTCATGGGCAATTCCAAATTCCACCTGGTCGATTGGAGCATATCCATATAGACATCGTAGGACCACTTCCGCCATCTAATGGATACTCATACTTACTTGTGTCGATCGTTTCACTCGCTGGCCTGAAGCATACTGCATGACAAATATGTCTGCTACAACCATTGCCACCACTTTTGTCAATAACTACGTATCACGATTCGGCGTACCCCTTAATATCACAACCGATCAAGGAACGCAATTTGAGTCCAAGCTTTTCACCGAGTTAACAAAACTCCTTGGCTCACATCGGATACGCACAACGGCTTATCATCCCCAAGCCAATGGCATGGTCGAACGCTTCCATCGGCAACTCAAAGCCGAATTAATGGCCAGAGGCAATACGATCAACTGGAGTTCGGAAATACCAATCATACTACTTGGTATCCGAGCAACAGTGAAGGAAGATCTTAAGTGCTCACCAGCAGAATTAGTTTACGGTCAAACCATCAAACTACCCGGTGAATTCTTTATCGAAAAACCTCCACCAATTTCAACTACCGACACAGTCATCGACCAACTGCGACAAACCATGCGCAACCTTATACCAAAAACACCACGTCAATCCAAACAAGATGACGTATTTGTTCCGAAATCGCTCAGCAACTGCGATTTTGTTTTCATCAGAACAGACAAGGTTCGCACGGAATTAACTCCTCCCTATGAAGGTCCATATGAAGTTATACGCAGACTTAGGAAACATTTCGTCGTGTCGATTAATGGAAAAAATTCCAATGTCTCAATCGATCGACTAAAACCAGCGTACGGAATACTTAGTTCGGCTGAGCAAACATCAAGCCATCGGGTACACAAAACCGTCCGTATAGCTTCCAATCCTACAATCATTCCCAAGGGAGGGGGAATCACTCGCGGTGGAGTCCTGTAGCGACTCACTCATCATTAAATTTAATTATTCACATGAAGGTCCGTATGAAGTTATACGCAGACTTAGGAAACATTTCGTCGTGTCGATTAATGGAAAAAATTCCAATGTCTCAATCGATCGACTAAAACCAGCGTACGGAATACTTAGTTCGGCTGAGCAAACATCAAGCCATCGGGTACACAAAACCGTCCGTATAGCTTCCAATCCTACAATCATTCCCTAGGGAGGGGGAATCACTCGCGGTGGAGTCCTGTAGCGACTCACTCATCATTAAATTTAATTATTCACATAAATACTCATCACTCGTTCATCGCCACATATACCAATCACGTATAGTGGCGCACGCATCACTGTACACACCACGACAGCAGGTGCGCTATGGTGAACATTGGCACAACTTACATTCCAACCAACAAGCAACACATCGCATAATTCATTTATCAAATATATACTTCAGTGGATAACCAAACAAAATAATTCATTTGTTTTCGTTCCCCTTTATTTTTATTCATTCGCTTCAAATTCGCTTCGTATACGAATTTGGTTTTAACAACAAGAGATTCGGTATTCTTTTTTCAGTACGTACGCTTCGGTTGTGTCAAATTTCATAAAATATTCTTTTGTTATTTTTTTTAATAAATTTTACCGAAACATTCGGGTATAAAAACAGTGTGTGGTGATTAACATTTTGGATCAACCATTGTAAAAAGTTTAACGATTATAATACAAAACAGGCGCGTGATATACGCGTCCCAATTTAATAATCTAGTGTGTTTATTCCGCGTCAATACATAAAATTATGTAACACCGGCTAATCTAAGTGGGTGTTAAAAACTTGACTTCACCTGTTTCACTAAGTATGGTCCATCTCTTCGAGGGGCAAATTTGGAAGTAAAACCTTTGTTGGCATCACTTAATATGTGGGTTTTAATTAACACTTTGTCACCTACTTCAAAAGTTCGGTGTTCCCGAATTTTATCACCATGAACTTTCTTATAGTCTGGTTTCTTTTCTGAAACTTCCCTTACGTCTTTCATTTCGTCATTCATTTGGAGAAGAAACGGTGTGATTTGGGGAACGAAATTCTCATTCTGCACCACCGCCCTATAGTCATGATTCACATCCATAACAGTTCGAAGATCTCTGCCAAAAGTAAGATAAGCGGCCGTAAATCCAGTAGAATCGCACTTGGTAGAGTTCATCGCGAAGCGGACAGAAGGTAGAAAGTCGATCCATGATCGATGATCATTTTTTACTAAAATAGCCAACTGGGTTTTAAGATCCCTGTTCCGTCTTTCAACCGGATTAGCGGCTGGATGATAAAATTGAGTCAATGACTGAGTACATAATTCCAAAACAACTTGCCACATGTTGCATAACCGCACTCACGAACTGAACGCCATTATCTGAAATGATACGTCTTGGTAGTCCATATCTCAGGAAAAATTCGCTAATCAGAATTTTGGAACATGTTTCAGCGGTGGCCTGCTTCAATGGAATTAGTTCAACCCATCTGGTTGCTGTGTCCTCAATAATAAAAATCCATTTATATTCATTAGTCGATTCAACTAATGGTCCAAATAAATCCATAGCAAGGACCTCAAATCTCTGTTCTAATACAGGAGTTCTAAGCAATCCTGCTGGCCGTAAATTGGTTACTTTGTATTTCTGATAATAATATTTATTGGAAATTTTTGCAATGATTCTCTCGACACCGTAGTGTCCTGCGGTAGGAGAATCATGGAAAGCCTTTAAAATCTCGATTCGCGAGTTTTCAGGAATAACTAATTGGGGATTCTCACTTTCTTCTTCAGGAACAAAACGATAAAGAATACCGGATTCCATTAGATACCCTCGATTGGTCCAGTTGTCCAGATCTACGCAACCTGGTGTCTCAAAACACTTTATGATTTTATATATATCCCCGTCATCGATTTGAGCTTGTCTCATGTTATGGAGACCAAGGTTCGGGATATCTACTTGTATGGAACTAACTTCACATACCGTCTCATCCGCGCTTGGTGGCCTGGACAAAGTAGTACATGAATGTAGTTTCCGATAGTCAATACAGACGCGATACGTCTTATCGGGTTTCGGGACAAGCACGACCGGTGCTGCCCAAGGAGACTCACATTCCTCTATAATGTCGTCTTTCAACATTTTTTCCAATTCCAGCTTCAATATCTCGCGCTTCTCCTTAGACAATGGATACGGCGGAACCGAAATTGGTCGACTCTCAGCCGTATCAATATGATGTTCAGCATATGTAGTTGGATCTCCCCCTACTGTGAAAACGTCTTCATGACCATTAAGTAATTCATTGGCCTTTTGTCTTTGATCCGAATTTAGAGAACTTCCTTCGTCGGACCTCAAATGTTCATATTTCAATGCCACAGGGCAAAACCCTTCATACGATTGTTGTGTGGAACTTTCCGGTTCATAGCACAATCGATGGGATTTTGCAGAATCAAAGAATTTCCATATGTGTTGTGAAAAATCCAAAATCAAACCAGAACGAGTAATAAAATCAATGCCAAGAAGGGTTTGTCCAGGACATGAATTCGGTAATGATATGAATTTGGTGGGTATTGTTCTTCCATGAAGACTCACATCTACAGTACACACCTGAACACTTTCCAATTTTTTAGTGCCATCGGCCAATTTGATCGCCATGGATTTTTGCTTAAAGTTTACGTTATTATTCTGTAAATGTTTGTGTAACGCTTGACTTGCAATGCTGACCTTAGCAGCTGTATCAATTAAAGCATCTTCATCCTTACCAAAAATATTTAAGATTAATTGAGGTCTGGATTGAGAAATTTCCTTTCCCTCCGATGTTACTGAATACAAATCAATCGGAGCAAGAGAATACTCATCATATGAACTATTGACATTATCGAATGAGTCAGCCTCCACGCTTGCCGTATTTACAGCCAACACTGAAGTTGTTGGTTTTGGGTTACAACGAGTACAATTACTTTTAATCACGCCTTTCATGCCACAACCGTAACATGATAATTCAAATTTTACTTTTTGTGGTTCAACCACCGGCGTTTCGTTCTTGATGATTGGGGGTGGAACTATTTTCCGTTTTGTACATTCGTTTATGTCATGCCCTTTTGTTTTGCAGTATCTGCAAAATTTCGTATTCTTTTGCTGGGTATTTGTCGTTAAACCCGAGAAATCTGGTTTTGAAACCTCACGTTTTACCCTCTCGTCAAAGAAATCTTCTTCGATCCGGGCAAGTTGGAGAAGTTCATTAAATGATTTAATGTTTTCTCTCTTAATGCGATAACGTATTTTACGAGACAATAGACCATAAGCCATATCCAACTGAATAGATTCGGTAAGATTCGCGGGAAGCAATTGTGCGAACAGTGCTCTTATTTTACTGATAAATAGATCCGTTTTTGTATTTTCGTCTTGGGCTTGGGAAAAAATTTCTTTATAAATTTGATATGGGGTTTTTTCCGTGAATATGCTAAAAGAATAAGATCGATGGCATCCTTAAATGTAGCGACAGTATCTTTGACACCTTTCCACCAAACCACGGCCTCATCAACAAGCAACATTGCCATACCCTTGACCGCATTCTCGTCCGAAATACCGACACAATCTCGGTAAATCTGGACTGCATCCACAAATGTGTCTACACTCGATTTAGCCTTCCCATCGAAACGAGCTTTACAAGCTGCAAAGTTCCCCGAAATGCGGGGTGAATCTAATTCAACACAATTACTACCTAACGAACCACTTACCTGGTTTACATTTCTTATTGATGTAATTAATTCCTGGAACTGGACATCTGTCATCACCACGTTTGTCGCCATTGTTTTGCTGATTACTCTTCGAGTAATTATTGTGCTTTGTCGGATTCTGTTTCTTCTTACTTTTTCTGCTTGAATACCTTTGTTGAGTGTGCTGCTTCTTGTTGTAACCATTCAGCTGAATTGATTAAAATGACGTAAATAACCTGCTCTGCGACTTAACTTCGATAGACGATCTTAATGCAAAATAGCATTTACATTTATAATTGAAATCACGAGATTTTATTGATAAATCCCCAAAAATGATTTACGTATAATAATGCGTTTATAAATATGACTGGATCGTTATCTATTAATGAGCTATGAGCGCCGTAAATTCTCAAGAAAATTCACTCGAAGGGACGCCGTAGATGACATAACCTCAAATCGGCGTGATGTCGATGGCAAAAATTCAGCAGACAATTGTTTTGCTTGTTTTTGTATAAAATATTTTATAAACAAATATGCTTATTTGATTACGTTAAGCAGTTTATTACACTAATAATTTCGATGAAATCACACGATTTTATGCACCACTAGTTGAGCGCCAGTGTAACATTACTCTTTTTTTTTTCTTCTTAGGGTCGTTTACACGTTGTTTTTTTTTTAGTTCGTATACACAAAATTAGGTTTCATCGAATTTTGTTGCGTTTCTGTATAAAATAAAAGTACACTATTAATTTTTGATTATTATTATTAATTTTGATATATTTTATTTTTTTTTTTTTTTTTTTTGTATATCGTGGTTTGACAAGAGACATAACAGTAATAATTTTTTATTTTTTTTTTTCATTTATATAAAAGTTTTTAGTGCCATCTATTAAATAGCACTCAAAGAATAAAAATATAATTTAATTAATTCATTACCCAGGTAGGTGGCGGGCATGATAGCAAGGGTGTGTTTAAAATTGATTGTGTTACAAGATCAATATGGTTTGAAACGAAGAATTTCGGATCGACCAATTGAACATGCTTTGGAAGTTTCGTTACATCAAATTGAACAGGATGTAACGGTAAGTCCCCGGTTATGTTGGGAACAACTAAAAAATCCAAATTTCTTTTATAAGAATTCAAACGAGATTGTATGGAAAGACTAACTTCATGACTTATCTCAGTCATATTTTTATTTAAACCTGATACAGAAGAAAAAATAGATTTCCTTTTAGGATTTAATTTTTGGCACATACTTTCTGTAATGAAGTTCGAGTGAGAAGCGTTGTCCAGCACTATACACGACACGGATACCGTATGCCACTAGTATTTTCTATCCATACCACGGCAGTCCCTAATAATATTTGAGATTTTCTTGAAATCAAACAAGTATTTTGCGCGGTAAGAGAATTTGTGCCTGGAATATCACCAATAGCAATTAAAGCTAAAGAAGTCGTTAAACCAGAATTTGCTATGTTTGACTTTGAATTCGAAGCTTCTGAGCTTTGAATATTTGCTGAGGTTTGATTAACATTAGACTGATGATTTTCATTGTTGGACTTATTATTAGGTCGATTTTGACTTGTAAAATGCATTAATGTGTGGTGTCTATTTTTGCATTTAAAACAAGAACCTTTGGAATTGCATTTTGAAATATGACGAGTTCCCAAACAATTGTGACATAAATTATTGTCTTTGACCCATTTATTTTTGTCGTTCCACTGGAGTGCTATGAATGAATTGCATTTAAATATTGAATGATTTGATTTGCAATATACACAGTTTATTTCGCCTTTGTTTTCAGTTGTAACCAACGAATGTTTAAAAATTTGTTGTTTATTTGGTTGCTCAATATTTGGCGTTTTGGAAACCATTGAAGATATAGCTTCAAGCACTCGGGCTCTTTGACTTAAAATATCCATAATTTCTTTTATGGTAGGGTCTCTGTCAATTGGTTTCTTAGTTTCTATTTGATGACGTGAAGTTTTGTCGACCAATTGAGAAATATGAAACACCAAATATAAATCCCAGGTTTCAATTGGAATTTTTAAAGATTTAAGAGCATTGTACTGTTTCCAGAACTCTTCGATAAACGTATATAAATCTTGTACATTGTTTTCTCTTCGCACAGGTTTTAAGTTGTACAAGGATTGCATATGCATTGTCCTTATGCGTGGCTCGTTTTCGTAATGCTTAAAAAGAGCATCGCACACTTTTATATAATTTTCTTTCGAGTTTGGAACTGATTGAATAAAATGAAAGGCTTTACCTCCTTTTAAACAATCTTGCAACATTGTAAATTTTAAAGTTTCGTTTAACCTAACTTCATTGTGTACGCGTATTAAAAACGTTTCACGAAATTCCAACCACGATAAAAATGAACCATCGAATTTAGGTAAAGGAATTTCTGGGATTGCTAAATTCAAAAACTTTCCATTGATTTGAAAATTTTCGATCGCTGGTGGCTGAACATTTTTAGCCTGAAAAGCTTGTTGCTGAATTTCATCTAACCGATTTCTAATTCTAGATTCCACTAATCGACAATTTGTTTCGAAGTCATCACGAGCGCGAGAACCATCTTCATCTGTATCTGCTAGCTCTAAATTCAACTGTGCTTCTTCGAACTTATTGTATAGAGATTTCACTCGATCCAACATTGACTCTAGTTCATCTTTAGTTGATTGGGCAAGATTCTTATTTAATTGATTTTGGTAGTAGGTGACTCGACCTTTCAAACCACGAATGGAGTTTTTACATTTAAGCAATTCCATATTTGATGATAACTGAATACAATATAATTCACTATAGTTATGAAAATACCTATCAAATTAAAATATTTTTCTGTTAAGCCTTGTTCAGGCTACCTTAGTAATTTAGTCGAGTAGCAAGTATTTTAGTAGCTAAATGTGTCTGAACACCAAAATTTTAGTCGAGTAGATTAGTAAATGATTTAATCGAGTCGATCCATTTTATTCTATTTTTTTTAGTCGAGTAAGGCAAAACAAAACAAAAAACAAATGCGATCATGTTGATTTAGTCGAGTTCATTAGTTGCCGCAAGGATGTCGTCTCATTGGAGCGAAGAAACAACGAAATATATAGAAAATGGGTCTCTATTTAGTTTGTTGCGTATTCTCTTCATTTTGAAATACTTCTCAGTACTCACTCACTTGTAACTTGTACTCGACCGTAATGCGAACGTTTTTTGGTCAGTTCATCGAGTTTAGTTACTAAAATACTCGCTATTCGACTAAATTACTAACGTAGTCTGAACAAGGCTTTAGAAAACGAAATTGACACTGAAAATATACTGTCACTGAAAAGTTAAAGAAAATTCCTATCAAAATCGAAATTAAATTAGATAGATACAATAAAATTATAATTATTAATCAAATTATTATTCAAATATTGAGTTTACTGTTATTGAAATTTATGGTTGCACTTGATTTCTTATCGAAATATAAAAATATTTATGTATATTTTTGACAATTTTGACAGACGGTCACAAAAATTCTGCTAACTGATGAACGCGCCAATTTGTTAATGCGTCGAGTAGTTGAAATAAATATAAGTTGATACCAAATTGATGGCGTCTTATGACGATTAGATTTTTGTTTTAATTTGGAAAAGATAAATTTCTAATTGAAAATACCTTATTGCGATGAATACTTGGAAGCTCCTCAAGTGGCGGTGGATTGATGATTTTTGTTCACCAAAATATATTTATCTGGAATTGCCTCTGATATTAATTATCGCCAGAAATATAAATGTTGTTTGAAATAGCGGCTTCGAATAATCTCCTTATATGTAGAAATAATGCGTTGAAATAAAAATCTTTTGTAAAACTGCAAATTGGATAGATTTTCCTTTGGAAAATGCGGATTCTTATGCGAATTAAAATTATTATTTTGCAGGTGTAATAATTTGTTCAAATTAAAATATAAAAATGAACTTGAAGATTTTTATTATTTGACGATTAAACTACAAATCAATATGGCTGTTGTTTTATTGAATTTTTCACTTTTAAAATCCGGTCTCGTAGGGACCAAATGTAGCGGTAATTACTTTATTTTTTATTGCACGACTAGCAGTGGACTGTATTTTGAACTTTTTAAATAACAACAGCAATTTATTATTTATGTTTAATATTTTCAAACTTTATTTTAATTTTTATATACACAAAATAAAGACGATGCTCAATCGACTAAAGCATACGGAAAACTTATATGTATATCTAAAGGAAGATGCCGGAAGTGGTCTTTTATACATGAACAATTTTGTAATAGATTTTAGGTTAAAGAAATACGTAATAGATTTTATTTTTTGACATTATAAAAGTTACAGTGACACAAATGTTTACAAATTAATGACAGTAATCAGTTTTGGATTTAACTTATTGTATGGACAATTTAAAATATTTTCTATCCTCTGTTTTATTGCAGTTTTAGAGCAGTTTTTATTTGAATGGTAACACTTTTTACTTTGACGTTTATGTAATTGAAAATAAATTTTCATATTTTTCCTTTTTCATACGTTTAATCGGTGGATTATTATTTGACTACATCTTATCTCTTAAGTATAACTATTAATTAATAAATGTTATCGTCACTATAACACGATAGCAAACTGTGAACATTTTAAAATGTCAAAAAAAAAACAACAACAACATTTTGTATCCTCTGTTCTATCCACCGAAAAGAGAAGATAGAAACAGAGGATATAACTCTATCCATGAATTTATTTTCTTGTTCATACAATGCAAACGACGATAAATCCGAGGTTATATCGTCTATCCGCGTTCATACAATCGGGCCTATGAAACTTGTCGCAAGAAGCTGGAACTGGATGGAACTCAAAATCGTGCTTGCTGGGCAAAATTGCTCGTGGGCTCATTGGGTACTCTCAATATATCGATTAATGCTTATTGGTAAAATATTTTTTATTGAAAATTACATACAATTGCCGTCTTACTTTGGTAAAAGTTATTCCTATCCGGATAGGAATGAAATTTTGCCCAAAGTAAGAGCAATTCTTATTCAGAATAATTTTTTGTTTTACTTTCAACAGTTGGTACCAAGCTCTAAAATATAATTTATTATTTAGAATTTTAACAAATATAAAATAATGATATCAAATTATTGAATAAGGTATAATTATTCCAAATGATAATTAATAAAATTTAATATTCTGATTTATCGAAAAATTGAAAATTGTTATTTACTACCAACTCATAAAACTAAATATATCTAATATATGTACTCTAGTGGTAAACATTACAACTAGGAGAAGAAGAGAATTTTGCTATTCCTTCTTCTCAGCGGAATGAATCTCTTCATTCCGGAATGAAAATACACGGCATTGTTGTTGTAAAATTGCCAAAGTAAGACTACAATTGTAATTGCAGTCTTACTTTGGTAAAAGTTATTCCTATCCGAATAGGAATGAAATTTTGCCCAAAGTAAGAGCAATTCTTCTTCAGAATAATTTTTTTTTTTACATTCAACAGTTGGTACCAAGCTCTAAAATATAATTTATTATTTAGAATTTTAACAAATACAAAATAATGATTTCAAATTATTGAATAAGGTATAATTATTCCAAATGATAATTAATAAAATTTAATATTCTGATTTATCGAAAAATTGAAAATTGTTATTTACTACCAACTCATAAAACTAAATATATCTAATATATGTACTCTAGTGGTAAACACTACAACTACGAGAAGAAGAGAATTTTGCTATTCCTTCTTCTCAGCGGAATGAATCTCTTCATTCCGGAATGAAAATACACGGCATTGTTGTTGTAAAATTGCCAAAGTAAGACTACAAATATTTCCTTTTTTTAATTTTATTTACTTCTCATTATAATTATGTAAAATAGTCAGCTGCAAACTAAAAATGCAATATTATCTAATGTTGAATTCTATTCACTTTTTTTGAATAATCCAGATTTGATGGTTCTAATGAGCGTATTTACACTTGGTCTCATGAATCCGGATTCTTTCTTCGTATTTCCCTCATTTACCTACAAAACCGGTTTTATTGCCGCCATGTTTGGGATTCATTTTTAAACCAAATTTTTTGTATTTCTCGGGTTTCATCGCACTAACACAAACAAAAATGAAATATAAAAATTCTCAAGGACATATAATTCCCAGTTGAAAAGCATTTATTAAATGAAAAAGATTCATACACATACATAGAAATGTATTAAATGAAACCGGATTCATGAATCCTTGTGTAAACGACGATGGGATTTTTGAAACCAGATAATCCGGATTCATGAGACCAAGTGTAAATACGCTCAATAGAACACAAAAACATTTGATCTATTTTTGTAGTTGCGCTGGTAAACATATGCTGTTAAAATAAAATTGTTTATATTGTTAAACTCACAATACAACATTAAATTCACGAATGACGTCAACCAAAATGGTGTTTTTAGAATTGTTGCTGTCATTTGTAATAATAAAAATGGAAATTTCTACGTACTAGTGAATTTGGTAGAAAAGTGGGGGTAAATCTTTAAAAAAAATGCGATTTCTGAAATTTGATCTAGATCAAACAATCTCTTGATTTTTTTGGGTAATGTCGAATTCTATTCACTTTTTTTGAAAAATCTAGATTTGATGGTTCTAATAGAACACAAAAACATATGATCAATTTTGTTGTTGTGTTGGTAAACATATGTTGTTAAAATAAAATTGTTTATATTGTTAAACTTACAATATAACATTCAATTTACGAATGCGCCAACCAAAATAGTGTATTTAGATTTTTAGCTGTCATTTATAATAATAAAAAATGGACATTTCTACATATTAGTGAATTTGGTAGGAAAGCGGGGGTAAATCTTTAAAAAAAATGCAATTTCTAAAATTTGATCTGGATCAAACAATCTCTTGATTTTTTTGGGTAAATAAAACACAAAACCTTGATCAGTCGCCATTTTTTTTGATTCAGATCAAACGTTTTGGGTGAACAGAATATCACATAACACACACGTGAATATTGATCGAAGTGTAGGTGGAATCCAGGAACATCAAGAAACAAGCGAATTCTAAAATTTAAAAGAAAATTAATGAATATTGTTGCTAATTATTAATAATTTTTTTATATTATTAATAAAAAATTATTTAATTACCTTAAAATTATAATGTAAAACAAGAACTTTAATTTGTGTAGTGTATAGGTATTATGTATCGATCCTCATTTAACTTATAGATGTCAAACAAATAAAAATTTTGAACATTTTTTTTCCAATCAATCTTTTAGTATATTCCCTAGGCGCAAGCAAGTTCCTGCATAACTTACCAAAAATGATGGAACTCACAACTGAGTTCAGATTTGTTATACTTGGGAATTTATCAATAATCTACTGTCAAAAGTTTTCTTCTACAATAAAATAAAATAAAATATAATAGGTATTAAAATTTGATAGCTATCAAATCAAAATATTATATTTTATTTTTGCTATTTTACTATCAAAACATCGGTTTTACACCGGAGAGCAAATAGTATTATACTATTTTGCTATTATACTATCTACGGTGTAAAGCCAGTATACCTATATCAAGTTCCATCAGTTTAGTATTTTTGTTTCACTTTTCATAGTAAATCTTATAATATAATGGAACCCAAACTTGTACTCAGTTCCATAAAAATGAATCATTTATTTGAAGTAGTGATACTTCCCAAGTATCAATACTTCAAATAAATTTCTCATTTTCTGGAACTTTTTTTGGAACTGAGTCCCATATTTTTTATACATTTTATTATAATAAATCATATGAAGCGTGAGACAAAAAACCTAAACTAATGGAACTAGATTTTTATGGGTGTGTGCGTGAATAAACGTCAAAATAAGAAATGGCGGGAATAGATATCATTGGTTGCCACAATATTTGTAAATTTAGCGGGAAATGAAAAAATTTGAATATTTTTTTCAATAACAACAATTATTTATTAATAAATATTAATTTAATTTAAATACAACAAAACATTTCTAAAATTAATTAACTTAAATATATAAATTTATAAAACTTAATATAAGAAATTAGTTTTCCAATTTTAAAAAATTTTAAAAATAATATTGAAATGTTGCCTGAAATTTTTTATAGTTTTAGACTAAGTAGGTAATAATTTAATATGATTACATCATTGCTTTCTACAACTACTTAGGCATTATCATAAATTATTATATTAAATTCATAAATTTTTTTTTGGTAAAATATACATCGCAGCTAATAATTAATTTGTAAATATATATCGCAGAATTACTTGTGAAATTAAATTAAATATAATCTGTTTGTAAACATAACAATAATTTTACTAACGAAAACAATTAAGTAACTGATAATATAAAATAAATATCACAGCAGTTTATTCTTATAATTTTTCCACCTAATTAATTAACTTCAATAATTATTAATAAAATAAATGCATTTTTGTAAAAAATTCTTAGCTTCATTTTAGAGATAGTGTCTAATATAATTTAAGTTTTGATTACTCTTAAATTATAACTAAATTCAGTCAATTATTTTTTATTTTGTAAATTTATACAAAATTTTTAATTCTTTATAAAAATTCTTAAAGAATAAATAATGATCTTAAACTAAAATTAGAATTTCATTCTGCTTGTAAAAAAATATTAACTTAATATTAAAAATTGGCCAATTTAATTTATTTTTGTCTTGATTTTAAATTAATCTTAAATAATTATTATAATTCATATGGTGGAATTCATAATTTTTTTTAATAGTAAATTATTCTTTCAAATTAATATGGCATTACTAAACTGGCACTTAAAAAATAAGACTTAAACTAATACAAAAATTCATGTTGCTTATAAATAAAAATAATAATTTTCGAAAATTAAAAATAATGCATTCATTGCTTCAAAATTCAAATAATTAAACTAAGGAATAATAACTAATTATTAATACCTAATTCCTAATATTACGAGAACTACTTGGCCCAGCGGCAATGTCTTCTTTTTTAGCTTTGGCGATTCTGTCCTTTATATAATAAAAATATTTCGTCATCGCACTATTAAAATTTTCCTCAGTAACCTGTGGGAATTTTTCTAAGGCGCAATCTAAATTTTGAAAATAAAAAAAAACAAAAAAGTAATGTTTTGAAGTAACTGACGAAAATATATTGAATTACCTTTCAATAATTTTATAATGTTGAATTTTTTTGCCGAAAAATTCCCTTGTCGTCCTTTAAAAGTGAATTGCTGCGCCAGGTTCTCTGTGAAAACAGATTTTAAATTGATCCGCATAAATTTCTTGAAATCGAGCCCAGTTTGTTTCATAAAAATGGATTTCTGCAAAATAAGAACATTAAAATACATAAGTAATAGAAATTTATCTTTAAATAGTTTCAAATTACCAATTGTGTTGATGATTCTAAATCGTTAACTAACGATTCATCAAAATTAACGAAATTATCCAATTCATTAAACGGCAACAAGAATTTTCTATTTTGGACATCTACATAGTGCCGGATATTGAGCCGATTGTCTCTCAGCTTACTGAACTCAGTCATTAGAGCTTTTTGCCCAGATTTTAAAATGTTGATGTTATCCGTCAACTCTTTAAATTTCTTGTCCTGTTTTTCTTGAAAATTCTTGATGGAACCGATAATCTCATTAAGTTCATTTTTTTCTATTAGGACGCATTCTGCCGTTGGTGGTAATGATTCTTCTATCAAAACAGAAGTTAGTTACATAAGGGAAAATAATTTCGACAAATTTGCTTACCTTCAATTTCGTTTAATATGGGGGCCGTTGGTTGTTTTTGCGTGGAAGTAAATGGAACTCGTTCGCCTGAAAATAAAAACAATTGTTTGTATAATAATTTTATATCAATTAAAAAGATTTAAAAACGAACTTACCAAAATTTACTTTACAGAAATCTGTATATCTTGACGGCGGGTTGCTATCGTATTGAGCTGAAGATAAACATACAATGATATTAATACATTTGTTTTTAAAACAACTTTCAAAAAAGTTTTTATTAGAAAAATATGATTTCTAATTATGTACATACTTTCAATAAACTCTTGTGAGTTTATATCGTAGTTCATCAAATGTTTTTGCCCGTAATGATGATCCGTCGCCATTATTAATGCTGCTATTCTAAAATATTTTGGAAGGTGTGGATTAATGGAAAATAAACTACGGTGGAATTCATAATTTGAATTTGGATTATTTTGCAATTAATTTCAGATACTCTAAATGATTTTTTAATGGGAGAAACTATTTCCAAAGTGGTTGAATATATATTCAAACTTGATGATTTAATAGGCGAAAGGCGAAACATAAAAGTCGGTTAAATTGAGAATTTGAGAACCACATACGTAAATATTGCCCTCTTTTTTAAATATTGAATCTATTTTGAAAATTTCATCTACAACAAGAACATAGTTATTAGGATGTGTGAGTGATAATTGATAATTTTCCAACTGAACTGTTTTGTAATAGTTGTTTCCCAGAGAACCCGAGACAATTGGAAATGATAAAGTTGGTGGTTTAGGATCCAATTCGTAACTCTCAGAAAGCCGATTATAAAGCTGCTGCAAGGGAAGGAATCCAGATTTAATTTTTAATTTAATAGACGACAAAAAATTTTCGAATTTAAAGGCACTAATATCGTCTAATTGAGTTGAAAACTCTACACAATGATCTGCGAGATGTAATAAACTATGTATATTAAAAGTGGCACTAGATTGCCCGTATAATTCCTCCATTTGTGCCACAAACATTTTCAGAATGGTGTCCGCCGTCGAATTTTTGGTTTGGGAATAACTTTTATTGAGAAGAATGGAAATTCCACAAGAGATATTTAAGAAATGTTGGTAATGTTGGTAAGAGAGTTTATCTTTTAAAACAACAGGTCCTGTATATAAAAGGAAATGCCTTAGTTCGGTTGCTTTCCAACGTTCGAATTCTTCAAGAC
This sequence comes from Tipula helvola, assembly GCA_963556165.1. Taxonomy (NCBI): domain Eukaryota; kingdom Metazoa; phylum Arthropoda; class Insecta; order Diptera; family Tipulidae; genus Tipula; species Tipula helvola. The sequence goes on from OY744483.1 coordinate 225,983,300, forward strand.
TTCTGGGCTGCCTATTGAATTCTTTGGGTAATTTTATATTTAACAAACCGGTCGAAATGCTTTTTATTTGATTTTGAGTCAAAGAATATTCACATTGCCGGTTCTTAATCCAAAAAGAAATTAATTGCTTAGTAACACCAAGGAGAACGCAGTGCATATAGTCTATAGGCACTTGGCTGACGCATCCAAAATTTAAATTTTCTATCAAAATTGGTTCCAGTTTTTTATGGTGTACTAAATCTATTCTATTTTTAAAACTTTCATCAGTTCTTGGGGCGGCTTCCGATGTTTGACAATAAGGGAACACTATATGACCACGACTAATCTTGGCCCCCTTTATTGTACACTTTGTACAAGAAAAATAACCGGAATGCGACTTAACAGAAAGCACCTTACAACGCGCATCAGAATCACATATTAACGACCTTATCCTAACCTTTACATTTGTATCACCAAAATCAAACCCAAGAGCCTCTAAAATTTCCATTTCTTCAACGAAATCTTTTAAAAACGAATCAAAATTCATATTTTTGCTTTTACCGTGACAAGATGAAATAACAAAAATATCTGGGTAACCAACAATATTTACCATTAAGGGCCAAATTTGACTATTCGAACTCTTTGAGATGGGTAATCCGTCAATACCTAAATCGATATTTATGGTATTAAATTGTCGTAAATTACTATACTTCTTAAGAAAGAAGTTAAGTGCCTTTGACAAGCCTAAATAAAAGTAAGAGACGCCTAATCCTAAATCTGTAACTTCCGCTATTCGTGGGGTATTTTTTAAACATCTTACACTATTTGGAAGCCATGGGAAATATCTGTGGAGTACTACTAAAATTTTAGTCATAGTAACACCACAAATTGTTGTGTCAACTGAAATACGGTGTAAGTCTTCTTTTAATTTAAAAATGTTATTTTCGGAACTAAATGAATGGGAACTATGAGATGGCGATGGACTACGTGAAGTAGGAGGTACCGGTAAAAAATCGTTCTGACTAGTACTAAAATTCGATGCAAAATAATTTTCAAATTCTAATGAAGGATTAGGAATTTCTCGTATTTCAGAAATGGGATTATTAACAAATCCGTCTGATGCTGTTGAATAATCAGCGCCAGTTTCATCAAAGTGTTGAGGGAGCCTCCGTTGCAATTCTCGCTGTATTTTACGATATTTTGCAGCACGAGACATTTTAATTCTATACAACTAATATGAATTAAGTTAATTTATAACGAAAAATTATATAATATACATATTCTAAATGAATTTGAAGCAACCTACCTTTGAAAATATTTTTTTAAAATTATATTAATTTAATATTAAAATTAAATATTACAACAATAACTAAAATTCACTTTAAGAAGAATAGGTACAAAAATTTTAATAAAATAATTCACTTCGTTAAAAAAATTTCTATTTTGCTTTAAATTTCAAAATGGCGTGTGGCTTTTTTAAACAACAAACACAAAATGAATCAAGCGACATATTTCCTTTAGAAAACAATAATATATGTTATGTACACACAAACACTATTACACTACTATAATGTGTAGTGTAGTGTATAAACCTTTATCTCTCTTCCATATGTTCCAGTGAATACTTTGAAAACCGAAAAAAAAACTGGAACTGTCAAACGAGTTCAATTTTGTTATACTTGGGAATTCCCAAGCATCAGTACTTCAAATAAATGATTCATTTTTATGGAACTGAGTACAAGTTTGAGTTCCATTATATTATAAGATTTCCTATGAAAAGTGAAACTAAAATACTAAACCGATGGAACTTGATATATGTGGGTTACTTAAGTTCCATCGATAATTTTGATAAATGGAAAAACACTTGGAACTTATGAATGAGTTCAATTTTTGTTATACTTGGGTTGGGTATGGTACATAGTAAAATAGTATTATACTATTTTGCTATTATACTATGTACGGTGTAAAATCACTCTTTAGATTGGATGCTAGACAACTTCATTGTAATTTTTTGTGTTAAGGAAAACAAATAAACGTCAAAATATTGTTCATATCTTTTTGTATGAAGTGGCACAGATGCAATTTTATTTCTATAATTACAGACATACATATATTAAATATTTTTTAATAAAAATTTAATTGAAATGTATTCATTTTATGTCATTTTAAGATAAGCAATTAAATTTTTTTGTGAAAAGCGTGTGAAAAATTAAAACATAAAAAGAAGGCAAATTCGTATTCTTTAGGGTTAATCTTGTGCCGTTTGCGTTTTTTGTGTGGTTATTTTTATTAAAATTAAGTTATTTTCAAGCATTTTAAGTTAGCTTCATATAAACTGCTGTTTGTTTTCCTTAACACTCAAAAAAATTTGACATATTTTGGCTGTCAAATAATCGATCTATTACTAGCTTTACACCGTAGATAGTATAATAGCAAAATAGCATAATATGTACTATTTTGCTATCCGGTGTAAAACCGATGTTTTGATAGTTAGCATGTTCGGAAAAAGGCCAAAGTAAATTTGTAGTAAAATTCGAAGATAAAATTTGTCAATCTTTTTCCGAACATGGGTAGTAAATTTATAGTAAATTTTTATGTTGTTGTTTTTATTATTTTGACATTTTTAATCTTTATGACCGAATTTATGTGAAGAAAAATTAACTTTATATCGAATTAAATACAAAAAAATATGTTTTAAATGGCGAGCGATTTATTATCCATGAAAATGCGTGTTCGAATTTTTTCGATATTGATTTTATATATTTTAACTTTTTGTATGGGCAAGGTAATTTTAGTAAATTTTTTACCAACATAACAAAAATAAATTGTACTATAAATTTACTATGGTCTCTTTTCGAATGTGCTAAGTATAATAGCAAAAATAAAATACTATAATTAGCACATTCGAAAAGAGACCATAGTAAATTTATAGTAAAATTTATTTTTGTTATGTTGGTAAAAAATTTACTAAAATTACCTTGTCCATACAAAAAGTTAAAATATATAAATTCCAATATCGAAAAAATTCGAACACGCATTTTCATGGATAATAAATCGCTTGCCATTTAAAACATGTTTTTTTGTATTTAATTCGATTTAGAGTTAATTTTTCGTCATCTAAATCCGATCATAAAGATTAAAAATGCCAAAATAATAAAAACAACAACATAAAAATTTACTATAAATTGACTACCTATGTTCGGAAAAAGATTGACAAATTTTATCTTCGAATTTTACTACAAATTTACTTTGGCCTTTTTCCGAACATGCTAATTATATTTTATTTTATTTTATTGTAGAAGGAAAATTTTGACAGTGGATTATTATTAGTCTAGAAACGTTTTTGTGTATTTTGAAAATATTCTTTTTCATTATTTTATTATAATTTTCTGTTTTTATGAATATTTTATGCGGTGTAAAACCGACTACGGTAGATAGTAAAATAGTATTATACTATTTTGCTATTATACTATCAACGGTGTAAAGCCAGAATATATCAAGTTCCATCGGTTTAGTATTTTTGTTTCACTTTTCATAGGAAATTTTATAATATAATGGAACTCAAACTTGTACTCAGTTCCATAAAAATGAATCATTTATTTGAAGTAGTGATACTCGGGATTCTTGTTATGTCGTTTTCGATTAATAAAAAAAAACTCAACTCAGTGCAAAAAGCTTAAACTCGCCATAGTAAAAAATGTTCCGAGTTTATTTTTTTTTTGCACTAAGTTTAGTTTTTTTTGGTCAATCGAAAACAACATGTGGTTGTGCGTAGTTTCGAGAAAATAAAAAATTATCAAATAGAACAAAACAATTTTTATATTATTTTTAATTTATATATTTTTGATAAGTATGTCCCTTATTGTGAAATTTATTATTAAATAAGATTGACAAAGGGCTAAATATATCCCGAAACAGGTCCCTAGCCCTAGTATATTAAAATATGTATGTATATATTATTTGTAGTGTTCCATTGGAAACAATTTGCTACTACCCAAGTATCACTACTTCAAATAAATGATTCATTTTTATGGAACTGAGTACAAGTTTGAGAGTTCCATTATATTATAAGATTTCCTATGAAAAGTGAAACAAAAATACTAAACGATGGAACTTGATATATGTGGGTTACCTTAGTTCCATCGATAATTTTGATAAATGGAAAAAAACTTGGAACTTATGAATGAGTTCAATTTTTGTTATATTTGGGTACCAAGTACTTGTGAGTAGATGTCCAATGGAACGCGAATTTTCGTGACAGTAGTAAAACATAACCTCAATTTAAATAAAACTGGTAGATTTTGACAAAAAATACGTTGTTCCACTAATAATAATTAATAATAATAAGTAATAAAACATTAAACAACAAAATAATTAAAATATTTTTGCTATTTAAATTGCCTTGACGTATCACAAACATAAACAAAATTCTTTTTTTTTAACCCTAATCCAACCAGCATATATTTGTTATGTCAGTAAATTCAAATTCTACTCAAATAACTTACTAAATTTTTGCAAAGAATGCCAAGTACGTTGTTTGGAATGTATGGAAATGTTTCAAAATAAAATACATACAAGTTTATAACTAAATTAACATTATCTTGAAAATCGATGCATTTATCAAATGAACCAAAACGCACACTTTGGTTGGATTAGGGTTAAAAAATGACATTCCACACAAACAAAATTGGTATAGAGCCATCTATTAGAATTTTTTAAACTAAAATCCCTCTGCCCTTAATTATGTGCGTAACTACTTCTCAACTACACCATCGTTTGAGCATGAGTAGTGGCGAGTAGGTACAAGTACTTGTGAGTAGTTTACTCAGGTCAATGGAACATATCACATAAAGAAATTATATTGTTTGGTTATTTTATTTTAAATATTTAACTGTAAATTCAAAATAAAAAAAGCATGGTTTCCACGATGGCGAGGCGAAAAAATTAGTCAAACTAATAGTCACAAATTAAATAGTAATCAGATCCGCAAACATAAAGTAATAACCATTTTCACCACATTTGATTTTCTTGAATGTGTCACCTATCGGAAATAATAATAAACGTTAGTTAAAACTCCAACCAATAGAGATCGAGCGTTTCTACAAAATATAATCTGAACCAAAACCAACAAAAATGTTTATACAAACCGTGCCAAGCAAACACTAAGCTATAAAAATTGTACCCTATGGCTTAGTATTAGTAATGTATAAAATAAATCAGAAAATATATACACAAAACTATCCAAATACCTAAAATATTGTTTACAAACCGATACACAAATACCAACTCGCTTGTATAAACATTTTTGTTGGTTTTGTCTGAACTATTAAAATCGTCAAGTAGTAGTCGTGTTCCAGTCGACGACTTCAAGTACTTATGAGTACTTAGGTTTGTGTCTTTGCTTAAATTTAACTACTCGTAACTGCTCTTGCCAGAATGCAAGAGCAGTTACGAGTAGTTAAATTTAAGCAAAGACACAAACCTAAGTACTCATAAGTACTTGAAGTGGTCGACTGGAACACGACTAGTATGTACACATACATTCAACAGCAAAATGTAAATAGAAAAAAAAAATTATTGGTGAATATGCACCGCACTAGAAGTTATTTATCGTTTTGGCTCGTGAAGATACTTTAAACCGGAGCACGTAACGATCGAGAATTTTTTTATTTATTCTCGTAATGAAATATTATTCATTTTAGAATGATGATGATGAGACTGATTTTTTTCATTTAATTACGAGATTTTTTAATTAGGGCTGTAAAATCATTAGAGACCAATTTTATTTTTTGTCGTAGTTGATTGAAATTTCAATTTTACGATGCAATCTAATTTATTTTGTTTTCAATGTTTTTGTTGTTGTCCTTATGGTATCGGTAACAAATAAATTATAATAACCTATAAGGGAAATCGCTAGCAAATTTTGAAGACAACATGAATCTTAGGTAGAGATGGCATTACTAGTAATTCAACGAATCCCAATAAACAACTCAATTAAATTATAAGCTCTTCCACTTTTATTATTTTATTAATAAATACACCCCGATTACTTTAATATAAATGTATTTTTATTTCTCCTTTTTAAATTATAACCTTCACTTTACAATGCGTTTTTTCCTTCTCTCTTCTACCCTATAAGCTATATGTCTATATTGCTTCTTTTGTCGTATGGGTATTCACCCAATCCAACCCCTACAAGCATAATACTTCTTTTTTCGTTCCGCCGCTTACAGCTCGTCCAACCTGACAATCTGTAGCGCCCTCGCTAACCTCTTATTTAAATTACATTACATTCTTTTAATATATATATACATATAAACTTAATTAGTAATTCCATTCATTAAAAATAATACATAAAATATAATACTTATAATAATTCTTAAAATTACATTACATAATCATTCTGAAACAAAGGATATATCGCCCTCAGTCAGAATTCACATATTCAATTTCGTATTCCGAATCCAAGTATTCGATATCTTCCATATGGGAATCATCCGCTTCCTCCTCTGACAAAATCTTCGAGCCTTCTTCCTTCCTTTCATATACCCTCATGTTTCGCGCATCAAATATTCCTTCAAAAGGTTTATTAGTAACCTGATATCCTTCTAAATCTTTGACTACGTACCTATCTCTGTCCAAAACTTTATCTATTCGATATGGACCTTTAAACTTTCTTTTCAATTTGGCATTTATCCCCGTTTGAGGATGGTCCCTAATTACTACCAAATCACCCTTCTTGTATCTATCTCCCTTCTTAACTCCTTTATTGTAATACCTCGTATTATAATCCTGCTGTCTGTCTATAGCCGATTTAGCTCGTTCCCTAAGTTTTCCTAATTCTCTGACGTCCTCTCGTCCGTTCCGATCTATCTCTATATCTTTATATTTCACCCCTTTTTGAATCACGCCGAATAACAATTTCGCCGGTATTTCATTAACTGATTTATTTATTGTATTGTTCATCAAATACTCTACGTCTGGTATCAATTTATCCCATTCTTTTTTCCTTTCGTCTACCATCTTGGCAAGTATTGGTACAACTACCCTGTTATATCGTTCTACCTGCCCGTTGGAATTTGGTGAAGCCGTCGCTACCTTGACATGCGTAATTTTACGTTCGTGCAAGAAATTCTCAAACATTCGAGAAGTATACGCAGAACCTCTATCGCTTATAATTCTGTCTGGCATGCTGTAGTTCTCGAAATAACTTTTTAAGTGTTTACACACCTCCATACTGTTCGTTGTTTTCGTTGGATACATTCTTATATATTTTGTGAATGCATCTACTACCATAAGCAAATAAACATTTTTCTGTTTAGTCACCTCTAAAGGCCCTAAATGATCCACATGAATCGTTAGAAATGGTTCATTGCCTTTTTCGATACCATTTAATAATGTTTCCTTTCTAACTGGCTTAGGATTGTAGGTAGGCTATACATACCATACATTCTTCCTTGTGGGTCTTAAGTCTCTCCTTCATTTTAGCAAAATAAAATTGTCTCTTGATCAGTTCACAAACCTTTTCTTCCCCTAAATGACCCATATTATCATGATACTTCCAAATAACTGACTTAATCATTCGTTCAGGTACCACAAATTGCAATTTATCTCTATCCTTCCTATACACTATGCCTTCTCGAAGTTCGTATCCCTTTAACTTCCCATTTAATACCCTTAACTTTATTTCCTGTATACCTTCATCCTCTAGTTGACATATATAAATCTTTTCCACAAATAAATCTTTTTCATTCATTTCTAAATAGTATATTTGCATTCTACTTATTGCATCTACATGCCTCATTCGGTCTCCTCCACGATGGATTACTTCTAAATCGTACTCTTCTAAGAATAACCCCAATCTATCTATTTTTGCGTTCAAATCTCGCTTTGCTAAAGTTAATCGTAAAGCATTACAATCTATTACAATGGTAAAGTGTATACCAAACAAGTACGGTCTGAACCTTTTGATAGCATATACTACCGCCAGAGTCTCTAATTCAAAACTGTGCAGCTTTGATTCCGCATCAGTAGTCTTCCTACTAAAATACATTATAGGATGGAACTCTTCATCCTCTTTCTGCCTTTGCATTAATACGGCGCCATATCCTGACGATGATGCATCGGTATGCAACTGAGTCTCGTTTTTTACATCATAAATACCTAATACTGGCTTGCTAATCAACAACTCTTTCAATAAACTAAAAGCTTCCCAATGTACTTCACTAAACTCAAACTCCTGAACCTTCAATAAATCATACAACGGTGCCGCTAGTTTACTATAACCCTGAACAAACTTTCTGAAATAACTTGTTAAGCCTATAAATCTTTGCAATGACCTATGATCCGATGGAACTGGATATGTCTTTATAGTATCGACATGCTTATCGCTTAATGAAATCCGCGATCCCTTCACGTTATACCCTAAATATTCTATATCCGTTTTCAAAAAAATTACATTTAGCAATTTGTAACTTGATATTGTTTCTTGCTAAAATACTAAACAGATCCTTGAGAATCACTAAATGTTCTTCTATCCCTTCCGTTGCTATCAATATATCATCTATAAAAATCAATATTTTTTGACTATTAGTTAGTTCTTTCAATACTAGCTGAATATACTTCACAAAATGCGCAGGAGCATTTGTATAACCAAAGGGCAATTTATTGTACTCGAATTGTCCTTCTTCAGTCACAAATGAAGTATATTTTTTTGACGATTCCGTTAAATCTACGTGGTAAAATCCGTTTCTAAGGTCCACACACGTATAATATTTTTTTCCACTTAATCGAACCAATACATCTTCTATGACTGGCATAGGATAATATATTCGTTCTACTATTTTATTTAGTTGTCTGTAATCGACACACATTCTTAACGCCCCATTTTTTTTTTTTCACCAACACCACCCGACTGGTATACGGCGACTCGCTTGATCTAATAACTTCCGCCTTTAGTAGCTCATCCGTTATCTTTTTTAACTCCACTCGCTCATAATGACTAAACCTTTTCGGATTTGCTCTTACTACCTTGGTTTCTTTTAATTTAATTTCGGCTTCGTATCTAATTCCTTCTGATTTAATTTCCTCATTGCAATAATACCTTTCGTATAAGTCTACAACACTGTCCTTATACCTCAACGTTTCCTCCGAATCACCTATGCTAAGCTCTACTCGATTTTCCGTCAACATTAACGTATCCCCACATGAAGATACTTGGTTCATCAGGTCGAGACTGAAGGTACTCGCCTGAATAAATTTTACCGTCGATATGTGATTCTTGTTCAAAAAATCCCTACCTAAGATGACATCTATATCCATTGTTTCATTATTTACTATCAATAAATCTACTTTATAAACATTTTCTTCAATTATAATATTTGTTGAAAGTTTACCCAACACTTTTAAGCTACTCTCGTTTATCCCGGTTATATTTAATAAATTATTTTGGACGATAATATAATTATCCGGTTTTACAAAACTTTCTTTCGCAATACTCACAACACTTCCTGAATCCACAAGCATCTTCGTGGTCACCAGTTTACAGTTAACTTCCACCCTCGCCTGGATTTGTCCCTGCTGATCCACCTCGATTTCTTTATTGCTACTCTGCCTTGCAGCTTCCTGCACCTCTCCCGGCATTGTGATCTCGTATATCGTTTGTTTTCCGTCCGTTGAATCCATTTTCACTTTACACTGTTCCTTGCTATGGCCAATCTTATTACATCGACCACAAACTGGCTTTCTTAACGGTTTTGGACATTTACTCGCAATATGCCCATTTCCAAAACAATTGTAACACTGTTGACGTCTTACATCCATTGTATCTTCCTTATTAGTGCTCCTAAACCCTCTTTCCATATTTTTAAAACCGTCAGACTTTACTGGTTTACGCTCCCGCTCCTCGTTTCTATTCATTAGTGTAAACCATTCGATTCGTTCTTTTAGCTGCTCTAAACTTTCTATCTGTACCGTTTTCAAGGCGGTACTCAATTTATATTCGTTTACTCCTTGAATAATGTAATATATTATGTCACTTTCACTAATATTTTTCTTCGCCACCGCACACATCTCATAAAAATATTCCACTAAACCTTGTTCCCGATTTCTAATTTTCTTTCTTAGAATCTCGTGCATTTCTGCCTGACTTCTGCGCGACTTAAAATTCTTCCTCAATTGATCTGCGAACGTACCCCATTTAACATCTTTTTCGATTGTTTCGTACCATTTTCCTGAATACGCCTTCAATTTATTGCTTGATGCCAAAATAATCATGCGCTCATCTATTCCATGTATTCTCATCAATTCCTCTACTTGTTGAGTCCATTGTTCCGATGTTAAACCACTTTCATCAGTAGGATCGAACGTAGGCAATATTTCGATCACATCTCTAATCGAAAACCGCATGTTTCTATATTCGGTCTTGTCACGTTTTTTCTGCGCCTCACTTATTATGGAATCATTATCCTCCGATTCAGCATCTTGGTTAACCATCATACTCCGCAGTAATCTTTCCAATAATTCCTCCTTCTTCCCAGCAGTGCTAAGTCCACGTGCTGCTAATTCTTTCTTTAACTCGCGTACATTAAAATTCGACGCCATCGTTTAATTTTTATTTTATGTCGGATTTCTATTAATCCCTTTATTTTCCTTCAATATCACTTTATTATCCCACTTCTGAAACTATAAGCTCTTCCACTTTTATTATTTTATTAATAAATACACCCCGATTACTTTAATATAAATGTATTTTTATTTCTCCTTTTTAAATTATAACCTTCACTTTACAATGCGTTTTTTCCTTCTCTCTTCTACCCTATAAGCTATATGTCTATATTGCTTCTTTTGTCGTATGGGTATTCACCCAATCCAACCCCTACAAGCATAATACTTCTTTTTTCGTTCCGCCGCTTACAAAATATTAAAGCGAATATAATATTAATATTAAATGAAATAAAAAAATAAAATCTCGGTTGAAAGGTAGGGAACAATTTTATGTGCAAATACAAATTTTTTGACTTTTTTTTTCATTTTCTTTGTTCAACGGTTAGTGGTGCCATCTCTACCCAAGGCACTGGTACTAGCATTTTAACGCACCCCAACAAGCAGATGTTTGCTTCAAGCTTTACTATGAGAATTATGACTGATTTCCCTTATAGATATTATAATTTATTTGATCGGTAAGAATTGACGATTGTAAAAGTAGAGAAAGCTCCTCTCGAGGAAAAAAGTTAAAATGATGCACCTGATAAAATGACATTTGTCACAAATGCAACGAAAGAAAATTTAGCAATGTGTTACCGATCTCTTGGCGGATAACACGTTTTTTTTTTATTCGGATAAGCTGCAGCCGCGTGGGGCTTCTTTGCCGCCAAATAAAATTAATAGATCATACAAACCTTTACGTGTTGCTAATTTATTAAAAAAACTGTACCTATGGCATGCTACACTCATCTGAACTCCCCTAGTTCAACATCATCATCATACAAAAAAAAAACTAATATTCCAATTCATTTATTAGATGTGAATTATAATGCGAATCATTGAACAATTTTTATACAAACAACTAAAAAAAAACTAATGTGGATACAACATATATATATATATATATATATATATATATATATATATATATATATATGTACGAATCTATCAACACGAAATTAAAAAAATTGCAAATGAAGCAATTCAACCGAAAAAAAAATGACTTAGCACAAGATTGTGCTGGGAGCACACCGAATCATAAATATGTATATAATAATAATAACTTACCATATGGCTGCCAAGAGTACTCTCCGCAATATGGAAGCTGAAAATGTAAATTTTTAGTTATGCTCCTCACACACTGTACTTAAACTTTGCCTGATAAAGCTTTCTTTAACTGTTATCAAAATAACACATATATGTATACATAATCTGGTGGTTTGGCGTCTATTGGAAGGGGCTCCGTAAACTTCCAGTAGGCGCAGGTGTACGTACTGCCTCCTCGTGGCAACCACCGGTAACTGTAACCATTAGGCTGAATGTGGCCTTTGGTGACAGGCTAAAGTACGACGCTAAAGGAGAAAACCTTGACAAAAAATCCCTAATCTAAGGTGAAACAGCATATGCCGATGGATGAATGGCTGATAGGTTAATCAGTCTATATATGCGGACTCTGGATACCAGGCACCCTCCAGTTTTATTTAGCCTTCCTGTAGTAAACCTGGGTGACCTACAGGCGACTTTTTTATTCCCAGCTACTCGCAAGAGTTAAATCAAAACGGTAGACGAGGCACGGGAAGGAATACACGGGAGTGGGTCTGCCCTCTCAAAGTCCTTGAGTCCCAATGCTACCGCTTTTCTAGCAGAAGTAAATGTTATTACATCTAGGAGGGGGAGCAATGAGCCCAGATAGTATGTAACGCGTGTAGAAGTACTTCCTACAGTAAACATTTAGGAGGGAGAGCAATGAGCCCAGATAATATGTATCGCGTGTAGAAGTACTTCCAACAGTAAACATCTAGGAGGGAGAGCAATGAGCCCAGATAGTATGTCCCAGCAACTCGCAAGAGTAAAATCAAAACGGTAGACGAGGCATGGATAGGAATATACGGGAGTGGGTCTGCCCTCTCGATGTCCTTGAGTCCCAATGCTACCGCTCTTCTATCAGAAGTAAATGTTATTACATCTAGGAGGGAGAGCAATGAGCCCAGATAGTATGTATCACACACCGGTCGGCAGTATTATCAGGTTCTTTAAGGGCCTGAATATTGGCTGGACGGATAATTAAAACATCTAGGAGGGAGAGCAATGAGCCCAGATAGTATGTATCACGTACCGTTAGGCAGTATTATCAGGTTCATTAAGAGCTTGAATATTGACTGGACGGATAATTAAGTAGGGCTTAATGCACAAAAGATCTTTTAGGTCGCAGTGCGGGGTGGCTTGAGCCCCCACATGGCCCTCAAGTAATAATAATAATATGTTATACACTCTCTTTACATAAACATTTTTTTTTAAATAAAACTATCACACTTTTGAATTAGAGAACTTTTTAAATTTTTTTTTTTTTTTAATATAATTCATATATTTTTTTATGATCACGACACTATTTTCCGGGAGTGGAAGAATAATCCAAAAATTTTGTTGTTGATGACACAATAAGGTGCAGTTAATACGGGGCTCCGCTAAGACCGCTAACCAGCGGCCCTATACCTCGTTCGAGATAGATTTTTTTTCAATTTACGGATTTTCTTCCTTTGCTAATTTCTTTTATCGTTAAATCAAATAATTTCAATTTCATTGAACTTGTTGCATATAAATTTTCTTTATTACAATAACTATATAGTAAAAGTTATCAATTTATGGGAAAACAATTATTCACTCTATGCTAACACTTTTATAGTTCACTATTTCACTATTTAAAGTAACTAAGTTCCTTCACCAAATTCAAGCCTAAGCTTCATCGGCAGCAATCTCAACAATCAATCCAAATAAAAAAAAAATTTGCAAATTTCTAGAAAGTTTACATTATATAAAGATTTATATTATGTACTCCCTGGGATATGTATGTATGTAAACGCATTTTGTGCATTTTGTCATGTATATAGACATTTACTTGGATACTTCTACTTCAAACAAATAAATGTAGAAATACAAGTACAGCACGTACATATTATTCTAACGATGTATACGATGTCGTTTGGGAATCCTATACATAAAAAAACTCAAAATGCATTTATTTTAATACCAACAACAATGACTCATCATCAGAAAAAAAACAAGGTAAATAGATCGAAATACATAAAGCACATAAATACAAGTTCAATGACCTATTTACTGAAAAAAAAAAATCCAAATTTAATACTCCTATTCATTATAACTTCATCTTAAATACTTATTTAGTTAAAGGCTATCGTATACTACTATATTTTCTCTTAACTAATCATGTTAAGCATAATTTATTTGAATGGCCGTAAACAGGACAGGTTTGTTTGACCTCAGAAATCTGATGGTTAGACAAAACTGAAAACTCGGATATCAATTATTTAGAATAGAATCTCGAATCCTCTGGTAATCGTTTATTTTAACTTGTATAAATCGTTTTCTTCTCACTAGACACGAATGTCTTTGCAGTGGTAAATCCCAATAATTTTGCTTTCCGTTTCATCTTTCACCTCATAACTTATATTGCCGATTTTCTTTGAAATAATTCCTTTAATAAACTGCGGCGCGAATTTCGCACAGAATTTCTTTTCTGCGTTGCTCTGAGGGTGAGTACGAACGAATACAGTTTGGCCAATGTTATAGTGAATGGGACGCGTACGTAAATTATACCTTTTTGCACTTTTTTCGTGGGCTTTTGCAATATCTAGTTTTACCTGCTCGTGAACCAGCGCCAGCCGTGTAGGCAGGGGCAATAATATTTCTCCTTCTGATATGTCCCCTAGCTCTTTCAAGAGTTGGTAATCGCTTCCTTGGTTTATCTTATGATATCCGAATAACAGGAAGTGGGGAGAGTGCTTCACTGTTTCGTGCACTCCATTGCGAAGGGCTGAGGCTATTTCGTTTAGATATTTATCCCACGTTGAATGTTTTAGGCCGATGTATGATCTAATAGCTGAAATTATTGATCGGTTAACTCTCTCCGATTGGTTGGACTGTGGAGAATAAACCGCGGTTTTTGAGTCTGTTACTCCAAAATCAGTTAGCAGCTGTTTATATTCTTGACTTTTAAATTGAGTCCCATTATCTGTATGGATTACCTGAGGCACACCGAAAACGCAAAATACTTCATTTTTTAAAAATTCATTAATTTGTTGTGACGTACCCTTGGACAATGCTTTCAGCAACACAAACTTTGTAACGTGATACAGCACAATCTGCACCATGGTTTTACCGTTACTGCTACGAGGGTAAGGTCCTAACAAATCAGCATATAATCTTTGCTATGGTCTTTCGACTAAAAATGATTCTCCCAGGGGCGGTCTACAAATTCTGTTTGGAGCTTTTGTCATCTTACAGGTGTCACAAGTGCTGATGTATTTATTAACTTGCTGGGCCATTCCAGGCCAGAAATAATATCTTCTTATCTTCTCCAGTGTCTTTCCTATTCCTCCATGCGATGATAGTGGCTCGTTGTGTTCTTTTTCAATTATCTCAAGTCTGAGACCAGTTGGAATCCACAGTTTCCAGATAGACAGATCATATAGGTCCATTTTCCTTGTTGGTTCCAACCGAATGTATATGCGATCGTTATGGATGTTGAAAGCTGGATATTTATTCGGGTCTTCTATAATTTTTGTCAATAGTTCCTTATATTGAGAATCTTCAAAATGACTTGAATTAAAATCAATTATTTCCACCATTTTTGGTAAGGCCTCGTCGAACTCTTCCAGTGTGTCGCAAAAAACGCGAGATAGTGTATCTGGCACAACATTATCCTTTCCTCTCTGATGTTCGATAATGAACCGAAAACCTTGAAGTTTAATACTCCACCTTGCCAGTCTTCCACTGAGATCTTTCTGGTTCATTAACCATTTTAGGCTCGCGTGGTCGGTTATCAATGTGAAGTCGTGACCTTCAACATATGCGCGGAATTTCTTTATTGCGAGTATTGCGGCTAAACATTCTAGCTCCGTTACCGAATAGTTCTTCTGAGCTTTATTCAGTTTCTGCGACATGAAGGATATTGGCCGCTCATAACCTTCTTCATCTTTCTGGTACAGGACGGCTCCAACACCTTCTGTGCTCGCATCACATCTAATGTAGAACGGCGAATCATAAGAGGGGTTGACAAGAACTGGAGCAGATGTCAGAAGAATTTTCAGGTGCTCGAACGACTTCTGGGCGTTTTCAGTCCACTGGAATTTCCCTTTTTTTAGACAATCTGTAATAGGAGCGGTTATTGCAGCGTAGTTCAATATAAATCTGCGGTACCATCCTGCCATACCAAGCAAACGTCTAATCTGCCTTACATTATTTGGAACCGGCAAATTCATAATGGCTTCTATTTTCTGTGGATCTGCCCTTAACCCTTTTTCTCCTACCAGATAGCCCAAATAACGTATCTCTCGCATCACAAAGTGACTCTTTTGAATGTTTATTGTTAGGCCGGCTGTCCTTAGCAGAGTCGCCACCAACTCTAACAGCTCAAACTGATCCTTCAATGTGCCGGTGATGATAAGCAAATCGTCAAGATATACAAATATCCGATCGTGCAGCTCGTGCGGTATAACTTTATGCATCAACCGGCACATCGATTGGGCTGCATTACACAGCCCAAACGGCATCACTCTGAACTGATAGAGGGGGCCGTCACGTGAAGTCTCCGCAAGCGGTATTTGCCAAAAGGCGTCTTTAAGGTCGAGTCCTGTAATGTATTTAGTCTCGGACAGCCGACCCAACAATCCATCAATAATGGGCAGAGGATACGCATCCTTCTCAGTCACCGAGTTTAATTTTCGGGCATCTAAACAAAACCGACTCTTACCATTTGGTTTTCTGACCATAGTAACGGGCGAACTCCAAGCACTTTTGCTTACCTCTATTACTCCAAGTTCAAGCATTCGATCGACCTCAGTATAGAGTTCCTTTTGCATTGCTGGTGATATTGAGTAATATCGCTGCTTGATAGGTTTGCAGCCTTTTATTAATTCAATTTCGTGCTCGTAAAATGTAGTTTTACCAAGACCGTTTTGCTCAAAAGATGGGAATAAAGATATAATTCTATCGAGCTCTAATTTTTCGGATTTACTTAAATCATGCATATTGTGGTTGGGGATTATCTCTTGCTCGGAAATCTCGCTTATCTCAATTTTGGGAAGGATGTCAAATTTCGCCAGAAATCGATCCCGAGATATAAAAACGATTGTAAGGTGGGAACTACGCTAAATTTAATGGAATGTGTTTTATTTCCGAAAGTAACCGGCAACCATACAAAGCCTTCGATTTTATTTCGCGCTCCATCAGCAGTATGTACATATGAAGACAATTTACTATACTTTATGTTGCACTCATTCAGAAACGAAATGGAATCTTTGCCTAACACACTGACTGACGCTCCTGTATCCAGGAGACCAACAAACTCTCGGGAGGCAATCGTGACGTTTGCATGTGGGCGAGGGTCTTTCAACGAGTAATTAATAATTGAGGAAATGCTGTGAGATACAAAACAACGCTTTTCAGTGAAATACTTTTTTGTACGATTTATTTTATTTTTTGTTTTTGTTTTATTTGAATTTAATGTCAAAGCAGGGCTATTTTGATTGATAATATTGGGTGTTTTTGATCCTATTTGAAAGGATCCGAATTTGTTGGAAAGTTGATTTACAGCGCTTTGTTTGAATTGAGCCCCGAGTGTGGATCCCTGGATACTCTCACACTCGGTTTCAAGTTTTTTGCGGAATTGACCTTACAATTTTGGCAAAACGGTTTTCTCACATTTGCGGCTCCACATCCGAAACAAAAGATGTCTGTGAATTCCTTCGAACAGTCCTGATACCTGTGGCCTAGGTCCTTACAATTCCAGCAAACTAATGCCGAATCATTATTTGAATTCGGTTTTCCGTTTCTTTGCTGGACTGCTTCTACGTTAACCGACTGAATTTGTTGTTGTTGTTGTACTTTTAGCTCAGAAAACTCAGGTTTATACGTATTTTGATTATTGTTGTTAGGAACGGTTTGGTACTGAGGATGTATCGCTGGGTTTGAACTGGAAAAATCAACGGGAGTATTTGATTGTGAAAGGCTCATAGCTCTCATGTCTGTTTCTAATTCATTTATAAAGTTTCTTCGCTTTAATGGAACTTCACAAAACCGTCGTGGGTCATATCCGGTCTGATCCCACATCCTTTCAAATCTTTGACACAGAGTTCGCAGTTCTTCAATAGTACGTGTTGTTCCCTGATACGGAAGGGTGACGTTCTTTAACGCTGGAGACATATTCTGGCATAAACGGTGGATTAATTCTCTTTCAGAAAATCTATGCTGCAACCTTGAATTTAATTTTTGTATACCAAGAACAAAATCTGAGAACGTTTCTTTCGGATGTTGGTATTTGTGTAGAATTTTTTCACGTGTTTCTTCCTCAACATCGTAAGAGCTAAAAAACGATAACATCGCTGATTTCATTGCTTGCCAAGTAGCGTTTGTGTGGTCGAGTTTGTACACCCAGTACCAATCTTCGGCTCGCTTCGATAAGAATAAATGTAGAACTTTAGTTAGATTTTGTTCTGGAATGTCATCATCACGGGCCATTTGTTCTAATCGAATTATAAAGTCTTGAACATTTGTTGAATCGGTGCCATCAAAAGACAAATTCCATCTCTGTTTTATTTTATAATCGATGCGAAATTGATTATGGATCTGAGAGGGATGTTTCGGATAATTTGATATTCCCGGATTTAAAACTGGGTGGTGATTCGCAAGATTTGTCTGTCTCATAGCTTGTGCGTTTGCTCCGACTTGTCCTGGCTTGAATGAAACATCGCCAAATGTGGAGGAGAAAGAATTCGCTTCTACCTGTGAAAAGAAATCTGCCACTGAATTTATTAATACTTTAGCCGGTGCTACTGTGTCCTGATTTGACACTTCATCTGGTAAGCCTTGTATGGGTGTGATACCATGAATTGTAGTAGGTACAAAATCTACTGAGCCCGCACCTTGTTGTCTTATTCTGCTTCGGTTTATTGGACTACTTTCAGGAGTCCTCTCGTTTTCTAATCCTGAATTCTGGTGGGATTGGATTTTAGCTGCCGCAATACCATCGTTGTATAACTTATGATACCAGTTGTATAACCTACGAAAATTACTAGGCAATCCTGTAAGATTCGGAAAGCTTTGTAGGTCAAAAGAATGACTAATTCTTTCAACACGCTCTTTGTAATGAAACGCCTTTGCAAGTGCCATTGTAACAAATTCAAATTGAGGAGAACTACCTTTTTGCTGAGTGATCGTGGATAATTCATCGAATCGTAAAACGCATAACTTACTTTCCTCGTTGGGGTTTGACCTAGCATGTGTATCTTTTGGCTTTAATGTTACGTCAGAAGATTCAGCGCGAAGGCTATCTATTAAAATTCTAGTAGCATCCGTTGCTTGCGACGCTAGACCTCTAACTATGTATTCAACTTCCTGTTCTTCCGACGAGAGATTATTTAAATAAACTCGTGGATCCATAACGAAACTTGATGGCATTTTAAACTACACCCAGCACTATTTTGAAAGAATACGAACAATAAGTTTTTATAGATATGAATTAATTTATAAAATATGTTTCAAAAAAAAAATTTGACTCGTATTATATTCAAAATCACACTTCGGAAGCTAAATGAATTACAAAATTCAATTAAAAGTAAGGATGTAAATGATGTACGTATTTAATTGAAACTAGTTATTTTGAGGATAACCTAACGATATTGAATTCAAGCGTATATTGCATATATTTTAAAACTACTAATCAGAAGAAAAACTCTATCACCATTAATCCTATAATAAATTAAAGAGACAGAAAAATCTAAACTGACAAGACTAAATTAAACTAAAATATTTTACCCAACCCAAAAAAAAATATATTAAATAATAAAAAAAAATATTAAGCCAATATTTAACAAAACTAACTTGACTTAAGTATAACCGTATATGACCAAATACTGTCAATCGATATATTTTCAATCACTCTTAAATGAAATGTATTCACGAAAATAAACTTAAGAAAAAACTCTTATCCAAATTTGAATCATGATGATGATGTTGATACTATGTAGGCCGAGTTCGAGTACGAATGAACATGTTTGAATATGGAAACTAATGAACTGAAAAAAAAAATTATTTTGGATAGGTTCCTCGTCACTGAGAGTCGCCAATAGGTATCAGTGGGATCACAGAGTCACTGTGTATTCAACCAATGAATTCCCACAGCGAATCGATCATTGCGTGGACCTCCAAATATTTAATCTAAATGTAGCTGCAATAAATGGAATGATCAGAATTTCCTATGCAGAAATCGGTGACGAATGACTTAAAGGAATTCATGAAATCTTCACGTGTCTAACAGTAAGTCACTCATTCCGAACTCTTATACATATTCTCCTAAATCATCCATTGTAAATTACTGATATTACAAAGTGTTGTAACCACCCGCTATAAAAAAAAATTGAATAAAAATTGAAAAGTGGATTGATTTAACTGGAATGAAAAATTAATTTGACTGAAGCGGTTTTTGGGGTCACACACATTAAACAGAGAAGCTGTCTGGATGTCTTTTTAGGACTACCTCGTTAACGAAAAAAAAAAAAAATTTAATTAAAGCTGTAAATTACATTATATCCATATATTTTAAGTAAAATGTGCTTTAATAAAAACAAATTTTAACCAAGCGGTTTTTCTAGACCTTTATGACATATTAACATGCAGTTAAATGACCTTCAGGTCCCTGTTTCGGCGCCATTTTGTTACCGATCTCTTGGCGGCTAACACGTTTTTTTTTTTATTCGGATAAGCTGCAGCCGCGTGGGGGTTCTTTGCCGCCAAATAAAATTAATAGATCGTACAAACCTTTACGTGTTGCTAATTTATTAAAAAAAAACTGTACCTATGGCATGCTACACTCATCTGAACTCCCCTAGTTCAACATCATCATCATACAAAAAAAAATCTAATATTCCATTTTTAATTCATTTATTAGATGTGAATTATAATGCGAATCATTGAACAATTTTTATACAAACAACTAAAAAAAAACTAATGTGGATACAACATATATATATATATATATATATATATATATATATATATATATATATATATATATATATATGTACGAATCTATCAACACGAAATTAAAAAAATTGCAAATGAAGCAATTCAACCGAAAAAAAATGACTTAGCACAAGATTGTGCTGGGAGCACACCGAATCATAAATATGTATATAATAATAATAACTCACCATATGGCTGCCAAGAGTACTCTCCGCAATATGGAAGCTGAAAATGTAAATTTTTAGTTATGCTCCTCACACACTGTACTTAAACTTTGCCTGATAAAGCTTTCTTTAACTGTTATCAAAATAACACATATATGTATATATGTATATGTTATACCAAAGCCTACTTAATAAATAAAGCCTCCATGATATCGATATTTTTTTCAAAGCTTTTTTTATGGTAACAAAAAATCCAAAAAAAAATGTTTATTTCATAGTTTTTGTATGGAGAGACATGATCTCAGTTTATTCAAAATATATTAATGAAAATTGACTCGGAATTAATTTTATTTTAATTCAATTGCATCTCTAAACTTCCGTTTCCACCTGACTTGGAGGATTTTTCCGTGAGCTTTTCCAATTTACGATAATAATGATAACAAAATAAGATATTTTTTATTTAAAAAAGCTTAAAAATAGAGTACGTATATGTAAAAAAGAGACAGACATATAAAGGGAAAGGCATGACATTTACAATACTAAACATAACAAACAATATGGAAACACGGTTAATATACGGAAAATGAAGCAAACCTATGAAGCATTTTATCAGATGCAGTAAATAAAAAGAAAACAAAAAGTATGAAAACAAATATTGTTGATTTAAAATTTTCAAAATATATATTTAATTGTTACATATTTATTTGTACATTAAAATATTTTTGTCAAATTATTATTATTGACGATTTCCAGCCAGGAATAATGAAATAAAATACATATCTTGTTTGTGATGTATCTGAAAAAGCTTAAAAATGAGTACACAAATATAAAAAAAGAGATAAACATATTATGAAAAATAAAATGGCGCCCGCACGGCATTTACAATAATAAAAGAACAAAATACATAGGAACAAGGTCAACACACATAATGGAAAATATGTAAACACTAATGAAGTATGATGAGAAGATGACAAATAAAAGACAACAACAAATTATGAAAATAAAATTTTTTTCAATTTATAATTTTAAAATACATAATTAACGATTAGGCATCGTTTTTTGTTGAATTAGTTATGATAACGATTTCCAGTTTTCCGTATTTTATATCTTCAATGTACCTACCTAAATAATGTTGGTTTTGCAACTAAAAATAAAATTAAGAATCAAAACAAAAACAGCTGTGTAGAGAAATTTTTTTTTGTACATATTTGAAGAAGATTATGTGCGTATTTTGGTGAATCACATTATATTATGAATCGATTAAATATTTCTTATTTGCCTTGGTAGAAAGAGAACAAATGCCTTATGCATGCTCATAATTATTTGTTAAACTGCCACAAATACCAAATATGATCAGATTTTGGACACAAAAGGGTCACTTTTCCTACCAAGGTACAGATTTTCTTTTCTTTAAGAAAAAGAAAACTAAATGTTGTTTTGCACTTTTTTTTCACTTAATTACACCATAAAACACAATAATCTTCTAAATATATAATGAGATATACATATAGGAACGTCTTGGCATTAGGATAATCCAATATCCAGTTTGCACAAATCACAAATATAAATATTTTATTAGTTTTTATTTCACTCACAACACTACTTACCAGTAAAAAAAATATTAATTTTTGTTTTGGTACATTGAAGATATAAAATACGGAAAACTGGAAATCGTTATCCTTATCATAATTCATAATCATAACTAATTCAACAAAAAACGACGCCTAATCGTTTTAAAAATTATAAATTGAAAAAAATTTTAAATAAAAATTTTATTTTCATAATTTGTTGTTGTTTTTTTGTTTGTCATCTTCTCATCATACTTCATTAATGTTTATTTGTAAATGCCGTGCGGGCGCCATTTTATTTTTCATAATATGTTTATCTCTTTTTTATATTTGTGTACTCATTTTTAAGCTTTTTCAGATACAAAACAAGATATTTTATTTCATTATTCCTGGCTGGAAATCGTCAATAATAATAATTTGACAAAAATATTTTAATGTACAAATAAATATGTAACAATTAAATATATATTTTGAAAATTTTAAATCAACAATATTTGTTTTCATACTTTTTGTTTTCTTTTTATTTACTGCATCTGATAAAATGCTTCATATTATAGGTTTGCTTCATTTTCCGTATATTAACCGTGTTTCCATATTGTTTGTTATGTTTAGTATTGTAAATGTCATGCCTTTCCCTTTATATGTCTGTCTCTTTTTTACATATATGTACTCTATTTTTAAGCTTTTTTAAATAAAAAATATCTTATTTTGTTATCATTATTATCGTAAATTGGAAAAGCTCACGGAAAAATCCTCCAAGTCAGGTGGAAACGGTAGTTTAGAGATGCAATTGAATTAAAATAAAATTAATTCCGAGTCAATTTTCATTAATATATTTTGAATAAACTGAGGTCATGTCTCTCCATACAAAAACTATGAAATAAACATTTTTTTTTGAATTTTTTGTTACCATAAAAAAAGCTTCTTTTCATCATGGAGGCTTTATTTATTAAGTAGGCTTTGATATAATTCATATATTTTTTTATGATCACGACACTATTTTCCGGGAGTGGAAGAATAATCCAAAAATTTTGTTGTTGATGACACAATAAGGTGCAGTTAATACGGGGCTCCGCTAAGACCGCTAACCAGCGGCCCTATACCTCGTTCGAGATAGATTTTTTTTCAATTTACGGATTTTCTTCCTTTGCTAATTTCTTTTATCGTTAAATCAAATAATTTCAATTTCATTGAACTTGTTGCATATAAATTCGACAGAGGTTTTGTTTTGTTGTTTTATCCCAAGAATTTATACGTTCTTTATTACAATAACTATATAGTAAAAGGTATCAATTTATATATCTGGGAAAACAATTATTCACTCTATGCTAACACTTTTATAGTTCACTATTTCACTATTTAAAGTAACTAAGTTCCTTCACCAAAAAAATTTGCAAATTTCTAGAAAGTTTACATTATATAAAGATTTATATTATGTACTCCCTGGGATATGTAGGTATGTAAACGCATTTTGTGCATTTTGTCATGTATATAGACATTTACTTGGATACTTCTACTTCAAACAAATAAATGTAGAAATACAAGTACAGCACGTACATATTATTCTAACGATGTATACGATGTCGTTTGGGAATCCTATACATAAAAAAACTCAAAATGCATTTATTTTAATACCAACAACAATGACTCATCATCAGAAAAAAAACAAGATAAATAGATCGAAATACATAAAGCACATAAATACAAGTTCAATGACCTATTTACTGAAAAAAAAAAATCCAAATTTAATACTCCTATTCATTATAACTTCATCTTAAATACTTATTTAGTTAAAGGCTATCGTATACTACTATATTTTCTCTTAACTAATCATGTTAAGCATAATTTATTTGAATGGCCGTAACAAATGCGATAAATAAAAATTGTTTTTATAGTCAATAATTGGAATTATTTACAATTATTAGCAATCCGGTAAGTAAAAATTGTATTTACAGATCAAAATTGGAATTATTTACAACAATTTTGAACGTCAAATTATCAGGTAGCTCAGTTTAAAAATTGTCCACTAGGTGGAATCCGTGATACTCCAATCGTCAATAGAGAAATAGAAAACAATCGAAAATTGTCAATTTCGAAAAGTTTCTACATAAAGCTAACTCAAGATATAGTTACTATCTGAACAGTTTAATTTTGATTTTAGCTGGATAGTGCAATACATTTGGATTTAAAACGTGAAAAGAGGCATGTTTTAGTATTCTTGTCTGCTCTAGCAGCTCGCGATAGCAATTATTCGAATTTAGTTAATTTTAAATCAAACAGTGTCAAACTTTTGATTTACACAAAGTTGACCAACATTTCTAAATATTTAACAAAAAAATCCATACAAAATACTGTAAAACCTCAATTCAACGGTTCAACATTCTGTCCCTTAAATACTTAAAGGGACAGAATGTTTCCAATCTTTTGTTATTTATAGTTTTTTAGACTATTTGAGAAAATTAAATAATTTTATATCGCTTTTGGATTTTGATTGTAATGATTAAAATAAACGGTTTTATCTTATACGGTTCAATTTAAGTCCCATTCATCATTATAGGTTTTTTTAACCTTCACTTTGACTGTATATACCTGGGTATAGATCTAAATTTTCATTTTTGAATATTTCTGTAAATTTTTTAGTAAATAAATGAAAAAAGAAAATCGAAAATTAGTTCACACCTATAACGTTTTCATTCAAAATATATATGATTTTCATTTCTATACCGGGGTTTTTGCTGTCAATATTAAGGATTTTTTTTATCTGCAAAGTGAAGGTTAAGAGAAACACTAAATTTTCCATTACCATCTATTCGAACAGTTAATATTTGGTGTGTTTTAAAACAATTAATTTTAAAGACCCGTAATTTTAAACGAGGATAGTGATAAATCGGCGAATTTATCCCCTCTTTCGTATTTTTAAACAACTATAAATCCACTGAATCAAACCCGGATTAAAATTGTATCCTCGGATTTATACCTCGATATCAATGGCTAAAACAAGGGATACGGCTATTTTCGAAAATTCGG
Organism: Tipula helvola; assembly: GCA_963556165.1. NCBI lineage: Eukaryota > Metazoa > Arthropoda > Insecta > Diptera > Tipulidae > Tipula > Tipula helvola. The sequence continues at coordinate 226,008,780 of OY744483.1, forward strand.
TATTATAAAACGTCATTTATGATCTGTCAAATTACATATACAAAATTAAATATAATTTATTTGATGATATTATGTACACAATGAATTGATATTTGATACATATTATGTACATAATGAATTGCAAATTTAAATTTAAATTAATTTTTGAAAATTTAAGTTCAAAATGAAATGAATCTTCAATTGAAATGAATCTTCATCTTCGTCATCAGAGTCTGGTTAATCAAATTACGGGACAATATTGTCGATACGATCTTTACGTCCTAAAGTATTTCACGATAGATTTCCACAACTAGGAATTTTACAGTAAGACAGATTTCGGTGCCGATTCCAGTTTTCTAAAGGAGTTTAAATTTTCTTTGTATTCGTTTTCTATTGCAATATTTATTATGGTGTTTAACTCTTCTGTGTAATTATTGTTATCCATTGGTATTCGGTTTAGACGGTTAATCATGTGGTTAAATGCGGAAATTTTGTGCTGGTATGGATGGTTTGATGTATTGTGTATGGTGTGATCTGTTTGTGTTTTTTCCCTGTATATTTTGAAGTGGTGTTGTTGGTTTACATTATGAATTGTTATATCCAAGAAAATCTTAAAAAAGTTTGAATTGCTAAATAGATTGTACTGATAAGAACGAACGATCGAAACTAGTTTAAAATCGTATAAAATTAATTATCACTAAAAAAATAGAAAGTAATCTATATAAATTTTTACTCTTTTTAATTTTTAAGAATTGTTTTAATTTTTAATTGTAAAAAATAATTTATTTTTTTAAAGTTAAATTTTTGAGAGTTTTTAACAATTGTTATTTAAAACGTTGTGAAATAAATATATATGTATGTGCAATACAAACAATTTTGTGTTTATATTAATATCAAAGTGATAAAAGCCGCAAAAAATAAAAATGGACAACTACCATTTTTACAATATATCTATAAGTACTAGTTGGTGCATTTTTGAATTATTGCACTTTTGAATAGTACCAATAATGTGGTATCCACAGAAAAATTTTATTTTGTGGTAGGGAGTTACATCCGCATCATCCAACAACACGTGTTAACCCTAATACAAATCAATAATATAATCAATGTTATCAATAGCATGTATTGTATTATATAGTATATATTGTATTCATACATAAGTATAATTTTTAAGAATAAGATTAAAGCAATATTTTATCAAAGCATAAAATTAAAAATATAAAAACAATAAAACCCTTTTTGTGATCATGCATATCAACACAAAATAAAATATAAAAACAATAAAACCCTTTTTGTGATCATGCATATCAACAGAAAAATAAAATATAATATCAATAATAATCATACCATTGTATTACATAAACACAATCTTTTCATTGTATAATCTCATATAAATACTCTCTTATAATATAATTAGATGTTCATTCCTTTTTCTAACTTTATACAGTTTAAGTGAAATAAAGTACAAAACGAATATTATATTATTTTTTTTATTTAAATACCATTACGCTGAAGAAAATAACATTGGTCGCTTCCTAAAAAAAATAAATTTATTATATCGGCCACAAACCACGATATAATTGGCGCAGTTTCGGAAAAGTGTTAAAATCAGTGTAAATAAGTAAAATAAATCGTTGGACACAGCCCCACCAGTGGCAAGCACAACGATTATAATACAAAAGTTTAAATAATAAAATTTGGACAACGTATCCTGTGACTGATCACCACGAAAATATGAAGTTCATTATAATATTCATGTAAGTAATTTCCATTTCCATTTACTTATTACTAACAAGTGAAAAGTGTTAATATTCTGTGTAAAATTCTGTATAAAAAGGGGTAACCCGACAATTAGAATTAATGTCGTCGTAGTGTTTCGAAATTTTAACGCGTATAAAAATCAAAATTTCAATATAGGCCTGTGAAAAACAGAATAACCTATTATTATAGAGCGGTAAGAAAATTACCACAACTCTTAAAATTTACCAATTTAGTAAATTGGAAACCTCAAATTCTTTGAATTATTAATTAGATAAATGTCTGATCCTCTAAAAATTAAATTATAAATATTAAAAAATTACCTACAAAATTTAAAGAAAAAATCATTAGCAAAACGGACTTCAGAAGACATTGCTAAAATTGCCAAGACAGAAAAAATAATAAATCAGTTAAAAGAAAAATTTGGAATCAAAACTAATAAACAAATAAATCGAAATAAAAACGAAATAACCATGGCATCTGATCAAAACTCCTCAAATCAAGAACTATCTAGTGTAGCTAATCAGAGTAATAAAAATAGTGAAATTACAACACCGATTAATAAAGTTGAAGCAGTAGTAAATTTATTTAAAGTAAATAGTATTACTAGGGAAATTCAATACTTCAATGGAAACAGAAACAAAGAATTTGAGCTAGTTAGTAAGACAAATAAAAATGAATTAATAATAAATACCCTTTCGACACAAGAAGATGCGAATGAGGATGATAATGAATTAAAAGAAAAAATTAATGAATTAAATAACATAGATATAGGCCAAATAAGCGAAGAAAAAGTAAAAAATTATAGTATTCAAGAAACAAACAGATGTATAAACTCTTTCCCAAATCAATTATGGATTATAGTCGACGATAACCATAGTGTAGTGAAAGAAACCTTAACAATTATACATGAATCATATAAAAGAATTAAAGTTAGGAAAAATATATTCCATAAGGAAGATATAATAAACATATTTACTAAATATTTAAGGTCAAAAAAAGTTACAGTGCTATATTGTAATGACGAAAATTTTATCTTAATTAATCAAATCTTTAAACAACATTTTAAAGAGTCAAATTTAAAAATAATTCGTTCTAAAAAACTAAAAATAGATTTATCGGATGATATAAAGAAAGTTGAAGTAATAATTAAAACACATAATAATGGGCATCGTGGTATTAATGAAAATCTCGCGCAAATTTCTCGCAAATATTATTTTCCTCTAATGAGAGAAACAATCACAAATTATATCTCACAATGTGAAATATGTAACTTAAACAAATACGACAGAAAAACTAATAATATCAAATTTCAAGAAACAATTTCGCCAAATTCTCCCCTAGAAATATGGCATATGGACACATTTTCCATGAAAGGACATATTTTCTTAACTATCATTGACAAATTCTCAAAATATGCAATGATGGAATTTCTGAAAGACAGAACAACTTCAACAGTAATTCAAACCCTTGAACAGATATTTTCACGGGAAGGAATACCCAAACAAATTGTATTTGATAACGCAGGAGAATTTACCTCAAACAAAATTAAAGAATTTTTTCCGCATTTGACATTGAAACACATGTTACAACAGCAAAATCTTCAACGGGAAATAGCCCAATTGAACGTTTCCATTCCACAGTCACGGAAATTAGTCGTATAATATTTTATGAAAATAAGACAATAGAAATTATACCATTATTAAATAAGTCTGTTTTAATTTATAATAATTCAATACATTCATCAATAGGTGTTAAACCATTCGAAATACATCGAGGTTATATGTTAATCAACAATTTACCCGATATAAATATAATTCCAACCTCAGATTATCTTAAAGAAACCAAAGATAAATATAACTCAATCAAAAATATTATTAGAGAATTTAATTTTAAGAATAAAAATAAAATATTAAATAGAATAAATAAGGATAGGATAGATCCCCAAACTTTTGAAAAAGATCAAACTATATTTGAAAAAATTAATACAAGAAATAAATTAAAACCAATAAACATCAAACATAAGGTCCTCCAAGATAATGGAATAACCGTTACCACTAATAAAAGAAAGGTACACAAAAGTAAAATTAAAAATTAAAATTATCATTACAGGTTACCAATCTGTATCCTGTCACAATCAATTGAAATATTTGATATGACAAACAACAAAGGTTTAATAACACTCGAGATAGCCGAGGCAAGAATAATAACATCATATAAAAAACTTATACATCTAATAGAATTACAAGATCTTAAATCAAATTTAGAAAATATTAACATTTCAATAAATTGGTTAGAAGAAGTTATATTAATACCTAACAACTTTCCGAAAACAATAACAAATATAGCAAGACAAAAATACATAGAACTTGAAAAAGACTTAAAATCAATTTTACCAATAACTCTAGAACGACCCAAACGAGGAATCTTTAACCCTCTAGGGACATTAATTAAATCTATAACAGGAAATTTAGATAATAACGATTTTGTATATTTAAAAAACGCAATAATGAAATTAGATAACGACTCATATACAATACACGAGCAATTTCAGGAACAAATAAAACTAAATCAAGACATGATAGACAGATTTGAAAACATCACACAAGTTATAGATAAAACTATGACAGCAATGAGGCATAATATAGCAGTAGATGCACAAAAAGCAAATTTATCAGTATGGATAAACCATCAAATACAAGACTACGGATTAACACTAGATTTTAATATAAACCTAATGAAAGACCAAATTAACAAAATACACGAGATTATTACGTTCGCTAAAATTCAAGTAATCTCAACACACATATTAGATAATCATGAGCTATATGACATAAATCAACATCTAATTAATAATTCAATATATTTAAAATCGGAAGAACAAATTTACTCATTACTAGGAATACAAGCCTACTACAACGATACGAATCTAATCATCATAATCCAAGTACCAGAATTTTATAAAGAATCATTAACATATTACTATATTAAACCTATACCTATTCAAAATAATCAATTAATAAACATAAATACTAATCAAATTGTCCTAAATCCAAAAACCTATATGGAAATTACCAAACCATGCTTTATAATTGAACAAATATATTTTTGCCACAAGCAAACATTAATAAAAAATCCAAATATATGTATACCCAACATGATTTTTAAAAATGAAGCATTATGCGAAACAAAGGAAATTCATCAAACGGATAACATCGACCATTTACAACCAGGGTATTTATACATATCAACCAAAAACGGAACGAGTATTTCATCAACATGTAAAAACGCACCTAAGCAAATATTAGGACGGAAATTAATTAAATTTCATAACTGTACACTCACAATTAATGAAAGCATATTCACAAATGACATCACAATAAAGAAACACAAAATAAACATCATTCAACCAATGGATAATATTAACGTAACAACAATAATGGAAGAATACATCGATTTACCAAAACTTAAACAGCATAACTTCAAAAATCTCGAAAAATTAAAAAACTTTGAAAAAATACAATCAGCCCAACAAAATTACGCGGAAGAAGTTGAAAGAAGGCTACGAGTAACATACCACTCAATATCATTTGGAACCATTATTATAATTATAGTACTCGCATTAATCATTTATTATACTTGCAGAAGCAACGTATTTTTCAAATCCTTATCAAAGAAAATTGCAGCGACTCTCGAGGACGAGATCGAACTTAAAGAGGGAGGAGTTACATCCGCATCATCCAACAACACGTGTTAACCCTAATACAAATCAATAATATAATCAATGTTATCAATAGCATGTATTGTATTATATAGTATATATTGTATTCATACATAAGTATAATTTTTAAGAATAAGATTAAAGCAATATTTTATCAAAGCATAAAATTAAAAATATAAAAACAATAAAACCCTTTTTGTGATCATGCATATCAACACAAAATAAAATATAAAAACAATAAAACCCTTTTTGTGATCATGCATATCAACAGAAAAATAAAATATAATATCAATAATAATCATACCATTGTATTACATAAACACAATCTTTTCATTGTATAATCTCATATAAATACTCTCTTATAATATAATTAGATGTTCATTCCTTTTTCTAACTTTATACAGTTTAAGTGAAATAAAGTACAAAACGAATATTATATTATTTTTTTTATTTAAATACCATTACGCTGAAGAAAATAACATTGGTCGCTTCCTAAAAAAAATAAATTTATTATATCGGCCACAAACCACGATATAATTAGGGTTCCTCCTACATAAGCTCAGTATGCAGCTCGCGCTAGATAAATTTTAACGTGGTCTCCACAAGTCTCCACTAAATCTATATATTAATGCGTGAAGAGAAAATTTTGTACCCCTTTTACGCCGAAACTACCCAACCGATTTTCATAAAATTTACACCATTCGAAAGATGTTCTTCTGTAGGTGTGCGCAATCTTTGTTAAACAAAAATCGGTTGGATGGTTCAGGAAAAATCGGCTGAGGTAGTTTCCCTTACAATACAAACACGTAAATGCCAAAAACGATCAAAGTAGTACAATAATACTTTAATTTTATTCTGCGAATGAATGAATGAAAAAAATTTTGTTCGTATGTACAGTATGTAAATAAAATAGGAGTAGATTTTTTATTTAATTACACTCATCAACGAAAATGTCATATGTACATGCAACTCCAATTATAACGTAATATAAAAGTTTTCTTTATACAGAGAAACCTCACTACAAAGGACTTCGACGGGACCAAAAATGGTGTCCTTTGCAGTGAGGTTCCTTGAACTGAGGATTTGTGATTTTTTTTATAAGAATTTTATTGGGATTTTTCTTAACCAATTTTGATGAAATTCAGTGTATAGTATACGATGGAAATGGGATTCTAAAACGATTTTTAGATGAAGTTCTGGAATGCGACCAATTAGATGGAAACTTGGCTATTTTTTATCCTATTTTAATGAAATTCAGCTTTTACGATGGAAATAGATTTCTAAAATGACTTTTAAATAATGTTCTGGAAATTGGCCAATTAGGAAGGTTTCTGGCTATTTCTTATCCGATTTTAATTAAATTCAGGAACCATTTATTGGCCAGTTATAATCTGATTTTGAAGAAATATGGAATATACGATGCAAATGAAATTCTAAAATGAATTTTAGATAAAGTTCTGGAATATAGCCAATTAGGAATGACCATGGCCATTTCTTATACGATTTTGAGAAATTCAGGTATTTGGAAATTTCTTATCCGATTTCGAGGAAATTTAGAATGTACGATGAAAATGGGATTCTAAAATGATTTTTTGATAAAGTTCTGAAATATGGTCAATAAAGAAGGAAGAACTTGGCCATATTTTATCCGATTTTGATGAAATTCTGCATGGGATTCTAAAATGATTTTTATATAAAGTTCAGGAACTTGGCCATTTCTTATCCGATTTTGATAAAATTCAGCTTGTACGATGGAAATGGGATTCTAAAACAATTTTTAGAAAAAGTTCTGGAATAAGGCCAGTTTTAGAAATGGGATGTTAAAATGATTTCTAGATAAAGTTCTGGAATTTGACCAATTAGGAATGGTTTTGGCCAGTTCTTATCCGATTTTGATAAAATTCAGCATGTATGATGGAAATGGCATTCTAAAACGATTTTTAGAGATACTGTAGCGAGCACAGAAATGTACTCAAGTGATTTTTTTAAGTTTTCCCCACCTTTAAAGGTAGTAAAGCAATTTTTTTGACCAATATTATTTTTTATTTAATTAAGCAACTTAATTCTAGCATTACAGTACCATTTCTTGGATTCGAAGTTATAAGTTAAAAAAAATATAAAATAAAATACAAAATTTCTTAATATATAATGAATCTGTAGTTTAAAAAAAATTATTTATTCTGTATCAGTTTTATACTGCAGTCTTAAAAAATTAATTAATTTTAAGTAGTCATCTAATTAATCCAGAATTAAAAAATTAAAAATTAATCCCTCCTTTATTTTTGATGACAGCCTTAATACAGTGTGGCATTGAATTTAGTAAATTTTGTATTAGTCAGCGAAATGTATTCATACCAAGTTTTTTCTAACAGCTTCTCTAGCTGTAATTTAGAGGAAGATTTTCTGTCAGTAATTCTGGTTTTCATTATGTACCACAAATTTTCTATAGTGTTCAGATCTGGGCTATTACCGGGCCAATCCATGACAATGATACCCAATTTTTCTACAAATTTCTTTACTTACGGAAAATACAAAGTTATTCCCGGAAGTTCTCCTTATGAATTTGGTTGCGGTAGACCGCTCTGTTAAAAAAAATAGTTACTAACTGATTTGGCACGATGACATGGCGCAGAATCGTCTTGGAAAATTCAGTTCGAGGCCTTAGATAAATGCATTTCTAATGATGGAACCAAAAACTCTTCTAAGATTTTTTTATAGACATTTGCATTCACAGTGGTTTCGATTGATGTCATTTCTCCTAACCCGTAATAGGAAAAACAACTCCATATCATTTTTCCTGCTGGATGCTTCACAGTTGGTCACAGTTATGCACTCATCATTAAATCTTTATCCTTTTCTACGACGAACGTACTGTATTTCCTCACTACTAAATAAACAAAATTTACTCTCATCTGAGAAAATCACATTCCTCCAATCAATTTCTGTCCAATTTTCATATTTTCTGACCCATAATAATCGTTTCTGCTTCATTACTTTCGTCAGTAAAGGCTTTTTTGATGGTGACCGCCCCATTAAACCTTTCTCTCTAAGCCTTCTACGTACCGCATGAACTCCTATTTCGCTTCAGTTCTAATATCAACAGCCGTTTTAAATTGATTCTTCATTAAAATCCGCGCTAGAACTCGATCTTCTGCTTGGGTTGTTTTCCGTACGTTTGCCATTTTAAACGTGTTTTTAAAACTTATGTAATTTATTCAAATGCAATTGCTACAACAAATGTTAAGACAAAAGGCTTAAATTGTTTACCGTTATGTAGCGGTACCGCTATTAATGAAATTCAGCTTTTGCGTTCTGGAATTTGGCAAATTAGGAAGGCTTTTGGCCATTTCTTATCTGATTTTGATTAAATTCATCCCAAATTTTATCTAATCGTTTAAGGAATTGGCAAGAAATATGGTCAATTGTACATCGCATCAGGTACAGTTCGATCATTCGATGGTTTGAGATTTTATATTGCCCAATATAATCGCCAAGGGTATTTAGCAAATGATGATAGAGTTTTTACAGAAACCATCGTTTACACAGAAGTTCTGAATCATTAAATTCACTTTCAAACTTTCAAACAATTCAGACAATATTTAATTTTTTAACCTCCCAGTTTTTTTGATTTAATAAAAAATATATGAAAGAATATGAGCACGTATTTTGTATTTCATTTTTTATTTAATTTTATTTAAATTTTATATAATTCGAAAAAGATGCGCAAAATAACTGTGAAGCCTTGGCGAAGCCTGGTCAGTATGGCAATAAAAAAACCAAGGATATTTGCATTTATTTGATTGAAAAATGAAAAACTGACAATAAATTATATCAAAAAATAAATACGAATACAAACTGTAATTGTGTTTTTTTTTATTAACTGTTACTAACTTTCAATTTTAAATTTCATACATACAGTCCCGTACTAAATGATAGCCGCACCATTAATTTACTATTTATTTCATTTCAAATAAATCCTTTTAAACTTCCTCTTTTGCAAAAATAATACTTTTCACTTTACCAATGCGTGCTATAAATAGAAATCATTTTTCTCTGCGGGGTCATGGAAAACTTATGGAAAAGCCTCATTTAGTATGGTAATAAAAGGTAGCCGCAGGTATATTTTCAAATTCTTTTGAACACTGTATCAGCATCTATTCGAGCTTGCTGCCGTGCAAATATCTTCTTGTGTCTTAAAATACTATTGTGTTAAATATTATTCCGATTTTTTTAAATGCGTGGGTAGAAAAAGTAGGTTGAAAGAGTTTGAAAAAGGACAAATTGACGCTTTTAAGAAAAAAAAAATATGATTAACCGTTTAATAGCAGAAAATATTAGTTTGAGTGAGAAGGTAGTGCGAAATTATTTAAAATACCGCAATTATACAGTTCGCATAAAAGTACAGGCCGGCCGGCAGCACTTACTGATAGAGAAAAACCGTCAATTTTACAAAACGCCTCTAATTTTATTGGCATCGCGCAACAAATTGCGTTAAAAGCTGGTGTTAATACAAAGATTTATAATGTGCGGAACGTGTTAAGAGAGTCAGATAATATACAAATCAAAAAATTACAAAGAAAATCGCAACTGTTACCAAATCATAAAGACGCCAAATTGCGTTTCGCGAGGAACATATATCGTGAAAGAAAAAGTGGCAGCGCTGTTTATTTAGCGACGAAAAATATTCAATGTAGATAGCCCTAATGGTTGGCAATACTATTTTCATGACCTTCGAAAAGAACCTCTTGTGCTATCGAGGCGTCAACGAGGTGGAGGGTTCCTGATGGTTTGGGGTGCAATTGGCTATGGAGGAAGAACGAATCTGAAGTTTGTTTCCGGCCGTATTAACGCAACCGGTATAAATTCATGCTAGCCGAATCATTACCAGTTGTTGGTGCACAAATTGACGGCCCAAACTTTATTTTCCAGAAAGATAATACAGCGGTACACACAGCCGGGATAGTAAATGACTGGTTTACGGAGGCTCAGATACCAGTTTTGACATGGCCAGCAAGGTCACTCGGCATTAACATCATCGAAAACATGTGGGGTGAACTCAGCAGAGTTGTGTATGCTGAAAGAACAAAGTACAGCAGCGTTCATGAACTAAAGGCATCAGTAAAACATGAATAGGCTAATATTTCAAATTAATATGTACAAAACTTGTACAAAGTATGCCAAATCGAATTTTCGAATTAATAAAAAACAATGGTGGAAACACAAAATATTAATGGAATAAAAAATCATTTTTATAATTGTGCGTTTTATATTTATTTCCTATTACAAACAATAAAATATTGTGTGCGGCTCTCTTTTATTACCATACTAAATAAGGTTTTTCCATAAATTTGCCATGACGCTGCAGAGAATAATGATTTCTATTTATACCACGAATTGGTAAAGTGAAAAGTATTATTTTTGCAAAGGAAGAATTTTAAAAAAATTTATTTAAAATGAAATAAATCGTAAATTAGGAGTGCGGCTATCATTTAGTACGGGACTGTAGGTATTGCAGGGAATTAAGGCAAACAACACATGCTAATGACGTATTTGTACACGCTCGCAGCTGACGTAATGGTACAAAATTCAAAACAATTATATGCAATGATGTTAAAGTATACTCTTTGACAAAAGAACCTCAATAATGCTCAAACTTAAAAATTTTATAAATTACGGTCGAATTTCGACCACTGGGCGACCACTAGTTACAGATAAATTCACAAGCTACAAAGATTTTGTAGAGATAAATTTTGACATTTGTTTTATTTGTCCTACAAATAAGTATTTGTAGTCCTATGTAAATAAGTATTTTAATAAAAATTTTAATTAAACGTTAAATAAAGTATTGAGTGATTTTTATCAAATGGATTCAACTGACGAAGACAATATTATTATTGGTGCCGCAGCTATTGTCTAGATCTTCTTCACTGTACTCCATTTTGCGATTTAAAAAAATAAATGTTTATTTTATGGTCGCTGTCAAAATTTATCTCAATTTTATACGCTTTATGGCGTTAAGCAAAAGTAGATGTCACTACCGCTGTGAATGTGGATTAAGCTCTCAAATTATTAAAAATTATACGCCGAAAAAGCTTGTGAATTAAACTTTTGATAAATAAAATTATAATAAAACCATTAATTAATTTGGCCATAAAATGTTACACGCCTCTTTCTTAGAAAAAAGTTTTGTTTTGACATTTAACCCACATTCATATTGCTAGTGTCACCATTTTAGTTACATAAATTAATAAAGCGTATTATTTTGTGCTTGTGCTAGGCAGATAAATTGCTGCGAAAACGTTTGTAGACTTTCCACTAGCGCAGTCTGTATTTGAATGAGATAACTACAAAATTTTCACGTCAGCTGCGTACCGCATCTGCGAAATCGTGAGCTAAATATTTTTTTGTTATTTCGCTAGCTAAATTTTACGTCAAATTTGTATGGAAAATTTATCTTAGCGCGAGCAGCATACCGAGCTATAATCTATAAGCTATAATAGAAGTACACTATCTTCATATTTCATTTAAAGTCCAAACAAAAAAATGATAAGTTTACTTGGATAAAAAATAAAATTTTCAGCAAAACCTACTATGTCATTTTTATATCGCAAGCCACACATAATACAATTGCAAAAAAAATATTTAGGCCCGATTGTATGAACGAGGATAGACAAAATAAAATCCGAGAGTACAGATATATCTTTATCCGAGAATTTTATTTTTTTCCTATTGTATGAACAATTTAAAATATTTTTCTATCCTCTGTTTTATTGCAGTTTTAGAGCAGTTTTTATTTGAATGGTAACACTTTTTTCTTTGACGTTTATGTAATTGAAAATAAATTTTCATATTTTTCCTTTTTCATACGTTTGTTTAATCGGTGGATTATTATTTGACTCCATCTTATCTCTTAAGTATAATTATTAATTAATCAATGTTACCGTCATTATAACACGATAACAAACTGTGAACATTTTAAAATGTCAAAAAAAAAACAACAATAACATTTTGTATCCTCTGTTTTATCCACCGAAAAGAGAAGATAGAAACAGAGGATATAACTCTATCCATGAATTTATTTTCTTGTTCATACAATGCAAACGACGATAAATTCGAGGTTATATCGTCTATCCGCGTTCATACAATCGGGCCTCACTATTTAAAAAACTAACTCGAGATAAACTTTTTCACGAAAACAAAAATTTCCCTCAAAAAACTGTAACTTACACTTAACGTACTAAGTTTTTTCATCAGACCATAACTACTTAGTTACATTTTTTCAGTGAAGCAGGTAAAATTAAGAATTTGTTAAAATAGCTAAGAAAATGTACAATAAATTTAATCCTATCACAATTAGTTTTATTGCTTTAATTAATAATTTTTGGTTATTTTTAGCCGAAAAATCTACTGAAAATCGCTCTTTTTGACTTGGATTAATTTTGAATGGATATTGCGAGTTATTAATTCGAAAATTGATTTCGAAAATCACCGGTTTTAACTTTGTTCAAAATTACTACACAAAAAATCCACGGATCTATTCACGTTTAAAATTACCAAACGTAGCCTCGGTTAAATCGGTGGATTTTCGAAAACTGTGGATTAATCCGTCGATTTATCCTTGTTTAAAAATACAAGCCTTAGGGTTCAACCTGGGTTCAACCTAGGTTTACTTTCACTATAAACGGAGTCGAGTAATCTTATGGTTAACTCGACTCGATCCTAAAAAAATGTGGAGTCGAGTTAACTTAACTCTAACAAAATGCAATAAAAACGGAGTCGAGTTAAAAACCAACAGCAAAAATTAATTCAAAGAAAACAAGAACATTATTTTTAATTTTTTTCGAATGTGAAGCAAGCGTATCTCCATTTTGGATTTTTTTCATATTTAAATTTTGCTAATTTTTAATTTAATTTTCATATTTTGTTTGCTTTTTAAAAAATAATGGCGGCAGAAGTAAACAATGTTAACTCGGTTTCAACCTCATTTTAACTCAATTGCAGTTTAACTCTGCAGTATGAACGGTAAAAAAGATAACTCGAAGTTGATCCAAAGTTAACTATAAGTTGACTCGACCCCGAGTATAAACGTAACATATGGTTCTATATCACTTTTTTATATCACATTTGGTGACTTTTTTTGTGATATAAATGTAAACAAAAAATTCTACACGTACAACCCTACGAAATGAATTTTAAGGGGAAATAATGAACAAAAAGTGATAAACTGACGTTTCTACGTAAACAAAAAATGCATTATATGAAATTTTTTATGAAGAGCATGAAAATGTGATATATTTTAATTTAAAATAAAATGATAAGTTTGTAAATAAAATGCGGTTAAACGCATTGTTGTTTAATATTTTTTCATAAAGTAAGATTTATAATATTGTGATTTGGATTATATGGGTGGATAATAATTTTGTTGTTGTTGTTGTTGTTGTATATTTCTTATGCTAAGGTCGACTAGCACTTATAGCTGTATATGATCCAGCTTATTGTTTTTCTATAAATCGGTTAATCCAAGTTTCTAGAAAGAAACATGGACTTCCCGAGTATAATTATTTACTTTCACTGAATTGCACTTTGTGATACCACTGACCAGCACGGATATTATGGGCCTTAGACATTAAAAAATGCCGTACCCAGTACCACTATCTATTTTATTCAGCTGTTATTTGTGATACCCTCGCTTTTGTACACGATATAACGGGCCTTTTACGATACTACGCAGTACCCGGGACCACCAGCTCAACAAAGATGTTCTATATTGAAATACAAATTTGAAACAATATTGAAACGAAAGATGTTGTGTTCTCTTTCATTCACATCAATATACGACAAGACACAAGAAGAAATTAATCCATAATTTCCCGCAGTAAGCTGCGACAAATTTGTATATCACACTTTTATATCACAAATGTGATATAGCACCTTAGAATGACCACCCAGGGTGGTTATTTTGTGGTGCTATATCATACTTTTATATCACCAGTGGAGACTTTTTTGTGTGATATAAACAATTGGAGAAAGTCTACAAGCACAACCCTGCAAAATGAATTTTAAAGGGGAAAATGATGAATTTTAAGGGGAAAATAATGAATACTAAGTAGTGATAAGTTGACGTTTCTTCATAACCTCAAGAACTTTTTATATGAAGTTCTATTATATGTGGTGATAAAGTGATACACAAAAGAAAATATGTATAATATACATATATTACTATACTATATACGGCGATTGACATGTGAAGGGCCGGTCAAGGCAGTCCTGATTTGTAAATTTTTTTTCCTGTAAACAGAACAATTTTATTGTTTGATCGCATAAGTAGTGAAAAATTGTGGTTTTCTTTTCTCATCCTACCTGAAAATGTAGAGAGATTTTCTTCTACGATTTTTCAATCATTAATTCTAAACATATTGAAGACGCAAATTATCGAATAATATATTCAATTCGAGTGAATTTTAGTTCATAAATATTTAAGTCAAAATGACCGAATTTGCATTAGTTCTTATGGGAAATTAAAAGAAGTAATATTTACGCCCGTATTACGGGATTTTTCTTCTAGTATTATTATAATATATATATTATTTATTATATTTCCATAGAAAATGTTTTTACTATTTCCGCTTATCACCAAAAGTATGAGAATATGAGTTCAATATGTTTTGTTTTTATTTTTTATTGAAATGATAATAATATCACAATGTTCCTGAATAAACTTTAAATCCAACTTTAACATACTCAAAAATTTCAAATTGGGTATTGTTTGGGGACCTTTCAAGAATCATTTAAGATCAAAATTAAAATAATCCGCTTAGCCGTTTTTAAAAAAAGTGATTTTTTTTATTTAAAAAGATCATTTAGAAATCAACTTATTAAAAGAAAACAATCTTATAATTTATTTAACATTACAGAAGAATAAACATTATAACATTATTTAATTGCCAAAAACTACTATTCGATGCATTAGTCATTGTGATGAGAAAATTTTGGGTAACGTTTATGTTTGTTGTAATATAAAACCAATGAAAATTATTTTTTTGGATTTTCTTTTTATCTTATTTAATTCAATTATAAATAATGTTTCTTTTGATATAAATTTCATAAATAAATTTATAACTGTAATGCAAATAAATTCAATTAAACTTGATTGAAAAGTATTTGTGATTCATATTTTTGATGCATAAGTATTTTCTATATGCAGAAAAATTTAAATATAATTAGTAAATCAATTAAATTTAAAATTATATTTGACTAATTAAATAGTGACTAAGTCACTTAAAATTTGTGAACCATTGGAACATTTTTATTACGTCTTTATCACGTCTCGGAAGTGGTCTAAAAACTTGTTCATAAAATCGCATCGAATATTATCCCACACGGTTTTATTAGCATCCAATTGTAAATTTTTGATCTTGCTAGATTTGCGAATATCTCTCGCTTTCATTTAAACCACTACAAGGACAAATCGGAATTCTGCCTTGGCCTAGGCAACTAATTATGCTCAATATTTTTATATAATTTCAAGGCAATGATACTTCTTGTGTATTGGAGCGTTATTGTGCTAAAGAGCAAATTAAGCGTCAACTGATTTTTCAACAACTGCGAAAACTGTCATTCAATAAACTGAAATTGAATATTAACCTTGAAGTCATAGGGGTTGTGCGTGTGTGTTACGGTCAACGCTTGGACCAGCTTAAGCACCCTATATATATATATATATATATATATATATATATATATATATATATATATATATATATATATATATATATATATATATATATATATATATATATATATATATATATATATATATATGTGTATATATCCCGTGTGGGGACAGCGGCACGAATCTTCTCCAAAAAATTAACGACCACAGTTAATATTTTACAGTATAAAAGTTTTCATAAATTTCAATTTATTGAATAATGCAAAATAAACTTTGGTTACACAAATTATTTTTACAATGATTAGAAATTAATTTTACGGATATAAACTATAATTCACTTAATTAATTATTAATCACTACCACGTTATATAACAAAAATGTACCACATCAAGCGTGGGCCCGATCAATTAAAAATCTTAATAATGGCTGACGCCTTAAATATTTTTTAGAATAGAATTATTAGTATTTTATGTAGGTAGTACAGAAGACCGTTTCGCACCAGGTAGAAAATCCAACTATATTATTTTTTATATATCCATCATTACGTTTATACTCGGGGTTGAGTCAACTTGTAGTTAACTTTGGGTCAACTTCGAGTTATCATTTTTAGCGTTCGTACTGCAGAGTCAATTCGTAGTCGAGTCGAAACTAGGTTGAAACCGAGTTAACATTATTTACTTCTGCCACCATTATGTTTTAAAAAACAAACAAAATATGAAAATTAAATTAAAAATCTAGCAAACGTCAAATATGAAAAAATCCAAAATGGAGATACGCTTACCTTGCATTCGAAAAAAATTAAAAATAATGTTCTTGTTTTCTTTGAATTATTTTTTGTTGTTGGTTTTTAACTCGACTCCGTTTTTATTGCATTTTGTTAGAGTTAAGTTAACTCGACTCCACATTTTTTTAGGATCGAGTCGAGTTAACTATAAGATGACTCGACTCCGTTTATAGTGAAAGATAACCTAGGTTGAACCCAGGTTGAACCCTAAGTATAAACGTACTACATGTCAAATTGGTGTTGACATACCAACTGATCAAAAATTGGTGTTGGCATACGAGAAGAATCATATGTCAAATCGTCGTTGTCGTGACGAAAACGAGATGGAGTAAAACAGAACAATAACACATCAAACAGATTTTTAAACCGCTAGCGAAAAGAAGATGGAACAAATATCACAAAATATAATTTAGAGTTCAGTTATATTTTCCGCTAGGTGGTAAATGCAAATAGCTACGCTAAGAGGAATTTTAGGCTGGCGAACGTAAATTGATTTATAAAAGTAAATAATTAATTTATAAATTAATGCGTGAGTCGCTACAAAGTGTTGTGATTTATACAGCCGCATAAACTTCTATTTCTATCGCAAGAATACTACGGGAATAAGTGACCATCCTATTTGATATTCTCTGCTAATGTAATAACAAATTTTTTATACATATTTTCTAATTAATGCCAAAACACACTATTCACATTTTCTTTCCTCACAGTAAATCATATTCCGTTTGGCTATGTGTTCTATAAACTACAACTTTTCAAACCCAATGTTCAATTTCGGTTTATTGAATGACGTAGCATTCCCATGTGTTGAAAAATTAGTTAACCCTCAATTTTCTATTCAGCACAATAACGCTCCAATACACAAGAAGTATCATTGCCTCGAAATTAAATAAAAATATTGAACATAATTAGTTGACTAGGCGAAGGCAGAGTTTTTATTTGTCCTTGCTGGGGTTTAAATGAACCCGAAAGATATTCGCAATCTAGCAAGACTAAAAATATATAATAGGGTGCTTAAAAACATAGTGGGATAAGATTCCTTGCGATTTTATTATTAAAATTGTTGGGCCACTTCCGAGACGCAATGGAGTCGTAATAAAATGTTCCATTGGTTCACAAATTTTAAGTGACTTAGTCACTATTTAATTAATCAAAAATAATTTTAAATTTAATTGATTTACTAATTATTTTTAAATTTTTCTGCATATCAAAAATACTTATGCATCAAAAATATGAATCACAAATACTTTTCAATCAAGTTTAATTGAATTTATTTGCATTACAGTTATGAATTTATTTATAAAATTTATAAAAAATGAAACATTATTTATAATTGAATAAAATAAGACAAAACGAAAATCCAAAAAAATAATTTTCATTGGTTTTATATTACAACAAACATAAACGTTACCCAAAATTTTCTCGTCACAATGACTAATGCATCAGATGGTAGTTTTTGGCAATTAAATAATGTTAAATAATAATGTTTATTCTTCTGTAATGTTAAATAAATTTATATTAGTATATATGATATATGGTAAAATATCAAATTTTAACAAACCAATTAAAACATCAAATGTTTAAACACACATCAAATTTTAATAAACCAAAGGGTTTTCTAGTTATGTTACCTTAAAAATATAATAATAAGTCTTTTGAAATCAACAATTTTGCTTTGCACTTCATATCATGGTAATTTTCATTTATTTTTTAAAACTTTAATTTAGCTGTTATTGATCAAACTCCATATAGTTTGATAAAAAACAATTAAATTAAAGTTTAAAAAAATAAATGAAAATTACCATGACACGAAGTGCAAAAAAAAATTGTTAATTAATAAAAAACTAATTATTATATTTTTAACCTAACAAACATAACTAGAAAACCCTTTAGTTTATTAAAATTTGATGTTTAAACACCAACCATTATTTAAACCGAATTGTTCTTTTACCATATAATTTATTACACAAAACGTAGATAATTGTTGATTTTTATATCTCGTTTTTCTTGTAAATATAACAGTAACCGATTTATTTTATTTCAAAAATATATAAATGATTATTTTGTTAATAAATATCATTTATTCATAATTCACGTTAATGTAAATTTCATTCATATTTTTGAAATTTTATTAGGGATGTTTTTAACCAAATTCCATATTAAAAAAATGTAAACAACAAAATCAAAATAAACTATTTCTTGCATTTATAGAAGTAAGACGAAAGATGTTGTGGTCTTTTTCAATCAAATAATATACCACGTGGCGTTGTTCATCCATCATCCATGATGACACCGCAGTAAGCTACAACAATTTTTTTTTCTCAGAGTATCACCAAATATGATATATCACCACAAAATGATAACACCGCAAAATAAATTTTATGGGGAAAATAATGAATCAAAGAGATAAATTGATGTTTTTACATGATTCAATAAAAAACCCAGGTTAGCTCGAAATATGTAAACAAATGGCCATCTTTTTTTTTGACGTCACCCAATTCTTTTACGTATAAATTACAACAACAAACAAAAAAAATAAAAAGTAAAAAAAGAATAACTTGCATATTTATCCGAATTGCATGACGTCACGAACACGTGCTTTGAAAAAGTGAGCCCTGGGATTTATTGAATCATGGTTTCTACATAACCTCAAATGAAGGTATATGAACGAAATGAAATTTATGTGTGACAAACCAATACTCAACAGCAAATGTGATTAGTGTTTAAATAAAATGCCAATTCAATGCATTTTTATTTCATTATAATAAATAATTATTCTTTTTTTAATAAATAATTTTGTTTTGCATTTCACATCATGGTAATTTTTCATTCATTTTTAAAAAATTTAATTTTGTTGTTTTTGATCAAACTCATTATACTTTAATAAAAAACAACAAAATTAAAGTTTTAAAAAAATGAATGAAAATTACCATGATATGAAATGCAAAACAAAATTATTGATTAAAAAAGCAATGGTGTCAGAAGAAGTTCTGCCGATTTACCCGTTGAAAACGGAATTAGTAACTTGAAGAAATCACCTATCTCAATTACAGCCAAATACATATTCGTTGCAATTTGTTTATGTTTTTTTTTCCTATGTCAGTAAATACGTTCCTATTACCATGTCAAAAAATATTTCTATAATGCGCATCCTCGCTTATCGAATAATCTAACTGATTTTATTTCAAAATTAAAAATCACAACAACACACAATTACAACATACAGTGAGCGCAATTCGTTTGGACGCATTTAAGTTTCTAAGAGCACAAATCAACAGTAAATTTCTACTGAAACGGAACTAAGTGGCAAATGTCAATACAACAAACAAAGAAGAAATATGGTGAAAAAATTTTATTAGTACCAACATAAAACGAGAAATTAACAAAAAATAAAATTTTTATTGCGAAATTCGTTTGGACGCAGTCGTTATATTTTATGTTTTTATATTGATTTTATAAAAATTTTGTTTCAATATAAAATTTTAATGTTATTTAATATTTAGTCGGACCTCCATTGCTCCGAATGGTCTCAAAAATTCGACGTGGCATGGATCTAATTAGACTTTGTATCATGTTACAGTCAATTCCATTCCAAGCCTCGTTAATGGCGCCCTTCAAGGACCTTATGTCCTGGTATTGGCGTCCGTTTTCATAGATTTTTCTGGCTAGGTTCTTCCATAAATTTTCCATAAGATTTAAATCCGGGCTAAGTGCAGGCCAAGTCTTCAGACGAATGTCTGAATTCAAAAACCACTCGCGAGACTCAACGGACACATGAATTGGCGCATTGTCCTGTTGAAAACAGAATGGTCGATCACCCACCACATCCTCCAGGTATGGAATAAGTGCACTTTCTAAAACTTCCTTATAAATGGCAAAGTTTATTCGGTGTGTAACAAAGCACAACTGGACCTTTCCGTATAGAGAGAAAGCTCCCCATACCATTACACCTCCTCCTTGACTGTTGCGACTCATTCGTGGGGGGTTTTCTTTCGTCAGATCGTGGCAATATTTGCTGAATCCATCGGGCCCATCCAAATTAAATTTTTTTTCATCAGAAAAAATAACTTGTTAACTTTTTTAAGTTTTATTATTTAATAAAAATTATTTTATTTGGTTTTAAACTTATTTTTTATTTTTGAAATCTCCGATGTTTCGGTGGTATTTTCCACCATTCTCAAGGAGCAATCGAAACCAACAATAAAAATTCTTTTCAAAAATTTGAAAACTATTTACAAAAAATTCCAGTGTAGCTTGATTTGAAAGCTATTTTGTCAAAAATTATGTATTTATGTAGCTTGATTCAAAAATATTTTTTACATAAAATAAAGTGAAGAACTTTTTCATGGGTTCACCAGTTAGTCCAACAGTAGCCAATTTATTAATGGAGTATGTTGAAACTGAGGTTTTGAAAGCATCTTCCTTAATGGAATTATCTTTTATAGGTATGTAGATGATATTATTGCGGCTATTCCAAATTCAGAAGTGGATAATTTTCTAAATATTTTTAATAATTTTACTCCGCGATTAAATTTTACTTGTGAAATTCAAAACCAAGGTCGTTTAGCCTTTTTGGATGTCATAGTAATGCGAGGTGAAGATGGAATCTTAAAAACGGATTGGTATCATAAAAATTCATGGTCAGGTCGTTATCTAAATTATGATTCTTGGCTTCCATCTTCATACAAAAATAATACGGTATTCTTGTTAGCAGACAAAATTTTGAAATTATCAGATGATGGTTATCATTCTGCTAATTTCAAGAAGTTAACAGACATATTAGGAAAAAACGGATATACAAAAAATATTATTATGAAGAACATTAAAAAGGCTATAGACAAAAATAACAATTGTTTAGAAAATTTCCGTGAACCTCAAAATTTAATTGTTGAAAATACTCGTACAATTTTTTTAACCATACCTTACGTGAAAATTATTTTCGAAAAAATTAAATTTGTGTTAAAAAATTATAATATACAAGTTGTAGGTAGAGCATTTCGAAGTTTAGATAATTATTTGTTTACAAAATTAAAATACCAAATTCCAAAAGTGTTACAATCCAATTTAGTTTATAAATTGAAATGCTCTTGTGGAAAGGAATATGTTGGGCAAACCAAACAAAATTTAAAAAAGAGGGTTTAGCAACATGTTTACGGTTCGACAAGTTCTTTTAAATTATCACACAGTGCAATATCGAATCACTTACGTGAAAGTAGACATTTATTGTCTGACGATATTGATATACTAGATAGGGAACCAAATCTCACAAAAAGGTTAATTTTGGAAAGTATACACATAAAACAAATTCAACAAAACTCGCAAAATTTAATAAACGTTTAGGAAGTTTCCAAATTTTTGTTAAATTATTATGATCATATTATATTATTTCATTAAAGTCAATTATAAGTTGTTCTTTTTTTTTTAAATTCATTTTATTTTATATAATTATTAAAAAGTTGTTCACTTTATTTTATATAAAAAATATTTTTGAATCAAGCTATACATAATTTTTGAAAAAATAGCTTTCAAATCAAACTACACTGGAATTTTTTGTAAATAGTTTTCAAATTTTTGAAAAGAATTTTTATTGTTGGTTTCGATTGCTCCTTGAGAATGGTGGAAAATACCACCGAAACGTCGGGAATTTAAAAAATAAGAAATAAGTTTAAAACCAAATAAATATAATTTTTAGAAAAAATAACATGTCCCCACTTTCATCCCACTGCATATGCTCCTTGGCAAATTAAAGTCGAGCAAGTTTATGCCGATCTTTCAAAGCCGGGTGTTTTGCCGGTTTCTTGTATACAATGTTGGGGGTGACCTTCAGGATTTGTTGGACACGTGTTTTGCCTACTGGTAAATCCAAGTCATCAACAATTTTCGCAGCACTCATCCGTTCCAACGTGGCTTTCTGCCGTATTTGACCCTTTTGTCTCGCAGTGAGCTTCGTATTCCCTTTTGTGGCCGCCTTCAAATCATAATATTTGCCCTTTTTGAGAAAATTTCGAACGACATGATCAGATCGTCCAATTTTTCTCGCAATATCCCTTTTTGAAATCCCCATTTCAAAATATGCCGTTATTTTTGCTTTTTCAGTATCGGAAAGTCGCTTGCCTGTACATCGTGATATCCTGTCAGTTATACTGGTGATGATAATAATTGAACGGCTGAAGGCGAAGTAATAAGTTATTAAAAAGATAAAAAATTAGGAAAATTAAAAGAATTCGTACCTTATACGTGATCACACTTCAAAATTCAAAAATAAAATGAGGTGCGTCCAAACGAAATGCGCACTACAGAAATAAAAAAATGAGGAAACTACTGTTAGACGATATCAAAAATAGCGGATTCTCATTTAAATTGTAAGGGAAACAAAAACAATAAAAATATGAACGTCAATTTGAGGCAGAATAACGGTATTAGTTTTGTTTTTCAACAAAATAACGATGCGTCCAAACGAATTGCGCTCACTGTACATTTAAAAAATATTCCGCTTAGAAGGCTATGATTTTTTTTCTTGTATGTATTTTGAAAAGGAAAAATTTTACTTTGTGTATATTCATTTCCTTATAAGTATGTATGTTTATTAAATAAAATTGTTTGAATGTAATACAATTTTATTACAATATAGAACATAGAAATGCCAATTCCTACATTTTTCGAATTTCTCTGTAGTACCTAAATAGAGTTGGCAGTTTTGTGTTTTGTTACATTTTTTGGGTCGGTTTTTTTCGTCGTTCGCTTTTTCTTTAGAAACCCCAGTATAAACGTTTTCAACGTTAAAAAGAATAATTATAATTTTTTTAACATAACATCACTAGAAAAGCTTTAAATTTACACGAATTTAATGGTTAAACACAGACCATTATTTGCATTTTGTGAAGTTATGTTGATATTGATAGTTTATGTTGAATTTTGTTCAAGAATTTTTTTTTTCGTGTATCCATTTCTATTAAGAGCTCTTTGTGGATCATTGGTTTTGTGAAATTTGTTATTTCAGATAATTGGAACGGCTCTTTTAACATATAATTTATTACACAAAACTTAAATAATTGTTGATTTTATATTTCATTTGTCTTGTAATTTTAACAAGAACCCATTTATTTTATTTCAACAATATAGAAACTATTATTTTGTTAATAAATATCAGTTATTTATACTTCGCGTCATTGTAAATTTCATTCATTTTGTGTAATTGTTATTAAAGGTGTTTTTATCCAATGTCCATATAAAAAAATGTAAACAAAATATACAATTTTTGGCATTTGTAAAAGTAAGATGGAAGAAATTGTGGTCTTTTTCATTCAAATCAATATCCGACATGGCATTGTTCATCCATGATGACACCGCAGTACCTAAGCTACGACAAATGTCAGTTTATCACAGTTTTTATCACCAAATGTGATAAAGCACCACAAAATGACCATGCAGCATCACGATATAAGAATTTAATAAGATATGCTCACGCGCATGTTGTCGCCATCGAGTGACAAAAACATTATCATTCTCTTTTATATTGCTATATTGTGATGCAGCAATGCAGCATGGTCATTTTGTGGTGCTATATCACATTTGGTGATAAAAACTGTGATAAACTGACATTTGTCGTAGCTTACTGCGGTGTCATCATGGATGAACAATGCCATGTCAAATATTGATTTGAATGAAAAAGACCACAATATCTTCCATCTTACTTTTACAAATGCCAAAAATTGTATATTTTGTTTACATTTTTTATAAGGATGTTAGTTAAAAACGCCTTTAATTAAAATTACAAAAAATGAATGAAATTTACAATGATGCGAAGTATAAATAAATGATATTTATTAACAAAATAATAGTTTATATATTTTTGAAATAAAATATATGAGTTATTGTTAAAATTACAAGACAAACGAAATATAACATTCAACAATTACTTAAGTTTTGAGTAATAAATTATATGTTAAAAGACCCATTCTAATTGCATAAAATAACAAATTTCACAAAACCAATGATCCACAGGGAGCTCTTAATAGAAATGGACAAAAAAAAAGAAATTCTTGAACAAAAAAGTCAACATAAACCATCAACATAACTTCACAAAACGCAAATAATGGTCTGTGTTTAACCATTAAATTCTTGTAAATTTAAAGCTTTTCTAATGATGTTATGTTAAAATAATAAAATTATTCTTTTTTTAATCAATAATTTTGTTTTGCATTTCATATCATGGTAATTATCATTCATTTTTTTAAAACTTTAATTTTGTTGTTTTTTATTAAAGTATATTGAGTTTGATCAAAAACAACAAAATTAAATTTTTTAAAAATGAATGAAAATTACCATGATGTGAAATGCAAAACAAAATTATTGATTAAAAAAAGAATAATTATTTATTATAATGAAATAAAAATGCATTTAATTAGCATTTTATTTAAACACTAATCATATTTGCTGTTGAGTATTGGTTTATCACCACATAAATTTCATTTCATATAAATGTTCATATACCTTCATTTGAGGTTATGTAGAAACATAAATTTATCACTTTGATTCATTATTTTCCCCTTAAAATTTATTTTGCAGCGTTGTCATTTTGTGGTGATATATCACATTTGGTGATACTTTGAGAAAAAGAAATTGTCGTAGCTTACTGCGGTGTCATCATGGATGATGGATGAACAACGCCACGTGTTATATTATTTGAATGAAAAAGACCACAACATTTTCCGTCTTACTTCTACAAATGCAAGAAATAGCTTATTTTGATTGTGTTGTTTACATTTTTTTAATATGGAGTTTGGTTAAAAACAACCCTAATAAAATTTCAAAAATATGAATGAAATTTACATTGACGTGAATTATAAATAAATAAATAAATATTATTAAATAATAATTAATATTAAATAATAATTAATATAAATAAATAAATCGGTTACTGTTAAATTTACAAGAAAAACGAAATATAAAAATCAACAATTATATACGTTTTGTGTAATAAATTATATGGTAAAAGAACAATTGGGTTTCAATAATGGTTGGTGTTTAAAAAACATCAAATTTGAATAAACCAAAGGGTTTTCTAGTTATGTTACGTTAAAAATATAATAATTAGTCATTTATTAATCAACAATTTTTTTTGCACTTCGTGTATTGGTAATTTTCATTCATTTTTTTAAAACTTTAATTTAGTTGTTTTTGATCAAACTCCATATACACTGCGCCAATTAAAAAACGGAACAGAAATTTTCTTCGAAAAAATACCCAGATTTGAACGCTTGTATCTTGGTGAAATAACACCTTTCAGGAAAAAATTTTGTTTCTAGATGAAGGAAATTTTGTTTTCTTTTCGATACTGGAAACCGTTTTATTTTCTTTTGTTTTGTTATGACTTT
Organism: Tipula helvola; assembly: GCA_963556165.1. Taxonomy (NCBI): domain Eukaryota; kingdom Metazoa; phylum Arthropoda; class Insecta; order Diptera; family Tipulidae; genus Tipula; species Tipula helvola. Next base: position 226,035,071 of record OY744483.1, read on the forward strand.
TTTGAGTAAAACAAAAGCTGTCTAAAAAAAATAAAAATTTGCTGCTGTTTGAAGCTGTAGAGTCTACGAACTTGCTCGATATTTCATTCAAAAATCCAAATCGGCCATTTTATAGAGAATTTATAAACCTTGCAAAATGATACTAGGAAAATTTCTGTGCGGCCACTCCTTGTAAAGTTATTGAAGTTTTAGAGAAAACGTACCAAAAAGCATAGAAGTAAATTTTTTTTTCTTGTAAACTTAGCACTCTACGATAAAATGTTAAGTCACTTTAATACTAAAACTTTAACACACTAAAACTTCAATAAATCGATAAGGAGTGGCCGCACAGAAATTTTCCTAGTATCATTTTGCAAGGTTTCTAAATTCTCTATAAAATAGCCAATTTGAATTTTTGAATAAAATATCGAGCAAGTTCGTCTACAGTTTCAAACAGCAGCAAATTTTTATTTTTTTTAGACACCTTTTGTTTTACTCAAAAAAGTCATAAAAAAACAAAAGAAACTAAAACGGTTTCCAGTATTGAAAAGAAAACAAAATTTCCTTCAACTAGAAACAAAGTTTTTTTTTTTTTCTGAAAGGTGTTATTTCACCAGATACAAGCGTTCAAATATGGGTATTTTTTCAAAGAAAATTTCTGTTCCGTTTTAGGCATCTCAACTCAAGCGAAGCGCTAGAGCGATAGAGATGCCTTTTATCCCGGCTATTGATGTCTGTTAACAAGTATTAAGTCGAAAAGTACTTATCCGATTTTCATGAAACAAAGACCGTCTTATAGACATTGATCAGATAAGAAAGAAATGGTATGGCTAATACCACTGACAGACTAGGGATTAGCTAAGCGCGATTAGTGAAACGAGATTAGCTAGTCCACCACAAATCCATATGCGTTGACAGACTAGGGATTAGTTTCTTGCAGAGAAATAAAATACTTTTATGGTGATTCGCTGAAATATAGCTAGTAAATCAGCTGAACTCATTTTTTAATTCAATATTTCTAAGATTTATACATTAAAACACACTAGATTTTCTTTTTCCTCGAAATTTATTCAGCACAAATTTTTTAAGATGTCATTGATTTTATAACTTCTATTGTAAATTCACGCCACTTGCATTTTCAGCAATGTTTAAATAATTATTTCACATTGTAGTGCCACTTGTACCATCACTAAACCCAATACAACGAGATAAGCTCGAAAATTTTCAAGGATTAGTGCACTAATCTCGATTAGTGACTAATCCTCAAATAAAACGAGATTAGCTAATCTTCAACTTGACACACTATAGCTAATCTCGAAAAAATCACTAATCGCGCTTAGCTAATCCCTAGTCTGTCAATGGTATAAGAAAGAAAACAGTATGATTTGCTACTGGTGTTAATTTTGTAAACTAGACTACTACACAGGATGATGTAACAAAACCTGCTAAAATTCTCTTTAGAAAGCCTGCTCATTTTGCTGATACGCAGATACATACTTATAAACCTCAACGTTAAGGCGTAGTAGTGACTACGAAAACCCATAGAAAAAAAATTTAAATTTATTTGTTTATCACTAACACCACACCACGTATAGGTCACACACACTAATAACGTCGATAATTTGAGCATTTTTTACTCTCTATTGTTTGCAAACCTACTAACACCACACCATGTATTTATCACATATGCTGCTAACGCCGATGATATTTGAGCATTTTTACTCTCCATTCTTTGCTTTGATCTACAAACAAAATTTCAAACATATGTTTTTTAGGTTTTCTTAATGACATTGCCTTGCCGCATGATTCGTGTTATTTTTTTGTGGAAAAATGTGAAAAACTCGGTAAAATTCATAAAAAATAAATGGAATAATGGAATTATTTTTGGTACTAAAGGCCGGTATTCACGTACAATTAAATTGCGCAGTATAAATGTGTACCGTCAATATTGCACAATAAAATTCCAATACCTGAATAAAATTTGAGTACAGTCGATCCTCGAGTTACGTCGTTTTGATTTACGTCATTTTCGAGTTACGTCGTTTATAAATTACTCCCTTGATTTGAGTTAAGTCGTTTTTTGCTTTGAATTACGTCGTAAAAAAACTTATCTGAGGATTTTTGAATATTTTTATGGGCGGATATTATATTCTATTGTTTTGTAATATGTAGTAGATAAATGAAAAAAAAAGAAAACAATAGTAAATTTCTAATATTATTTTCTCTTCCTTCCTTTACCTTCTAACACAAAACAGTAACCATCGAAAATAATAAGTTAGTTTTAATTTTTTTTTTTTTATGGTATTTGTGATATAATCGATCAAAGGACCTTGTACATACATTTTTGTTAGTATACACATAGTATGTATGTATATATTAAATTTCTTTTGTTTTAGTTAAAGTGTACATTATTTTCGGTATTGCTTTTATTTATTTCTCAATTTTTTTCGACTTACGTCGTTTTGAGTTACGTCGCGTTTTCAAGAACGTATCTACGACGTATCTCAAGGATGACCTGAAACTATTTTTCTGTAAGTGTTAGTTATATTTTGTACTGTTTTTGATACAAACTACAATTTAACACTAGAACTACCGACCGGTTATACATTTATTAAATTCAATTTTTTTAATTGCTATGTTAATATTTTTGTGGGAATCTGGTAATGACTTTTAATATGACAACAAAGTAATTATGTTAAAATTCATCATAAACTTCCAAAAACATATTAACATAATAATTAAAAAAATTGAATTCAATAAATGTACAATTCGTCATTTTGACGGGTTGGTGCTTCTAGTGTTAAAATTGAAATATGTAAAGATTATACGGGGTTACGACAATAATACTTACAGAAATATGTAGTAAGTTTTATGTTGTGTTTATACCGCTAATACTACGGCTTGCATAAAAGCGTTTGTTTTTAATTACGATAGCTAAAATATCGTGTACATACATATATGTATTTGCTAAAAAATAAAAAATTTCAATTTATCGTCTTAAATTAAAAATTATCAACGATAAATTGAAATTTTGTATTAAAACTGTTAAAGTTTTAAATTCTGTTCTTAGTAAATGCACGATGTCATGGCTATCGTTAATTAAAAACACGCTTTTTATTATTTTAATTGAAAAATCGTTCTCGACGCTCCTTCTCAATGTGTACCGGCCTTAATGGTATATGTAGATATTAGGCATTTTCGGAAATAGACTAAGGTAACTTCATAGTAAGTTTCAAACATTAAAGTTACCCATCTATTTACGAACGATCAAAGTAACTTCAGTAATGAAAAAAGTAACTTCATGTAACAAACGCACTCGAAATTCTTTCTTACATTTTTGTATGTGAAAGGTAACTTGAGTAACTTTGTTACCAACATAATAAAAATTAACACTTACTCTGAAGTTACTTTGGTCTATTTCCGAAAATGCCTATTATATAGACGGAATTGTTGAGATGCCGGTAATGCGATTACATCCTGTAATGGGTTTCCTACTTTTTTTAATTCAATATTTCTAAGATTTACACTCTACGAATTAATTCATCGTACGATCTAAAAAATTGAATTTTCGAATTGGCTTTTCAAGCAAATAAATCCTGCTTACTGTAAATTTAAAAGGACAAAAAATACAGACAAAACTAATATAAATTTAGTTTATTAATCTACTTTTCAAGGCCGAAAATAAAAAAACTTTACATTTGTATTCCTTTGTTTGCGAACAAATTCATCGTACGATTAATTTAATCATTATTCAACACAAAAATTTTTTTTTTTTATTAATAACGGGTAGGCCTCCTTTGACATCTAGAATGGCTTTAAGTCTGTTATTCATGGACGAAACCAATTTTTGGTGAATTCTGGCGGCACCCGATTTCAATCATATCTTATTGCCTCTTTCAGTGTGGCCTTAGATGTAATTGTGTGTATTTTTAGTTGCCTTTTTACATAATCCCCCAGATGCTCTATATGGGATTAAGGTCCGGATTTAGTGGAGGAGAATGTAGCTGCTTAGGGGTGTTTTACAGCAATCAGTCTCGAACAATTGCAGCTATGTGCTTCGAGATGTCATCTTCCTAGAAGACCCAATTTTGTGCCAGTTCTAATTTGTCTACCGATTCGTGCAAGTTGGCTTTCAAAATGTTCAAATACATCCCTTTATCCATAACTTCCGAAGAGGGTGGATTTACCTGAGTAACAGGTGTACCGCCTGGGGTATTACTTTCCATATTCGTTCCGCTCATTGCTCATTTATAGTGTACTGCACTCGCATCTAGTATTTAGCCGACGTATTCACATCGTTGCCCAGGTGTTACCACTTGGAGGTACATATACTAGACACATTTGGTGGTTTCTACATAGTTGCAGCGTTGGAAATATAGACTACGAGATACATGGCTATAGACGGTCAACCCCTACTCTATTGAGACGCACCCAACACCCATACAAAAAAAAAATGAAAAAAAAAAAAAAAAAAAAATTGATGTGTGGCCAACACATTTCTTCTACGAACAGGGAATTTTCAGAAACCTATTACGCAAACTTCTTACTGATTTTTTTACTTTATCCTAGGGTATTAATTGATTGTTTTCGGCGCCATTGACAAAGTATTAAACAACAAGCTAACTGCAGAGGCAGTGGCGGATTAAGGTCGGTTGAGGCCCGGGCGCAGAAGAAAAAATTAGGCCCCTTAAAAAAATAGAGACATACAAGAAAATAAAAATACATGTTTAAAATACAAAACGCTTAATGTGTAAACGTAAAAACTTGTAAAAAGCAAAGCTTACTTTCATCGGTTTCCAATTTTCGATTTGATTACTACCAAACTATTAACGAAAAATTGCAAACTCATAAAAGTAGGCTTTGCTTTTTAGTAATTTTCACATTTACAAATTTTTTGTGTAACGAGAAGGATATCTGCGAAATGAGTGAAGCGGTTTACGCAAAATCCCAAAAGTTACAAAAAATGATATTTCCTAACGTGTTACATGGATTTTTTTCTAATTTTGTTATAAACAGTAAATTATTGAATTTTGAGAAAAGAAAGTCTTTGAATTAAACTCCAAATTAATTCTAAAATTTTTTGGAAATCAAGTAGGCATAAACTGGTATTCCTCATTTCCTAATAGTTAAAGCTCAGTATGCAGCACGAGCTAAGAGAAAATTTCCATACAAATTTGACGTAAAATTTAGCTAGCTAAATAAAATAAATTTTTTTTTGCTAACAATTTCGCTGAGCGGTATGCACCTTTGCGTGAAAAATTTGAAAAAATTTCAGTTGTTCCATTCAAATTTAGATTGCGCCACTATAAATTCTCCAAACATTTTAGCCGCAATTTATCTCACAAGGACAATAATTTGAAGATCAATTTTGACGGTTTTGAATTTTGATTCATTTTATAATTGAAGTAGGCGCGAAGGAAAATTAATTTATTTTTTTATAAAGAAGACGGAAGTCAAAATGGCCGACCAACATTACGAAGTCAAGTATTTAGAGGTTTAATTGAACAGAAACTTCATTCAAAAACAAACGAATAAAAGTCAAACAAAGTCAACAAAATTTATCTCTACACAAATTATTAGCTGACGATTTATCTGTAATTAAATGGAGACTTGTGGAGACCGCTGTAAAATTTATCTTATTTTGAGCTGCATACTGAGCTTAAGACAGTAGTGCTACATGCAAAAATGTGTCCTTTACGGTAAAAAAATGCAGCGCGCTGATTGGAAATAGTTGTCATTTTTTTTAGGGTTATGTAATTTTGCCTGAAAGGCAAAAATATTTGCCGTATACAAAATTGAACCATGTTCAATTTTCTAGTTTTGCCTTAAAGACATTTAATATCGCCTACTTGATTGTGACTTTTTTTATTGCATTAAAGGTTTCCTCACGAAACGAGATTATAAAAAGCGTGTTCGATTGGACTGAATTAACTGAAGTAGTAGCGGTATCTGAAGTAAGAGAAGTGAAGAGACTGTTCGATTGCCAACTCTTCACTGCAGTTAAAAATTGAGCAACTGAATTAACTGAAGTGATATTTTGATTAAATATGTAGTTACTTCAGATGAGTTATTTGTTTATATTTTTTGAATTTTTTCGTTTCGTTTGTTTTTATTCTCATGTGTTGATTTGGGGGACTGTTTGGTTGGGAATTTGCGACCTAAAAAAATAATTTTTAATAATAAATTACAAGAAAATAATAGAAAATGACATTTTGAAACATTTTTTCTAAACACAAGCCAAACTGAAATAAATTGTTTTATTTTTATTTTGACACTTATCTGAAGTGAAGAATAACAATCGAACAGTCTCTTCTGAGTTCAGTAACTCAATTAAGTGGAGTGTTGTACTCTTCAGTCCAATCGAATACGCTTAAAGATGGATTTTTTTTTTGTTTAAAGTGAAGATAGTCACACATTAGTTTGCTCAATTAATTGTACTACATTTACGTATGGTTGTCATGACTATGTTGTTTTGGTTTACTTTCAAATTCTGCTTGGTGCCATACACATACATACAGTATTCTGCTTGGTACACTAAATTAATTATAGTGAGATTTTCTGTACGTTTTAATTTCTTTTATTGCTTTCTATGAGTCAAACAAAGCCTCTTTTAATCCGAATCCACCGAAGAAAATTCATTGCGACTAATTATAAGTGCAAATTACACGCAATTAATATTTCTAGATTGAAACATTTTGTATATCTAAGGAGGCCTTGACTTTTCTTCATTTCTGTATTTTACCAGGTTATGACTTGTCAATTACTTTTAATATTGAAAACAGTATTAAAAAAATATTCACGCCTAAAACTGCTCCAACTCATCTTCAAAATTACTTGAATCAACGTCATCTTTATATTTATACAAATATTAATTATTAACACATTTTTTCTTTTCTTCTACACACAATGTAAACACGAAAATTACTTAGACACTTAAACATTAGAAAAACTAGAAAACTGAAATTTTGCGGGGCCCCGGGCGCGCGCCCGGTGCGCCCGCCGTTAAATCCGCCAGTGTGCAGAGGAACTACTGTACATAGGTAACCCTCTTCATGTTTGGACCTTGGCGGGCAGCGCAACTAAATAACGAAAGCAGTTCTTATGAAAAGCTCGCCTATCTTTAGCTTTTCTCATTCACTGAAACAAATAAGCCGTCTATTCCATTGTCACTTGACTATAAAATATTATTAAAACAAATTGGCATTTCACGTCATATTACTTTCTTTTACGTAAGTAAAATAAAGTAAGTATAGTAATCATGAACATTTTCGATCTTGAGATTATAGAATATTTATTTGTTCTGAGGCCCCCTGAGCCAAAACCAACACAAATGTCTTATACAAGCCATATTATTGCCATACAAACACAAAATAAAACCTACTATTTCTGTAAGTATTAGCATCATAATACATTATAATCTTTACATACTTTGATTTTAAATTGTAATTTGAATCAAAAACAGTATAAAATATCACTAACACTTACAAAAAATAGTAGGTTTTGGATTTAATAATATGCGTGCGTCACGGAAATAATATGGCTTGTATAAGACATTTATGTTGGTTTTGCCTGAGTTCAAAAAAGTGGGTTTCGAAATGATGTCTATCTGTGCCCTCTCTACAGTCCAAATGGCTTAACCAATCGAACTGAAACTTCAAATTTAAGCTTTTTTGATAAATTGGGAGGTCCCAGTGAATTTTACTCCAAATCGGTCAACCGGAAGTGGCTACTCCTTTGGACCAGAATTTTTTTTTTCCAAATATCTTAAAAAGTATAAGGTGTACAAACAACTACTTAATACAAAATGTTTCCAAAAAATGAAAACAAATAAAAATAAAAAAAAAATTTAAAAATTTTAAAAAAATATGAATAAAACAAAAAGAATTGCAAGAAATTTGCATAATAAGTTTCACAAAATTCGCTGTTCTTAAAAGAAAGTCGTGTGTCGGCCACACCTCAATTTTTTTACTTGATTTCAGGATTTTTTTTCCAAATATTTTAACATCACAAAAACTAACGACAACCAAGGGCGATCGTAATTTTGACAATTCATTTGAAATTGTAGTTAACTTCATTATTTTTTTCTTATACCGTAGGCAGACACAGAGTTAATCGCGATTTTCAGTTGTAATTTTTGTCAAAAATCGCGTTGTTGAAACAAAATAATCCGGTTTAGGTGAAAATCGTGCAATGACAGACGACTGTCATTACACAATTTTCACAAAAAACTGGATTATTTCGTTTTCACAACACGATTTTTGATAATCGGGATAAATGAAAATCGCGATTAACTTTGTGTCTGTCTACCGTATTAAGAAAACCAACAAAAGTTTGTTAACTTTTTCTTTAACCACCAACCTAACGAGCAACAATTTTTTCTTTCTCAAATAAATTTCATGCAAACCTGGAAGTCAAAAGTAAAAAGTTTTTCATTGTGAATGCTTTGTACTCATATCAGAATTATTTTTGTCCAATATTTTCTGTCTTAAAATACAAAATTAAAAAAATCTTTCCCATAAAAGTGCCGCGCTATTAAAATTATCAGTTTATTGGTGTTTTGACAGCAAACAAAAACATAACCAACAAATTAAGTTTTATGTGTTAATTCAATTATTTTACGTCTCAAAATTAATACTCATATCAGAATAAAATTTGCTGCTAAATTCTCTTTAGAAAGCCTGCTCATTTTGCTGATACGCAGATACACAACTATAAACCTCACCGTTGAGGCGTAGTAGTGACCACGAAAAACCATAGAAAAAAAATTTAAATTTATTTGTTTATCACTAACACCACCCCATGTATAGGTCATACCAAAACCGGCTAAAATTCTCTCTTGAGAAAGCCCAACGGAATGTATACTAATGCTATAAAAATATATATCATGGTGAATGTATTTGTGAAATAATATCGTATATATATATGGTTATGCAAAACCAACACAAATGTCTTATACAAGCCATATTATTGCCATACAAACACAAAATAAAACCTACTATTTCTGTAAGTATTAGCGTCATAATACAGTAAATTCTTTACATACTTTGATTTTAAATTGTAGTTTGTATCAAAAACAGTATAAAATATCACTAACACTTACAGAAAATAGTAGGTTTTGGATTTAATAATATGCGTGCGTCACGGAAATAATATGGCTTGTATAAGACATTTGTGTTGGTTTTGGGTTATGGTATTGATATTAAGTAGTGTGTGATATCCATTGGAATTAGTAGTGGTAATTTGTATTTTTTTTATATGGTTTTTCGTAGCGACCAATACACTAACCATGATATATTTTTAAATATGTGTAAGAGAGCTATACAACGCAGTTAGGCTTTCTCAAGAGAGAATTGTAGAAGGTTTTGGGTCATACCAAAACCAACATTAATGTATTACAAGCCTGACTATCTTAACTGATTTTTCGCTTATACATGAAAGTATTGGTGATCGGATACACTGTATAAATTGTAGACAAAACAAAACATACGAAGTTTCCCACCAATACTTCCAAGTATAAGCGATTTAATGTAAGAAGATATCTGTGTACCTCATTACGGAATCAGGCTTGTAGTACATTTGTGTTGGTTTTGGTCATACACACTAATAATAACGTCGATAATTTGAGCATTTTTTACTCTCTATTGTTTGCAAACCTACTAACACCACACCATGTATTTATCACACATACTGCTAACGCCGATGATATTTGACAAAACCAACATTAATGTATTACATTACAAGCCTGACTATCTTAACTGATTTTTCGCTTATACATGAAAGTATTGGTGATCGAATACACTATATAAATTGTAGACAAAACAAAACATACGAAGTTTCCCACCAATACTTCCAAGTATAAGCGATTTAATGGAAGAAGGTATCTGTGTACCTCATTACGGAATCAGGCTTGTAGTACATTAGTGTTGGTTTTGTATTTGAGCATTTTTACTCTCTATTCTTTGCTTTGATCTACAAACAAAATTTCAAACTTATGTTTTTTTGTTTTTCATAATGACATTGCCTTGCCGCATGATTCGTGTTGTTTTTTTGTAGAGAAATGTCAAAAAATCGGTATAATTATGTAGTGTCAGATAATATAAAAAATGATTAGAAAATAATAAATAATGTTAAAAGTGATTAGAAATAATTAAAATTTTTATATTTGATTAATTTTTTGGCTTAGCAGAGCATACCATGTCACACAGCGCCATTTTTTATAATGGTAGAAATAATTTCAACTAGAAAATTGCTCCATATTTAATAAAGTGCTCATTTTTAAAACTAAAATATGTAAAGAAAAATGCCACTTTTCCAAAAAAATTATTGTGATTTTTTTTGTAAACTGCAGGTAATGCATTACTTTTATTAGTATGTAATGCATTATTTTTCGGATATTTTGGTACGATGGAAAATGATTGTCAGATGAAATTTCAAAAGACGTCAAAATGTGCGATTTTTATAAAAATTTGGATATCAGGATTGTATCTCAACAGTTTTTCGACAGTGCAAGTAATTTTTCTGGGAAAGTTTTGCAATTTTTCCAGGAAAATTTTGCAATTTTTTCAATTTTTTAGTTTAAAATTACAAATATTTAAAACAGGAAGAATTGTATAAATTTAGGAAAAGCGGGGGTTTGGGGCGGCAGCCCCCATCCTCTAAGGTATACAACGAATTAAAATTACTTTAAAAAAATTGTTATATATATAAAAGATGCTGTTTTTAACATTTGTGGTACATACTATCAGAAGAAGCGATAAGGGCGAAAAGAACTCTTTGATCTGTGTCTGCAAGGTTGACGAAGCAATTATTATGATAAAATTCTTATTATTAATCCTAATTGACTTAAGGTTGACAAAGCAATAATTTTTTTTAAATCAAATTCAAAATTAGCCCCTAAACCAGCTATAAATATTGTTAATCCAGAAATTAATAATATAAATTGCCCTAAATAAGTATTTTCTAATAAAATATTTGATAATAAAAATATTAAAAATATTAATCTTTACTAGTATAAAAAATGTTTGGAAAAAGTTTTTTTTAAGTATTTTAACATTTGTGGTACTATCAGAAGAAGCGATAAAGGGAGAAAAAAACTCTTTGATCTGTGTCTGCAAGGTTGACGAAGCAATTATTATTAATTAATTTACAATTCTAACGTCAAAAATTATCAAAAAATTCACATTTTACCCAATTTTGAAAAATAAAAAAAGGAAAATTTTCCCGGAAAATGAGGTAATTTAAAAACAACACGTTAGATTTCAACATTTATTTTAGTAAATACACATAGCAAACCAGCATAGGAACCAAGCGCAAATTTTAGCGAAAAAAAAACTCGATATAATTTTCTTGTAGTTGGCTAGAAAAACGTACGTTCAATTTTAAATTTTTCTTTTTTTACAGCAGACGCCTTTGCAATTTTTATTCATTTTGCTATGTTTACAAAACATTTTGACGTTTCGACAAAATTCTTGTGACAGAGAGTGATTAGACACGGATACTTTTAGTTGGCGCGATTTTAATTTATTTATATTTAAAAATTATAATTAATATGAGCGTTTAAAAATCGTTTGGCCAATTGTTCACCAATATTTGTAAACACTTTTGTGGATAAAACGGCATATGCCGTCAAACAAACATATGCTTCTATGCATCATTTAAAAAGTTAATTTATGATATGCAGCCCAATTTTTTAATGAAATGCAACATAAATTGTATATTAAAGACCCAGTCCCGATAAAACGTTCCATTTTAATTTTAACTCTTTTAAAGTTTCAAATTCTCAAACTATGAAAGATTAGCGTTTGTCCCAGTGGATCCACCAATAATTTTTTTTCCACGAAAGTGTAAAGGGCCCAACGGATTTCTAATTTTCTTCAGTAAGGTACGGAATTCTAATTTTCTTTTTGTCGGTTGTCTATTTCCCTATAACTAAGAATTATTACTATGAAATTACAAAGAAAATTGGGACATATGTTTACCTTGAAAAAACGGAAAATGCTCGTCAATTAATTTAGCAAACGTGTACCATTTTGGGTTTGAAATAAGTAATCACAAATAATCCAGTCGTATACTTAAATTATATATGAATGTCTTCTTTGGTAGCTGACATAAAAATAGAAATGCAAATTTTGCTCGCATAACTTATGTATATGTATTTGTCAAAATGCATAAAAGGATAATTTATTTTGGTTTACAAATATGTAATAAACGACCTTTTAATTTTTTATAGGTACCCTCATACGTACTAATAAGATTTTCGCTAAAATATCGAGTTTTTTAATTTGGTCTCATACACAAAATTATTTTACAGCAGTTTTGGTTGCGTTCAACTTTTTTTTTTTTAAATAAAATTTTATTGATGATTGGAGCATCACGGATTCCACCTAGTGGAACATTTTTAAACTGAGATACCTGATAATTTGACGTTCGAAATTGTTGCAAATAATTCCAATTTTAATCTGTAAACACAATTTTTACTTATCGGATTGCTAATAATTGTAAATAATTTCAATTTTGGACTATAAAAACAATTTTTAATTACCGCATTGCTAAATTTTCTTTCGTCGCATTTGTGACAAATGTCATTTTATCAGGTGCATCATTTTAACTATTGTCCTCGAGAGGCGCTTTCTTTACTTTTACAATCATCAATATCGAATTTTTTTTTTCTCTAAAATTTGCGCTTGGTTCCTATGCAGTTTTTTAAACTCAAGACTCAAACTATAGTAAGGTGTTTGCTGTCAAATAGTAAGCGGTTTTTATAGCCAAGACTCAATCCAAAATGTAGTTTACCTTAATTCCACATTATAAACAATGGCGCTTGCAAAAATTGCGCATCCGCGAGAAATGGTATGCTCTGCTAGCTGTTCCATAAAAACAATAACAAAACACTTTGTCTTTGTCACTCTGATGGATTATTTTTTTTTGTCTTTTTCCAACTTGAAGTCAGCTCAGTCAATTTTTCACAATGGAATTCAGGCTTTAACCTCTATGATGTGAAGTTAGTGGATATAAAATCTGTCAAAAATATTCGGATATTGAGCCAATTTACACATGCTTTCTTGCATTACGTTTCTCTGCTTTCAAAAAACCAATTTGCATTTACACGCGTTTTCTTCAACCTTATTCTTTTGAATTATTTGTCTATGGATGTGTAAAAACATTTCTCGTCGCAGGTCGCATATTTGGTTAAAAATATGACCTTCGGAAATTTTATATAACTTTTTGTTTGTATTAGTGCAGAGAAACACAAGAATCACAAAACAATTTTGTTGAAAAAATAATCACAAAAATATGACCTTCGAAATCAATTTATAGAGAGAGGGGTAAAGAAACTGATGCAAGAAAACACGTCTAAGAGACTACTCACACCAAACGCGAGTAGCGAATTGCGAGTAACCATTTTTCAGAAAATTTTGACATAAAATACAGTTAAACACAATGGATTTCTCGATTTATAATATAATTACGATTACTTTGTTCAAAATAAACTAAATTGAGCCCTAAAAATTCTTTAAGGGTGGATTGTATGGAGCCGAATAGATGATTAATCCACCGATTTGCATTGTATGAACGACGATTAATCGGTGGATTAATCTGCGGATTCTTTTTTATTCTCTGTTTCTATCTTCTGTTTTTGTTGTCTAAATCAGAGGATAGATATTTTTGTTGTTGTTTTTTTGAATTTTCAAAACTTTGTGTGGTATTTGTTTTAATTAAGATTCCGTTTTGATTATTTGATAAAATTTCAAGCCGGATACCTAGTTATTGTTATAATAAAGGAGAAAATAAAACAATACAATAAAATGGATTTCCGAAAAAGAAAAATGAGTAATGAAGAAATTGAATTCTTATTTTCTATAATAGTAACCTGTAAAAAAAACTGATGCCGGTTTCTATATACACAGAAAAATATAATCCTTATAAATAATAATAAAAGATTCAATTATTTTATATTATATTAAATACATAAATTTCTATTTTATTCTTGAAAATAAATAAATATGCACACAATAATATAAAATCAAAAAAAAAGTATAAACAAAATAGACATAAACGTCAAAGGAAAAGGGTTGCCAGTCAATAAAAAACTGCTATAAAACTGCAATAAACAAAGGATACATAAATAATCTATCCTTGTTTATTGACGATTGGAAATACAGATAAAGCACTACCTATCGGAAGAAAATAAAACAGTAACTACAATACAAAATTAGCATCAGCGCTCGCAGAACGACTAAAATATGGCATAGCGGACATTTTTTGCAGCGAAACTACAATATATATTTTGTCTAAAATCACGTCTCCAATCGTCAATACAATCGATGAAAAAAATAATCCGTGATTGAAGATTAATCTATACTCTCGGATTTTTTTTTATCTATTCTCATTCATACAATCCACCCTTAAATAAGAAAAATTACTAAATTCGTACAAAGATGAAATATTCGCGCATTCGCTAAAAAATAAAATTATGTTCCACTCGTGTTCTACATAATTTTTATTCGTACGAGAATTGACATTCGTACGAGTATTTTTTTTATAAATCATTTCAAATACGATCAAAATGATTTTAAAGGTTGGTGCACATATAGAACGAGTAGCGAGGAACGAGTAAGTTCCACTCGCGCGAGTTCAATTTTTGTTCACATGACGAGCGATTTTAGGTTATGTTAAATGTCACTATAGCGGTATATAATGAACTAAGCTTTCAGTTTTGTGTGTGTTACATAACTTAAAATGGGAATAACTTTAAAAACTAAATTGTTTTTGGTAACTTACGTGCTACTTAAAATCAAAAATAAAAAACGTCGCAGATATTGGATCCATCACTCGCAAAAAAATACGACGAAATGTAATTTTCGTACTAGAGAAAAATGTGTGGAACACGAGTAGAACTTATTTTGAATGACCGCTATCGTTGATAATTTTTAATTTACGACGATAAATTGAAATTTTGTGTTATAATTATTATAATCATACATTTTATTTTCAATAAATATAAGATTTATAAATACTTATTAGATTAAACAAACTGTTTGCATTTTTGTGTAAATTTTCTTTCATTATTTGACGAAAAATCAAAACTCGTTCCTCGTTACTCGTTCTATATGTGCACCAGCCTTTAAAGATTAAAATAATATTATTTATATCGAATTATGTATTATAAACTTTGTTAAAACGAATAATATAAAAAAAACATGTTTTGGAAAAATTACCGTATTATTAGAAATATTTGATCATGGATGGTATTGATTTTGACATATAAATTCGCTCGCGTTTAGTGTGAATCAAATTTGCGAATTCGTGTTTGGAATTTATTCGCAACTCGCTGTTCGCGTTTGGTGTGAGTAGTCTCTAAAGGTTGAAACACACCAAGAGCAGCGCGACATGTCCCAAACAATCCACACTGTTGGCTGCTTGTATCCGTTCACACCGAGCAGCGCAGCAGATTTTTCTTTTTTACTTTTATCAAAATTGTTTTTTGTATTATACGAGAATTAAATGTTATATTTTGTGAAGAACGTTTATTTTTCAAAATATTTTATTTCAAAACAAATAGGTTCACACGAAAATAATAGAAAATAAACAACACGTTAGATTTTTTGAGGTTATGTTTAGCAGCACAGAGCATTTTTTTTTTTGCTGCTAGGTGTGGAACCTGTTGACGCGACAGCAGAATCAACTTCATTTAATACATTTTTTTTAATTGGAAATTTTCTATTAAAAATTTAAAATAATTGAATGTTTTCTGCAAAAATGCTTATATTTATGCTCAAACTACGATTTGAATTTGTTAAATAGGTAAATTAGCTAATATTTAAATCTGGTGCTCGCTGCCGCTGCTCGGTGTGTTTCATGCTTAAATCGGCTCATTTTCTGTCAAAAAGCTATAGCCCTCGTCACGAGCTTGCGTATTTGCGTATTTCGTAACTTCGTAAATTTGACGTTTCTTCTGATTGGTTGAAATTGTTTCCCCTTAATAAGCAAGAAACGTCAAAAATAAACACGCTCACAGGCAGATATCAAGCAAGATTTAAATTTTTTTTTTTTATTTCAATAGTTGTCTATATTACAAATTTTAACTAATGTAAGGGACGATGAATCATTTGTGGGAGGAATATGAAGTGTTCGCATGTTTGTTTGCTGAATCCTTGAATTAGAATTCAAAAATTTTATTTTATATATTTATAAAAAATAATTAAATTAAAATTAAAAACAAATTTCATTCGTTAAATTAATAATTATAAAAAATAATCTGCTTGCGGTGTTTTTGATGATATACCACGACTTTCCTGAGCAGCCGCTTCGAATATTGTAAAATCACGATTCAAATATTCGTTTAATTCAAGTATTGCAGCTACATTTCCACAGCGGTCACAATAATTTGGTTTTTGACACAGTCAAAACAGTCTCATTAAAATGCCATTTATAACCTTCCATTACTAATTGATGGGCCCGACAAATCATATCAATATCGTTGGATGTGTTCGGAACCAAATAAATAGCCGGCACCCCTTGGTGATACACCCTAGTGTTTCTGATTTCCCGCAATTTAAATTTCTCGAGAAGGAAAAATCGGAAAACGATTTCCCGGGAAATCTCGGGAAATACTGACTAGAAGAAAAATATTCTACACGCATCATATTTATAGTCGAAGTTGGTTCTTATGCTTTACATTTATTTTAGTTTGATGCATTTACTTACTTTAAAACGTTCTTGGTATTCTTTACAAAAATTGAGTAATATTATTTGATTGCAAGTTGAATTTACTAACGTAACAAAAATATGTTGGTTGGATTAAGGTTAAAGTAAAAATTTATTATCAGAGTTGAAATTCATATCAATTAATAATAATTATTTTAGTATTATTTGGTTAAATTCAAAGCATTTTGTAAGACGGTACAATTCAATTTTCAGTGCGTTAAGTAACTCTTTACTTAAATCGGCCGTTATTAATGTAGCATCTTGTCTACTATGACAGTTTACGGTTATTGAGAGTACATAGTTTTAACGTAGCTAGTACCAATTCTGGAATTTTTATATTTTCATCATCCAAAAAATTCTCTAATTTTAAATTCAATTCCGCAATTCTTTCTTAATTAGATGCTGTATTACGACTACATCGATTTAATATACCCTCTAATTCTACCGAGTTTTACATTCTACAATTAGTTTTAAGGGCTTTTTCTCGTCGATGATCACATAGGTTTGTAAAATTCCGTTCTGAACTGGAGAATTTGGCTGAATAATGGCTGTTGCAATCGTCGGCCGTATACAGACATCATTAATTTCGATTATTTCTATTATCTGAATCAGAAAAAGCATCAAACAGTTCATCGTCATTATTGTTCGATTGCGATGCTTTAACGAAAGTTGAATCTTTTTTATCACGTATAACTCTTTTACAACTGCTAAGTGAGTGCCTTGGTTATATGTAGCACAGTTGCTGAGTTGCGGTTATATGTAGCATAGGCAGAGGAGAGTCTTTCAAATTTTTGCATTACAGCTGCACCACCTGACGTAACACACGCTATTCATTTGAATTTGTTGTTTACTGCTCGTCCACTCATCCAATGAAATACTAAATTTTTCTATCAATGAATTCATTAAATCGGATGGATTATTTGGAAAATTGCTATAGCCTTTTGCAATCAAACTTTGTCTAATGAACTCGCTTTTAACAATTCGTTTAAAGGAAAAAGAAAATCCATCAATTTCCGCCTTGCATTACAAATGTATCTAATTTCTGATAGTTATTATCGCTCTTGTAATGCTTTATTTGATAACTAGAAGATCCGGCTTCTGGTTCTTGTCTTTATAATTGAGTATGACTCTTAAGTGTCTTTGAAGTCCACTAATTGATGATGCTTTATACAACGACCTTACTGAGCACTGACCACTGAGTCTATACGAATAAGATTTAACGCGCGTAATTATTTAAATTTCATGTAAAATTTAAGAAAAAAAAAATTCTCGGGAAAACATATTTTTTCTCGGGAAACGAGAAATGGTTGTTTCTCAATTTTCCCGAGAAATTTTCGGGAAATTTTTCTCGGGAAGAAACACTAATACACCCCAACCTTGAGTGTCTTCGGGATCACTCCATAACAAATCGCACATTGGGCCGTCATGTGGCACCTCCTGTTTACGATCGGTGGAACGGATTTGGTCTAAATACTGTATTGATGGACTTAAACCACCGTGCACACAAAATATTTTGCCATCGATTATGGCCGATAGGCTAAGATAGTCGAAAATCTCACTGCAATGACGCCATATCGTGTTCGAGCCGTATTTTCTTACACATTCATCATAAAATCCTTATACCTGTGTTATTTGACGTGATTCTTGATTACCACGTATCAGGGTTATTCGATCGAGATAACGTACCTAAACAAGAAAAATATAAATACATATTAGTAAAAGGTTTGAATCGGAATCAATAAACTCACCTTTAGCGCCAAAAGCAGCAAGAATGTTTCAACACTGTAGTAGCCGCGATCAACAAAATCGCCCATAAATAAATAATTTGTCTCGGAACATCACCGCCCACCTTGAATAACTCTTTCAAATCATAAAATTGCCCATGAATATCGCCACAAACTGTACCAGGTGAATCAACTCTTTGCACATTGCTTTCTTCCACCAAAATCTCTCGTGCCTTTATATGTAAATATTTATGTGATTTTTGTTGTTGTTGTTGTTGTTGTTATTTTCGTTTGATTAGGTCCACTAGCACTTATAGCTGTATATGACCTAATGTGATTTTTACTTTGATCCATATTATTTATTTTCACTTATTAAAATTCACAAGTAACCACAATTGTCAAAATACGCTGAAGAAAAGTAGCCTGTGAGCGTGTTTATTTTTGACGTTTCTTGCTTATTAAGGGGAAACAATTTCAACCAATCAGAAGAAACGTCAAATTTACGAAGTTACGAAATAAGCAAATACGCAAGCTCGTGACGAGGGCTTATGTGAATCTGAATATAAGGGAAAAATTCCAACTTTTTTATGTTGGCAAGCTTGTAGTACAAACGTGCAGGAGATGTGCATAAACTCGGCATTACTATGTACATATTAAATGGATTTTAAAATACAGCTGCACTAATTTCGATAACCAAATCAAAAATGTTTTTGTTTTTTTAAAATAATTACAATAAATTTATATTTTTTTTGATATGTGAAATATTAATTGTTGTTTATATTGTGACGTGATTAATCTAAATTAAAAAAAAACGTTCGCTTTTTTTTATAAAATATGCGTATTTACATTTGGATATGACAGTGAATTTCAACAAAATTTTAATTACATAAAAATTGATTTTTCTAAGTTCTTGTGTATTTGATGTGAAAAGTAGATAAAAACATAATTTACAATTTATATTTATTTATCTAATGAATGAAGTTTGTTTAGTTCTTCGCGATAAACACCTATTACTCTAAAAAATGAATTTATGAAAGTTTTACATATATTTATTATTATTTTCCAAGAAATATTAAATAGAAGTCTAGAGTTTTTTACATTGATAAGACAACGAATTTAATATAAAAAATGCCAAGTGATTCTGTGAGTGGTAAAATTTCATCGGATATCGAAAATGTGGATTGGAGCGTTGGCACTGGGCATATACCAGCGGTAGTAAGGTATAATTTAAAACCAAGTGTAACTCAAACAAATTGAAATAAAAAATTTCTATACAAACTTTCTATACTTTGTTCTATACAAACGTTTATACATATCTACTAACTGTATTAATTGAATTTCTATTGAAGTTTGCTCGATTTTCAAAACGGAAAGTTCGTATACTAGGTTAGGGTGTATTCTGGCAAGAAGTACGTCGAGTATGTTCAAGTGTACATCGAAGAGTAAAGGCGGCACCAGACGATGCGACAATTGCCAAATGTTTGTGATATGCATATCGTATGACATATTGACATGTCGTGTGGACCGTATTCACATCATCAATGTGAATTTGTCGAACGACAAACATCCACACGTAATGACAATATTTTTGTAAAAATATTTATAAATTTAGGCCCGATTGTATGAACGAGGATAAATGATTAATCCTCTGATTTAGCATAGTTTGCATTGTTTCATACAAGGCAAACTACGCTAAATCACTGCGAGTTCGCGACAATATTCTGCGGAAAAATTTTCAACAAGCAACCAATCAAAGTAGTTTATTACGTAAACAAATTTCCCCTTCCGAATAAAATATTTTTAAATCGCATGCAATCCTGCTGAAAAATTTTCCGCAGAATATTGTCGCGAACTCGCACTCAGAGAATTAATCATTTATCCTCGTTCATACAATCGGGCCTTAGGCCCTTTTCCAATTACCGACTTATTTCAAACTTATTGACTTATTTGACGCCATCTTGAATAAGTCAATGAAGTCATTCCAATTGCTTTTATCGACTTATTTTGAAAATTTTTGAAAATACACAATAATTAGACAGAATGTTTCCATGACACCAAAAATAAATAAGTTTTCTATAGTAAAAATTACTAAAGAATAAGTCACCTTTTCAGCAGACTTATTTGAATAAGTTCGAATAAGTCAATAAGTCGGTGATTGGAAAACAGCCTTAGCTACGTTTCCAACTAATTTTAAAGTGCACGTAAAACAATTTGATCTGTTTTATTTTTATTTAATTATTTTCTAATAATTTTCTCATTCGTATCTATTTAAAAAATAATAATAATAATAAATAAAAAATTAATAATTTGATAATTACAGGCTTTTTAATATTATTAAAAATATGTTTGTTGAAAAAATATATTTTAAGTTTGGAATATACCAAAAAATGTACATCAGCCCATATGTTGGTATACAATCGGTTCATTTCAAAATTGTCATTGGACGCATTGTGGTACATTTGCCATGTGCTAAACTTGCACAAATATATATGCGCCAATATATTTGTCGGGTGTGTAACGAAAGCCCGGTTTTCAAAATCCCGGTTTGTCAAAATCCTGTTTTTTTTGTTAATCTTGATTTTCAAAATCCCGGTTCTGCATAAATAAATATCCCGGTTTTTAGAAAATCCCGGTTTTTATTTTTATTTTACTTAAAATTAAAATTTTCCTTCACCAGAAGGGGGCGCCCGAATTAAAAAAAAATATGTCCTTCAAAACCAAGATTTTGAAAACCAGGAATTTAAAAACCGGGATTTTGGAAACCAGGATTTTGAAAACCGACATTTTGAATCCGGGATTTTAAATCCGGGATTTTGAAAACCGGAATATCCTACCCAACCCATATTTGTCAATTATCGCCTCGTCTGGTGCCGCCTAAAGGCCTAAAGGATGCGACAATTGCCAAATGTTTGTGATATGCACTTCGTATGACATGTCGTGTCGACAGTATTCACATCACCAATGTATTTGTCGAACGACAGATGTTGGTATTCATCCACACGATATGACAATATTTTTGTAAAAATATTTATAAACTAGGGGTACAGCCCGTCCTAGGACAGGTATAATTTATATATAATGTTGATGTCAAGCGGCCGTCGCCATAATCACCATTTGACCATTTGATATTTTTTTAACCGTTATTTTTTAGCCAAATAGGAATAGCTCGAGACTAAAGGCTTTTAAGGATTATTGTACTTTAAATAGACCTTAAACCAAAGAGTAAGGGCTTTTAAGGACGATTTTACATGCGTTGGGGCATCACACAATAAACCTTACAGACAGAAAAAAATAAACAAATCGGGGTGGGCTGTGTTATCAACACGGCCGTAGGTGTTTTGCGTGATAACGTTTATAACATGTTGAGATTAATTATTTCAATTTAAACTAAATTAACCACCACTGTTTCTTTATGCAAAAATAGACTTCCAGAATTGCTCGGATCGGATGAGCCATTCTCTTACTACAGTTGTTGAAGGATTTAAATCGCGTGAAATCATTCGATAATATTATGTATGAGGCATGAAGCCTAAGGACCAATCTAAGAAATCATACATTTAAATTAAAGGTAATGCTTACAGTTGATTAGTAATTGCCCACGACCAAGGGAAAACTTACTTGTCAATTTTCTGAACATGCGGTTTAACCCTCTCAAACGCCCGTACAATATATTGTACATCAACTTGCATCGCTTCGACCAGCCGTAATTTTTAATTTTTGTCTCATTTCTCTTGTGCTATCGTTCTCTTATGTATTTATGTTCACACTACAGTTTTATGAGCAATGCCATATCATAGCAGTGCATAATTGTGCTACGTATTTTATTTTTGAAAGAAAGTTAATTTTAAATGGCGTTTGAAAGGGTTAAGACGTTATCACGTCAAAAAAATATAAATTGAAAATCAAAACTAAAATGCCTTGACCATAATCGAACCCCGGACTTTAGCCGCTCTAGTCCAAAACATTTCTACTAAGCCATATCAACCTAAGGAAATTTATTTAATTTTCATTCTTATATTGTTTGAAACATATAGCATGCTTTGAAGTTTATGAAAGGAAAAAAATGTTTTACCGAAAAATTCTTATGGCTTACTACAACTTATAATATATGAAAGTTTTTAAATAATTTGTTGTAGTGTTTAGGGGCATCATAAACGCGGACCACGTATTTTCTTGTGTAATTGCTGTAATAACTATAAAGCGGGATGTTTAATTTAAAGTAAAATATTTGGTCATTACATGAATACTAAAAAAAAAAAAATAATAAAAAAAAATAAAATTAGATGAGGATCGATCCGGAGACCTTTGCCGCTCTAGTCCAATGCGTTACCATTACGCCACAAACAATATAGTAATTTTTGTTTTATTTGCATTGTTAAAATGTTTTATTTTTCAAAGCGTTCTACAGCCTCATAGCTAAATATATATATTAATTTAGTACGTTTCCTACTAATTTTAAAATTCACGTAAAACAATTTGATCTGTTTTATTTTTATTTAATTATTTTCTAATAATTTCCTCATCCGTATCTATTTAAAAAATAATAATAATAAATAAAAATTAATAATTTGATAATTACAGGCTTTTTAATATTATTAAAAATGTGTTTATCGTTATCGCCTCGTCTGGTGCCGCCTTAAAGCATGTAACACGCCGAGCAGCGGCAGCGAGCAGCAGATTTAAATATACATACCTTGATTTGCTGATGTATTCATAGATAGTCGTATGTTAAGCAAAATTATAAACAATTTTTATAAAAACATTCAAATATTTGATAATTTTAATAGATAAATTTCGATTAAAAGAAAATTTATCACAAGTGGAATATGTGGGACATGTCGCGCTGCTCTTGGTGTGTTTCAGCCTTTAATGATATATCCTGAGTATATATATATACATATATATATATATACAGGGTGTTTTGTTCTTGAGTGTAAATATTTTCAGGGATGATTCATTGATTAATTTCAAGCAAAAAATCGTTCCTGGAGGGGGGGCCCATTTTCAATATTTACTGAGATACAGTGCGTTAAAGAAAATTAATTTGGAGTGGTACCTTCACGCATATTTTTTTAATTACTCCAAAGTTAGGTAGACTAACCCAAGCAAATGTAATATTATTTTTAGGGATCAGAATCACCTTTGTTTTAGGGTATTATTTAAGTACGTAGCCCATTCCGTTGTTTAAATATTAATGTTTAAACTTTGAATTTTATTTAAATATCACTAAAATTTTGCGTTTTTCGTAGTTTTTTACTCACAAAACATGGAAATAATAAGTCATTTCTACTTTTTGCTTATTCCTCAGTCAAATACCTACAAAAATCTCATAGAAACATTTGATGTAAGTTTCTAGATAACATGAGAAATTAGAATACAAATATGTCATGTCAATTAAAAATCAATCAATTTTGTAGCTTTTTTATGATATTTTATTAGTTTTTCGTAAATACTTTTTACTAAAACATTTACCAGCACGTCTAGAAGATTGCATGAAACTAGAAGTGTGGCTAATCATCGGGTGGATACTAACACGATACCATTTTGACCTGTTTATAGCGATAATGCTGTGCTTCGAGCTGCTAGGAATGAACATTCAATCAGCATCAGAGGTTTGTCTTTACGATTCATTATATTTTTTTCAAACTATAATATTTGGAGTATTCTTCACGACAATAATCTTCGTCCATACCATTATACTTTAAAGTTAAGTTTTCCAAGGTCTTTTGCCCGCTTATTTTGAAAACCCGCAGAGAGTTTTGCGACCTACTTTTACAAAGGCAAATGGACGACGGAAACTTTTTCCAATATTCTATGGACAGACTAATCACAGTTTACGAGGGACAGTATTATGAATTTCCATAATTTGAATAATATGAAGAATAAAGAAACAGCTGGTTTATTCATCTGAAATTGTAACTATGGAAGATCTAAACGAGAGAATTGTTGCGGCTGCAATACAAATAAGGGAGATTTTGGATAATAAAAATGTATCAATAGAAATTCAGAAAAGATTATTAAAATGCATTAAAAATAGAGGTGGCCATTTTGAGCACTTGCTGTAAAAAGTATTTACGAAAAACTAATAAAATATCATAAAAAAGCTACAAAATTGATTGATTTTTAATTGACATGACATATTTGTATTCTAATTTCTCATGTTATTTATAAAGGTACATCAAATTTTTCTGAGTTTTTTGTATATATTTGTATGAGGAAAAAGTAAAAATTAAAAATTACTTAATATTTTCATGTTTTATGAGTAAAAAGCTAAGAGAAACGCAAAATTTTAGTGATATTTAAATAAAATTCAAAGTTTAAACATTAATATTTAAACAACGGAATGGGCTACGTACTTACATAATACACTAAAACAAAGGTGATTCTGATCCCTAAAAATAATATTACATTTGCTTGGCTTAGTCTACCAAACTTTGGAGTAATTAAAAAAAATATGCGTGAAGGTACCACTCCAAATTAATTTTCTTTAAAGCACTGTATCTCAGTAAATATTGAAAATGGGCCCCCCTCCAGGAACGATTTTTTGCTTGAAATTAATCAAGGAATCATCCCTAAAAATGTTTACACTCAAAAACAAAACACCCTGTATATACATATATACATTACTCCAAAAAATTAAAGGAACACTAATTTTTTTCAATTTTTTTAGTGTTTTTTGAAGAGCTGTATCTTAGTAAAATACGGTCGTACAGAGATGAAAAGAAAAGCATTCTAAAGCTTCAAATCTCTAGTTTTGAGACTTTTGAACGTAAAATTTTTGTGAGATACCGTTATCACGCAATCATAAGAAAGAGCGCGAAGAAAAAAAATTCGAATTTTTTTTTTTTTTTGTAAGGTGCCATGGGCTCGGGAAATTTGTTTTAAGTTAAACCAATGCATAAGTCGGTTAGCCTGTTAATTAGGCGTAAATCTAATTTCATTCTCGTCTCTCTATGTCAACTTTTTGCTGAGATATCTGACTTTGAATCAAAAAAGATCCTTTTGCCTTTGATCATCGATATATCAGCAACCAATGATTGTATAGTTAACAATAGGGCAGCCTTAAAAACTTCAGTAAATTTCCTACAAGATCCTTTAATGATTAGTTGAGAACAAATTTTTTTTTCACCCTCAATACTGATTTGAAAAAAGTACAAAAAAACGACTTTTTAGGTTGTCTTAATAAATCTACCGTTACTTTACAAATATTGATGAAAAGACTAATGTTGCCAGGTCATTTTACAGTTTAATGTACTCCTAATAGCCCTGTATTATTTTCAAATTGATCCATCCAACCGTTTTTTCGAACAGATTGATCAAAGTTTTACAAAACAATTAAAGGAACAAGTATTCATCAAAATAAAAAAACGACTTTTTTCACATTTTGCGTTAGTTACTTGTTAACCCTTAACGATCGTACGATTTTTTTTGTAATACTCGCCGATAAGAGACGATAGAAAATTAAATAAAATTCTGCAATATGACCAATTATTATGGAACATGGCCATTTCTCATCTGATTTTAGTGAAATTTGGTATGCGTTATTGAAATGGGATTCTAAAACGATTCGTGGATGAAGTTCTGGAAAATGGCCAACTAGGAAGGAACTTGGCCATTTATTAACCGATTTTGATGAAATTTGGTATGCGCGATGGAAATGGGATTCTAAACTGATTTTTGGATAAAGTTCTGGAATATGGCCAACTAGGATGGAACTTGGCCATTTCTTATCCGATTTTCATGAAATTTAGCATGTACGATGGAAATGGGATTCTAAAGTGAATTTTGCATAAAGTTCTGGAATATGGCCAATTAGGATGGAACTTGGCTATTGCTCATCCGATTTTAGTGAAATTTGGTATGGGCGATGGAAATGGGATTCTAAACTGATTTTTGGATAAAGTTCTGGAAAATGGCCAACTAAGAAGGAACTTGGCCATTTCTTATCCGATTTATATGAAATTTGGTTTAAGCAATGGAAATGGGATTCTAAACTGACTTTTGGATAAAGTTCTGGAATATGGCCAACTAGGATGGAACTTGGCCATTTCTTATCCGATTATATGTACGATGGAAATGGGATTCTAAAATGATTTGTGGATGAAGTTCTGGTATATGGCCAACAAGGACGGAAATTGGCCATTTCTTTTCCGATATTGATGAAATTCAGCACGTGCCTTAGAAATGGGATTCTAAACTGATTTTTGGATAAAGTTCCAGAATTTGGCGAATTTTCATGGAACTTGGAAGTTTTCTATCCTATTTTTATGAATTTCAGCATTCACGATGAAAATGAGATTCTTAAATTATTGATAAAATAAATCATTAAATACATGGAATAACGATTTTAGTTTTTCACTTTCAAAGCACATGTCGAATTTCTTTTATTCGTTTAAGGAATAGACAATCGCCTTCCAACTTTAACATATAACTTTAACCAAAAATAATTTTAGAGTTTTATTTCTATAGTACATGCTGAATTTGTTTAAAATCGGATAAAAAATTGCCAAGTTCCATCCTAATACGGCTTATTCCAGAATTTCATCTAAACATAATTTTAAAACCCAATTTTCATTACAAATGTTGAATTTCATCAAAATCTTATAAGAAATGGCCAAGTTCCTATCTAATTGGACATATTCCAGAACTTTAGCTAAAATTCATTATAGAATCCCATTTCCATTGCGAACACCAAATTTCATCAAAGTCAGTTAAGAAATGGCCAAGTTCCATCCTAGTTGGCCATATTCCAGAACTTTACCCAAAAATCAGTTTAGAATCCCATTTCCATCGTATATGCTAATTTTCATCAAAATCGGATAAGAAATGGCCAAGTTCCATGCTAGTTGGCCATATTCCAGAACTTTACCCAAAAATCAGTTTAGAATCCCATTCCCATCGCCCATACCAAATTTCATCAAAGTCGGTTAAGAAATGGCCAAGTTCCATCCTAGTTGGCCATATTCCAGAACTTTACCCAAAAATCAGTTTAGAATCCCATTTCCATCGTATATGCTAACTTTCATCAAAATCGGATAAGAAATGGCCAAGTTCCATGCTAGTTGGCCATATTCCAGAACTTTACCCAAATATCAGTTTAGAATCCCATTTACATCGCCCATACCAAATTTCATCAAAATCGGTTAAGAAATGGCCAAGTTCCATCCTAGTTGGCCATATTCCAGAACTTTATCCAAAAGTCAGTTTAGAATCCCATTTCCATTGCTTAAACCAAATTTCATATAAATCGGATAAGAAATGGCCAAGTTCCTTCTTAGTTGGCCATTTTCCAGAACTTTATCCAAAAATCAGTTTAGAATCCCATTTCCATCGCCCATACCAAATTTCACTAAAATCGGATGAGCAATAGCCAAGTTCCATCCTAGTTGGCCATATTCAGAACTTTATGCAAAATTCACTTTAGAATCCCATTTCCATCGTACATGCTAAATTTCATGAAAATCGGATAAGAAATGGCCAAGTTCCATCCTAGTTGGCCATATTCTAGAACTTTATCCAAAAATCAGTTTAGAATCCCATTTCCATCGCGCATACCAAATTTCATCAAAATCGGTTAATAAATGGCCAAGTTCCTTCCTAGTTGGCCATTTTCCAGAACTTCATCCACGAATCGTTTTAGAATCCCATTTCAATAACGCATACCAAATTTCACTAAAATCAGATGAGAAATGGCCATGTTCCATAATAATTGGTCATATTGCAGAATTTTATTTAATTTTCTATCGTCTCTTATCGGCGAGTATTACAAAAAAAATCGTACGATCGTTAAGGGTTAACAAGTAACTAACGCAAAATGTGAAAAAAGTCGTTTTTTTATTTTGATGAATACTTGTTCCTTTAATTGTTTTGTAAAACTTTGATCAATCTGTCCGAAAAAACGGTTGGATGGATCAATTTGAAAATAATACAGGGCTATTAGGAGTACATTAAACTGTAAAATGACCTGGCAACATTAGTCTTTTCATCAATATTTGTAAAGTAACGGTAGATTTATTAAGACAACCTAAAAAGTCGTTTTTTTGTACTTTTTTCAAATCAGTATTGAGGGTGAAAAAAAAATTTGTTCTCAACTAATCATTAAAGGATCTTGTAGGAAATTTACTGAAGTTTTTAAGGCTGCCCTAATGTTTACTGTGCAATCATTGGTTGCTGGTATATCGATGATCAAAGGCAAAAGGATCTTTTTTGATTCAAAGTCAGATATCTCAGCAAAAAGTTGTTACATAGAGAGACGAGAATGAAATTAAATTTACGCCTAATTAACAGGCTAACCGACTTATGCATTGGTTTAACTTAAAACAAATTTCCCGAGCCCATGGCACCTTACAAAAAAAAAAAAAAAAATTCGAATTTTTTTTCTTCGTGCTCTTTCTTATGATTGCGTGGTAACGGTATCTCACAAAAATTTTCCGCTCAAAAGTCTCAAAACTAGAGATTTGAAGCTTTAAAATACTTTTCTTTTCATCTCTGTACGACCGTATTTTACTAAGATACAGCTCTTCAAAAAACACTAAAAAAATTGAAAAAAATTAGTGTTCCTTTAATTTTTTGGAGTAGTGTATATATAGCTGGATAGTGTTTATTGAGGTAGTTTACACCGCCATATTTAGTCCCGGACTATACACTATTACTAAAGATACATGTTAAACCGAAAGTGATCTGACTGAAAACGTCTGAGTTAAATTCAACATGTAAATTGTGACTTGGCTGAAAGTAGTCTGAGTTCGGTCAACTTAAATTTGGTTAGTTGAGTCAGTTTGTATATTGAGTTAAACATGTAAACTTTAATTTAGTTGAACTAACAGATTTTTTCATACAGGCAAAAGGTTGTTTTATACATTTTCGAAGTGATTTTTAAATTATTTTAAATAATTTTCTAATGATTTAAATATAATTTTAGAACAAAGTGACATTTAAAATGTCAATTCAGATCAAATAAAAAATCCCATGTAACCACCAACCCAAAGTTTCAGTCAGATCACTTTCAGCCATAACTCAGGGTGTTTTTTTTTATTCATTCGGAATATTCCGGACAATCCGAAATTGACGTAAATCGTTTTTTTATTCATTCCATTCCTTCTATTCCTTTTTTAGTTCATTTTTTTATTTATTCGGAATATTCAGAACGCATTCTTTTTGTACTACATCGAAAGGTGGAATAAAAAGAATATCCATTTGACGATTTGTAATTATGTGCGATGCTTACAATTTAAATGATTAAATTGAATTAAATCGTAAATATTAAGGAAAATAAAATTATTAATTATGATAAAATTAATTATTTAAGGTTGTAAACTCTGTGGTGGTCAATTTAATTTTCGACGATTGAACGCACCGTTTACGATTTTATGTAAATGTTTGTGTCGAAGAATTGGTATTATTCCAAATGAAACTGCACAAAGGAAACTACACTAAACACTCACAATTTATAGTTATTTATTTATTTGTTTATTAATTTATTTATTTTATACAAACTTTTAACTTTTATCAAAGACAAATTTATAAATGCTTAATTTTATTTTAATATAATTTTTTATATACAAAGTTTTAATGTTGCTTCTATAAGCTGTAATAATCGAATGATAATCCAACATATATTTTTTTTTGTTCAAAAAATCCGCAGTAGCAACAAACCGACAAATTACTTGGAGACACGCGTTGCCCGTTATCAATTAAAGTTACCATTACAATGACGTTAAGCACATCATAGATACAAATCGATATGAATATAAATTTAGGGCTTTCCAAGTTCATGGGTTTCAGCTGCTGCGAGTATTTTTACATTAATATCAGTATTGCGTAAACATTCCCGGGACCTTGAAATATGTAAACTTTTTCAATTAATACATTTTACTTATAGCTAATACATACATAATATTTTTTCATATTTATTTATACAAATTGTTTCATTAATTAAATTTTTTTTTATTTAACTACAATATTAATAAAATTACACATTATGATCATTTAAATTCAACAAGATTCGAACGTTAGCTTAATTCCTCTGTTATTTTGCCATCATTAGTTTCAATTGGTAATAAACTTATTTTATGTATAGCTCGTTTAAAGACGGAACTAGCAGTTTTAATCGTAACAACACGAACTCGATTATCAGCGCCGCAATGCAGTTCTATTACTCTTCCTAAAGGCCAATACATAGGTGGAAGATTGTCATCGTGTAATATGACCAAATCGTTAATTTTGATGTTTTTTGAAGGTTTATTCCATTTATGACGGTTTTGTAATTCCGATAAATATTCGCGATGCCATCTTCTCCAAAACTGTTGTAACATTTGTTGCAGCACTTGATATCTAGATAACCTATTCATTTTTATATCAGTGAGGGTAGGTTCGGGTAATGCAGTTAAAGGAGCTCCAATCAAAAAATGACCTGGCGAAAGAGCTGTCATATCCAATGGATTAATTGACATAGGTGAAATCGGACGCGAATTAAGACATGCCTCTATCTGAACGACTAAGGTATTAAACTCGTCCAACGTCAAACAATGCGTTCCAGCGGCTCGACGTAGGTGAAATTTCGCACTTTTAATTGCGGCTTCCCATAATCCTCCGAAGTGGGGAGAGCGAGGTGGTATGGTCAACCATTCAATATTATGGTTGGAACAGAATTTCATTGTTTCGTTTTGACATGCTTGTGACAAAAATATGTCTCGTAGTTCCTTCAACTCTGACCGTGCTCCTACAAAGTTGGTGGCATTGTCGGAATAAATTTTTGTACACATGCCACGACGTGATAGAAAACGACGAAAGCACGCCAAAAAAGCTTGAGTTGTTAGATCCGGAACTATTTCAAAGTGCACTGCTTTTACAACAAAACAGACGAATACGCAAATATATGTTTTAAATTTTACCTTTGACCGGACTAAATGTTTCACTAAAAAAGGGCCACAAAAATCAATGCCCACTACCGAAAATGGTCGTGCAGATTGTACTCTATCCATTGGCAAATCATCCATGATTTGATTAATAAAGTTAGGACGGACATGGGCACATCGCACACAATCATTGCATATCTTTCTACATAAATTTCGGCCAGAAATAATCCAATACTTCAATCTGAGATTGTACAAAACTGCTTGAGGTGCAGCATGTAATAGTGTTTTATGGGCTTCACGGGCTATTAAAATGGTAAAATAATGTTTTGGCGGGAGCAAAATCGGATATTTTTGGTCTTGTACTATATTTGCATTTTTTAAGCGACCTCCAACGCGAATAAGCCCATCCATATCCAAAAAGGGGGAAAGGGACTTTAGTGAACTTTTGTTGCTAATACAATTTTTGTTTCGTAACGATATAATATCTTCAGCAAATTGTTCATACTGTACGATTTTTAAAATAATTTTTAGAGCATTGGCGGTTTCGTTTGAAGTCAATTCTCCAGTTTTTCGAAGGTTCAACGATGTGATTTTACAATTATTGTAAAATCGAAATATGTACGCTATTACATTAATTAATTTTTTAGCCGAAGAAAATTTTTGAATTATATTATATTCAGATGACAAGGTTGCAGTACAAGCTTGATTCACCTTTCGAAGATCTAAGTTTATAAGGTCTAAGCTCAATGATTTATTTTCACTTCGTGGCCATTTTGATTTGTCGTTACTTAAATATTCTGGCCCGTTCCACCAATCAGTGGTATTTATAAAATCAATGGGATATAATCCTCTTGACACATAATCGGCAGGATTCATTGAAGTGGGAACATAATTCCAGCTGCTAATTGAAGTTAATTCTTGAATTTGTGAGATTCTGTTAGCAACAAATGTTGCGTACCGATGCGGTTCCGATTTTATTCGAAACAGCGTTACTTCAGAATCAGACCACAGATATATGAAATCAAAATTAATTTTTAGAATTGACAGCAGTTTTTGACTAATTTGAGCTAAAGGCAAAGCTGCGCAAAGCTCCAACCGAGGAATCGTTTGTTTTTTCAGCGGAGCGACTCTTGATTTAGAACAAACTAAAGATACATGATGTTTCTCGTAATTATCAGTCGTTCTAATATAAAATACGCATCCAAAACCAGATTCACTCGCATCTCCAAAACCGTGTAACTCAATTGAATTATGTTGAGGGGATAAGATGCATCGAGGAACGGATATTTGTTTAAGTTGAAGTAGTTGCCCTTTAAATTCACACCATTTCTTAAGAAATGTGCTTGGGAGTTGATTATCCCATGCGAGTTCTGGTATGGTCCATAATTCTTGCATGAAGAGCTTAGCCGTTAAAATTAATGGCGCACATAATCCTAGCGGATCGAATAATTGACAAATTTCAGAAAGTATATTTCTTTTTGTCTGACTTGGTTTATTTAAACTCAATTTATCGAAAGACATTTCCAGATTGTCAGTTTTAGTATTCCATAAAAGTCCCAATATTAAAGACAGATTGCTAGTTGACGTGTCATCAGCAAGATCAGGAATATTCGAAGTAAATTTTCTGAGTTCAAATCCACCGCGTTTTAATAAATCGATCAGATCCTTTTTTAAGGCCAGTGCGTCTTCGATATTATCAGCACCAGTTAATACGTCGTCGACATAGAAATCATCTGTTAATATCTTAGATGCGCGGGGAAAGGATGCTTCGTCAATGGCCAATTGATTTAACGTTCTAGTAGCGAGGTAAGGAGCACTTGCAGTTCCGTATGTAACAGTGCGAAGTTTGTAACACTGTAAAGGATCTAGCTGTGAATTGCGCCACCAAATACGATGAAGATCTTGTTGATCGTCATGTAATAGTATTTGGCGGTACATTTTGGCTATATCAGCCGAAAATGCCACTTTGTATTTACGAAACCGAAGCACTAAAGAAAATAAATCAGTCTGAACCACAGGGCCAACCATCATACAGTCATTCAATGAGATTCGCGAAGATGACTTATGTGAAGCATTAAACACAACTCGTAATTTAGTGGTTAAACTAGATTCTTTCATGACGAAATGGTGTGGAAGATAAAATGTTTTGTTATACATACATTCGTTGATGTTCGGATTATCAACAATCTCCATATGATTTAATTGAATAAATTCTGCCATAAAATCTTTGTATTGTTGATGTATTTTTGGATTCTTGCATAATTGCCTTTCAATATTGAAGAATTGTCGTCGAGCACTTTCACTTGAAGAACCAAGCTCTTCTATTTTTGAATTAACTGGTAAAGCAACTGAATATCTTCCAGAAGGTAATCGCTTGACATTCTTCAAAAAATGATCTTCGCATAATTTTTCTTCTATCAAAAAATTAGTTTTACAAACGATGGTTTCTAATTCCCAAAATTTTTTAATTTGGGAATCCAATACTTCTACCGAACATAGTGAATTTTCATATTGGCTTACGACATTTGACGAAGGGTATATATTTGTTTTCCCACTTATGACATAACCAAATATACTATCGTAGAACATGGGAAGTTCATCTATTACCTTAAGGGATTTTCCCGTAAACAGCTCGTGATAAAGTTCTGCCCCGATTAACATATCGATGCGATCCGGAGTATTGAAATGAGGGTCTGCTAGGTTTACGTGTGCTGGTATAATATCTTTGTTGAAGTTAATTGGCATCAACGGTAAATCACCAGTGATTTTTGGTATTACATAACATTTTATATTAATATTGTGTTCCGAAGTTCGCGATGCTAATGATAAAAATACCTTATGTCTCAGCGAAGTAATTTTGCCTCCCATTCCAAACACTTGTTTCGATGTCGGATACAATTTTAGATTAAGTAAACGACAGGTTTTATCCGTGATGAAATTCAGGTGCGAGCCACTGTCAAGTAAGACCCGCGCGAAGATATATGAGCACCGTTACTAGAATAAGCTTTAACTATTGCCGTTCCAATCATTATTTGATTTCGTGACGAAGATAGTTGTACTGGATTGTGAACATCAATTGAGGCATTTAAATTTCTGCTAAGTGGAACTTCATCAACAGTACCCAACATAACATGTTCGTCAGATGCTAACACCTTGCTTGGATTTTGTACTGATGATTGGTTTGCATTAGTCTTTTGCATTTCATTTGTGGTACCATCAACATTATTTATCGTGCTTTGTGATTGACATACATGCGACGATGTATTTGGTTTACGATCAAGATTGAAATGTAAAAGACTGTGATGCTTTAACTTACATTTACTGCAACCCGGGCTGGTACAATTGCGAACATTATGCGATGAACTCAAACAATTTGTGCATACACGCTTGCCTCTAATATATTCATATCTCATTTTTGGCGTAAGCTTGGTATCACCAAAATCTGGACATGAATCAATCACATGGTTACCATTGCAGTAGAGACAAGACTGAAAACTCGACACCAATGTGGATGCCCTTTTGTGTTGTTGAAAATTATTTAAATTGGGTTTCGATATTACCTTTGATGAATTAGAATATTTCAGAGCCCCTAATAATCGAACACGAGCTTGTAAGATTTTAATAAAACTATCAAAGGTAAGCAAGGTTTGATCATTAGACCCTTTAATTACATCTGCACGCGACGAATTGTCCAGCTTTTCTGATAAGTGGTGTACTAAAATTAAATTCCAACTTTCAACTGGCACCTTTAGAGATTTTAATGAATTATAATGCTTGACAGTTTGATCTATAAATAATTTGGTACCGTTGGTTTAATGTCATACAACTGTTTAAGGTACATCCTTTGTATTCTATTTTCGTTATTGTACTTGTTGTATATAGTATCCCAAGCTAGCTTATAATTATCAGATGTAACTGGTATTCCTTCGATCAAGGAGTAAGCAGTACCAGCACTTATGTGGGAAATAAGATAGTGAAATTTTATGGTGTTATCAATAGTTCGCTTATGAATTAATTCTGTAAAAATGTCGCGAAAACGTAACCAATCAGTTTCTAAACCACTAAAACACGGAAGCTTTATCTCAGGCATTCGCATTTCTAATGATGCTGAAGAAGGATTCGGAATATCTAACACAGAATTATTTTGAATCGATACATTGGAAGTTTCTTGTTTTTTAATTCCGTGAATACTATTTAGAATATCACTTTCAAGATTCCCGTACTCGTCTTCAAATAATTCTCTATCATTAAGTGCAGAAACATCTAGCAACTCAATTTTGGACTGGATATCGCCATATTTATCGTACACACCACGTAATCTATGCAGTATGGATTCGCAAGATCCTATAGACGTAGAACTTCCACCACCATATTTCCTTTTCAAAATTGTCATTTGCCCTTTATAATAACTTCGCTGCTTTTTTAGAACATCTAATTTAACAAGTTCGTCTTGTGTAAGCGGCATTTTTGTAACCAACAGGATCAAACTTAACGCGTGATATTTCGAAAACTTGAATTCTAATCGTAAGATATTTTTGAATTTGAATGATTATAATTTACAAAACTAAACTAATAATCTAAACTGAGATTTATCAAATTAAGTTGAATTGAATCAGAACGCGTTATAAATGTTATATGGGAATGTCACTGAAACTTAATTATTTTGTTAATTAACTTACATGTATACCCAGTCAACCATAGATTTATAGATTTGAAGCTGCTTTGTTTATGGTTAGAGATGTTCATGCGATGCAGGAATTTCCGAAAATAAAATCAGCATATGTGTAGTAAAGCTGATACATCCATATAATTGTAATAACTGCATACACTGCGTTGTTGAATTTTTCTTATTGAAAACTAGTGATTGTTGTTTTGTTACGTCTCGTTTTTACAACCATTGAAGGTCGTGATGAGTTTGCGCACCACGCGATGAAACTTTTATTATTGCGGTTGAAACACGTTCAATTTGTAAACACCACAAATACATACGATGATGATGCTTTTACAGTTGATACTGTTTCGATCGAAGAAGCACAATTTATGTAGTAACTGATCAATTGCAAATTGATTTTTTCATTGAACGATAAATACAATGATTCGAATAATTATATCGACGAATAATATGTATTATTATTATTGCCAAATCACT
The DNA here is from genome assembly GCA_963556165.1 of Tipula helvola. Taxonomy (NCBI): domain Eukaryota; kingdom Metazoa; phylum Arthropoda; class Insecta; order Diptera; family Tipulidae; genus Tipula; species Tipula helvola. The sequence goes on from OY744483.1 coordinate 226,071,487, forward strand.
TATTATGGTAAATTATATTATATACTAAGATGCTGAACCACGTATTGAACATACGATGTTAAATTACGGTCTTGTATAACAAAAGATCAAACTGAATCTTATAACAAGTTCCGTTCACTGATTAATTGTTCAATCGTTGTATTAATCCAAGGGATTTTCAGGCCGCATCCGGCTCGAAGGACCAATAATGTAAACTCTGTGGTGGTCAATTTAATTTTCGACGATTGAACGCACCGTTTACGATTTTATGTAAATGTTTGTGTCGAAGAATTGGTATTATTCCAAATGAAACTGCACAAAGGAAACTACACTAAACACTCACAATTTATAGTTATTTATTTATTTGTTTATTAATTTATTTATTTTATACTAACTTTTAACTTTTATCAAAGACAAATTTATAAATGCTTAATTTTATTTTAATATAATTTTTTATATACAAAGTTTTAATGTTGCTTCAATAAGCTGTAATAATCGAATGATAATCCAACATATATTTTTTTTTGTTCAAAAAATCCGCAGTAGCAACAAACCGACAAATTACTTGGAGACACGCGTTGCCCGTTATCAATTAAAGTTACCATTACAATGACGTTAAGCACATCATAGATACAAATCGATATGAATATAAATTTAGGGCTTTCCAAGTTCATGGGTTTCAGCTGCTGCGAGTATTTTTACATTAATATCAGTATTGCGTAAACAAAGGTGTTAAATATTAAAATTTTTGAAAATATTTTTTTTTATTACATGACACATAAAAGTTTTAAATAGAGCTTGGCGGATACAAAAAATCACCGGTTATATTTTTTAATATGTATCAATTAAAATTAATATTACATGGTGTATTTTAACGTACAAATTATTTGCAACTTTAATTAATTATAATGAAGTTATTTATTTAATAAATTTAACATATGTTTCCTAATTTTAAAAATAAAATACAAATTCGTGTTATGGAAAATGTATTCCATTTATTCCAATTCGTTTTTTTATTACTTTACATACGGAATATTCCTAGGTCACGTGATCAATATTCTATTCGTTCTGTTCCTTCTGTGGAATGAATAAAAAAAAACACCCTCAGTCAATCACTTTTGGGTTTAACATGTATCTTTAGTATATATTCGACCTAAACTGGACAGATCACATGGTGTAAACGGTAGTTACCCAAATTTGGTTAGGCAAGTAAAATGTGTGACCTAACCTAAAATAGGTCAACTAGAAATATGGTGAAAACGGTTCAACCTAAGGAATTTCGATTTTTTCAATAGACGCGATTTGTTAATTATCATTTTTACAGCACAAATAATGAATAAAAATAAAAATATTAAATTTAAAATAAATAAATGCCAAAATGATATAATATTAAATATAAATACATTTATTGAAATATTTTAATTTTTGACGTTTGGACCAAATGCGACCTATATTTATTGTGGTGTAAACGGTTGGAAAATGGACTAAAATAGGTCGCCATTTAGGTCAGTTCACTAAATATTTCGTTGTGTAAACTACCTCATTCACACTCGGTCGGGAGTGAGCTGAGGAGTATGATTAAAAATACGCATAAAGCCGCATCCACACGAAGTGTGTTATGTGTGCGTATTCGCTTAAGTACTTTTCACATTGCCTGTAGATGTGTAAACGGCCGTTTTACATCAAAAAAAAAAAACACTCTATGTATGAGTAATCGACTTTCAAAAAAAAAATTCCCATACAAAACGTAAAAATTTATATGAAAATATCTCGTTTTTTTTCGTTTTTCTCGTCTCGCATTTAATAACTTTTTAAATAAGGCATAAAATGATTTTCCGAGGATGCCACACTAAACTATGATATTTAATTATTATATTGGACAAAAAAAAATTTAATTTTTATCAAGATTTGGACTATTTACAATCAATTTTGTTTACCTAGTTTTTTAAATTTGGAATCGTAAAACAACGAGGCAGCTACAAAAAAAAATAAAAATAAAACAAAACAAAAAACTATGAAACAATTTTTTTTCTTTATTTTCATCAGTCTGCTACGGCAAACGATAGTGATAGGACGGAGTTATACATATATATTTACATTCGAGGAGGGGAAATGTAAATATGTAAAAGAAACAGCGAGTACGTTTTGTTTCTAGTACTTTGCTGTTTGTACGATTACAATATGAGAAATGCGTATTTTTATTTTAGATTGTTTGTATATAATATATGGATATGTATGTCCATATAAATTTTTTGTTGTATCGTATTCGTATGCGATCAGTTATAGAAATTTGGCATTGGTATTTTTTCCGATTACGTATATAAAAGAAAACAAAATTTTTTATTGTTCGATTTTAATTTTTGGACTGAAAAATATACAACACCGTGACTATATACAAAAGCACATTCAAAAGAAAATTATGAAAAATGGTTTATGTTGTATGAAAATTAATTTTTTTAATTTATCTAAATGCAATATTATGGCTTTTAGATATTTATAAGCTGTTTTTATTTTATAATTTGCAACATAATTACGATTTTTTTTTACAGCTGATGTGTTACAGACAAATAGTTCATAAAATGCATGTATATAAGACAAAATCAAATTTGTTATTGTTGTATTTTAATTTTGAAACTGATAAATATACAAAACCGTGACTATGTACAGAAAATTATGAAAAATGGTTTATGTTGTATAAAAATTAATTTTCATAAAACATAAACCATTTTTCATAATTTTCTGTACATAGTCACGGTTTTGTATACTTATTTCTCAGTTTCAAAATTAAAATACAACAATAACAAATTAGATTTTGTCTTATATACATGCATTTTATGAACTATTTGTCTGTATATACTTATGAAACACATCAGCTGTAAAAAAAATCGTAATTGTGTTGTAAATTATAAAATAAAAACAGCTTATAAATATCTAAAAGCCATAATGCATTTAGATAAATAAAAAAAATTAATTTTCATAAAACATAAACCGTTTTTCATAATTTTATTTTGTATGCGCACATATTCACGGTTTTGTATATTTTTCAGTCCCAAAATTAAAATACCTACGCTACAACAATAACAAATTTTTTCTCTTATCTTTTTTTACTTTGCTGTGTCTATATGGATGTAACTATGTACATAAAAAACACATCAGCTGTAAAAAAATCATATCGCATCGGAGCAAAGTACTAAAATCATTAAGTAATTTCCCCTCCTCGAATGTAAATATATATAACTCCGTCCTATCACTATCGTTTGCCGTAGCAGACTGATGAAAATAAAGAAAAAAATTGTTTCATAGTTTTTTGTTTTGTTTTATTTTTATTTGTTTTTGTAGCTGTCTCGTTGTTTTACGATTCCAAATTTAAAAAACTAGGTAAACAAAATTGATTGTAAATAGTCCAAATCTTGATAAAAATTAAATTTTTTTTTGGCCAATATAATAATTAAATATCATAGTTTAGTGTGGCATCCTCGGAAAATCATTTTATGCCTTATTTAAAAAGTTATTAAATGCGAGACGAGAAAAACGAAAAAAACGAGATATTTTCATATAAATTTTTACTTTTTGTATGGGAACATTTTTTTTGAAAATCGATTACTCATACTTTAACAACATTTCTCTAATTCGGCCTGTAAAATGTAGTGGTATTGACTTTTCATACCAGGCGCCTCGCCTCGAAATTTTTAGTTACCACACATGTGAAGCTGAGATCTTTTCATACCGGTGCCGTCGGCTTTGAACATTCGGTTGCTATCAAATATTTTATTTAGGTCCATTTTATAAGTGAATTATAGCAAGAAATGAGATATTATCAATTTGTAACCTACATATGAGCTAGATTTTTCGGTAAATAAAAAACAGTTGTGACAAAAATGTGATTTGTAGGTTATGTTGACAAAGCTCTTCGCTTTGTACTACTTTGAAATGTCGCAGTCGAGTGTGGAACGCATTGCCTTGGCCTTGTAGATAACTTCATTGCAATAAATTTTGATTTTTTTAAATTATCACAAAAATAAATTATTTCTCAACAAATTGAATTTATTTCTATAAAATTATACGATATCAACCAAATAAAACTAATTTGCATAATTCAAAAATGAAATAAAAAATTTTTATTTTTGAAGCTCAAAGCCGAGGCGCCTGGTATGAAAAGTACTTTATTTAGCGAATGTAAAGGCGGCACCGGACGAGGCGATAATTGACAATTATATTGGCGCATATATATTTGTGCAAGTTTAGCACATGACAAATGTACCCTACACTACACACGATGCGTCCAATGGCAATTTTGAAATGAACCGTTTGTATACCATCGTCGTCCGAATATTACAGGGTTCTACGTAACATGACAGTTGTTTTGAGTTATTGCAGAATCAAAATTTTAGGGTAGTTAATTTTTCATACATACTATTTTAAAGAAGAAAAATTATTTTGTATGAATGGTTTTTTCATATTATCAATAAAAGTACTACATTTTTGTGAATTTAATAAACTTTTCATTCAAAAGTTGATATTTTAATTATATGATAGAACTTTGTTACGCAAGCAAATTAATTTTATGTGTAGAATAAGGTTCTATAATCATTTAGAACTTTGTTATATTAAACTGAATATATAGACACATTATTGAAGATTTTAAATGTTTATGTTTAATAAACGGTTCCTTTTACTAAATTGCATTTATTTGAAATATTTAGAAGAAAGTTAAAAAAAACTTTCCAGGGCCTAGATTCTGATAAAATGACAATTTTTCGTGACATTTTGTCATTAGTACAAAATATTGTCACAGAAAATTTGCGATTCTGACGAAATGAGTTATGACATTAACAGCAGTTTACAGTAGTTGCATTTCTAGTTTACCGCAGTTATATTTTAAGGTCACTTTTAATGACATTTCTCATTTTTCTCAAGTGCTTATGTTGGTTATTTACAAAAATATAAAATTTAATTAATTAAAATTATTAAAAAAATTGGTTAATTATAAAATTTGATATATTGTTGCTTTTCTTAATATTCTAAATTAATATTCTAAAATAATTACTGATTTTTAGCAGTTTCTAGATAATTCTGGAGAAACCCGACCACAAAATCTTTCTGAGCATTTGTCGCGTACGAAGAGCTCGATGATGCACACTCAGTTACAGCTACACATTATTGTATATAAAAATACGAGTAGATAAAATATTGTTTTATTTTAATTAAAATGTAAACAATTAAAATTTATAATATGTATAAGAATTATAAAAATTAACAAAATATACTCACACATATTTTATTTTAAAATGCAGTGAGAAAAGTCACGAAAAACCAAATCAATGACAATTTTGTTTAATTTGTCATTTTTTTTCTTGTGACATTTTGAAAAAGTCACATCATCAGAATCGCATTTTAGAACTCACGACCATATTGTCATTTTATAGCAGTTCAAATTTTAGTACAAAGTCATAAAAAATTGTCATTTGTCATTTGTCACTTGATCAGAATCTAGGCTCTGGTTTGATGAAAAATGATGCAAGAAATTCATTCTCTTTTAATTAAAAAGGTTTAGTTTTTGTTAAATCTGCTTTATTAAAACGTTAAAATAAAAATAAAATAAAATATGTTTAATTCATTTGAAAAAAAAACTAATTAAATAATTCAGTCTTTAAGTTTACTTTAAAGGAATATCTCACAATTCATCTTTTTGGTTTTTTAAATCCGGCTAGTTCTGATTAGTTTTTTTCATTTCAATTAAACGTTTAAAAAACTCACGACCTACGGTTGGCATAAATTTTAACATCGCAGTAAACGACTTTAATTTTTGAATTGGAAGTTCAGTTTTTAGTTTAATAGGTTTCGGCTCAGGTAATTCCCTATATTGTTTGTTTCCAAATTTTTTAGCACGTCTTGGAAGTAGGTTCTTTAAATTTACATCAGTGAACTCTTCTGTAGGGTCATGAGATAATTTGTAACTCATAGCAGTTAACGAATTGCTAAACTGCAGTTCGACGACTTTTGCAAATGGAACTTGTTTGAAGCAGAAAAACGTTGTACAATCCTTAAAATTTGTAAAATCATCTGGACGCATCTGCAAAATTCTACAAAATTTTCCTTTAAACTTAGCCTTAGTCATTATTCTCATGAACGATATTGGTGAAAAAAACTCTCGGTTCCGAAATATTTTATCGAAACAGCTGTGTACGTTGTCAATTTCCTGGATACAGGAATGTCTTGGAGTGGAAAATCGCATTGTTATTTTAGACAGTAATGGATGATGTTTTAGAAAATCGATGATCGCAAACGAAATAATCGAATTTCGATTTTGCGGCACGCACGAATCGGACCATAAAATTAGTTCCGTAAATTCAGGGTTGTCTTTTAAAATCGCATTCAAAATTTTAATTAAGGCACTGGCTATATCATTCCCTGCTCTTCCCGTTAGACTCTCGTTCCAAATGCTGCAATAAACCGCTTTATTTGTTGATAGTTGCGCGGTTAAATTGTATAACGTATGAGGAATGAAATATGGACAAATGTAAAATGTATTTGTATTTGTATTGTACAACCAAAAATAAAAATTTCCTTGTTTTTAAATAAGGTGGTTCCCGTATATTTTATAAAAAATACATTACAACTGCGTCATTTTACGATTAGTTACAAAAATGTCGTTGTTACAAGTAGATCGTCGTAAATTAATTTATAAATTTTGTCAGGAAAATCCAGACAAAAAAAAGAACGAGATTTTTCACTACTTCAAGGATCTTGGATTCAAAAAATCCTTTATCTACAAAACAATTAAACTGTTTGAGAATAATGAACCTGTGGAAAGAAAACCCGACTCTGGTAAAAAATGTCAACTACAAGGTAGCAAAGTTCGAATGAAATTGAAACGTGAAACAGTGGGTCGAACTGCAAAATCGTACAGACAACTGGGTAAAAAATATCAAGTTGCCCCAAAAACTATCAAGAAATATTTACAAAGTATGAATATTCAACGCAAACCCAAAAAATCGGCACCAGCAACTACAGACAAACAATTAGCTACAATCAAATCTAGATTAAGAGTGCTTTCCCAAACATATTTCGCTGCTTCTTCAGCTTATAAATGTGTGATGGATGATGAAAGTTATTTCACTGTTGAAGGTAATGAATGGCAGCCAAAATACTACTACGAGTCTCCCGATCACAAAGCACCAGAAAAGGAGAAGTTTATTCATAAGACCAAGTTTCCAGGTAAAGTTATGTTGTGGTTGGCTATTAGCGAACGAGGTGTCAGTGACCCAGTATTTTTCAAAAGTGGTTTGGCGGTTAATGCGCAAACAAAATGATTTTTTGGCCTGATTTGGCATTTTCACATCATGCCAACGCAACATTATCTGATTTACGTCAACGCAGAATCGAATTTATCCCTAAAGACTATAACCCACCAAATGTTCCACAACTAAGGCCCATTGAAACTTTTTGGGCAAATCTGAAGAGAATGGAGATAAAAAGAGATTTAAAGAAGATTGATACATCAGGAACGCAGGCGGCAATGAAAAGAGTGCCAGAAAGGATCAGGAAAGCGAATCGATATGGAGCGCAAATTTTTCTGTAAATTTTATCTAAGAATTAAAGTTTTAAATAAATTATGGATTAAAATCGTTTGATTAGTAAATAATTTTTTTTTTACTTTTTTTTGTTTGTCCATATTTTATTCCTCATACGTTATATTCAATTTACTTAGGTAGTAAAAGCAGCTGACTTCGGCTTTCGGGCAGGTCACGACATTTTGCAAATCAAAGCAGATCACTGGTACCGTTGCTTGTCTATCGTTGTCCCTTTTTTGTCTAGCAAAGGTTTTTTCTTTGTCATGATTTTGGTATTTCATTTCTATTTTGTTCGATATGATATTCGAACTTTTTAATATTTTATATTCTTCACATAAATCACACCTATCTTTTTAGGAATATGAAAGCTCAAGTTAAATTCGTTATTAAATATTTGACGGTAAACATTATGTTTTGCTGGCTCTAACCCACCGCTCAGCATTTTTTCTTTGTACCATTCATACATTTGGCTGACGGAAAGGTGCGGTTCCAGATATTTTTTGGAACTCGATTTTCGACAATAATGAGAGTCAATAACCGGAAACGAATTTATATGCTCCCTAATGGCCTGTCTGATTTCGTTCGAAATAATTTTTTTGGGGTGTTGGCCTTGTTTTGATTTTTTAACAACTCCGGATACTAAATCTTTCCTATTGTAAGCATTATGTATCATCTTTTGACTTACGGCAAGCGTTCCTAAAAAGAAATCTTTGCATACTTTTAGTTTGTTGTCCCGAATTATGAAGAAATACTTGTACGTGTAATTTCGTACTTTCTTTTTTATATTGGAGTTAAGTGTTCTTCGTACAGGCTCATTTGTTTCTGACGACATTAATATAAAGGTTATTTTACCTTCGTAATCGATATTATAAAAGTCGTTAAATATATTAGTTCGTTCTTCTTCCGTTATCAGTTTGCAATTACCTTTGCAATTCTTCAGCCATTTTTCAGTATTTCTAATTTGTTTTGCTTGGACAGTTTTATTTCTTACCGATACGTATTCCTTTCCAGACTGGCGTAGTATTTTCCTTTTGTAAGATTTCCATTCTTCTTCATTTCTTTGCCTTTTTCGAACTTTAGTCGCATTTGAGTCTAGTACTTCCTCCAGATATTCTATATTGAGGTATTCTTCCGATTGTTCAGGTTCTGCGTTAGCTGTATTATTTGTCGAAACAGGTTCCTGTAGTTGACAGGTTTGTTGCACTAATCCATTATTAGATAAAACGGTTACATCTATATTCTCAATAGCTACGTTTTCCACCTCACACAGCTCGTTATTAATAACTAAATATGTAGTGGTTGTCTCATTTTTAAATAATGGTATCTGATTAATATCGTTTGCATCATTAACATCCATATTAAAATGAACTTTTATTTCGTCTACACGTGAACCTTTAACATAATAAAATTATTTTAACAGTATTTTAATAATATTAGTTAAATTACCTGATGTGCCAAAAAATGATGTAGCTCGTACAACTGAATTGCACGAATGATAATAACTGAAACTGACAACTAGACGAACACAATCACAAAATTCTATTTATATAGTAAAACGACATGGAGAAAATCGAATATAAAACCAGAATTATACAGTACTAAGTAACAAATATAGAACCTAATAATATTTTAAGGAAAGAATGACGATTACAAAGTTCTATAATATACAAATACAAATACAAAGTCCTATTTAACTTAATTTCTATGTATTTAGTATCAACATTGTTTCAATGCTAAAGGTTCTATAGTCAGATAGGACCTTTTACCAGAAATTTAGGTTCAAAATGCACATAGGACTTAGAGGACTTAAAGTGTCACAGTATCTATAGAACACTCGCCCGTACAACATAGAACCTTATAAATCCAAAATCTCATTTTTTACAAAAATGTCGTTTAGAACCCTATAATTCTAAAGCGACGATATGGGCTGATGTACATTTTGTGGTATATTCCAAACTTAAAATACAGCTGCGGCAAAAATAATAGTAGTGAATGAATCAAGATTATTCAATACAAACTGCCTGAAAACAAAACATAGTTTTTAAAAAATGTTGTTTTCCAAATTTACATTATTTATTACATAATAAGAAAATAATATCATAATTTTATTTAAAAGTATGAAAAATTCGAATATGTTGCAATTATGACGTAGCACTACTATTATTTTTGCCGCAACTGTATATTTTTTGAACAAACACTTTTTAATAATATTAAAAAGCCTGTAATTATCTAATTATTAATTTTTTAAGCTTGGGCGAAGAAGTCCACAACCGAACTTTTTAACTTCATAGGCTCTTGAATTGGAACATGCATATTATTCTCGCTAAGGTTTTCTTTTGAAACTGGGTTAATTTTCAACGTAGTAGGTGAATTTCCTTTACTATTCATTGATTGATGAAATAATAGGTTATCCAATTTGTCAGAAAACGAGCTTGTTTCCACTCATTTTCCTGATAGCGAAAGATCTCGAGTATCCGCTTCCTGATATTCGTTCCATAGCTTTGAATATGTAAGAAACATATACCGCCAATTCCGATAAATTCTCGTGGTGTTCGCATTTTCTCCAAAAGTATTAATTAATCGGACTGTTCTTTCTTTAAAATGTATGGCTTTCACATAAGCTAATGTCACGAAATCAAGCGGTGGTGAGTTTCCCTGTTCCTCTGTTGATTTACACAGATCGTCATACCGTTCACTACATATTTGTATTTCTATTTTAATGTTATTTACGTGTGTATTTTTAGATGATAACATTCAACCAACTGTTCAGCCCTCAAAGTATTAATTAAAATCTCTTTAGCGCCACTGTCTCTGCTAGAAAGATTCCTAACGAGATATTCTACCTCAAGTTCTGGAGGACTTAGTAATTGAATATATGTATATAATAGGATCAATTGTGCTTCGGACAAAAAAAATTGAATTTAAACTAAATTAGAATAACGTTGTTATTGTTCAACAAAAAAAAAAATTGTATGCCGTATGAGAAAAATCAATTAATTGGTTACTGTAAACTCAGGCCCGATTGTATGAACGCGGATAGAAGATTAATCGGCGGATTAATCGTCGCTTGGATTGTATGAACGACGATAAATACGAAAATTAATCCAAGGATTCTTTTCTATCCACTGTTTTTATCTTCTCTTTTAGTTGTCTAAAACAGTGGATAGAAAATGTTTTTTTTTTTGACATAATTTTAATTTTATTTGTTTGGTTCGGCGGAACATTTTGATTGTTGTTGCGTTTATTGAAAAAAAAATCGGAATGGAATCAAAAAACGTAAAATTTCAAATGCCCAACTCGAATTTTTTTTTTCTATTGTAGAAAAACATAAAAAAATACTTTCCTGTACAATAAGTACATACATAAGAATGTAAATAAACAATAAATTAAATTTGAAACGTCAAAAAAGTGTTGACACTCCAAAATAAACTGCAATAAAAACTGCAATAAACAGAGGATGGAATTTTTTTATCCGTGTTTATACAATCGACGAAAAAAAAATCGTCGGTTGAAGATTAATCTGTATCTCCGGATTTTTTTTAATCTTTCCGTGTTCATACAATCGGGCCTAAGTAATACAATAAATTTTCCAATATGACTTGGGTCGTACAATAACAAAATATTATTTAAAAGTAATATTTATATATTTAATTGTATTATGAATATTTGTAAATCAAATATTCCAACAATATTTAAAATATTTTCATCTAATATCAAAAATGTATCTTTAAGTATACTTTTTATTTTTTTACATATTTTGTTTATTAAATCTTGGTCGATAGTGATGCGTTACGCCTAAGAAAAAATGAATTGAAAACTAACAAAAAAAGTTTGGATACTGTACATAAGTAACTGAATTAATTCTAATGAATGTTGAAACAAATGCATGAACAACTGTAGCTTAACCAGTGAGACGTAATCCAGATTCACTAGATGCTCAATCACCGGCTCTGAAACAACATCAATCCAATTCACTTCACCACTCACCAGCACCCGAATTCCGGTTCAATGATAAATGAAAATGAGAAATGACTTGATTTTTTATTTCGCCTACTCTAATTAAAAATGCAACCGACTAGTTGAAATAAAAAATCAAGTCATTTCTCATTATCATTTGTCATCGAACCGGAATTCGGGCCCAGATAACTGAAGGAGTAAAACTTTAGGAATATTGATGGGAAACGGGAATTGGAAACTTCTATGCAGAACTCAGTAGTCCAACTAGCTTTACAAGGAACTCATGAAATTCATTCATGTATCAACATGTATACTTAGACTCTGTATCAATACATTTATTCCAGACGGGGAAAAGGATATAAATATTGGAAAGGGAGTAAAACAAACGCTGCTTTTACTAAAGAACCATAAGAGGGAAGTCACGAAATCATCGTGTATCAACCAATGATGACTCTGAAAGCAAGCAACATTTGTTGTGTTAAATCAAAAAAAAGTTTAAAAAAAAAAACAAAAATAATAAGAATGATTTTTGTAGCAACCAACCGCTAACAATCTAAATGTACAATATTAATGTATCGCGAAAATTAATTATTAATAATAAAAATAAAGTAATTAAACTATTGATATAATAACATGAAGATTCGAGAGATCAAAGAAAATTTGCAAAGGTAAGTTATTTATATTAAAAAGCGGTTCTTCTGGAAGCGTCTGTTGAGTGGAGAGGCTACTTGGATTGCTTATTAGGTCTACCAAATATAAATACACAAATGTTAAACTAGAAAACCTTATTTCACGATAGTTTACTTATGCGGTATCCATATTACGTTATATTAATTTACTGGAAATTTACTCTAAAGAAAACAAAAAAATTATTCTAACCGTGTGGTTTTGATGACCTTAGAAACATGCGGTTTAACGGTTAAACAACGGTTTAAAGCATGACTTTCAGGTCCCTGTTTCGGCGCCATTTTGTTACGTATCCTTTCACGACAACCAACACGTTATGATTTAGGATATCTTCGGTCGGATATTGGAGGGTTCTTTGTTGTCGTAATTTCTGGGATACCACAATCCATCGTGTTGCTGATAAAAAACAAACTCAACCTGAAGCGAACGCAATTCATCCTCTCATTATCCAGTTCTTACATCACCATCGACCAATAGAAAAACTAATCTACTCCATAATAATTTTAATTACTTTTATTCAAAACAAAACAACACATAAAAAACCTGACATCTTGTGTCAGCTAATAGTGCTTAATATTCTATTACTTTGTATCATATTATATACTATATAAACTTTCTTAGAAATTAGTGAATATATAAGGAAAATTGGATGTTAAATTAACGCGTTTATATGATACTAGCTGAGTTACCCGGCGTTGCACGGGAGGTATATAATTCAAATACCTTGATTGTTATGCAAGAATTCTCTCTTTACATCGCTGTATTTGAAAGCATGATTTGTATTTTCGAATATTTTTTAGAAAATGTCTGGATAACTCAGTAGTTCCGGAGACGTAAGCTAGAAGAGGTTCAGGTGGATCATCCAGAGGAGGTAAATTCACTTTTCCATTTCAACAACACATTCCAGGCGATTCATTGTGAAACTTTAAAGCATGACAATACAAACAAATGTTTTCCATTTGCCCAATTGAAACATTGTAATCATAGTCTTTCTCGTAATTGAATGCTGCTAACTTTAAATCACCTCTAAAAGTTTCTATTAATCGTCCATATCGTAACCGATCGACTTCCAGCCGGGCCTCACGATGTTCAATGGTTTCAGTAGCTCTAGAAGAAGACATTCTGCTTCGAACATTTTCAAGTCGTGTTTCACGCTGTTCAGTTGTTTCATCGGCTCTTGAAGAAGACATCCTGCTTCGATCGTTTGCAAGTCGTGTTTCGCGCTGTTTAGTTGTTTCATTAGCTCTAGAAGAAGACGTACTGCTTCGATCATTTTCAAGTCGTGCTTCACGCTGTTCGCTTGATTCAGCCACCCTTGCGGCTCTAATCTTCTTCGACTTTGCAGTTACCTGCCCAATTGATCTTTTTTTCGGTGGCATTTTTAAGCAAAAATGAAACGTGTAGCTAATTAATCAGGAATGACGGGCATTCAAAACAGAAATTAGTATTAATTTATCAAAACGATTTTAATGTTCCCTTCGATACGTTTCACCGCGAACTGTGTTTGAAAATGTCTTTACGGAATTTTTTATAAGCAAAATCAAATGTTATCTACAATCAAAAGGTAATCATAGATTAACACGTTTATAAACTGAAAACTTAAATCTAATAAGAATGTATATTCACTTGAAATAATATTTAATACATGGAAAATAATCACCAACAATTATTTTATTGCAATATAGCTAACTAATCGAGAACAACGGTAAAGCGGCGATCGGTAAAGCGGCTAAGGCGTTATTTCAGAACAATCAAATAATTGTATCTTTACATGCAAAAATGAATTTTTGATTGCTAACTAATCGAGAACAACGGCATCCGAAACACAAATTAATATTAATTTATTCAAAACGATTAAAACTACGTCCACTTCGATACGTTTTACCGCGAACTGTGGCTGAAAATGACATTTCGAAAAACAAAAGAAGTTTTTTCAAACTAAGGCAATTTTACACGTGCAATAATTTGAATCCAAGGATGTTTCTTGTAGAAGATGCTATTTTCAAATATAAAATGCTAGTACTTTTCAAAGTAAATCAGTTTATACGTACAATATTTTTTAGTACCTTTCCTAGAATTGATTTTATGATTAAAATATTTAAGTAATAAACTAAATAAAGTAATAAACTATTGGCGTTTAGTATGAAACTACTATTTTCATTAAAAGCCGCCGGTTGCAATAGTGGATTAAAATAGAATGTTAATTATTTCTGAAGTTATGTGGAAATTAGAACTCGCTGACTATGGTAGGTACATTTCAAAACAGGATATGATAAATAGGATATCATTAGGGCAACCAAAAATATGCAATAACAAATAATTTTTTTCCAGTGCACGAATTTTGAAAAGAGCAAGATATAAATCCGTTTCATGAAAAACCAAACATTTTAAGCCCTACTTGTTAGTGCATATTTTTGCATATTTTGCTAAAATGGCATATTTTTGCATATTTCGCCCAAAAGAACGTATTTTGTATCATTTTCCAAATTTTATAAAAAAAAATTTCGCAGACAATTTTTATTTATTTATTTATTTAATTTTTTAAATTTCCTTATTACCGCAACTAGCGGTGTTACTAGCAGTAAATATCAAAATGATTTTGTCTTTAGGGTGTATGTTATACGAATTTCTGATTCAGGTATTCCTCGATGGTGGCTAGTTTATACCAATAGTAATTTTTTCACTCATAGTGGTTCCATAGTTAGTCCACCATTGGTCGGCTTTTTGAAGATTCGATTATAATTTTAGGGGATAGTTTTGAGAAAGATAAAAGCTGTTTATATCAGATGCAGCACCGTACATGATGAAAGCGGCCCGGGCAATACAAACTTTTTACCCCAAAATTACACATCTAAATTTTTTGCCTTTCTCACGGTCTTCATCGTCTATACCAATTTATAAGAGGGTTTTATCCTAAGGTCCGCCTTATGTCGAATATCAAAAAAATATTTTTAAAAGCTCCGTCGAGATTCAAGATTCTTAAAAACTACAGCCCGGGCTCGCATTTCCTCCATAGCCAACAACCACAAGATGGAGAACTTGGCTAGATGCTGTTAAGTTGTACGCCAATAATTTTGAAGATATTATTGGTGTATTTGATGCATTGGGCGATGAGGAGGCAGCCTCAATCAAAATATCAAAACAGCTGTTATGTGACATAGAAAAGTAAAGGCAGAATGCATTTTTATTGCAGCAAATTATGGTTTTCTCGACGGGTCCTTTACTAAATTGGAAAGTTCTGGGCTGCAGTTTGCTTTCATATTTTTTGCTGTCGTAATGTGTTATTTAGTCGTTTTTATCAAATTTGAAGGGACAATTATTTTGAACACATATTTTCAGTTTTTTAAAGCATATTTTGAATGCATATTTCAACATTTTTAAAGTATATTTTAAGAGCTTAAAAACGATTTTATAGTGCATTTTTTGGTTGCCCTAGATATCATTAAACAGTACATGTCAAACCAGTAAAAATGGATTATTAGTAAGGATAATATAAGTGTTCAGAGATTTGTCTTCAGTTAAAGTGATGAAAGATTGTCTTAAATTTAAATTAATAAAATTAATTTGAATAATTAAATCAATTATAGTAGAGGTATGATTTGTGTATAACAATCGCACTTTAGATATCCTTTCTGGTGTATAAATTTGCGGCTAAGGCGCTATTTCGGAACATTTAAATAATTGTATCTATACATATAAAAATGAATTCTTGATCCAGGGCAGACTTCCGGATTGGAGCATGTCACTAATTTCATATAACCCCTTTCCTAAAGTCATTCCCGTCAAAAAAAATCTTAAAAAAATTGAAATTTCAGAAAAAATGTGTACCACAGCCCCTAGACCCCGGGGTCCAGCCCCTTCAAAAGTATCGTGGGCTTGGTCCTGAACATGCAACATATACATGGTAAAAATTTCATGGCGGTGGGTAAAGCGGCTCAGGCGTTATTTCAGAACAATTAAATAATTGTATCTTTACATGTAAAAATGAATTTTTGATCCAGGGGCGAACCCCCCGAATTCGAACATGTCTCTTATTTCATATAACCCCTTTCCAAAACTCATTCTCGTAAAAAAAATTAAATTTTTGAAAAAATTTGTACCATGGCCCCTAGACTCCGGGGTCGAGCCCCTTTCACAATATCGTAAGATTCGTCCTGAACATGCAACATTTGCATGGTAAACATTTCATGGCGATCGGTTGAGCGACTGAGAAGTAATTTTGAAATAATCAAATATTTGTATCTATACATGTAAAAATTAATTTTTGATACAGGGCTGGGCCCCTCGGATTCCAACATGTCAGTAATTTCATATAACCAGCCCCATAAACTCATTTTCGTGGAAAAATTTAAAGAAAATTAAAATTTTCGAAAAAATTTGTACCACAGCCCCTAGACCCCGGGGTCCAGCCCCTTCCAAAATATCGTAAGGTTGGTTCTGGATATGCAACTTGTACATGGTAAAAATTTCATGGCGATCGGTTGAGCGGCTGAGACGCCCATTCGGAACAAACAAACAAACAAACAGGAATTCATTTTTATATATATAGACTAGCTGAGTTACCCGGCGTTGCACGGGAGGTATATAATTCAAATACCTTGATTGTTATGCAAGAATTCTCTCTTTACATCGCTGTAGTTGCAATCACATATGAAAAGAAAATTATAAGTAGCTGTATTCACTAATTAGCTAATTAATCAGGAATGACGGGCATTAAAAACAGAAATTAGTATTAATTTATCAAAACGATTTTAATGTTCCCTTCGATACGTTTCACCGCGAACTGTGTTTGAAAATGTCTTTACGGAATTTTTTTTAAGCAAAATCAAATGTTATCTACAATCAAAAAGTAATCATAGACTAACACGTTTATAAACTGAAAACTTAATTCTAATAAGAATGTATATTCACTTGAAATAATAATTAATACCTGGAAAATAATCACCAACAATTATTTTATTGCAATATAGCTAACTAATCGAGAACAACGGCATCCGAAACACAAATTAATATTAATTTATTCAAAACGATTAAAACTACGTCCACTTCGATACGTTTTACCGCGAACTGTGGTTGAAAATGACTTTTCGAAAAACAAAAGAAGTTTTTTCAAACTAAGGCAATTTTACACGTACAATAATTTGAATCCAAGGATGTTTCTTGTAGAAGATGCTATTTTCAAATATAAAACGCTAGTACTTTTCAAAGTAAATCAGTTTATACGTACAATATTTTTTAGTACCTCTCCTAGAATTGATTTTATGAAACAATCATTGATTATTTAAGTAATAAACTAAATAAAGTAATAAACTATTGGCGTTTAGTATGAAACTACTATTTTCATTAAAAGCCGCCGGTTGCAATAGTGGATTAAAATAGAATGTTAATTATTTCTGAAGTTATGTGGAAATTAGAACTCGCTGACTATGGTAGGTACATTTCAAAACAGGATATGATAAATAGGATATCATTAGGGCAACCAAAAATATGCAATAACAAATAATTTTTTTCCAGTGCACGAATTTTGAAAAGAGCAAGATATAAATCCGTTTCATGAAAAACCAAGCATTTTAAGCCCTACTTGTTAGTGCATATTTTTGCATATTTTGCTAAAATGGCATATTTTTGCATATTTCGCCCAAAATTTCACCCAAAAGAACGTATTTTGTATCATTTTCCAAATTTTATAAAAAAATTCATTCAAAATTCATTCTCGTAAAAAAATTTAAATTTTTGAAATAATTTGTACCATGGCCCCTAGACCCCGGGGTTCAGCCCCTTTCACAATATCGAAAGATTGGACCTGAACATGCAACATTTGCATGGTAAACATTTCATGGCGATCGGTTGAGCGACTGAGAAGTAATTTTGAAATAATCAAATATTTGTATCTATACATGTAAAAATTAATTTTTGATCCAGGGCTGGGCCCCTCGGATTCGAACATGTCTCTTATTTCATATAACCAGCCCCATAAACTCATTTTCGTGGAAAAATTTAAAGAAAATTAAAATTTTCGAAAAAATTTGTACCGCAGCCCCTAGACCCCGGGGTCCAGCCCCTTCCAAAATATCGTAAGGTTGGTTCTGGATATGCAACTTGTACATGGTAAAAATATCATTGCGATCGGTTGAGCGGCTGAGACGCCCATTCGGAACAAACAAACAAACAGGAATTCATTTTTATATATATAGATACATGTAAAAATGGATTCTTGATCCAGGGCAGACTTCCGGATTGGAGCATGTCACTAATTATAACCTCTTTCCTAAAGTCATTCCCGTCAAAAAAATCTTAAAAAAATTGAAATTTGAGAAAAAATTTGCACCACAGCCCCTAGACCCCGGGGTCCAGCCCCTTCAAAAGTATCGTGGGCTTGGTCCTGAACATGCAAC
Organism: Tipula helvola; assembly: GCA_963556165.1. Taxonomy (NCBI): domain Eukaryota; kingdom Metazoa; phylum Arthropoda; class Insecta; order Diptera; family Tipulidae; genus Tipula; species Tipula helvola. The sequence continues at coordinate 226,090,079 of OY744483.1, forward strand.
ATATACATGGTAAAAATTTCATGGCGATGGGTAAGGCGTTATTTCAGAACAATCAAATAATTGTATTATTACATGTAAAAATGAATTTTTGATACAGGGGCGGACCCCCCGAATTCAAACATGTCTCTTATTTCATATAACCCCTTTCCAAAACTCATTCTCGTAAAAAAATTTAAATTTTTGAAAAAGTTTGTACCATGGCTCCTAGACCCTGGGGTCCAGCCCCTTTCACAATATCGTAAGATTGGTCCTGAACATGCAACATTTGCATGGTAAACATTTCATGGCGATCGGTTGAGCGACTGAGAAGTAATTTTGAAATAATCAAATATTAAAATTAATTTTTGATCCAGGGCTGGGCCCCTCGGATTCCAACATGTCATTAATTTCATATAACCAGCCCCATAAACTCATTTTCGTGGAAAAATTTAAAGAAAATTAAAATTTTCGAAAAAATTTGTACCGCAGCCCCTAGACCCCGGGGTCCAGCCCCTTCCAAAATATCGTAAGGTTGGTTCTGGATATGCAACTTGTACATGGTAAAAATTTCATGGCGATCGGTTGAGCGGCTGAGACGCCCATTCGGAACAAACAAACAAACAGGAATTCATTTTTATATATATAGATATAGATAGAAAAACTCACCCAATAATCTGCCGTAGAGCGCTCCTCGGATTATTATTTGTGTGACTGAAACAAATTTTAGATTATTTACACCCTTTTTTTCCGTTATGCAAGACTTTACACATTTACCTTAAACTAATAAAAAATTTTGAAAATCTAATAGAACTTTTTTTTTTTAAAGCACTAAAATCAAAAAAAACTAATACGAGAAACTAAATCGTGAATTAGAAAATTTATGAATATTTCATTTATTTCTTTCTTCTAACAAAACAATTTTTAATTTTTTTTATGTGGTTTCATAAGCACAAAATCAATATATTCATGCTAACACAGTTAGTTCCACAGCCGCAAAAAAAATGTATATACATCCGTCAATTATGTACTTTGTTGAATCCGTAGGTCATATAACTGCGCTATCTAATTCTGAAATTTCAGCTATTCACTATTACCAAAAAGTAGTGTGACCCCAATAATTTGGTCTAAAGTTATGTACTTTTTCTGTACCTGGGTAAAGTGGTTAAAGACTCACTTGAACTACTGCCACTTAAAGAAATTGCCACAGGTATCTACATGTAGTATAAAAGAAAACAATTTTACCACTGATGTTTTTTATAGAAGAAAACACCAAGAAACAATTTCTTACCGTTTTCGCCCAAAGACATATAACTATATTACTATTAATTAATTAATTTTTATTAATAAATAAATTATGGAACAAATTATTTAAATATATTTGTATATGTTGCACATAATATTACATTAAATTACGCATCCATATCACTTTTTACCAAACATGGATCACACAAATTAACCCTTTAATGCATAATGTAGCATTTCTGCATCATTTATTCTAATTTGAACTGCATTTACATTTGAGCATATTTTTTCGGTTTTATTTCGTATATTTGTTGTTCATTTGTTTTTCTATCTCGTTTCACACATTTTTTTGTTTTTTTCTGCGTTTTGAAAATAAAATCGCCATTTAAAATAAGTTAGTCGATGTTTTGCATACAGTTAGTAGTAAACATACATTTACATATGTAATTTTTTATAAATTAGAATATTGTTTTTGAATATTTATTTTAATTTTGAACGAATTGCCTTTTTATTAAGAAGCGTTATAAATGAAAAAATATTTAAATTTTATACCACAAATGCATAATGATGCAAATAGGCATAATGTCATAAAACCAATTTTCCCGGAAAACTAGCTGCTTCCAACCATTTTTACTTTGAAATTCGTTTCAACTAAATACATCTTTATAAGAAAAAAAATATTTCAATTAAAAAGAAAAAATCATGCATTAAAGGGTTAAATTGGCCAGTTTAACTTGACTTGTTTTTCCTTTTTTTTTGTATACTAATCACAATGGCTTCACGGAATAAAGTGAACAAGACAAAAAAAAAATTTGTTTCCAAATCGAAGTAAATCGGTACCTATGTACATTGTACATAGTAATATATGAGCCGTTCAGTGCACAAATTGATTAACTCCATAAAACAAAATGTTGAGAAATGCGATGAGAAAATGTACTGTATTTTAAAATTCCCTTTATAATGTAAATTCAAATTATATTGTAGAATGCATAAATATAGATATACCTTTCATAACGTGTAACCGTATCGCATGGGGTGATTTGGTTGAGCCTTGATGATTATACAAAGCACACCAAACAAAAAACCAAACGTTACCGTTACGTAGAATATCCATTCAGGGACTGTGAGACGGTTTGACTAGCGCGGCTTAGCTCAGGGTGGTCGGGATTTTTTTTCACAGTTTGATGAGGATCTTGAATAACCGTCATTGACTACTGTTTCATATATGTATATACCGTACACACGGGATAATTAAGACACAACTATAATGATAATCCAAAAATTCACTTTGCCTCATTCTAGAAAAATACTTCCAGAGAGAGAATAAACACAAAACAATATATTTTCACTCACTTCACTATTGAACGGTCCATCACTCATCCGCACGAGTATTTAAACAATTAGCACATACTTGTCTCTATCTAATGATCATTCGAAAATAAAATAATAACTCCGAAATTATAGTGAAACTTTAAGTAATAACAAATTTATTCAATAACTTAATCAATTTTATATAAAATTTTCCAATTTAACAAAATAAATTTATGTAAACTAATGCAAAGAAAAAGAAATTAAGAATTATCGTAGACTAAAGACAAAATCTAATTGTTAGAAAATAAATATAATTATATTATCAATTCAAAATAAAGAATATAATCATAATAGTTTTTATATAAGTATAACTAAATAGGATAAGTCTGAAATAGTAACGAATCGTAGAACGCAAAACAAAACCCAAAACAAAATTTAAATAAATCAACAAAAAAAAATCACTTACCACAAGGTCACATTGAAAGCGCTTCCTCCATGATCCCGGTGTAGGTACCTGTTAAATAAAAATTTGGGTATTCTTTCCCATTCACGATTTTGACAGTTATTTTTTTGTTTCACTTTCAAACTTATTCTTTTCTAAGTTACTATTTTGCCACTTAAATTAAATTAAATAATTGATAATACTAAACTGATTCTAAATAATCAAAATAAGCAAAAATAAACTAAACAAAACAGAACACTAAATAAATTGGTCATCAGCCAAAATAATAATGTAATTGGCATTCCAAGAATACAGGCCACGATATGTATTAAACTTGTCAATGAATCCAAACTGTATTCAATACAACTGACCATGGAACGGAATGCAATTACTTAAAACAAAATACAAAACTCCATGTTGTTTGAAGATGATTGTTAAATCCGATTTTATGATGAAATAAATCCAACAGGAATATCCAACGTAACTAATTCCACTTAAAGCATCTTATACTTAAAACACATGTAAAAAGGCCGTCGATTTTTCCTCACTCTCGTTTGAATTTGGGGTGTGGTTTCTTCTACGAGAAATAGAAATTCGACAAATAAAATAACAATTTTAGATGAAGTTAACACCAAAAAAATAAAAAAACAATCTTAATACGATAAATTAGATGCGCAACATACCTCAATACAAATAGTTTTAAATCGAAAAGTATTTCGATTTTCCTTAACGACCTTGATGTGGTAGTTTCCGAACAAATTAATTATTTTGTATATTTTGTTCTGGCGTTTTCGGATATACACTGTGCGAATTTTATTGTAAAAAAAAAATATTTTATTTTAATTTTATTTTATTACTTTCACCAACTCGCTGGTTCAATATCCGAAATAACAATGACCAGATTTATTATCAGATCAATGAGGGGTAAAATAAAATAAAAACAATGATAAGCTGAAGACACAACGTTTATACCAACAAAAGCCTTTTAGTGGTTTATACACAAGCTGACCATAACACATAGTCAATTTGTGACGATGTGAAACGTCATATCGTTACAATCGTGGGGCTGTCCCACACCCTAGATGAGTCTCAAGGCCGGGCACTATTATGTCTTAATGTCCTTCATATGATATGTTCCTAATAATTGCCCCTTTAGATCTTCTACTTCGACGGCTACATTACCAATAAGACTTTTAACTCGACCGATAATAAATTTAGGTGAAAGCTTAGCAGAAATAAATTTTGCTGCATTGCTGTTGGTAAAATTACGTACGTAAATGATTTGACCAGGCTTAAAGTCACGTATTCGAGCTCGTAAGTTATATCGTTTTTCGTTGTTTTGCCGTGCTTGTTTCATATGTGACAGGACCTGTTCTTGGGCTAATGATAGACGATCAGCTGGTTGAATGGTTACGGAGCAATCTTCTAGACACTTAAGATCTCTCAATAATTGATACTCGGAACCATTTGAAATCTTATGCTGCCCAAATACTAAATAATGTGGGGAATAACCGGTAGAAGCATGAATTGAATTGCGGATTGCGCACGCAATTTCTTGGAGATGACTATCCCATTCTCTATGATTTCCTGCTAGATATGCTCGAATAGCAGATAAGACCGTTCGGTTAGACCTTTCACTAGCGTTACTTTGCGGTGAGTATTTGGGGGTAGTTATATGTTTCACACTAAATTTACGAAGCAAAGATTGAAATGTTTTGGATAAAAATTGAGGCCCATTATCCGATACGATGGACTCAGGTGTACCGAACAAATGAAAAACATTGTTTTCCAAACTCTTACATACTAAAGCTGAATTAGCGCTTCGCATAGGAAATAACAAAATAAATCGTGAATAAGAATCGAGAACAATGAAGATAAATGCATTCCCGTTCTTTGTTCTAGGATAGGGACCTAAAAAGTCAATATAGAGCTGTTGTCATGGTCGATACATTGTAATTGATTTACCCATAGGAGGTTGTAGAATCGTATTGGAAGCCTTGCAAGTCTTACACAACTCACATTTGGAGATGTATTCTTTGACGCTTCTGAACATTTTAGGCCAATAAAAATAACGTTGCAATTTTTCTAAACTTTTCTCTACGCCAAGATGAGCGGAACTCGGAAGGTCATGCGCTTTCTTTATTAAATCGGGAACTAACGGAGTAGGAACGTAGAGCTTCCAACGAGGCAGATCCATGTCATTCGCGTAATCGATCCCAAATTGGTTTGTAAAATAAATTTTATCACCAACCACGCGGAGATTGCAAGAAACGTTTGATTTGGCCTGTAAAGAAGTCACTAGATCTGTGTATCCGGCATCTTGAAAATGCGGAGAATCAAAATCAATCTGGAACGGCGACATATCCAAATTAACTTCAATACCCTTAATGTTGTTTTCAAAGGAACGAGACAATGTATCCGGCACAACATTTTGGGATCCCTTTACGTGCTGGATATCGAATGAAAACGATTGCAGTTTCAAGCTCCAACGAGCAAGTCTCCCCTGGAGATCTTTTTGTGATGTTAACCATTTAAGGCTAGCATGGTCCGTAATTATTGTAAAGGTATACCCTTCAATATAACACCGAAATTTCTTCACGCTTTGAACCGCGGCGAAGCACTCAAGTTCGGTGACTGAGTAATTTTTTTGAGCCGTGTTCAATTTCTGAGAAAAATACGCTACAGGTTTTTCGGCACCTTGGCTGTCTTTTTGAAATAATACGCCACCAATGCCGCTGGAACACGCGTCACACTGAATAAAAAATCGATCATTGAAATTGGGATGCGATAATACAGGAGCGGATGTCATAGCTTGTTTTAGGCTAATAAAGGCATGGTGAGCATCCTCGGACCAACTCCATTTAGTATTTTTCCTTAAGAGGTCGGTCAATGGGGCGGAAATAATGGAGAAGTTTCTTATAAACCTTCGGTACCACCCGCACATTCCTATGAATCGGCGAATTTGTTTCCGGGTGCTCGGAATTGGAAAATCAGCGATAGCTTGAACTCTCTCCGGATCAGTGCGTAGGCAACCGTTACCCACTAAGTAGCCTAAATATTTTATTTGTTGAAGCAAAAAATGGCTTTTCTCGATATTGATAGTCAAGTTCGCAGCAGAAAGTAAAGCCGCGACCTGTGTTAGCAAATCAAAGTGCTCGTCTAAAGTCGCAGAAGTGATCAACAGGTCATCCAAATATGTGAATACTCGGTCATGCAAATAATGTGGGATCACTTTATGCATTAGACGGCAAAGGGTTTGAGGTGCGTTACACAGGCCAAACGGCATCACCTTAAACTGGAACAGAGGCTGACCTGGCACCGTAAAGGCAGTTTTATCTCGAGAATTAGGGTGTAACGGAATCTGCCAAAAGGCATCTTTAAGATCCAGGCTTGATATGAAGTAAGTTTGGTCCAGACGGCTGATCAGGCCTTCTATCAGTGGTATGGGATAAGCTTCTTTTTGGGTAACCTCGTTAAGACGACGAGCATCTAAACATAGCCGGATTTTTCCATTCTTCTTCTTAACCAAGGCAACTGGTGAGCTCCATGCACTAGTGGACTCTTCGATAACATCCATTTCCAACATTCTTTGAAGCTCCTGATTTAATTGTTGCTGAATTACCGGAGAAACTGGATAAAAACGTTGCTTTATGGGTTTGTCATCAATAAGTGTTATTTCGTGCTGAATAAGTGGCGTTCGTCCGAGCCCCAGTTTAGAATAAGAAGGAAATTGATCAATTATTTGTTGTAAACGGGTTTCATCGGCTTGATTTAGCATATGTCGCTCGGGCGTGAATACTACAGATTGCTCTTCAGGTAATATTTCTTCGATCGTTTGAGTGATATTAGATAATTTACTATTTAATTGGCTGGAAAATTGATGTGGTGTGATATATAAACCAAACTTGTTCCAAAAGTCAATGCCTAGGTACAAGGGCTGCTGTAACGAGGGAACAATAAATAGTCGCATAAGCTTAGATTGATTATTGAAACTAATTTTGGCATTAATGTATCCGAAGACTCGCTGTGAATCGCCACTGGCTGTTGAAATTGTGGTTGGAAAATGGTGTAATATTGTATTGGGATCATTTAAAAAACGTTCAGACCCAGCGCCTAGTACGCTAATACTCGCCCCGCTGTCTAGTAAACCTTTGTATTTATTTCCATTTATCCGAACTTCCGCGAAAGGTCGTTTGTCGTTAGTATCGTTTGCAATAATTGAAGCAACAATGTTCTCACGGAGATCTTTAATTTTTTCCCAATAGAGACGAGTACGTACTCTTTGTTTTGGTGATAGGCATTTCGATGATTTAGTACCACCAGAATGGTGATCAAAATGAGTATCGGAAATTTGGGTAGCAACTGATTGGTGTAAAACTGAATTTTCAGTGTCAATTGATGATTGAGCACAATTATTAGGAATTCTATTGGATTCTATTGAAAAATTGAAATTAGAAAGTTGATCATGAGGTGAAAATTTGAAAAAATTGGATGAATGAACTGAGTCGACAGAATGAGCTAAAGCACCTGATTCCCATTGTTCTCCTTTATTTGTTGGAGTTCGGGATCGGTGTTGGAGAAACTGACTGTTTTCTGGGGTTTCAACACACTTTTCGGGATACTCAAATTCCCAGAATACATCTGGTCCCGCGAAGCGTTTCCCGAACATTTTGGACAATTAGATACCGAAACATTTTTATAACCACATTTATAACAAAATCGGTTACGTGGTAATAGACAATTGTGGAAGGTGTGCCCGATATCATGACAATTATAGCAAATATTCATACTATTTCGACCAGTATCGTTCGATGATGATGGAAAAGAAATGTAATTAGAACCATCGCGTTGTGTTACTCCCGGCTTAAGTGCGTCTATTTGAGGGACTACCGATTTTAATTGATCATGTTCACGATAAGTATTCGTATGACCAGGGTTTTCATTCCAATGAAGTTCATGAATCGGCCTTTTACCTGGAATTATATTATCACTATTAATACCTAAACGTGCCCACGTTGTTTCCCATGCCGTTGCGCTTTTAATAAGTTCTTGTACACTATCAAACGTCTTATCGGTCAAATTCAATTGTAGCGCTGGAAGCATGTTTAGCCTCAGCACATCAATTAAATCCTCCTCAGAATAAGATTTCTTACATTGTAAAGTAAGACTCCAGACTTCGTTGTAGAAATTTAGAAAGGTTTCTTTCGGATGCTGTTTCCGGGACTCAACTAAGCGGCGGATTTCAAATTCCGTTCTGCGATCTTTAAATCTTTCAATCATATCTTTACGAAATTGCGGCCACGTTGAATCTGGATTCGAACGGCGATAAGTCCAATAATAGTGCAGAGCGTTTCCTTTTAGCACAAAACAAATTTCAGTAAAAATCAACTCGTCAGACAAATTTAACGATTTCGCCAAGGTTTCCACTTGAAAGAAAAATAACTCAATCGGGACGGCAGTAGGCAGACCATCGTACGCAATGCCAGATCTTGCTAAAGTGCGAGTGTCAGTTATAGATCTACGAGATTCGGATGGCTGTGGGTTAGTTTTGTCTGTTATTACATGCGAATCCTGAGGGGTACTAGTCTGATCTTTACGGGTTTTATTTTTCGTGAATTCAGAGTAAATGAAGATAGGCGGTTCGTTATCATCATCAGATTCTGAAAGTTCTCCCGTTTCTTTCACTTGAATTGCTTTAAGTTCGTTGATGGTAGTTTCTAAATCTGAATTTTCTTGCCTAACAGATTCAATCTTTAAAAGTAAGACATTTGTGGTATCCAAGAGTTCGCTAGCCTGTTTACCATATGTGGGAGAATTTTGAGCTCTACCAAGACGACCAGTTAAGTGTATAAGCCTCGACTCTAAAATGCGTAACTCCTGAACATCTAATTCTTTTGAGAAATCTAATTCTTCCATTTGCATTTTGATTTTAGATAATTTTGCAGAACATTTCTTCATCTCATGTTGAGGTTTCTTACGAGCCGCTGGATGCATTTTACAAGGACGTAATGCAGGCATTTTCTGTTCTAGTTTTAAAGCCTCTTCAAGTTGGTGAATAACATCTGTAGGATAACCACTTATATTGCGAACCCTACACTCGACTCCTAATTCTTCTAAATCTAATAATTGCAAATCCATCATTTTAAAGGTTATATTAAACAAATATGTAAATGAAAAATGTGCATTTACCAACAAAAAAATATATAATTTATAATCAAATAAAAGTTTAGATAATAGCAAAAAAAAATCAAAAAAAAATAATAAGTAACAAACTAAGTAATAATATTAAATTATAAAGAAAAAAAAATAATTAAATACAAAAGAAAACTATCAATAAATCTCAAATATTTATTCGGCGGATGAGACATTGACACCGTTCAACATTAACTTAGTGGATTTCGAATAAAACTGTGAATTAATAGTTGGTGGGATGAAATATAGTTTGGAATAAAAACAAATTGTAATTACGCATCTCTAATCATTATATCAAACATCTAAGAATAATCTGGATTGATAAATGAGTAGATTAGTAATATGTATTTGAATATTTAAATAACTGATGTTCCTATTATCGAGTAACTAGTACGAATAGTGAAATCAAGTTAAATAAAAAAAAAAAACACAATAATGTTATTGAATACTCAAGCTATCCCATCAATACCTAAAGTAGAGGATAGATTTGGTATTTCAATCAACAAAAAAAAAAATAAAGAATAATAATAAGATATGTAATAGTACGTTGTACGTAAATAGAATTATAACCAAAATAATCTACAGATAAACTGGAAGTTGGATCAATGCTATTTACTGTACCTTAAACAAAAAAAAACGGAAAATTATGTTATAAACGTATAAATATATATGAAACAAGTAGAATTTAATAATACCGCATAATATTGCTTTATGTTAGCTTGGAATTGCTTTAATTGATTGGGCGCCACTATGTAACCGTATCGCATGGGGTGATTTGGTTGAGCCTTGATGATTATACAAAGCACACCAAACAAAAAACCAAACGTTACCGTTACGTAGAATATCCATTCAGGGACTGTGAGACGGTTTGACTAGCGCGGCTTAGCTCAGGGTGGTCGGGTTTTTTTTCACAGTTTGATGAGGATCTTGAATAACCGTCATTGACTACTGTTTCATATATGTATATACCGTACACACGGGATAATTAAGACACAACTATAATGATAATCCAAAAATTCACTTTGCCTCATTCTAGAAAAATACTTCCAGAGAGAGAATAAACACAAAACAATATATTTTCACTCACTTCACTATTGAACGGTCCATCACTCATCCGCACGAGTATTTAAACAATTAGCACATACTTGTCTCTATCTAATGATCATTCGAAAATAAAATAATAACTCCGAAATTATAGTGAAACTTTAAGTAATAACAAATTTATTCAATAACTTAATCAATTTTATATAAAATTTTCCAATTTAACAAAATAAATTTATGTAAACTAATGCAAAGAAAAAGAAATTAAGAATTATCGTAGACTAAAGACAAAATCTAATTGTTAGAAAATAAATATAATTATATTATCAATTCAAAATAAAGAATATAATCATAATAGTTTTTATATAAGTATAACTAAATAGGATAAGTCTGAAATAGTAACGAATCGTAGAACGCAAAACAAAACCCAAAACAAAATTTAAATAAATCAACAAAAAAAAATCACTTACCACAAGGTCACGTTGAAAGCGCTTCCTCCATGATCCCGGTGTAGGTACCTGTTAAATAAAAATTTGGGTATTCTTTCCCATTCACGATTTTGACAGTTATTTTTTTGTTTCACTTTCAAACTTATTCTTTTCTAAGTTACTATTTTGCCACTTAAATTAAATTAAATAATTGATAATACTAAACTGATTCTAAATAATCAAAATAAGCAAAAATAAACTAAACAAAACAGAACACTAAATAAATTGGTCATCAGCCAAAATAATAATGTAATTGGCATTCCAAGAATACAGGCCACGATATGTATTAAACTTGTCAATGAATCCAAACTGTATTCAATACAACTGACCATGGAACGGAATGCAATTACTTAAAACAAAATACAAAACTCCATGTTGTTTGAAGATGATTGTTAAATCCGATTTTATGATGAAATAAATCCAACAGGAATATCCAACGTAACTAATTCCACTTAAAGCATCTTATACTTAAAACACATGTAAAAAGGCCGTCGATTTTTCCTCACTCTCGTTTGAATTTGGGGTGTGGTTTCTTCTACGAGAAATAGAAATTCGACAAATAAAATAACAATTTTAGATGAAGTTAACACCAAAAAAATAAAAAAACAATCTTAATACGATAAATTAGATGCGCAACATACCTCAATACAAATAGTTTTAAATCGAAAAGTATTTCGATTTTCCTTAACGACCTTGATGTGGTAGTTTCCGAACAAATTAATTATTTTGTATATTTTGTTCTGGCGTTTTCGGATATACACTGTGCGAATTTTATTGTAAAAAAAAAATATTTTATTTTAATTTTATTTTATTACTTTCACCAACTCGCTGGTTCAATATCCGAAATAACAATGACCAGATTTATTATCAGATCAATGAGGGGTAAAATAAAATAAAAACAATGATAAGCTGAAGACACAACGTTTATACCAACAAAAGCCTTTTAGTGGTTTATACACAAGCTGACCATAACACATAGTCAATTTGTGACGATGTGAAACGTCATATCGTTACAAACGGTATATCAAATTAATAAGAATGAATAGCCAAAAAATAATCCTCAGTAATGTTACAATTTTTATGTGACTAGTGGAGTTAATCGATTTACAACAGAAAAAAGTAATAAATGAAGATATTCAATGGCCAAAATTTTTTTTCAGTTTAATGGTGTTAATCTTTATTATTCAGGAAAATTATTATAAATATAAAAAGTTATGACTGTACCAAGTGCTTTGACACTTAAATTTAAGATTTTTCAAAAAGTGGAGTTAATCGATGTGTGCACTGAACGGCTCATATCTGTGTTCCAACATGGCATATATATAAGCGGAGAATACATAACAAATGTATGTAAGTAAATAACAAACAAGATTTGGTGGTACGATACAATACTCATGAACACAAAACAATAAATTGTTCCCGCGAAAACAATTTGCAATTTTGTATGCATTTTGAGTCGAATCGTTGCACACACACACACACACACACACACACACACACACACACACATACACACCAAACAAACTTCATTTATTAATTTAATTTGAATGCAGGGGAATCCAAATTGTGACGAAATAAATAATTATCATCATATTTATGTATACACTAATGGATAGATGAACACAACCAAACGCTTCGAAAATATATAGGCATAGATCGGTTGCACCACACTAAAATCATTGTTGGCCTAGGTAATGTACTATGTACCACAAAACAAATATCAAGAAAAAATAATATAGCCGATCATAAAAATTATATAAAATAATAAAATCAGGATGACTCAAAAATTCTAGCAAACCACCCTCATGATGGTATAAGCGATAGATTCGATAATCGTAACACACTTTAGCGCAATAATAAAAAACTTATCTTTAAATCCTTCTTTAACTTTTACTGCCGAAAATAAATATTATCGTTTGTATATTATTTTCGACAAACAGACGTCAATCATCTTTCAAAACGAAACAAAGCATTTATTATTTTGTTAATTTCTGGTTTTATCAAGGAGAAACAGGTACCACAGCAATAAGCTCTCATATCTCTTTCTATATTATATCGCAATCATACTGTAAAATGGAATAGATGCAAACCAAATCTATATACGAATTTTATTTTCTGCCATAAATAGAACGATCATTGACCTTTAATATTTTGATGCGCATACTCCTTATGTTTCATTTGTTGCCTTTTCCTATCCAATGGAGTTTAAAAATATACAATTGCAATACCTACTTGCGAATGCAACATTTTATTTTATAGATTGGTGAAAAACTCAAAATTGATAAACAAACTTGTTAATAACCTAGCAAACGTGTCTTAAGTAACACATGCAAGACAAACTCAAGATTTTTTTTTTTTTTTCGCTGGCGCTACATTCCATAGAGGGATTTGGCAGCTTCATGCTGAAGACTTGGTATGGTAACAAACCCAAAACAACTCCATGTATTTGGGGCGAAGAATCTTCAAAGAAATGACTTGTGGTCGTTATTGGTAACATGTACTATACAAGATATATTGAGTAACATATATCTCAAGGTCTTCATAGGTAACATGTCTGGTGGTCGTTATTGGTAACATGTCTGGATGTTGTCTTTTGTAATATGTTTTGTGGTCGTATTAGGCAACATGTCTTGCGTTCTTCATTGATAACATGTTTTGGGTTTGTGTTTAGTAAGATGTATGACGACTGTCTTAGGTAACATTTTTGAAGCAGTCACACTCCTAATATATCTACGCAGCAAAAGTATAAAATATTATTCCTTTCCCCTTTCTTTACCCCAGAGTCAATACAAAATGTATCGATCCTCAAAAATGTGAAACCTCTTTGAGATTTTGGTGTTGTTAACTCGGTTTCGTACTGAAAAGTAAGGTCTATTCCTCAGGTAGCTACGACCGAACTATAAAAATCCAACTCTCGCTAAATACTTTAAGTATATAACCAGAGTGTATTGACTTAGCGAATTATATTCACTAACTCAAAATCAAAAACTCAAGCAGAAATCTCATTTGTGTATTGTGTGTGTATCATGCCCACACGAGTAATTACGAAGTAAAAAATTTGTCTGATTTAATGTGAAAAAAATGTTTTCGACAACACATTATTTATTAATTTATAAATGCATTTTGTATGAAAAGCCTAGTATCAAAAGTACTTAATACGGCCACCAAACATATTACAAAAGACAACATGATACCAATAACAACCACCAGACATTTCTTTAAAGACTCTTCGCCCCAAATACACGGAGATGTCTTTTAACTGTCTTGGGTTTGTTACCATACCAAGTCTTGAGTTTGTCTTCCATGTGTTACTTAAGACACATTTACTGGTTTGTTAACACTTTTTGTTTTATTTTAATCATAAATAAATATTGAATTGAATTTAAAATATTTATAAGAAAAATAGTTTTATATTTAAATAAAATAATATTTATTTCTTTTATACCCACAAAAAAAATTGAACACATCAACCATCCGCACAAAAATAATAATAAAAACTACAAAAAATGGCGAAATTGATGCTTTTTGTGCGTTGGTGTCGATAACAAAGCGGTTTTTGAAGACATTTTCAAGACAACCAGAAGACTTGTTACCATTTGTATGGTTTCCCACCGATAGGAGCGCTTTAAATTATATGACGTTTGTGTCTCTAGTAACATACTGAAGACAATCGCAAGACATGTTACCTAAGAAATTTGTCTCTTTTTAACCAATGTAATTTCATATTATTTTCTCTATCCCAGATAAGTAAAAGACTTCTTACCAAAGACAAAAAAATTGCTGGAAATTAGCATATTTTATATAACAGAAAATATGTGAATTGATTAATTTTGTAGCCACAAATTGATTTTTACGATACCCTTATTTTGGTAAAATGAGTACCATACAGCCTTAAATTTTCAATAATTAATTTAAATTTGCAATTCATTATGCATATTTTGTATTGTATGTGTAATTTGACCAATCGTAAATGTCGTTTTATATTTCCGAATTTTCGAAAATAGCTCTATCCGCTGTTTTAGCCTTCGATATCGAGGTATAAATCCGAGGATACTTTATTAATCCGGGTTTGATTCACCGGATTTATCTGCATTTAAAAATACGAAAGAGGGGATAAATTCGCCGATTTATCACTATCCTCGTTTAAAAATACCGGCCCAAAAGGTAGACATTCTAAGCAAAATTTTAAGCCCAAAAAAGTTTATCTCAAAAAATGAAATGTGTAGGGGTGGTGGCCGATTTGACAGAGAATACCCCATGGCGGCGCGTCATAGTAAGCAACGTAAGCACTGCTTCCGTAAAGATTTTTGGTTAATTTTGTAAATATAATTCATTACAATTTACAACATTAGCATAATAAATCTTTAAAATATTTTACAAAATAATTAATATCTCATGCATAATAAGCATCAATATATTTCATTGAATCGTAAAATCTTTTAAATTCCATCAGTTTTACATATTATTTTCTAAATCAAATACAGATTTTTCTTTCATAAAATAATCTTCAATTACAAAGCTTCATGTATTTCACTCTACGAATAAAATAAATGTTGTTGTACGGTTCTTTTACCAATAGTCCAGTCAGTGACGGGTTTTCGCTCTGAATTCTTACGGACAATACCGATTTTTGTGAAATTTAGGCAGTAAGTAGGAAATGGATCAAGAAACAAAAGTTATATAGTGCCGATGTGTGCTTTTACCTGGGGGTAGATACCACCCCTTCTAGGGGGTGGAAATGAGCACACTCAAAATACCCACAGAAATCGATAGAGGGATGAATTCTAAGCAAAAAATATCGTATGAAGTTTTTTCGATAAATCAATATTTTTCGAGTTAATCGCGATTGAAAATGTTGATTTTTCATCTAAAAAATGCATATTTAGAGCGAATTTTTCACGAATAATTCGAAAACCTTGCGTTTCATCAAAAAATCTATCGGGACCAAAATAAAGCTTATAAAATAACAAATTGATTGATTTATTTTTATTTCTTTAGATGCAATAAGAACCGAGTTGTGGCTCGTTGAAAGTGACTGTTTGTTCGCCGAAATCTGAATTCAAACCTTTCAACATTAAATAACGGAAAAACGATAAATTTTTGAAAAAAAATTGTTAATATTTTTTTAAGTACTTGAAAAGACCTTTAAAATTAGCTTTAGTAAAGGTCGTAAGCATAAAAACTTACAGAGTTATGATAAAAATAAAATGGTGATCTAGTTTTTCCGGAGAAAAATCAGCAATGAAATAAATGACTTAACCGCAAGAATTGAAATTAAACGTAATCCATTTACAATGTACTTTATTTGGGTACTAACAATAGGTTCTAGAAGTATAAATGGTTTAGAATGTATAGATTTGAATAAAAGTTTGATTCAATTTTGAAATGATTTTTCAAATTTTTGAAAAAATTTATTTTTTTCACAATAACTCAAAAACTAAAGAAGATACGTACAAAATGCGAAAGTCCAAAAATTAAGTGTTTTGTTGCAAATTTTGTTATTACTTTTATTTCTCTAGGATGCAAATTAATTGAGATATCACCCTTTTAAGACCGCATTTGAGTGCGATGACAACCTTCCCCGAACTCTTTAAACTCAAAAATCTCAAAAACGCAGGGTTCAAGGAAGTTCAACCTTACAGGCCTTATAGCCCTTGAAATTCCCTATAAAATGGTTTTTAGAACATTTAGATATCTCTAAAATAAAGGAAGTTATCGTAAGAAATCAATCGCGTTTTTCGGGGAAATTTCGGATTGCTCTCAAACATGCATTTTTAGATGAAAAATCAACATTTTCAATCGCGAATAACTCGAAAAATATTGATTTATCGAAAAAACTTCTCACGATATTTGTTGCTTAGAATTCATCCCTCTATCGATTTCTGTGGTTATTTTGAGTGTACTAATTTCCACCCCCTAGAAGGGGTGGCATCCACCCCCAATGTAAAAGCACACATCGGCACTACATAATTTTTGTGCTTTGGTCTATTCTCTACTTACACTCCAAATTTCAAGAAAATCGGTATTGTTCGTAAGAATTCAGAGGTAATGACCTATTTTTACCGGCAATGACTGGACTACAAGGAGAATAATCTACTAAAGGAAACGATTATTTTGTGTTTTATTCGGGTTTTTCGATGTTTTTAAAAGTTATAATTGATAACAAGATTTTTTATTCGTTTGAATATCTCATTTTGCAATGCTGTTCGTTTAATTTGAATGAACTTACAGTACTGATTGTTATTAACTTAAAAAGCGAAACCATCTTTAGTAAATAAAAAAAAATAATTATGTAATTTAAAAATGAGTCGCGTTTTGAATAGGACACCCTTTATTTTATTTAAAAAAAATGTTTTAAATTATATTTGGTTTACCTATTACAATATGCAGAGGTAGGCTTTTCACAATTTCACTCTTTATAAAAAGAGAGATATTTAAACGAATAAAAAATCTTCATTGTAATGGAATTTCAGCGGGAATTTCAAGCACAATTTCAACAAGTATCTTCCAATAGATCTACCATATTTAGGTTGGTTAAGAAATTTAACATATTCCGAGATTACATCTTGATTATATCTGGTTTATTTATGAAGCACACTCAAGTTCAAAAGCTTACAGAAAAAGTTAAAGTGAATCGTCTTGCTTTTGACCAAAACGTTTTGAAACACCTAAATGAAGATTACATATTGAGGGATATCTGGTTTATTGATGAAGCACACCTCACGGGTCACGTGAGCAGACAAAATCAAACATATTGGAGTACATATAACTCCATGAATCGCCATTACATCCTCAAAATATAACTGTTTGGTGTGCTTTATTTGTTAAAGGTATTGTAATTGTTGTTATACGAGGCAATGTTACTTCAGCAAGTTATTTGGAGCAGCTTAATGAACACTTTATTCCAACACTAATAGAAATGGGAGCAAATTAAATTAGCATGCTAGCTTTGAATTACCTGTACGATTTGTTTAATAGCAGAGTCATCTTGAATTGCTTTTCTGACCGTTTTAATGGAAGTTTTTAATGGCCGCCGTATTCGCCGGATTTAAATCCTTCTGGCTTTTTTCTAAGGGCTATTTAAAAGATAGATTGATAATCCACGAGGTGTGAGTGAATTGGAAAACGCAATTCGAACGAACGTATTCCGTGTTTTATTCCATAGTTAACAAGCTAGAACAAATAATTACTGAAAATGGAAGATAGCTATATCGTATTGTAACCTTAGTAAACTTAGTACATACATTTTGTAAAATATAAATATATTTATAATTTTCAAATGGGTGCTTTATTGTTTTAAAAAAAACGTAAAGTTGTTTTGAATAAAATACCCTGTATTATTAAATTAGTTTACCGAAATTTCAAATAATTAGGGATAAATCTATGTCCAATTATTTAAAT
Source organism: Tipula helvola (assembly GCA_963556165.1). Lineage (NCBI taxonomy): Eukaryota > Metazoa > Arthropoda > Insecta > Diptera > Tipulidae > Tipula > Tipula helvola. The sequence goes on from OY744483.1 coordinate 226,108,175, forward strand.
GCTTCCGCTGGCAGAAATATCAAGCGCCGCCACTGATATACTTACATATATGTATGTATATACAGGGTGCCCGGGTTTGGGATGCTAATCCGATAACGGGTGATTCCTTTGTTCATTCTGAGAAAAAAATCGTATGGGGAGGGGTGGGGGGGGCGAGTCCATGAGGGGGGGGGGGGGAGTCCATTTTTGATATCCTTTGAGATACAGGGTATTTAAAAAATTTGGTTCAGAAAAAAGTACACCCAAATATTAAACTGTAACTTCCAATATATTCATCGGAAACCAACCAACTTAGTCTTATTTGAATGGTAATTGTGTACGCTATTATTAACATTTAAATGGTTATCCTGCATCTGCATCCGTTTGAGAGCTATGATGCTTTAAGGGAGAACACCACTGTGACCTACCATTTTCAAGTGCTTAGTTTGGTATTTTTTTTGAGAAATGGGTTGGGTTTAGAGAAAAAAAAACTTTTAGGCTATATTTGGCATATATTTAAGTAAACAAAAAAAATTTTTTATGTAAAAAAAAATACAAAATGGCGGCGCTAGAGTAGCTTTAGTAGAAGTGATTTTGCCTAGAGTCGCTCCGCTGCACGCAGTAGAAGTGTCTTAAATTTGTTCCTGGAACAAAAAATAAAATATTTTCATGAAATATATTAGTTTTAGCATCGAAGTACATGAGAAAATTAAAAAATTCGAAAAAATAAAAAATTGAGACAGGTTTGAAGAAAAAGTTTCATTTTTCGACTATAATTTTCGTATCAAAAGTTGTATATCTTTTTTAATTTTTAATGAATCAAAAAAAACTCATGTACTTCGATTTTAAATCTATTTAAGAAACTACAGTTAAATTTTCAAGTCGATTGAACAAAAATTGATTGAGTTCTGCTGCGTGCAGATTTCCAAAACACGGTTTCGAGAAAAACGCGTTTAAAGTTTTTGGTATCAATAACTTCTCAATAAGAGCTCTCAGGAAAATGCTTGAAAACCTTCTAAAATAAATTTTTTTTAGCTATAAACGAATTTGTATCATATTTTTGAGGGTCTAAAGGATTTTTTAAAGGAAAAAAAAAATCGATTTTTTTAAAATCTCACAGTGGTGTTCTCCCTTAAAGTAAAAAATATTTTTTTTTTATAAAATTGAGTTTTTCTCAAAAAAACCGTTATAATTATTCTTTTTTTTTACATAATTTTAATGTGCCATCTTCTCCCCTACAATCCCCCAATACATTATTTGTACCCACGTACCATAGTTGTCTTCGTATTCCGTTTATTCTCAATCTAATTTAAAGATGTTGTAGTGTTAATATTGTACCATTTTTTTTACCTGTAAAACAGTAGGCGATGATTATCAACTCATTTGTTTAAATGTTGAAAAAACAAAAATTAAATATTTTTATTCTAAAGTCTACACCCGCATGCATCGTTACGCGACACTTCCTTCTTTCTTACCTCTTTACCCTCAAAGTTTGTGGGAGGGGTAATTTTTTTGTTGCGTCGATTTCAACAAAAAAAACCGACGAGATTGTATCCGAGACACGACCTATTAACGTAGGACTACGTACAATTGAGCAAACTTTATTTGTACAATTTAAGTGAAACCAAAATTTAGAAATTACAAATTAGAACAAATCGTTAATTGTCTAACGCTGCCATCTTTATGCATTAGGCTGTATCAGCCTAAACGTTGATTACTCGTTGTCCATAATTATTATTTTATATATTTATTGTTTATACAATACAAAATTTTATATTTCTCAATTCTTTATGCCACAATGAAATGCCGTTTTAAAATAAAAAAAAAATAAGTCTATCCGGCTTCTCGGACCACACTTTTCCCACAAAGCGTCCGTTAAAGATCACCAAACTAACCATTTATATTTTACAAACATTTTCTGTTATTTTGGGTAGGCATTTTCTTAAATTAGGAGACCTGTTCCCTAATATCACAATTGGTCACGACAATATAAATCGTCTACTCTCATGCCGCCATATCACAGACTCACAAATAATCTTACAAGGGAACCGTTTGAACCGTCGAATTCAAAAATTTATAAAAACTATTCTAAGTTGAATTATTCTGTTTCGTAATGCAACCTATTTTTATCGGCAACCAAGCTCTTTTTAGGCGTTAAACCCACCCCTTAATTTGGGAAAGAAGGTAATTTCATCCCCTAAAAAAATACACATGCAACTCTATAATCTAATTTACTATGGATTAGTTGTGCTTTTTGTGAGGAATAATTTCCAATTTGTTTAATCAAAAAAAAGTGGAGTAGAAGTCGAGATAATTATATCGAAAAATCGTTTTTTGAGGTTCCCTTGTTAGATTACTTAAAACTGACACGTGTTTTCATCTTCAACCTTTAACAATAAGATCCAGCTATACATCTCAAGTAAACTGTTAAAAATTCTTTAGAATTTAAATTAATTCGTTTAGAGAGCATCCACAATGTTCAAAATTTCTGTTCTGAAAATTTGTGCCGTTCCACAATATTATGCGAGCAACGTCAGAATTGACCGATGCGATTCTTTGCTCAGTGCATTACACGAAATAATAAAACACAAATAATACAAAATCAGAATTAACGTTATTTATCGTTCGTCGCTGAATCCCACCTCCTCGTCACATACCATTTCATTTTATACGTCTCCGTCGCATTTCTTCAAAGCTTGCTCCATCATAATGGAGTCCAATAATAATTTGATATTAAGGTTTATTTACGACCTTATACCAAGATAATTTATTAATCAGAAATAATACTTTAAAAGCGATTTTAATAAAGCAATTCACAAATAATGTATCGATCAATATATCATTGAAATTTCAATCATTAAAATTTCAGAAAAAGTCAATAAAATATCACAAAAATGGGAGGGTGTTTTCTTTTATTCATTCCGGATATTCCGAAAGTGACGTAAATCGTTCTTTTATTCATTCCATTCCTTCTATTCCTTTTTTACTCCATTCTTTTATTTATTCGGAATATTCAGAATGCATTCTTTTTGTACTACATCGAAAGATAGAATAAAAAGAATATTTCGTTTGACGTTTTGTGTGATGCTTACAATTTAAATGATTAAATCAGGGCTGTGGAGTTCGAGAAAAAATGTTCGACTCCGGCTCCGGCTCCGACTCCGGGCATGTATAGATTTATTAACGACTCCGGCTCCTGCTCCGGCTCCGGCTCCAGCTCCGACTCCGGCTCCGGCTCCAACTCCGACTCCGACTCCAGCTCCTACTCCGACACAAAATATATATATATATCTTGCTATGCTTAAGCAAATAAGCGTTTCATTTACGTGAAACGTAAAACATGCTATTTATGTGCTCAAAAACTATTGCTGTTTAGCAAGCAGTCAGTAACTGGACGATAGCGTGTCGGCGTTAATTTGCAAAGGCCGTTGTTTCGATCGCAGAATGTTGTATTTTTTTATGTTGTTTATTCTTTTTTTTATTGGTAAATATTTAAATTGATAATTTTCTCTTGACATACCTCCTACAACTTCTACAATTTGTTTCCCATGTAATTTGTAGAATTGCTTGCTTACATTTTGGCGCAACAAATACCTAAATAAATGCTAGGTGACCAATAGTCGATGATAAGATAACTTAGGTAAGACTGCAAGGTTGGAGCTGGGATGGCCCAGGCGCACAATTGATAATTTATATTTAGTTTGAACGCAAGAATGACGCCTATCTTCGGCTAATCCGATTCGGAATTTCAACATGAACTGCGCTAATGCATATAGAAGTATAAATAATTGTGCTACGTAGGAAAAAAGGAATATTAATAAAAACAAACAAAAATCCGGAGCCGGAGTCGGTTAATTCCACAAAGCTCCGGCTCCGACTCCGGCTCCTTTAAAAATACGAAAATAAACATAAACTCCTCGGCTCCGACTCCGGCTCCGGCTCCGACTCCACAGCCCTGGATTAAATTGAATTAAATCGTAGATATTATGGAAGATGAAACTATTCATTAAGATAAAATTAATTATTTAAGGTGTTAAATATTAAAATTTTTGAAAATATTTTTAGTTTTATTACATGGCAATAGTTTTAAATAGAGCTTGGCGGATACAAAAAATCCCAGTTTTTTTTAAAAGATATATAAATTAAAATTAATATTGCATTGTGTGTTTTCACGTACAAATTACTTGCAACTTCAATTAATTATAATAAAATTATTTATTTAATAAATTTAAATTGTTTCCTAATTTTCAAAATAAAAAAAAATTCGTGCTTTGGAAAATGTATTTCATTTATTCCAATCCGTTCTTTTATTACATCACGTATGGAATATTCCGAGGTCACGTGATCAATAATCTATTCCTTCTGTTCTTTCTATGGAATGAATAAAAGAAAACACCCGGAATGTCTTGCTATTAATAAACGCTTACTAGATTTATTTTTATATATTGATGATTCAAATGACGTATTAAATCAAATTAGTTTCCGGTCACTTGGAAATTTTGAAGTCCCATAACTCGTAAACCTAAACATTTTTCGGCCTAATCTTTGCAACTATACATTTTTCTAGAATTGTATAGGTTATACAGCATATAAATTCAAAAAATGTATGCAATATTTTACATATGAAAATAATTTTGTTTTGAACTTTTTTAATTTTATTTTGTAGTTTTAAGTCAATATGGCGTGCGGCATGGTTTATCAAGTTCATTACTACTTAATTAAAATTGAAATTAAAATACATATTAATAATTTGTTGTTTTAATTTTTTTTCAATCCACAAATTTTTATTTAACCTGGTTTGATTTTTACAGTTTTTAAAACATTACATTTTTATTTATCCAGAGGCATTGCTCTAATAAAATAAATTTCGTAAATACGTCAATTCCGTGACGCGCGTCATCACATTGAAATTTTGGGTTACCCCCCATATATAATGAAAACAAAGACGTAGTCCTACGTAAAAAAATTGTGATGTACAAATTGCGACTTCCAAACACAAACAAAAAACCAATCAAAATAGTTAAAATTTTGTTTATCTAGTATGCTCACAATAAAATATTACTTATACATAGATAAATAGCAACAGTTGATGCAAATAACAACAGTAAATGCATGCAGGTGTAGATTCAGTCATTAGTTTCGAGAAATTGTCTAGTGTTGTCAGTGTTGTGAATCAAAAATTTTAAATAATTTAAGAAAATTAATATTATGATGACACAGCTCTCAGGTGAGGAGTACATTGATATCCATTTTGTTTACGGATTTTGCGATGGTAATGCATCACGAGCTCGCAATGAATATCAACGCAGATTTCCAATGCGTCGAGTTCCTAACGCAAGAATATTGTAACGGAGCGACTTAGCAACTAAGGTGCGACGAAGACACAACTGTTCAGATGGTTAATTTTCATTCCGTTATATAATTTTTCTCTGTAGTTCTACACATCGGGGACTTACAGCACGTTTGCCGGCTAGGTTAAGAAGGTGGGTGTAGGTTCTTGTCTCCAACTACAGAAAACTTAAAGTGCTGCTAATATTTAATCCACAGTGAGGACGCGTGAAATATACAAATATGGAGGATGCCTATTTAGCTCTATGTACTATAATCTGATATGATATCAGGTATTACTATTGACACTAATATGAATTAAATAATGTGAAATGAATGGATGTATTGCCATGTTCTATTGTGGGCAGCGTGATATACCATGTGCTCACCTCCCTCCCTGCTGACAATCCAACGTACTTGAATTTGGGATTGTCCCATAGCATTATATGTTAGCCCAGGCTATTTCTATAATTATTTACACATAGTGATATCCTGTTAGGCTAAGCTTATAAATTACACAACTCATTACAAATTATCTATAGAATGAAAATCTGAAATGATGAAGTCTTGAATGCAAACGGAAAACAACAAAATATTTGAATAAATAAAACAGGTGCGGATTACAGAAATTTAATCGTATAATTATTGATGTAATTGATAAAAGAATAATAGTTTAAATGTAGGATTATGGTATAAAAATATAAATATAATGTGTAGGCTTAAGTGCCGATATAGTATATAATAACTTAATATTAATAATAGTAAAGATTAAATATTAAACATTTGTCTAAAATTTTGGATCCGCGGTCCATAAGTTATAAATTGATAACATTATTTAGTGTAAATAAATAAGTATATACATTAGAGCGGATTAAATTGTATGGAGAAACAATTTTTAGTCTGGAGACTCCACTTTTCTGTAAATTCATTGCATTTGAAGCAAAAATGTCTACTACACCATATGGCTTCGATGAATTTCGAGCCTGCATAATTTCATTTGAAGATTTTTTTTCTATATAGAGTGAGTTTTTTTAAAATGCCAGGCTTTTATCTCGAGGACGGTGCTGGATAGGAGAAAATTATTTTTAATGAAATTTGTTAAGGGTCGATGGGACATTAGATGGTGACCTTTAATTCGACCTTGACTACGACCTTCAAGGTCATTTGATGGTCAAATTGATTCTTTTAAATGAAAAGCCCTATTTTTGGGCACAACATTTTACGTTCAAATAAGAAGTTTATTCTCTTCTTTTGAATGACTTTCAGATGTTAGTTCAAGGACAAACTACTAAATAATATGAAATAATCAGCAAATAATGAATTTTAATGGGGAATGACTTAATTTAAATTTGTTGGCACCATGATCAAAGGTACCAAGTTAATATTGTGTTAGTATATTCCCCATTTCATTGTTTGTAGATCATTTCTAAGTATTTAGTAATTTGTCCTTGAACTAACACCTGAAAGTCATCCAAAGGAAGAACCTAAAATGCCTATCTGAACGTAAAAAATAGGGATTTATATTTAACAAATTCAATTTAACCTTCAAATAACCTTGAGTTTGAATTGAAGGTCACCATCCGATGTCCACCTCGACCCTTAACAAATTTCATTAAAAGTAATTTTCTCCTATCCAGCACCGTTCTCGAGATAAAAACCTGGCATTTTAAAAAACTTACTCTATAAAAAAAATCTTCAAATGAAATTATGCAGGCCCGGAATTTATCGTAGCCATATGGTGTAGTGGACATTTTTGCTTCAAATGCAATGAATTTACAGAAAAGTGGAGTCTCCAGACCACTTAAAAATTTAATCCGCCCTAATATACATAATTTGAAATATAAATAATTAAATAAATAGTTAATAATAATGGTGGTCTAACCACGTAAAAACACTTATCTTCATTTATGATGCGATGGTGATATTGCAGAAATGGCGACTTAATTACGCTTGCGCCATGATGACTTTGATTGTTCCCGTGTTACATAAAATTTATTTAGATCTTAATAGAGGTTCTTCGTTTTGTTAATATTCCCTCCGAGTAACACAAATTTGAATGTACTGGTGTTGTATGTACTTGAATAAGTATCAATCGACAATTGAATCCAATTTAGGAATCCAAAGTTTAAAAGAAAATGTCGCGGAAATCTGTTTTGTTTCTTGCCGGTTAATAAGCAACCTATTTTGGCCAGCTCCTATTGCTTGCGTTTTTCTGTAGCTAAATTCAAACTTAGTTTTTCTTTCAATTTCCGCGACGATATTAACAAAAAAAAATCACAAATTACGTGATTACGAATGATAAAAATAAATACACACAATTACCTCTAAGGCCACACTGAAAGAGACAATAAGATATGATTGAGATCGGGTGCCGCCAGAATTCACCAAAAATTGATTTCGTCCATGAATAACAGACTAAAAGCCATTCTAGATGTCGAAGGAGGCCTACCCGTTATTAATAAAATTTTTCTTTTTGTGCGGAATAATGATTAAACTAATCGTACGATGAATTTGTTCGCAAAAAAAGGAATTCAAATGTAAAGTTTTTTTATTTTCGGCCTTGAAAAGTAGATTAATAAACTAAATTTATATTAGTTTTGTCTGTATTTTTTGTCCTTTTAAATTTATAGTAAGCAGGATTTATTTGCTTCAAAAGCCAATTCGAAAATTCAATTTTTTAGATCGTACGGTGAATTAATTCGTAGAGTGTATGTATATCGTCGGCGAGAAATGCAGAATGTGTAAGTCCAAAAACAATTTTGTTCAGGAGACAAAGAAAACTATTTCACTCTCCTTATTGTCTACATGCAAATTCTAATTTTCATTCCAAATTTTTCCCTCTTAACATAACTTTCATAATATTTTATAAATGGTGATCGATGCACAATGTTCCCCTTTTTCGTTTAATATGAAAAACGAAAAATTGGGAAAAATGGACTTACAACATTCTGCATTTCTCGCCGACGATATATATATATATATATATTATATATATAAATATATATCATATATTCATACACATTCCACGAGAAATCGGACACACATACATCAGATACGGGGGCAAGGTTGCCAATTATTATATCCTTTGACTTTCTCTTTTAAATAGTCTTTTTCTGAAAAATCGAACTACTCCCCGTTTTATTTTTATTTTTTTATTTTCATCGTTAACCGTCTTTACCAGAAAATACCTTTCCAACAAGCCATCTTACATGATGGAGACTCGACGCGTTCGAGTTTTATAGAACAAAACGTCATAACAGGTTAGGGCGATATACAACATTTCAGTACAATTACCAACTACAAACTATAATTTTCCTTTAGTGATTGCGTTTTTATGGCTTCGGTCATTATGGTGTTGACCATGTAACAACATAAAACCGCCAAATGGTTGACATAAACCCATTTCCTTTTTAAATTAATAAAAGAAATAAAAACAAATGTACCTATTCGGTAACAAAATATTTAGTGTAATCAATGTGCTAATAAAAAACAGAGCTACCGAAATATAAAATTAAAAGGAAAATAAATAGTGCAAAGTGTACAAGTACATATTAACATATTGGTAAATTTCAGTGAAATTTATTTTGACAGTGAAAGTGCAAAATGGAAACCAAATGTTGCAATCCGTTTGGTAAACCGAAACAGACATAGTAAAATCAATTTTAAAGAAACTCGGTCAGTAACACGATATATTGTTGATATGGCAGCGGGTCTAAACGATTCGACTTGGTGTCGAGTACAATGAAAATTGGAACACCTGCCGTCTTGAAATTACGAAAAGATCTACCGAAAGAGTCGAAAGATCAGAAAATGTTGACATGGTTGATGTCAACACTGCGCAAACATCACCGTTGTCGCCTCAATTATCATCCTCACCATCGTCAATATCATTAACATCATCAACATCATTTGATTTTTTGGGCAAAATGAATCTTATAAATGAATGAAATAAAATTCTTTCACTAATTGGAGTTAAACCGATTATCATCGACAAAATTAAAAAGTCGTACTGCCGCAGTGTAATTGACCAATTATCAAAGAAACTGGCAAGCAATATTTGTAGGTAGTATCGTTGAACTCCACTGCATCTGAGACTGAAACAGCTAGTAGTGAAAATGAGATGGTGAAGTGAACCAGTTAAAAGTTAAATTTGCTGAAGCCACCGATAAAGGGTTTAAAATAAAAATACTATCAGTTCTTCCACGATCATGGTCAGCGCGAAAAATTGTCAAGGAGTTGAACACCACAATGCATTAAGCGTTGCTCGCCAAGACACTTGTGGATGAAAATGGAATCCTGTCCAATCCCTCACAGCGCGTTGGCACGAATCTCATCAATCCTGAGATTATAGAGCTTGTGAAAGAATTTTATGTGAGTGACGATGTCAGTCGTGCATGTGCTGGAAAAAAAATATGTTATTGTCGATGAGAATAATGTAAAGATTTCAAAACAACAGCGACTAATTCTCATGAATCTCACAGAAGCATATGCTCCATTCAAGCAAGAAAATTGAATTTTCGAAGCTTGCATCGCTGCAGCCGGAATGTCATTTGGGGCTCGACCACCACGGGACACATTCTGTTTGTGTTTGCTGTTATCATCAGAATGTTAAACTGATATATGTATGTACCAATGAAGAGGATATTCGGTGTCGATACATATCGTGATCTCTAGAAGATGATGGTGTGAATTCCCAAACATGGACTGTTTTATAAATACCTACGAAAATTGTCCTGAAATATTAAAAATGGAGAAGCATCTAAACAGTGGATTAATCAAATGGTAAGAATACAATTTAATGATACTTAGGCTGTTTTCCAAACGATACTTATTTGATACTTATTGACTTATTTGGCCGCCATTTTAAATAAGTAAGTAAAGTCATTCCAATTGATTTAACTTACTTATTTTGACAGCTGCATCAAAAGAAAAAAAATGCGCAAAATTTACTGCACAGCGATTTTTTTTTTTTTTTAATTTATTATTATTAAATTTATTATTCTTGGAATAATTTTATTTTAATTATCTGTATTTTAAATTTATGTTATTTGTGTTTGTGGTTTTTACATATATGTACATTATATTTGTATTAATTAAAATATAAACATAAACCAACTACCTTAACCCTTTCACTCGTACTGTACACAATTGCGTACATCACTTTAAACCAAATTTTTGGGATTCAATGCACAAATAATGGATTTTTAAGTATTATTATGTTGGCTCTTAGTCTTAAGCTACCTAAAAAGGATATTTAGCGCGAAAAATATTATAAAATTTCAGAAATACTCAGTTAAGCAAAATAACAGGCGCTTTAAAATAAATGACGAATCAAAGGGTTAAAGTATTTTTTTGACATCACAAATTAGATTTTTTGGTAAGAAAGAGATAGAAAATAAGTTACCTCGCCAAGTTACTTATTTGAATTAGACAGGTTCCACAAATAAGTATCCGTTTGGAATACAGCCTTAATACATTAAACATTTATTTTCAATTTTGAAGGAAGGTCAAACTTAGAAAAATTATCAAAATCATCGGATGTTTTCATAGCAGAATTCAGCAAACAGCTTGCTGCCTTGATATCTCATGACTTCATAACAAAGAATCAAGCTGAGTATCTAGCTACTAGAGAACGGAAACAAGCGTAAAATTTCGATCAGAAACAAACAAAAATTTATTATTGCAAGCACAAGCAAAATCAAAACAAAAAAATACGAAAAAAATATTTTTCGAGTAATTTTGCTCGTTTCGTTTTGTTGCACCAAGCAAAATCAAAATATCAAATTTCAAGTAAATTTACAACATGTACAACTCGGAAATTTTTTTTGGTTTACTTGCAAGCAATTTGATTTTTCTTGAAATTGCGAGATTGTTCGGAATTTGTTTCGTTTTGAATTTTTGTTAGTTTGTATTTATTACGCTCTGACTTTTGAGTCATGTGGTCGTTTATTTTATATTTTTCCTTAAAAATAATTATTTTTGTAAAATTGTATTTTTTGTTATTGTGCTATAAGGTTATAATGCTAAAATAGTTCTAACTTGGGGATCCGTCATCGCAACATACATTAATGCCTGCATATGTTAATCTGATGCTTAAATAGCGGGTTTTTTGAGCCTACCCTTTTGATGGAATAGTTATTGTTGCTGACAGGAAGACTTTCGCTTCATCGCAATAATAAAGGAAAATGCACGTTTTTGTATTATGTTTTGTCATTGGTTCCTTTTGGCACACCCTATTGTGAATGAACTTTTACTCAAAAAAGAGTTTGTTAATGGCCACGTAAATTAATTAGTAAGTAAATAAATAAATATTGAAATCACTGAATATTTTAGATAATATATTTAAACTAAAAATAAATATTACATCTCTTAATAAAATGTATATTAATGTTACAAAATGTTATTCAAAATGTTACCTATCGGTAATTGAGATAATCGAGGTTTAGATGTAAATTTTATGTTCCGATTTTCTGAGATAGTTCAAAGATTGCCATTGATATTAACCAAATAAGCGATGTTTGGTCAGAAATTTATTGGTTTAAGTCAAGTTTTGAAGGCATTTCCACACGCAAAACAGTTCGTGTTTTTACCGTCATTTTAGAGTATCTTACCCTATCGATACATATTGAGTATTGATTGTTATTACCTTCATTTTAGAGTATCATACCCTATCGATACATATTGAGACATAAATGAATGTTAAACTAGTGACCTTTGTCATCAGTTTCTCTCTATCCCGTTTGTAATTATTATGTATAAATTAAATTTTTGGTTGATAATAGTAATATTAAGCGGCTTGTCAAGGCCCAAATATCACACCTCCATATGGCAACAGTCCTGAATCCTGATCAACACTCTATGCAACATCAGCTTGTTGAATTTTCAAGATATTTGAAATTTAACAGTGTACTTACATATGTAGATGACACAAATCACGGCCGCCGATGTTAGGAGATCCGAAGTATTTGAATCTTGTCATTCCCTTAAATATCTAGTTACCACTGCTAAAGTAAATACGGCATAGCCTCTGAAACCAGAGATAACATTAGAGTGTATCGGTGACAGAGCATCTCCTTGTTGAATACCGGAGCTAACTGCAAAAATTCTCGAAGATTGTTCTCAACTTTACAAATATTTTGCTTAAATCGTTTGGTTTTATATAACAAATAAAAACCACTACCTTTAAAATGTTTATTCTAATTTTAGTTTTATCCAAAAATTTAACATTTGGCAATAAATAAAATCATTAAATGCGATATTGTCAAAGTACAGTACAGTAGACTTAACCTAGTAGCCTTTTTTTAACAGCTGCATTCGCTTATAGCGGGAACTTCATGCTGTTGGTTAGAACCGATTCATTATTCAGCATCAGACAAACGTGTAAAAAACCGGCATAATTTCAACAAAATTTTAGTGAGAATATATTTGCTGGTGTCTGCGAATTAATTTGATCATTCAGGCTTCCTGAGGCTTTACTATACTTGTTGAGGGTATTCCAAAAGCACCGACGGAGAATATTGTATATAAGCAAGACAATGCTTCAGCTCATTTTGATCGCCAAAGTTGAGACTGGTTTGATGATAATTACAACAAGCAAACAATTATTATAATCAACATTATTTTGAATTTCTTTGAATGGGATAGAACGAACGAAATTAAAAAATTGATCTCGGAGGAGTCTTCAATATGTCAGTATGATATCAACAAAATAAAGGTAGCAGTAAATCCTACAACTTAAACAAAAGACGGCTGAATTACGTTTTTAAAAGAAAGTATTAAGGGGGGAAGCTCCTCCAGATATTAATTTTTTGTATTGTTTTTTTTTACTTTAAAAATTCATTTAGTATCTGAAGAATATATTTCCAAAGTTTCAAGCCCAACAGAAAGTCTTAAAGATCCCTAGGAAGTCACCGAAGTGATGCGACGTAATGCGTTCTCTTCAAGAACGAAAACTTTAATCGAGTTTTTCTTGAAACGTGTTTTTTTGCGCGCCATGGAATGTAACTCAAAAAGTAAAGGACCAATCAACTTGAAATTTTGTACACATATTCTTTAGCTTATCGGCCTTTGCACAAACCTAAAATTTCGTATAAATTGTTTAAACAAATATTGGTTTTAACGAATTGTTTATAAAGAAACACGTGTTTTTTTTCTTTTTGTCCTCTAATTTTCAATTTTATTTTTTTTTTTTGCAACATTTAGGTTCATGCAAAGCGGAATGAATTATTTTAATAAAAAAAATTGGTTTCGTTGGTTTTAGTTAACTACAAGGACCTGGGCGTTCCACGGCGCAAGCTTTAGTAGTCTAGTTCGAGCACCTCTAGTGCCGCCATTTTGTTTTTTTCACTCATAAAAATTTTTTTTTGTATTCATTTAAACGTCAATATTATTATGCAATGAGCTATGAGCAATGAAACAAATATATTCTATGAAACAAATTGGAAAAAATGCTCTCAATTTTTTGTAAAAAATTATTGAAAAACCAGTTGTCTGGAGGAGGTTCCCCCCTTAAGTAAAATATGAATCTAGGTATAATCTCGAACAACTTTTCTTTGACACACTGTATCTCAGTAGATATTGTAAATGGGTATTAGTTTGCTCAAAATTAATCAAGGAAACATCCCTTAAAATATTTACAGTGAAGTCGGACTTACAACCTGCTTAATGAATTTTGTGGCCCGCTTTTACTTACCGACGTTGGATTATTAAACCATGTCAAATTTAAAAAAAAAAATTGAATTTCGGATTCCTCCTACGTGTAGGACACCAAATGACTGCGTGAAAGCTGAGAAGGGCGCTCTCCTAGGATTTCGTTGGTTTTGCGGATAGTTGCGTAAGTTGCAATTCAGTTTAATTTGGTAATAGGGTTATTCTCTAATAACTTTGAAAGTTATCTGGAACTGCCCGTTAGTCCGCGATCCATTTGGTTTAGTAAATGTATCCTCTGCAGGTTGCATTTTGCTTAGGTGTCAGGAAGCAGTGGCGTCCCCAGAAATTCATTAAGAGGAGGGGGGGGGGTGGGAAGGAAAAGCAAAAATATATTCAGTCACAATAAATTTGTTAATTAATTTCTACCGTATACGTTACAATTTAACTAGCCGTTGTCTAACGTCGTAACTAGTGTGTTCGTCTAAAACCTCTTCAATTAAAATGTTGAAATTTAGATGAATGTACATCATCGCTAAACAATTTAGTCTTTCTTAACTTACCGTGTTACGTAAGAGGTCCAACCGTATTTCGGTTCAACCAAATTTATTTTGCCTACACAAAATCCAATTTGGTTGAACGCCACTTTTGTATATAGTGTAACAACATTTTATAGGTACATACTTCGGAATATTTAGTTCAATTTGTTTATGATTAAGCATTTCTTTTTGGTATGTGTGAATTTTTTTGGTTGGAGTGAAAACATTATTATTATTATTATTACTTGAGGGCCATGTGGGCGTTAAGCCACCACGCACTGCGACCTAAAAGATCTTTTGTGCATCAAGCCCTACTTAATTATCCGTTCAGCCAATATTCAGGCTCTTAATGAACCTGATAATACTGCCGACCGGTACGTGATACATACTATTATGTGTACCGAATGAAATTTGTGATTCCCAAATTTATATTATCTCATAGGTTACTACGCAAAAGAAAAAAACTGGTACCGTTATTTTGTAGAAAAACAATTTAAAAAAACGAATAAACGTCAAATTGGGCATTTGTTTTATTTGTTTCGAAATGGACGCATCATAAGGAGAAAAATGTGATTTAATAATTAGGTTGTGCAATGATCATCCCGAGTATACCAATAAAAAAATTGATAAATTGGCCGTTGTTTCCAATAATACGGTAACAAATGTAAAAAAAAATGTCAAATCAATCTTTCTGTATCACGCAAGCCCGGATCCGGAGAAAAATTAGGTGCTCCAAATAAAATGTTGGATCAGAAAATTGTAAGAGTCATTTCGAAACATCCCTCGATGTCTGTGCGAGATTTTGCCAGAAAAACCAAAACAACCAAATCGATTGTGGAACGAGCTAAAACCAGAAATAATCTACGGACATACAAGAAGTCAAAAATCCCCAAAAGAAGTGTTGAACTATTTAATAGAGGGATCGATCGAGCAAAGAAACACAACAAATGGTTGAACGAAAGAAAAGATTCTTGTTTCGTAATGAACGACGAGACCTACGTCAAAATGGATTTCTCGACACTTCCAGGTCCCCAATATTACATCAAAAAGAAAGGTAAAGAACTGGACGGAACAATTACTACCATAGCTGTTGAAAAATTTGGCAAAAACACATATGGTTTGGCAAGCAGTTTGCCAATGCGGCTTAAGATCACATCCATACATAATAAATGGGATTATGAAAAGGTGAATGTTCGCCGTAAAATGAACAAAAAGTTTGAATGAATACGATTATTTGAAAACTGTACAATATGTGCAATAGAACAAGTACAGAAAAATAATGATTATATATTGTCGTTTAGTTTTAATTCTTCATGTACAAATCACAAATTTCATTCGGTACACATAATATCTGGGCTCATTGCTCTCTCTCCTAGATGTCTACTGTAGCAAATACTTCTACATGCGTTACATACTATCTGGGCTCATTGCTCTCCCTCCTAGATGTAATAATATTTACTTCTGCTAGAAGAGCGGTAGCATTGGGACTCAAGGACTTCGAGAGGGTAGACCCACTCCCGTATATTCCTATCCGTGCCTCGTCTACCGTTTTGATTTAACTCTTGCGAGTTGCTGGGAATAAAACAGTCGCCTGTAAGTCACCCAGGTTTACTACAGGAAGGCTAAATAAAACTGGAGGGTGCCTGGTATCCAGAGTCCGCATATATGAACTGATTAACCTATCAGCCATTCATCTTTCGGCATATGCTGTTCCACCTTAGATTAGGGATTTTGTCAAGGTTTTCTCCTTTAGCGCTGTACTTTAGCCTGTACCAAAAGGTCACATTCTGCCTAATGGATCCAGTTTCCAGTGATGCCGCGAGGAGGCAGTACGTACACTTGCGCCTACTGGAAGGTTACGGAGCCCCCTTCCAATAGGCGCCAAACCACCAGTGAAAAATATTAATGTAGCCTAAGGCCAATGGAGAGGTTAGAACCCCTAACCTCTCCTCCCTTCGGTACGCCACTGTCAGGAAGATTAGTCGTCATACGGTAATGTTTACATTTCTGTGTTAAGCACGGAACAAATTCCATATTAATTTATTAAAAATGGATTCGTATAATCTATTGCATCAGATTCTGGAATGACAACGTCTCTGCTTCCTTTATGGGTTTGTAGTAAAAAACTAGAAATAAAAATATCAAAACATAATATTTTAGAATTTAGAATCGCTTTGACTTTGCTTGATATTTTGCAAGCAAATTTTTCGGAAAACATTTACAAGCAAGCAGTACAAAAAATAAAATAAAACGAGTAAATTCAGAAACGAACAAAATCAAACAAAATATGTACATATTTTCAATTTTTGAAAAATCAAACAAAAACAAAAAACTTAATTATTTGCTTTTTCGAGGTTTCCACTTGGATGCTTTGCGAATATTCGTAAAGGGAAATTTTTTGTTTCATGTCACTGTGTTAGAAAAATTTTGTATTTGTATTACCAAATGATTTTATCAATTTAGACATTTCTAGACGTCAATAAAAAATTGACGCCCCGGTGGCACAGTGGTTAGCATACTTGCTTTACGCTCCGGAGGTCCCGGGTTCGATTCCCGGCGGGTGATGAAAAAATCACGGCTGGTTTAAGGGTAGGATCAATGAATTAATCACTCATTATCCATTAACAAAAAATGATTACGTAACTTCAAAATGAAGCGGCCAAATCCCTCTATGGATGTAGCGCCAGCGAAAAAAATAAAAAATCATAGATAATAAAAACAATAAAGTATTCACATAGGAAAAATATTTCAGCTTGCTTTGTTTATCGCAGGATTGAAAATGTTCCTAAACAAAATAAGGGAAATTTTTATTATTTTTTGGAAATGCAAAATTTGCAATGGAAAAAGATGTAGGCATGACTAATTTTCATTGCAAATCGTATTGTAAATTTGTTTATGGTTGCGTAGACAAATTTATATACCGATATGTATTTTTTTTCAATGTATACTATCCGTGTGAAAAAATTTAAAACAGATTGCGATTATTCGCAAAGGCATTCCAAGTGGAAACCCACAGTTATAGGGCGTGTTTTTTTTTAATGTCGGAAAAATAAGAGAGACAGACAGATAATATATCGAAGATAAATATTTTCTCCGATATATCCGAAAACAAATAAATGTCAGTTTTTTTAGTATCGTAGAAATGTCGTTTTATTTAATAAAAAAATTTTATGTTTTACCTAAGTGCACAACAGTCGTGAAGTTTGAGTTTATCAAAAAGCGCACTGCTGTTAAAAAACAATCAGATTTTTTTTCAGAGAAAATGATTGTATTCGAAAATTATCCGAGCGTAAAAGAAACGACACAGAGAAATACATTTTTTCTCGGATACTAAAAAAAACGCATATCTGTATTTTGACAGTTAAAATATTTCTCTGGTTTCTTCGACATCAAAAAAAAACATGCCCATAGTTAGACTCGATTTCGCTTGTTCCGTTTTCTGCTAGCTACGCGGAAACAACTATTGCACCAAGATGAGTTCATTGTGAACTGCGATTTCTCCGAGAATTTCTCCTTTGTCGTTCAAGTATGTATGTATATTTAATTTGCATTTCAATTTTTGTTTTTCCCCAAATTTGTTTATTTTTTATTATTATTTATGGGACAATTTAAACGGGCATACAAGAAAAAATTTTTGGCGTCAAACATTAGCATTAAAAATAATAAATTGGCATCACAAATAATATTTTGGAACAATATATGAGAATACAAACAAATATTTTTAAAGGATATTATTAAATACTGTGGCGACAAACATTGGCATCAAAATTAATAAATTGGCAACAAATATAATATTTTGGAACAGAAAAAAATAATTTTTAGTAGTAAAAAAAAAAAAATTCGAGACAAAAATTAAATTTAATCGATACAAATTATTTAATATTTGATGGGGGATCGATATAAAATATTGCATGATCTCCATTTTCTAGAATATTTTAAAAATAATTTCAATTTGTTTCAATTTGTTGCCAGTTAATTATTTTTGTCGCCCAAAATGTTTATTTCGATGCCAAAAAATATTTTTTTGTGTACCCTTCCAATAGTGTCAAAAAATTATAAATGTTGCCAAATTATTATATTTTGTTCCAAAAAATTAATTTTATGATGCCAAGATATTTTTGTTTGTTGCTCATTAATTTGTGCCGTTTTATTATTTTTTTGTATCTCAAATATTAATTTTTTGTGTGCCGGTTAACTGCCAGCCATTATTTATTATTACAATTTTTACTTTTATGTAGGATGCTGGCCAAGGCTGGCACTGGGCCAATGCACAATGTACCATTCATCCGTTTGCTGACTATTACAAGGATGAGAACGACGTCTTGCACCACCGAAGCCTTTTAATAATCGCAGAAAGCTTCAAACACAACTACGAAACTGTGTATCCATTTCATCAGGAGCTATTTAAATTCCTGATCGAAAAATTTGGCGCCACACAGAAAATAATATTTTTTTCCGATGGAGCTGACGGGCAGTACAAAAATAAAAAGGACTGTTACCAACTTTGTCAATACAAGGCAAGTCATGGTTTTGATACTGAATGGCACTTCTTTGCAATATCTCATGGAAAAGGTCCTTGCGACGGAATTGGGAGTGCCTTGAAACGTAATGCGACGAAAGTCAGCCTTCAGCGACCATACGCTGATCAAATAACGACAGCGCAACAACTTTTCGATTGGGCTACAAAAAATGAATCAAACAGTACTTTTAGAATTGGTACAAATCAAGTGTGGCACGATCACTAGCAAAACAATTTGATTCAATAAAAGCCATCAGGGGAACCCACGATTAACATTGCTTTGTTTCTATTGGTAGCAACCACATCGCAGGGCGTCGATTTTCCAATTCTGATAGTTTTTAGATTTTAAATTAAAATAACTTGTAAATAAATTAACTTTATTAAATAAAACTGTATACGTAAGAAGCAAAACAAATTTCGTAGCTTGTTCTGTAATGTTCTGTAAATTTCGTAATTTATTCTGACGTTTGTTTTATAAAACTAGAACGCGTCGAGTCTCCATCATGTAAGATGACTTTTTGGAAAGGTATTTTCAAGTGATTTACGAAGAAAGTAAAAATAAAATAGGATATAGTTCGATTTTTTAACAAAGGACTATTTAAAACTGATATTCAAAGGGTATATTGTACATTAACATCAAAGTTTAATACGCTTATTTGAAAGTATATAAATGAGCTATTACACGTGAAAATCTGACAAGAAATACTTAAGATACTCGTAATTGAAAGATGTCAACGTCCGTGTTTCCGACAAAAACTAATTATAACGGAACTCCGCGTATTTTTAACCCACCGAGTTTTTACTGAAATTATATTTTTTATATGGGGATTTTTCAAAATAATTGTACACCTTGCCTCGTTTGTGTGTCTGATTTCGTGTGGAATGGCTGTATACAGGGTGTCCGGGTTAGGGATGATAATCCATTAAAGGGTGATTCCTTGTTCATTCTGAGAAAAAAATCGGATGGGGAGGGGGTCCATTTTTGATATCCTTTGAGATTCAGGGTGTGTAAATTCCAAAATATTTATCGGAGAACAACCAACTTAGCCTTATTTGACTGGTAATTGTATATGCCATTATTAGGATTTAACTGGTTATCTTGCATCTGCAAAAAATCGTAATATTTTTTCTTTGTTTTTACTTAATTTTAATTCGACATCATCTCCCCTACAATCCCCAATACATTCTAATTAAGAGGTGTTGTAGTGTTAATATTGTACCAAGTTTTTTTTTACAAATAAAGCAGTAGGCGATAATTATCAACTCCTTTGTTTAACCCTCCGCATGTACACTGCTGGCCGGTCTCCACTTGTGTATTTTTCTCTTGACAAAAAAAAGATCTAGTCCATTATTTTTCTTATGACAATTTTTAATACATTTTGCAAAATACATACACAAAAATGGTTTTGAGCATGCGCATTGAAATTTTGTCAAGAGAGGAAAAGATTAGAATATGGCTGGCAATAAACCGGCACACAAAAAATTAATATTTGAGATACAAAAAAATAATAAAACGGCACAAATTAATGAGCAACAAACAAAAATTTCTTGGCATCATAATAATAATTTGGCAACATTTATAATTTTTTGGCACTATTGGAAGGGTACACAAAAATTATTTTTTGGTATCGAAATAAACATTTTGGGCGACAAAAATAATTAACTGGCAACAAAGTTATAAATAAATAAATTAAAAAAATTAAATTAGTTTTAAAATACTCTGGAAAATGGAGATCCCTAATTTAACTTAGAATTGTAGAGGCTAACGGCTTCGGTAACTCTCACGGGCACGCGGGAGGTCGCTTCGCTCCCCCCCGCTTAGCACTCCGAGGGGCCTTAGATTTAAACTTCGAGGGACGTAGGAGCCAGGATAGGCAAACATGTCGCACTGCGTGCCGCACGTAGGAGCGGATTATATAGAATCTATTAATGACACTGCAACATTTTATATCGATCCCCCATCAAATATTAAATAATTTGTATCGATTAAATTTAATTTTTTATTTCGATTTTTTTTTTTTTTTTTTACTCTAAAAATTATTTTTTTCTGTTCCAAAATATTATATTTGTAGCCAATTTATTAATTTTGATGTCAATGTTTGTCGCCACAGTATTTAATAATGTCCTTCAAAAATATTTGTTTGTTTTTTCATATGTGGTGCCAAAATATTATTTGTGATGCCAATTTATTATTTTTGATGCTAATGTTTGTCGCCAAAAATTTTTCTTGTATGCCCGTTTAAATTGTCCCTTAGAATATTCAATATTTTTGTCATGACGTTGTGCCAATTGAGCATAATTTATGTTTATGCACTATTTCTTGTCATTTTATGTTGAAAATTTTGACAACCAAAATGATTTTTTCATGTTTTTTGGGAAAATTTTAGCCTTTTAATAAATTTCAGGTGAAAATAAAATAAAATAAAATAGAAATTGTCTTTTTAAATTAAAACATAAATAATAAATTGTGGAATATAAATATAATATTCCAAAAATTATATTAATCGAAAAACGAACCAAATTCAAATTTTTTTTCTTATTCTCAAAGAGAGAAATTTGTTATATTCTTTATGTTAGGAGTTGTACAAAAAATGTCATGAGCCGAATGTCATTTATTTTTTGTCAAGAGAAAAATACACAAGTGGAGACCGGCCATGGGTCTTTGAAGGGACAATCGAAATTTGAAACTCAAAATTCCCTCTCATGAGTAGAGAGCGGGCTTCGGTTACCTCTTCTAAAAAATCTGGGTAGTAGTGGGCACTAAAGGCCGAAATGACGCCGGGATCTGGCAGTTTTTAGTTCCCTGAAAGGGTCAGTGTACTACTCACGACGTCGGTATTTTCGAAGGTAAATGAATAGTATATTGTGTAACGTGTAGGAAAAACGATATATTCCCGGACGAGTATGGAAATTGCTGGGACGAGGCGTCAGCCGAGTTCCAGCAACCATAAGAGTCCGGGAATTATAGTTTTTCCACGAGTTGCACATACGATTTTTTCTCTAATCGGCAGTATATCAGATTATCCATTTTATTCATTATATTCTTTAAAATACGCAAAATTTTCCAATTTATATTTTCAATAGATTTCACTATCAAAGTTATCTTAGAATTATAACAATCGCGTGCGCTGTCAATTTATTTAAAGGTCTGTCAGAGCAAACGATACCCGTCGTTAATTTGTGGTTTAGTTTAAATATAATGGACAGCAATTTTGATAATTCAATCCCAGGTACTCCGCCTGGCATCTTGGAGACAGCAAGATTGACTACACTAAATTTGTTGCCGCAGAAGTAGAGGGAGAAGTACGAAAATGCATACAAGCGTTTTATTGATTATCGCATAAATAACAAGGCCAATTCATTCTCCGAAAACGTTTTAATTGCATATTTTTCGGATTTATGTCAAAAGATGAAACCGTCAACCTTATGGTCCAACTATTCCATGGTGAGGTCGACGCTTAGCATTAACAATAATGTTGATATATCCAAATATGGAAAACTACGCGCATTACTGAAACGTCAGTCAGATGGATATAAGCCTAAAAAATCCAAAATCTTAACGAAACAACAAATAGAAACATTTATGGAACTTGCTCCAGATGATACATATTTAATGGCAAAAGTATGTTAAGATGTACGCGCTCATAATTTATTTACAAAAAATTTGTTTTCTAGGTTGCCTTAATTTTTGGAATTTCTGGCGCATGTCGTCAAGATGAACTATGCCGAATAAATTTGAATGACATTCAAGATTTGGGAAATAGGATATTGATTACCATTCCTGTTAACAAGACGAACAAGCCAAGATCATTTATTGTAAATGAAGCGTATATCGAAATATATCGTAGATACATAGCATTACACGGAAAAAAATTTATAGTACACATTTCCATAAATTATAGGAGCCCAGGCATTTGTGGCTTATTATCGGAACGCTTACTATATAATATTACGAAAATATTAAATGATGTGTATGGTACCGGTTACCATAAAAATAGTAAAATATCTTATAACAATATAGTAACAATTACCATTATGAAAAGTACACACAAATAATTATCGTATCGTTTACACTGTAATATAGCTATGGGTACTTTATAAGGCGTGTTTTCCATGAGAACTGCACTAGAACTCGATAAACTTTAAATTCATTTTATTGTAAGTAAACCGAAAAAAAATAAATTCATAAAGCGCGAATATGTAGTGTATTTAGCATAAATACATATTTTAGGTTTAAAAATTTCCCCCTTAAGTTATTTCATCAATATTTTCTTATTTTTTGGTGACGTCATTACACGCGACTGCACTCGATAAATGTATGGGTTTATCAAGTGTAACTAAAAAATATGCTATAATTGTAATTATTTATTGCTGTAACATCTTAAAATATGTATTTATGTTAAATGCACTACACATTCGCGCTTTATGAATTTATTTTTTATGTCGGTTTACTTACAATAAAAGGAATTTAAGGTTTATCGAGTTCTAGTGCAGTTCTCATGGAAAACACGGCTATAGTATAGTATGCTTTCCATTGTGTAATAAAAAACGTTTTCAATTTATTTGATTTTAAATATTATAATATTCATTCAATTTATGGTCTACACAAAATAAAAATAAAATATTAAAATATATCATAATTAATTTATAATTATTATTTTTTCTAATTTTAAATATTTGATTTTGAATTTATTTAATTCATTTAATGTATTAGTTAACTCTGGGAATTTTTACAACATATGCATACTTGTGAAAATCGAAATAGTTTATGTCATATGTACATAGTATTTAAAATGGATATTATATTATTTTCAATTTTTAAAAATCCTGTTATTTTAAAAAACGTTAGTTCCTCCAATAATATCGATTACAACCATTTCTCTTTAATGAGCACATATGATTTATCAAACATTTGAAATTAATAAAAAATCGTTCGTTTTCACAAATATTGTAAATACAATTTTTCTTAAACCTATGATAAATAGATAAATATTTAAATGACTTACATAATAACTAAAAACAGGTAAAACTAAAATTACAATTGGCATCAAAACACTTCCTTTTGTTGTTTTTAACAAATTAAAATCTATTAGATCCAATGAAAAAACGTCAAATACATGCTGTTACGAAATACGTCAAATAAATAATTAAGCACTGATATCACACAATCATCTTGTAATCATATCTGGAATAAGACAATCATAATGTTAGAAATTGATATGATTTTTCATCAAATAAATCACCCATATTACTTACAGCGCAAAAAACACCATTCAGGCAAGCCATTCTGAACAAGATTTTACGTCATTGATTTTGTTTTTATAAGTTTGCACTACCTTTTTCACATAGACGCACAAAGAAAATTTAAATTTGTACAATTTTATTTTAATCACATTAATCAAATTACTTAATATAAATTATTGGTTTCAAAATATGTTATAATTAAAAGTTTGATTTAAATATAAACCTAAAACTGTTTTATGGTACGAGTATTTTTCATTAATAAAATTTACATCAAAAATGTTCAATTTTACATGAGTTCTTATGAGGAATCATAAAATGTATCTTCTTTAAATTAAACTTCTTTTAAAATTGGTATGATACTCACGGCTTTTATATAGAAGAGGCTTTGACACAGTTTTCTTATTATATTTTTTTTAATAACATAAAACTTAATTACTCGAAACGATTCAAATTTTTTTTGTATTTACGAAATAAAATAAAATCGACTGTTCACCATTATGGGCTACGTTACGACTGTAAAGAAGGAATAAAAGGAATGCGTTTTGATCAGTTTAAAATAACGGGATTTACCTTGACAAAAAGGAAAAATTACTATTGGTTATAGGCAACATTCCTATATTATATAATTAATTTGTAGATTATGGTAATGATTCCTATATTGAACACACTACTATGCAAATTATAAAGTCCACCATACACATAGTAGCTTTTACAGAAATACATAGCACAGTTTGCTATAATTCGATTACTATATTATATAGTAAATAATTCAGTAATTTTTTTTCTCCGTGTACGTCCCACTGATTTCGATAACCCTCGATTCTTTTTCAAATTAACAAACGGTAGAGGTAACAGACAAGTAGTGGGCATACATCAGTTTGGCAAATTGCCTCAAACTGTAGCTACTTATTTGAAGTTGCCAAATGCGATAGAATATACAGGGCACTGTTTTCGCAGATCATCTGCTACAATATTGGTAGATATAGGTGCAGATTTGACTTGCCTTAAGAGACATGGTGGTTGGAAATCGGCAACGGTTGCTGAAGGGTACATTGATGATTCTCTAAATAATAAAATTGAAGTTGCAAACAGAATTTTCAATACCACCGAACAAAATCCAGGTGTGGACCGTAACATGGCCGAGATAAAAATTTTCAATACTACCGAACAAAATCCAGATGTGGACCCTAACATGACCGAAATAAACGATAATAGTGCATCAGTGGCTACAACTAACCTTAATTGTAATGCATCTGCGCCAATTTTCAACACCTGTACAAATTGTACAATTCATGTAAATATAACCAATAATAAATAGTTGTTAAATATGTAATTTTACAATTATAATAATAAAAACTAAATAAATTAAAATTATATCATGTATTTCTTAAAAACAGATGATAATCAGTACTAGAAAGTATTCTCTGCCTAGGCAAGGAATACTTTCCAGTACTGTTTTTAGTAAGTTGCCTAGCAACGATGTAGTGTCGGGGAATACTTCATTTTGCTGACAGATAACAAACCAGAAAACTGACGTATTTTATCCGATTTGAGAAAAAGCAGTTTTTTTACGTTTCTCGTACTTTTTCAGTTTTTTCATGGCTAAAATAAATGTTTTATGTAATTTGATGCTGTTTTGACTATTTTTAACGGACTTCTGGCGGTTCATCCAATGAACCACTACAATATTCATTCATAATATTCCTCCGGCACCAACATGAGCTCGCCGCGCATTGGGTGCCTCCGGTGTCATCCGGTACACTTTTTATTGTACGTTTTCTGCCGGGACCAATCAAAAACACAAAAATAACAAAAACACACAAACAGCAAAAGTTAAAACAAAATAAAATTTATTCAGTCTCGTCTCAAATTTATAAACAACAACACGTTGGTCCATAGTGTTGCCTTTCGGCCATATCTTTAGTTTCGCGTTTTGATGGTGTTAAATAATAAAATATAAAATTGTTCAAAATAATAAATTATACGTTAAATTAATTTAGAAAAACTAATTCTGTTTGCAGTTGGAAGAAAAACAAAAAACAATGTATTCTTGTGCATCGTTCGAAACGCCGCCGCCGGTTTGGATAATCATCGAACGCACTTTTACCACAATTGCGCTCTGTAAATTCCTGTTTTGTCACTAATTATTATTAAAATTTTATAATTTTTGTATTTGAAACAATAGAAACTAATTTTGTGCCAAATAATTACCGTTCCGTTTATTATGCCATGCCTGAATCCGTAAACTATTCCCCACTTTCAGGTGCTTAAAGAATTCAAATTTTTGGAGCCCATGCCCAAGACACTATAGTTTTTGAAAGCTCATAGTCTAAGCTACAAAAGCCTATAAGCGTATTTTTTTAGTGTAGTTACGAATTTTGTAACAAAATGCGATTTTATCTCCTTTTTCGACTATTCTTCAATTTTTATTACTAACGGTTTTAAACTTTGGATTTTCGCAATTTCTGGACTATATATAGGGTTTTCCAATAAGAGTGATATGATTTCTTTAAAAAAAAACACACTAATTGTTAAGGAAATTGAAATCTTTTTTATTTAATGTGAAGTACAATCGATACAATTAAGTTCTGAATAAAACGTCATTGAAATGGCCTCCATGACTTCTTCTGCAGGAACGAATTCGATGAACCCAATTCTCGAGCACTTTTTCCACTAAATCAAGTCGTATGTCATGAATAGCACGTTCAATATTGACTTGTGAAGCTTGAAGAGAGTTTGGTTTATTGCTAAAGATCAATGATTTCAAATAACCCCACAAGAAATAGTCTAATGGTGTTAAATCACAAATTCTTGGAGGCCATTCAATATCACAATTTATTGAAATAATCGAATCTCCAAACTTTTCTCGCAATAATTCAATTGTTGCACATTGTTGACATTTCTCAATAATTTACGTTGTTTTTTGTTATCATCATATGTGTTTACTTGTGCTTATTCATTTATTAAAATTTTGTGTCTACCCAGAAAACAAATTTTTAAGTCTGTTAAGTTGTCATCTTGCTTATGGACAAATCTCGTGAACCGAGAGGCTCGGTTCACGAGATTTGTCCATAAGCAAGATGACAACTTAACAGACTTAAATTTTTTTTTTCTGGGTAGACACAAAATTTCGGTCATACCAACTTTGAAAAAAATACAAAACTCATATAGCAAAAAAAAAACATAATAAATTAATAAACACAAGTAAACACATATGATGATAACAAAAAACAACGTAAATTATTGAGAAATGTCAAAATGAGTAAAACCTAAATCAGAATAAGCTAAAATAAAAAAAAAACGTTGGTATGACTGAAATTTTGTGTCCAGCAAGATAACATATTTTTAACTCCGTTAAGTTGTTTCTAATGTATTTTTTGTTTTTTAATACCAAAACAAATTATATTAGTGTTGGGTAATTTTTTTATTGAAGGCGTATATGTACGCAACCAACACTATGACCAGTAGTGGTAGTCACTTTGTACCTTTAAATTTGGTATAGTTCGTCTTGGTTTTATAGATGTTTTTGGGTAAATCAGAAAAATAAAATTTTAATCTTCGTAATTATTAGTGTGGGCATCATACACACTCAAATTAGATTTCTGCTTTCGGCTTTTGATTTTGATTTAGTTGAATATAATTCACTAAGTCGATACACTCTGGTTTTATATATGTTTAGTGTATGAAGCGAGAGTTGAATTTTTGTAGTTCGGTTGTAGCTACCTGAAGAGTAGATCTTACTTTTTCTGTACGAAACCGAATTACCAACACAAAAAGTCAAAGAGATTTCTAATTTTTTCGAGAGCGGATAAATTTGTATCGAACTCTGGGCTAAAGAAAAGGGGGAGGGGATAATATTTATACTTTGATTGTAGATACATATATTATGAGTGATTCGCCACTGTTATTTTTCTGATTTACCAAATCGAAAACACAGTGAATGTCATTTACAATTAATACTATAAAAAGCCGAAAATTCTTCATTTCTTTAAATGTATTTCTCAATTATCCTTTATATTGGAAGAAAGTTAAATTTACAAAACTGAATTCAAGATTATGAATTTTGTTTAAAAATGATAGTTTACATTTGGTAAATGTGACAACAAAACAAGCGTAAAAATAGAAAACTTACCACTTTTGGTCGGAGAAATCGAGCGCTCAAGGTGTCCTTCCAAAACGGATTTTTGAAATCTAAAAAAATGCTTGCACCGAATGTAGGAAGGTACATATGTCTATTTGTCTAACCATGTAAAGTATTCACTTCACTAGTATAATTAATAAAGTTAATGAAACTATGAATTTAGAAACACTAAATAGATACAAAATATTAACAAAATTAAATAACACAAATCAAAAGCACTAATTTAATACAAGTCTGGAAAAATGAAAATTAATATATTCGAAGTTTATTATTTATTTATATAATTTTAATGTTGTTTATCTTACGTTGCATTAAAAATTGAGCATGCACAATAGTTATTTACGTCACAAGGGCGGTAAATGAGTTATTACAGTACGAGTTCGACGTTTATGGACGAGGCGACGAAGGAGCCGAGTCCAGAATTTTGAACGAGTACTGTAACTATCATTTAACATACGTGTAACGTACAACATTTTATTTCATACTACATGGAACATTAATTCGATTTTTTCATTTAAAATTGAATTTTAAAGTAAAAACATGAATTTAAAATTTAAAGAAAATCAATCCAAATGATTTTCAAATTATCAAGTTACCCAAGTTATTTTATTTTTTTGTTTGGTTTTACAGTCTACTCTACTGTAATAGCTAGTTTTCCGGACACTTTTGTTCTCTGACGTAATGATTCATTTCCCGGACTGAAATCAATCACGTGAACACTGATTTTCGGTATAGTATGAAATAAATACCTTTGTAAAGTACTGTACATATATGGTCTATTTACGAATAAGGCTCAAACGTATTCGATTATTCGAATTATAAGAATCGCTTTGTGTAGTACATAGATTATTTATAAAAAGGATATACAGAGAATGAAAATAAATAATAATAGTACTTCCGTACTATAATACTGAACTACCCATACACATATGGGGATTAGAGGTACAGTAAAATCTCGAGTTAACGGACCCCGATTTAACGGAGTTCGGATTTAACGGAACAAATTTTTCCTTTTATTTATTTCGCATATCACATTGACTTAATGTCTTGGCTTTATTCCGCATTGGAAAACTACGAGTAATAAATTATTGTCGTTTGAATTTGTGAGCAACCTGGTGGTCTATTATGAAATTGTCCACAGCATTTTTTTACGACATCCTCGACGAATTCGACAACGTCGAAAAAGCTATTATTAATTATTCGACAAAATTGAAAGTATGTACTCACAAATAAAATCGATAACATCTATTGTAATTTCACAGTTTAACAAAATATTAACCTAATAAATAATTCAATTTAAAATAAAAACGTACTGAAATTCTAATACAGTGAAACCTCATTTTAACGGACACTCGTTTTAACGAACACCTCACCACAATGGAAACGCTTTAAGCCCCCATACAAAACTGAAATTTTTCCATGAAAACCTCCCTTAGTTAAGCAGACACTATATTAAAGTGGACACGGACAGACATTTCTGCGATAATAGGAACACTAGTTAGTTCTGGAGTATGGCCAATTAGAAAGAAACTTGGCCATTTCTTATCAGAATTTGATGAAAATCGGCATTTTCAATGGAAATGGGGTTCTCAAATGATTTTTAGACGAAGTTCTGGAATATGGCCTATTAGGAAGGACCTTAATCAACTAAACCAAAATTGGGATTTTCTTTTATATACATACGTACAGTGGCGTTCAATGAAATAGGACACTCTAAGCTTTTTTTTGCAAATTCTTCATTAACTAATAAACTAATTATCAATTTTCAATTATTTTTTTTTTATTTACG
This sequence comes from Tipula helvola, assembly GCA_963556165.1. NCBI lineage: Eukaryota > Metazoa > Arthropoda > Insecta > Diptera > Tipulidae > Tipula > Tipula helvola. Next base: position 226,138,360 of record OY744483.1, read on the forward strand.
TAGTAGAAATACTTTGGAACTTGGAAATGCCGGAAACTTGTTTAAGGCGGAAAATTTATGCCCAACATTAATTTGTACACTGAATTAAACTTGGTCTTACCGGAAACTTGCTAAACCTGGAAGGCGGAGCCATTTTTCGATCCGAACAATAAGAAATAGTATAAATACAACTTGAGAAACCCGGAATAAAATTTCAAACCAAAGAAATACCTAATAAGATACTTTAAGATGTATAAATAGCAGTGATGAAAACGGATAAAAAAATTATAACGTTACGGCATTCGGTTCAAAAAATAATTTCAATTCGAAACGTTATTTATAACGTTATTTTAAGAACAAAAATTCCGTTTCGCTATGTTATAACGCTATTTCTGAATCTGTGTGCTTAGAGTTCTTAAAATTGACTATTAAAAGGCTTTGTTTATTTCGTTATTCCTTTTGAAATAAAATAAATAATAACATTCGTACCTGTTCTATTTTATTTGTAATCGAAGATATTTTTAAAGCAAAATACACCACTCTAACTGTATTTTTGAACCAAAACAGAACGTTTTGTAGTCTATGTAGTTACAGCAATAAATTATCGAGAAATAAAGGTGTATTCACACAGCAGAAAATTATCGATGCCAATTTTTTTTTTTTTGTTTTGAATTTATGTTTTGCTTTTAGATAATTTTACTTTAAAGCACGTAACGAAATAACGGAAATAAAAAAGGGCCATAACGTTACGGATTTCGTTATGTATGATTTTTTAAATTGTGTAACGTTTGTAACACTATTTTTAAATATTCAATTCGGTATTCCGTTTTTGCGTTACGTTACACGTTACGTTTTTCATCACTGATAAATAGTAACAAAAGTTTCACTATTTTACATTTAAAGATTTAGTGTTTGCAATGGCATCTCTAATAAAGTATGTAAATATTTGAACTATTTAAATGTTCATAAGGGAACATTAAAAAAGTAAACTGAATACGAAAACACTAAAAGAAAAAAAATCGGGGTGTGGCTGTGTCGTAAATACAGCCGTGTATTTGACGTGAATACGTGTACGTTACGAGTACTATTTTCTTTGAGCGTATTTTAAGTATAATTTTAGCATCACATTTTCATCGCGCATACCAAATCTCACTAAAATCTGTTCAGGAATATCCAAGTTTTATCCTAGTTGGCCATATTACAGAACTTTATCCAAAAATCATTTTAAAATCACATTTCCATAGTACATGCTGAATTTCATCAACATCGGATAAGAAATGGCCAAATTCGGTCCTAATTGGCCAAATACCAGAACTTTATCTAAAATTCATTTTAGAATCCCATTTCCATCGTACATGCTGAATTTCATCAAAATCGGATAAGAAATGGCAAAGTTCCACCCTAGTTGGCCATATTCCAGAACTTTATCCAAAAATCATTTTAGAATCGCATTTCCATAGTACGTGCTGTTTTTCATCAAAATCAGAAGAGTTTTGACTAAGTTCCTTCCTAATTGGCCATATTCGAGAACTTTATCCAAAAATCATTTTAGAATCCCATTTCCATCGTACATGCTGAATTTCATCAACATCGGATAAGAAATGGCCAAGTTCCGTCCTAATTGGCCAAATACCAGAACTTTATCTAAAAATCATTTTAGAATCACATTTCCATAGTACATGCTGAATTTCATCAACATCGGATAAGAAATGGCCAAATTCCGTCCTAATTGGCCAAATACCAGAACTTTATCTAAAAATCATTTTAGAATCCCATTTCCATCGTACATGCTGAATTTCATGAAAATCGGATCAGAAATGGCATAGTTCCACCCTAGTTGGCCATATTCCAGAGGTTTATCCAAAAATCATTTTAGAATCGCATTTCCATAGTACGTGCTGTTTTTCATCAAAATCAGAAAAGTTTTGACTAAGTTCCTTCCTAATTGGCCATATTCGAGAACTTTATCCAAAAATCATTTTAGAATCACATTTCCGTCGTACATGCTGAATTTCATCAACATCGGATAAGAAATGGCCAAGTTCCGTCCTAATTGGCCAAATATCAGAACTTTATCTAAAAATCATTTTAGAATCCCATTTCCATCGTACGTGCTGAATTTCAATAAAATCGGATAAGAAATGGCCAAGTTCCTTCCTAATTGGCCATATTCCAGAACTTTGTCTAAAAATAATTTTAGAATCACATTTCCATTCTGCATACCAAATTTCACTAAAATAGGTTCAGGAGTATCCAAGTTCCTTCCTAGTTGGCCATATTCCAGAACTTCACCCAAAAATCATTTTAGAATCCCATTTCCATTGTACATGCTGAATTTTATCAAAATCGGATAAGAAATGGCTAAGTTTCTTCCTAGTTGGCCATTTTCCAGAACTTCATCCAAAAATCATTTTAGAATCCTATTTCCATCACGCATACCAAATTTCATTAAAATCGGTTAAGAAATAGCCAAGTTCCATAATAATTGATCATATTGCAGAACATTTTTTTAAATTTTCTTTCGTTTCTTATGGACGAGTATTACAAAAAATGACGGTGCTTCCCCCGCCTCCGCAAGCGATGCGTCACAGTCCTCACTCAACGTAACAAATTCTTTGATCCTTTATCTATCGAGTGGTGTAATTAAATTTTGGATGTAGATGATAGATATTTGGCTGCAGCATAAAATCGTATACCCATTATTTTGTTATCATCAGTTTTTTGAATTCCCCATATATATGAAAATAAAAACGTATTCACGTCAAAATATTACGAATGTGGCCGACAAAGAATGTATAAATTGAAAACCTTTTTTCTTTTTTTATTGACGATCACGAGAAATTTTTTGTTTTGGTTTTTTATTAATGAAACCAAATGTTCGCGTCGTCGCGTCGGTTACAACAGCAATAGAGACAAAAACATGAATTCGTCATGTTAGAAGAAAGGGAAAAATGGCTCAATGCTACCGTAAGCACCAAAAATTTGAACTGATTTCACCCGCTTCGCTTATTTTGGAAACTTATGTACCATGAGAAAATACACTAATACAATAAAAATATTTGAAGACACACAATAGTAAAATGTACATACATATATATTATACGCCGTGTACATATACAAAATTCTCAATCCTCATTTTGCGACCAAAATTGCTGTCCTGAAGTCACTTTGTTCCTTTACATTTTGTGTAGGTAGTTTGTGTTGGAATGATAGATGTTTTTGATTTAAAGAGTTTGTTTTGTATTTAAAGAGTGGAGACGCCGGTCCAACTGACCGAGAGATAGGCGTATATATGTATGCGTTGCTGTATGTGTTTGTTTATTTTATTTATTATTTTACAAATGATAAAATGAAACTTTACAATATCAATTTTTCCAAAGGATTTATTGTCCGTTGCAGGGTAACTGACATTGTAATTCACATTATGAAACATATATAAAATTACTAGCTGACCCGGCAAAAGTTATTCTGCGATATAAATTATTTCTAGTGAATATTTTGGTTGTTAAATAAAAAATAACGAATTTATTGTAAGTGTGTGGGGATGGGATATATGATAGAAAGAGGAATGAAGCGCATAGACCATGAACGCCGATAAAAACAAAAAAACACCAATCATTCATTTTCTCAATTCAATGTATTTCATTAACGTAACGAACATATTCATTGTTTAATCTCTTAAAAGTTAAATGTAAAGTGAAAAAAAGTAATATATTTTTTATTCTAAAGTAGGAAAATGAAATAAAGAAAATCAATATTAATTTCGAAGAGCAATTGAGTGTACGATATTTTTTGTCAGTCCGTCTTTAGCCAACACAAATAAGCTCGATGGTTTGCCCACGCGAGAACATGCCACGTATAACTGTCCGTGTGAAAAACATGGTGTGCCCAAATCTAAGCCGCAAACAGACATCGTTTGGCCTTGCGACTTATTGATTGTCATTGCGAATGCCAATCTAATAGGAAATTGAACGCGTTTGAATTCAATTGGCAGGTCTGTGGGAATCATTGGAATTGGTGGCAGCAAAACATTTTCGGCTCGGAATTTGCCAGTCAAAATGGTGGCTTCGATAATGTTTTTCATCAATTTTTAATGATCAATCGCGTGCCATTGGACAGCCGTGGTGGATTCAAATTCCGAAGTAAAATAACCGGAGATCCAACTTTCAGTCGTAGAAGGTGTGGTGGCATGCCTGGCAAATCCAGTGAGTTCAAAAACTCTGTTGGATAATTTACAGCTTCGTTGGCATCGCAAACTGTATCGATCGATTTGTATGATACCAAGTCGCCTGGCAACGACTGCTGTATCTTGCAGTTTAAATCGTGAACGTTCACATTTTTTGCTGCCAAAATGGCTCTTTCTGCCAGCCACGCATGATTTATGTATTGTGTGCGTACATCGGGAAATATGCGGTCAATGAGAGCATTTTGCGAATCAACGATTGTGCAGAAATTAGTGGGAAATTTAATGCATCCAGTATTTTCATAAATAGCAACTTTTCCATCGCCGCTATCTAACAATTGGTTCGAGAATGTGTCAGCGGATGGATCTTGTAACATTTGGACGCGCCTGTTTATTTGTAGCTGAACTTTTTCAACATTACGCCACAGTGGCGATGATTTCAAGGAAGCGTTGATCTCATCAGCGTACGTTGAACGTGGAATGACGGGAAGTGTTTGTCTGAAATCACCTGAAAGGAATAACAGAGTGCCGCCGAATAGTTTGTCGTTATGCTTTATATCTTTGAGTGTTCTGTTCAACGCCTCCAGAGAATGTTTGTGTGCCATAGTGCATTCACCCCAGAAGATAATTTTGCATTGTTTCAGCACTGTGGCCTTGGACGATTGTTTTTTTAGGTTATTTTGAATATTCAGTGGCAGCTTAAATGCTGAATGAGCTGTTCTGCCTCCATCCAATAAAGTTGCCGCAATGCCAGATGATGCAACGGCCAATGCGATGCCATTATTTGATCGTATTTCGGCGAGAATTAGCGAAATGAGAAATGTTTTGCCAGTTCCACCGGGGGCATCCAAAAAAAAGAATCTACCTTGTCCCGCCGAAACAGCCAGCATAATGCGATCGTAAATGATTTTTTGTTCATGAGTCAGTAGTGGGACATTGCGAGTAACAATCGCTGCCATTTCTGCAGTATCGTACTGTAGTTCACGATTCATTTCGGTGTACATTAAATTAGATGCATGCACTTCGATTTGGCAAACTCATACCGAAATGACTGAGTGGTAAATTGGCAATAAAAACGCAAAGATCCTCGATAGCAATCAATGCTTCATTGTACATAGCGTCGCTGAATGTAATCGTTAAATCGTTGCACCGTATACGAATTCGATGCAATATATCGTCAGTCATTGAACATTTGTGCTTATCCCACAACGTATCTGCTCGTCCCGGGAAACATGTAGTCAACATTATAGCGAATAGTAGACGAAGTTGTGTTGCTGTACAGCGCAATGCTGCTTGGCATGCATCTTTATATGTTGGATACTGTTGTCCATTCACTTTGCGTATATCTTGAAATGACAATGGGCCGGTGACATTAACCAACAACAGTCGCAGATGGAAGCACTCAATCTGTCTTGGAGTGATCGTATATACTCGACCCAATGTGTTTGATTTGAATAGGCCGGGGCACTCACCAATTGGTGCCAATCACTGCCTTTATTCACATACTTGCAAATGTATTTGATGCTCTTCACTGAACTGCAGAACTCAACATTAATATGAGCATTGAATGTTTTGCTTAGCAGAGGCGAATATAGTACCACCCAACGATTGTCAATGTCAATGTCTGCGTTGTTGATATTTGGCGTAAATGACTGTCCGCCATTATCAGTATTCCTTCGACGATATATTGGATATCCGTCGACATTTGTGATTGTGTCATTGGTGAAATCTTTAGGAAAACGCTTTGTACATTTTCCATCTACCATGCAAGGCGATAAACGATTCAGATCACCGCATGGGCCATGAATCATGTTTGTGGCAACAATATCGAACAATAGTTGATCAGTAGATGGATCTGGAATTTCCGCGGAAATTACACTATCGATTTCCTCAGGGCGTATTTTGTCGACTAACCAAATCAAAAAGTGTGCATGAGGTAATCCTCGCTTTTGCCATTCAACCGAATACATCCATCAACGTGTGGGACCGAATACGTTTAATTTGGTAATGAAGCTCATTTAAGACGTGCTGTAATGTCATGACGATGTATTGCATTTTGGCCTGGCAATAGTAAAGATGTAATCTCCTGCCACTTTGGATTACATGTAAACGTGATAAATAAACACGGTCGTCCGTACTCGCGCACGAAAGTCATAGCATCCTGTATGTATTCTTGCATATGACGTAGACTGCCTACGTACGATGATGGTAGAATGATAGAGTTATCAATTTCGGCGATGTCGGTGTCACTCATGATAGCGTTCGCTCTCTACCTTCGCGTACATATCGACCATGAATTGTTGGCACAGCTCATGACATCGCAGAATGACGTTGTCTTGACCGCGTCGAATCATCATACGATACGCGTAATAATCCATCGAACTCACTTTCTTGTTTGTTTCGGCTCCTGTAACAACATATTCATAAATATTAATTCCAAATGAGTAATGATATTCCTAATGAATGAATTACCTGTGGCGGGATCTCGTTGTTTAATGTTTATGCAATATCCGTCTTGTCCCTTCCAGAAAATTAGCGGATATTGGAGAGCGTCGTATGAACGGTGTGTGTCGGCGATGAACTCCAGATTATTGGTTCTTCTTCGAATCACGATTTCTCGTGTCGATGTGCGGTCGCCAATCATGATTCCAGCAACGTCGTCAACAACAGGCGCATTTAATCTACGCACGTGCTCTCCAGCTAGTGTTTTATCAGGATTTATGACAATAGCGTTATTGTCACTTTGCAAATTCGTGCATGTGTGATTTGAACATTTTCAATAGTTCATTGTGCTCATTCAATAGGGCGTCCAGTTCGCCGACGATGCGCCTGGCATTAGGCGAATTGAGGTTATTGTAGCCGCAACGTGCATCCACACGATTGATGTCCTCACCGCCCATGAAGTAGATTTGTAAAAATTTATGTGGTTCGTTTGGCATTGGCAGCAATGAGCCTACTTTGTGGTACACTTGGCCTTTGATTTTGAACGTTGAATTGAATTTTTGACCATTTGCCGCAGTATTGTGAACTATTTCTGTTGCTCCGAACGAAATCATTTGAAAGCAGGAATTGAATGTGCGAATGGACTTAAGGAACAGGTTTGAATATGGATCCGTGCCGATGAGCAAGCCGTTCAATGGTTCTGGTGGTGTCTCAATTTCTGGTAGTTGCACTTTTCCTGATGCGCAACACATCCCGGCGGACTCATGTTTGAATTTGAGCGCATGACAATGGGGACATTCTTTGTCCATAGCACCAATCAGCACTTTCGGATGAGTGGAATATTGAATATCTGGCTCGTACTCGAATGCGAGACGAAGGAATGAAGTGGATGTAAATGCTCGATGTACTTGTTGGCGTTGTCGGTCATCAGAGATGGGCGATTACGCGTCGACTACTAATTTTTACGCGAATGCGTCGACAACTGTCGGCAACGTCGACAACTCGTAGACAACGTCGACTATTCGTAGATAACGTCGACAACTTTTTTACGCCTGCAGTCGTTAATTGTTAAACTGTTTCCGTAGATTGTAATATAGTATATACAATATATTTCAAAATGTTTTCGGCTTTTTATAGACAACATACTATTTGTAATGATATACTCATTATTTTCGATTTGGTAAATCAGAAAAATAATGGAGTCATACTCCTAATATATCTACCCAGTAAAAGTAGAAAATATCAATCCCCTCCCCCTTTTCTTTCCCGCAGAGTTAACACAAAGTGTATCGACTCTTAAAAAATTAGAAATCTCTTTGAGCTTTCGTGTTGGTAATTCGGTTTCGTACAGAAAAAGTAAGGTCTACTCTTCAGGTAGCTACGACCGAACTACAAAAATTCAACTCTAAATAGCTCTATTTTTAGAGTTGAATTTTTGTAGTTCGGTCGTAGCTACCTGAAGAGTAGACCTTACTTTTTCTGTACGAAACCGAATTACCAACACGAAAGCTCAAAGAGATTTCTAATTTTTTAAGAGTCGATACACTTTGTGTTAACTCTGCGGGAAAGAAAAGGGGGAGGGGATTGATATTTTCTACTTTTACTGGGTAGATATATTAGGAGTATGACTCCATTATTTTTCTGATTTACCAAATCGAAAATAATGAGTATGTCATTACAAATAGTATGTTGTCTATAAAAAGCCGAAAACATTTTCATAATATTCAGACAATTGGTTAAATTTCGTCATAATATATTTCAAAGTAGCTTAGATAATTTTACGTTAATTTTAATCGAAATAGAAATATTTTTCTATGTATCTTAAAACATATAAAATTAAATATTAGTTATGTAAACCTGAGAATTTGCACAGTGCCATCTGTATAACAATAGAAAAACAATTATCACGATAGTCACTAGTTCTTGTACCAATAAGTAATTTATGTGATTTATTATCAAAATGTAATCTTTTTTGATCCCTAGGTTAATTAGACAATGACTTATTTATTAACAGACAGCAATATGATCAGACCGGCTAAATAAATGAGGAAATTAATCATTTCGTAGGTTGTCGTTGTCGACGTTGTCTACGTTGTCGACGCCAAAAACGCAAAAAATCGCTAGGTAATCTACATAATAGATTACGCGTCGACAACCGCGTAGATTACATCACGTAATCTACGTCGCCCATCTCTGTCGGTCATTTGCTCTGCCCGTCTGCGTGTGTTTACTACGCGCGCTTGTCTCCGTTCCAATTGTCGTTGTTGATTTCATTCAGCTCGTGCCTCTTGTGATTGAGATCCACATGCGACATGCTCACACGCACATTTTCGTTATCTTGTTGGATTTGTTCGTTTGTTCTTTCTGCTCTATTATTTCGCATGTTTGTTACTTTATTCGTTCGACGACCCAAATGGGCCCCTTTGCGTCTTGCTGGCATTGTTCACTATAATACACACACACACAAATAGACAAAATTGTTGTACTTACTGATGAAAAACGGTATACCGATAATGTAATTTGTTGTTTTAGTATTTACCTTTTTGCAATCATAAAACACGTTATATTTCTTATAAATTAAAATAAATCGAACAAAATTTTGCACGCACTGCGTTGTGATACATAACAAATGCAGAATGAAAAGTCAAAACGATGCAACGCTTTTCGTGAATGACTTGCGCATATGTGGATGAAAGTTCGATGAGGCTGACGCAGCGCCTACTGCCATACAACAACATAAATTATTTCGTTATGTTTGAAATACGAACTACAGTTAAATTATTTAGATATTGTTCATACAAAAATACTAAAATCGCGATTAAAAAATGGGAGAGTGGGCTAGGAGGGTGAAAATTTGAGGTTATAGGTATTTTTTGATGCTAAATCAAAAAAAAAATACGAAAAAAATTTTTGTTAGATATATAAAAAAAATTTGGGGATAAGGGGGACACCCTAATCACCTAGCGGTATGAAATATACTTTACGACCTATTCTCATACCTACCAAATATACATAAAAAATTTCATAAAAATCGGTCGAGCCGTTTCGGAGTAGTGCGACCACAAACACCGTGACACGAGATTTTTATATATTAGAAGATATACATTAGAATATTTGTAAGAGTTGACAATGAGCTAGGGGCTCGAAACTATAGTCCTTTAAAGATTTTAAAAATAATTATCACTAAAAGAAAATAATATCTATGTTTGTTTGTATTTGCTTTTTAATAATATAACAAAAGTGATAAAAGTAGCACAATTATGGAGTTTTTCCAAAACACTAATAAATTAGCTCTTATTATAGTAGCGATTCCAATATTGCATTTCATGCTATGCAGTGTGGAAAGTCACTTTGTACATAGTATGTTTTACGAAATTTATTTATTTATTTATTTATACTGAGAAAAGTCTACAAATATGACTTGAATTTATAACATACTGAACATGGTAGAATAAAAATTAAATTAAACAAAAAAAGAATAAAAATTGACTTAAAAATATTTTTAGGTTGGAGCAAAATGTTGCTTCAACCTACGTTTAAAGCTGTTTTTACTTAAGTAAAAGTCGAACAGATGGTCGATTTTATTAAAACTCTTCGACATCATGTTTACCGGTTCATTGTCACCATAGTTTGTTCTGTGTTTATTTAGATGAAGGAACTCATGATCTCTTAAATTCCTACTCGGTGCCTTTATTTTAATTGATTCCAGTATGGATGGTGCATCGATTTGATCAAGTAAAATATTTCCAATAAACGAACACTTTAAAAGCTCTCGTCTATTTGCCAATGTTGTCATTTGATAGGTTTTGCATCCAGTAGCATATGATGGTAATCGCTTCAGGTTAACGTGGTGCGGTAAGTTATGGTCATAATCCCATCCGTCTTTACACGTTATATACCGTATAAACTTTTTTTGGACACTCTCGATTTTTCTGATAGGTTCGTCGTAAAAAGGACACCAGATGTTGACAGCATATTCAAGTTGAGATCTCACGTAGGCATAATACAGGATCATGATTGTCTCTAGGTCATGAATATCCCCAGTCCAACGCTTAATAAAACCAAGCATGGAATTGGCTCTAGCAACGCATTGTTCAATATGCTTAGTAAAGCACATGTTTTCAACGAAAGTAACCCCTAGGTCTTTAATCTCGAATACTTTTTGTAAAAGTACGCCATTTATTTGATATTGTTGTGTAACAGGGTTAACTTTTCGATGGAACGATAAACTCTTACACTTGTTGATGTTGAGACTGAGGAGGTTAGACTCACACCATTTCGCTAGATTGTCGATGTCTTCTTGTAGCTTATGGGTATCGCCGATGTTTTCTACTGTTTTATAGATTTTGAGATCATCTGCAAACATTAATACCTTAGAATGTTGTATTACTTCAGTAACGTCATTGATGAAAATTATGAAGATCCAAGGACCAACATGAGAGCCTTGTGGTACTCCTGAAGTAGCTTGAATTGATTCTGATCTTCTATTACTAAGCTCAATATACTGAATGCGATTACTCAAATATGATTTAAACCACGCAACAAACTGTTTAGAAAAACCGAATCTGTATAACTGTTCCAACGTTTTACAATGACTGATGGAGTCAAAGGCTTTGGCAAAGTCAGTATACACCACATCAACTTGCTTATGCATTTCAATTTCTTTAATGGTGTTGCTGGTAAATTCAATAAGATTTGATGATGTTGATCTTTTGGGTATAAAACCATGCTGACACTGTGAGATGAATCGAGGAACCAAAGATCTGAATGAGTTGCATACAACCAGTTCAAATAATTTGGGTATTGAAGATATTGATGTAATTCCTCTGTAACAAGAGACATCATTTCTTGCTCCTGTTTTGAAAATTGGTGTTACTCTTGTTACTTTCCATTTCGTTGGAAATACGGCTATTTGTAATGATTGATTAAATAGAAGACACAGAGGAGTTACCAACGATGTGAAATCTTTCAATAATGAAGCTGGAATGCCATCAGGACCACATCCATCTCCGAATACTTCTAAAGCTCGATGAATATCCTCGGTTTCAATCCTTGGTGTTAGTATGGTTACGTTGTTTTCACCATTGTTTGGATGTTCATACTTATCAATGTCTTCCGGTTTATAAACTGATTGAAAAAACTCCGCAAACATGTTTGATATAACCTGCGGGTCACAGGATTTACGTTCTTTGAATGTCATACACACTGGGTAACCATTAGTTTCACGTTTTTCTTTAAAAAATCTCCAAAAATGTTTTGGATCGTTTCTTATTTTTTCCTTAATACGGCTTATATAACTCTTATACTTTATCTCAAAGTATCTCTCGAAATTTTGATTACACGCAGTGAATTTATGTTTGCTTTCGTCTGAACTGATTTTGAGATTTGCGTTGTAAGCTTTGTCTTTCTTGTTCTTAAGATTGATTAGTTTATCGTCGTACCATGGTGGATATTTGTTCGATTTGGCCGCAGCAGTAGTAGGAACAAATAGTGCAATGCCCTCAGATATAATTTTGTAGAATTTCTCCACGTTAATATCTATGTTGCTACTGATTAGTTCATTTTTCCAGTTAATTTGCTCAAAATAAAGATGAAGGTTTATTCTGTCGGCTTTTCTAAAGTTGTAATACGGCTCTCTGTTTTGATGGTTATCAATAATATTGCTACCCTTGCTTTCAAAAATTATTTCTAGGGCTTTGTGGTTAATATCATTAATAACGAATGGTAATGGTGATTCATTTACTTTAAATAGATTCCGTTCATTTGTAAAAATTAGATCTAGAATTCGGTCAAGACCATTCTGCACCTCGCAAATTTGGCTAAGATTTATATCGAAAACAGTATCGATAAACAGACACTCAATTTCAGAACTCACGTTCAATGGTAAAATTTCATCCATTTCTTCGTCATATGACCAGCTAATAGTTGGAAAATTAAAATCCCCCGTGATCAAGATTGTATCAGTTGAATTAGCGGCATTGTTTATTTCCATTATTGTGTCGCAGCAGGCGGTGTAAGATGATATCGGTGAGCCAAGCGGAACATATGCAACGTAGATAAAAATTGACTTTTTGTTGATTGCGATCTTAACACACAATTGCTCGATGGATAGGTTAGATATTTCAACTAACTCATTCGATAATGATGCATCAACCGCAATGAGTACTCCTCCGCCAGATTTTTTATCACTAGTTAGCGGTGATCGGTCGCATCTATAAACCACATATTGGCTAGGAAAGAATTCAGAACTCAGGATTCCTTTGTGAAATGAAGTTTCACAGATGATATAAACCGGGAAGAGCGTTTTTAACACAAAATTGCGAAATTGAGCTGCCTTCGAAGACATTTTATTTACATTTTGGAAATAAAATGAATGGTTCCTAATTCTTGGTGGTTTTTCCATTGTTGTAGTCTTCTTGTAGTCTGATATTTTCAAAATATGTGCTGGGCTTTGAATGGTACTGGGACCAGATTTATCGATGACATGAGCGAGGTTATATTGGTTTGCAGTTAAAGCAATTCGTATTAAAGAGTGCAGTTGGTCTCCTTCAATCGGTGAGAAGTAGTTAAATTTGTGTGTGTGTCTGGTTAATGCTACTATAGCATGTGGTAAGCTATCGAATAGTTTAATTTCTTTGTCAGACAGTCGGAAAAATATAGTACAGGATGCTATAATTAAATTCCTATAAATATATAGGAAATAAATTAGTAATTTTTTTCTCCGTGCAACTGCAAAATTTGTCCAAATCATCTTGCAGCTTTACGCAATCGGACTCGCTGTTGACCCGGGCGAAAATTTTCATATCATCGGCAAACATACATACATGAAAAAATAGTTGTTTTGTTGTCCTCTCGTTCGTTACACAAAGTAGTCGTAGTCATACACTACTCTGCATAGCAATTTTATTAAACCGAATTTTATATAACCGCGTTTTTGCTCAATATTTCAGGCACCAATCAAAGCTCTAGAAAGAACTGATGGTATGGGACTTGAAACTTTTGAAGTAATGTGCCAAGTGCGAGAGACACTGCGTAATAGATGTGAACATGAGTTTTATGGTTCGATTGCAAGATGATGTATTTTAAAATGTGGTAAATGGTAATATAAATGAAGTTCATTGTTTGAAAATCGAAGCGAGAAATGCACTTTCCGTTTCGATTACATATTTAGAGAAGTGGTTTGATTTGGAGGACAGCGTATTTAAATATATACAGCCTTTGTCATTTAAATCATATGTTCCCTCATTTTCAGACTTCGAAAATATTATTGAAAAATTTAAAATTCAAAATATAGACATCGATGTATTATTTGAAGAGTGTCTGAAACCACAGGCAAACCAGATGAACCAATGGGATCAAATTTTTGATTAATATCAACGGTACTAGTTTATACGGTAATATTTCTACTGGCACCCCACAATCTAAAACATTAAGTGCATTATGGGGTCCCAGTTGGTATTTCATTATTAAGTCACGTTTTCAATGAATTGGTACTATTGGATCGTCTGATTATATTTGTTTGTGCTGAAACCTAAAAATGTTGCCACTGTGGCACTATTTTGGTTTTCCCGGGGAATTTGAAATTGGGAAATGATTTATTGTGACTTGTTATTTTGGTATCATTTTTTTCAAAGCATACTGTGGCGATTGGCATTTTGTTCAAATTTTGGGAAAAAATAATTCCATTTCATAGCAATTTTGTTGTTTATTTTTCCCTTACAATTTTATTGGGAATTATCTAGTAGGCAGCAGTGTGAAAATGGAATTTTTTTTCCCAAAATTTGAACAAAATGCCAATCGCCAAAGTATGCTTTGAAAAAAATGATACCATAATACACTAAAACAAGTCACAATAAATAATTTCCCAATTCCCTGGGATAACCAGAATAGTTCCACTGTAATGAATCTTTTCTTCAAGATGAATTTTCAAACGATAAAAAATGGGTAACGTTTTTTAGTAATTGTTCTGAATGTAATAACTTAAAATAAATTGTATGTTTCATATTTTCTATACCACATTAAATGCTACATCCTACATCTGAGAGGGTATTCAGTTTGATGAATACCGCTTGGAGAAAAGAAAGACAAAAACTTTCAATAGAAAATTTGGAGTCCTAATTTAAGAAAATACCTGCCTGAAATAGCAGAAAATGTTTGTAAAATATAAATGGTTACTTTGGTGATTTTTAACGGACGCTTTGTGGGAAAAGTGTCGTCCGAGGAGCCGCATAGACCCAATTTTTTATTTTTATTTTAAAACGGCATTTTTTTTCCGTTTTATTCTATGCAATCTTTTCTGGGGCTCAAGGCACTCCCAACTCTTTCGCAGTTAACTTTTACCGTTCTTCTTTACGCAGTAGTTGCCAAATCGAGGACGTACGGCTATGAGGGACTTTCCCAAAATCGATTTTAGTTCATTTGTCCCCACGCTTGGGCAGCGCTGATTACATTTTTTTTTTTTGTACATGCAAAAATAAGTAAAATCATGTTTACAAATACAAGTTTCTTGTCTAAATTAGTGGATGCCCCCTACTTTTTTTTTATGATTAATAAAATTCAGAATGTTGCGATTAATAATAAATATCAAATTTTAAAATTAATTTAGTCGAAATTAATAATTTAATGAAAAATGCATACACATGTTTGACCATATAAAACTCCATACGAAATATTTTAGCCGCCAGTCAGCAAGCGTTGGAATTCTATTTGGGAAAATCCCTAATAGATCCGTTTTGTATAAACTACCTGCACATTGCATTGCTTCATGACAACCTATAGTGCTGGGATGAAAGGTGGGTCGGCCCATGGATTCTGCACTCTCAACAGGGGGTCATAAAAACGGCATTTTATTGATTAATATACAATTTAGTATTGTATAAACTAAAGTTATAAACAATAAATATAAAAAATAATAAAAAATATGTACAACTATTGTTGTTGTTGTTGTAATTTTCGTTTGCTCAGGTCAACTGGCACAAGTAGCTGTATATGACCCAATTATTTACTTATATAAAACGGTTAGTCCAGAAGTTCTAGAAAGAAGTATGGATGTCCCGAGTCTATTTATTACTTTCACTGAGTCGCACTTTGCGATACCTCCGACTTGCACAGATATTATGGGCCTTATACATATAAAAATGCAGTACCCGGAACCACTATCTATTTTATTAAGTTGTATATTGTGATACCCTCGCTCAGTTATACGATATAACGGGCCTTTACGATAATGCGCAGTACCCGGGACCACCAACTTAATAAAGGAGTTCACTCTACAAGATCTATATTGCGACTAAATATGTACAGCTAGTAATCAACATTTAGGCTGATACAGCCTAATGCATAAAGATGGCAATATTAGACATTAGACTAAAGATGTGAAAAATCCATTTTATTCATGCGTGGCTTTTGTTACATACATGTAGTTGAATTATTTATTGGAACTGATGATGGAAGAAATATTCCAAAATTAGTCTTCCATATTAATCGTATTATATTGTTACGTTAAGAAAGAAATTTAACTTGCTTTTTAAAATACACATTTTTTAATATGAAAAAGAAGTTTTTATGATTTTTTTAGAATTAACAAAAACTTTTGTTTGTGTATTTAACAATTTATTTTTTTAAAAAAAAGTGAAGCTAAAATAAAATATTTTATTAAAATTAAACTACATATTTTTGGATTCACTTCAACTGTACAAATAAAATTTTCTCAATTGTACGTAGTCCTTCGTTAATAGGTCGTGTTTCGGACACAAGCTCGTCGGTCTTTTTTTACTTGTTGTTGTAATTTATACGACTCTTTTAATACTAGAATTGTGTGTCGTCACAAAAAAAATTACATGTTTAGAGCTTATTGGTATTTATTGAATCAAAACTCTTACATAGGCGGGTATTACATTATCACATTTATATAATTATATAAATATAATTATATTTTTTTACAAAGGAAATACTGTTATATTTAGCTTCAAGAAGCTATCGATAGAATAGAATGATTTCACGCGATTTAAATCCTTCAACAACTATAGTAAGAGAATGGCTCATCCGATCCGAGCAATTCTGGAAGTCTATTTTTGCATAAAGAAACAGTGGTGGTTAATTTAGTTTAAATTGAAATAATTAATCTCAACATGTTATAAACGTTATCACGCAAAGCACCTACGGCCGTGTTGATGACACAGCCCACCCCGATTTGTTTATTTTTTTCTGTCTGTAAGGTTTATTGTGTGATGCCCAACGCATGTAAAATCGCCCTTAAAAGCCCTTACTATTTGGTTTAAGGTCTATTTAAAGTACAATAATCCTTAAAAGCCTTTAGTCTCGATTCCTATTTGGCTAAAAAATAACGGTTAAAAAAATATCAAATGGTCAAATGGTGATTATGGCGGCGGCCGCTTGACATCAACATTATATATAAATTGTATCCGTCCTAGGACGGGCTGTACCCCCTAGTATATACATAATGATGTAAGAAAAAAGGAAATTTACCGTTTTATTTAAAAATGAGAAATTAAAATTTTTTAAAATGTGTAGTTTAATTTCGTTCCATGTGTAGTTTAATTTCGTAAAACTTTGACATATTTTCTAAGGTAGACTTTTTTATGCGGTTCCTCTCCACCGCATAAAACAAAAAATTTTAAATTTTTGTACAAAATTATTTATTATAGCGATTTATGAATCTTGTGAATATTTTTTTTGTGCGGTTTTTTTGTACGGTCCCAACTACCGCACAAAAACAGGTTTGACTGTACAGTCCATCGTATATATCGAATTTCATCATAAACAGTTAAGAAATAACCGAGTTCCTTCCTAATTGGCCATATTTTAGAGCTTCTTCTAAATATCATTTTAGGATCCCATTTCCACCGTATGTGTCGAATTTCATCATAGTCGGTTAAGGAATAGCCGAGTTCCGTCCTAATTGGTCATATTCCAGAATATCATCTAACAATCATTTTAGAATCCCATTTCCATAACAGATGTCAAATTTCACCAGGATTGGTTAAGAAATAGCCAAGTTCCTTCCTAATTGGCCATATTATAGAACTTCATTTAGCAATCATTTAAAACTCCCACTTCTATCGTATTTACATGTCGAATTTCATCATGATCGGTTCAATAACCAAGTTCCATCCTACGTGGTCAAATCAGTGTATAATCTCACATTTACTCATACTGACAAAACACACAACAATCCATTCAAATGTATATTCCTGGCGATCTACAATAAATAACACATAACAAAATGAAAACCCATTGTTAGTTTCATAAATTAGCTTTATTTTCATATAAGCGTGGTGGTGCAATTGTATTTACCCAGCTGGATAAAGGTCAACAAAATAATAAATCAATACCACGTTAGCTCTAAATATGTAAACAAATAAGCAATTTTTTTATGACAACACACAATTCTAGTATTAAAAGAGTCGTATAAATTACAACAAGTAAACAAATGAAAATATAAAACCAATAACTTGAAACAAAAATGTTTCATTCCTTTTTCTCTTTATTTATAAAAGATCAAACTAACCTTATTTGAACCATGTTCACCGGTGTTCCACCATGATACAAAGAATTCTTTGTATCATGGTGTTCCACTGTATACTACTTATTCTTTAACTCACAAAAAATTTTCTGAATAAATATTTTTTATTTAAATGTCTGCTCAAAGCAAACTTGCATTAGATGAAGAGTAAAGGCCGGTCTCCACTCGCCACGACGAAGAAAAATTGGCACGAGCTTGTGCCAATTATTGTTTATTGGGTAAAATTGGTATGAATACATAAACAAAACTGATTGCGCTCATGCGCATTACTCGTGACGAAGAGAACCAAAACATCACAATATCCATGATACAACAACCTTCTACAGATAAGCTCAATATGAATACGTTGTCGCTACTATATAGATTTTGGTGAAACCAAGTTTTTTAACACGTTAATCGCCACAATAATTTCAACAAAGTTTTCCTCTGCGCCATGGTAATTTTATTACATAATTTAGATACTACATAATTACGAAAAGCAATATGACAATTTCGTGAAAATTTGGTTACTGATATGCTTAGATTAAGTTCGGACATAACTGAAAAACGAAAAACTTCAACTCATATGCTAACAACAATGTTTAGTTCTGAAAAGAAAAAAAGCAGAAGAATGTGCGTTGGATGTTATGTCCAAATAAAAGAAGCTGAAGGTCGAGAAGCAGCAAAAAAAAAAGGGGGGGGGGAGGTTTCAACTTATTGCTCAGACTGCAAACAAAACCCCTTTTATTGCTTAGAATGTTTTGGGCAATATAATAAGTCAATGATGTAATTTCTTTTATCAAAATAAAAATTATTGAAATTGTAATTTTTCATTTCAAGTGTAACAATATAGCATTATATAACTAAGTCTATTTTATTTATTTTTCCGTAGTAAGCCAAGCAATTTTCAGGTTTTGCTCAAAGAAGGCTAAGGTTTTGAAAGATAAAGCAAATTTATCGTTTGCGTTGGATATCAGTGACTGACGTGGCCTTCTATGTACTAAATCCCGCATGTCAGACATATATGACTGACATGGCCCATGGAGAAATTCTTAGAGTCAGACACATACGACTGACATGGCGATTAACGTGTTAATTTTGTTTAGTCTTATTTCAACTGTTCCAACAAATGCTTATTATTTGGTTTTTATTTTTATTTTTTTTTTGTATTCTATCTTTTATTTCATTCCCTTCTAGAGTGTGTGAGTACTAGATCACATAAAAATAATCTGGTTTCACCATTTTAGTTTTCATAATGAACGTACGCTATTGAGCTTATCTGTAGAGGATTTTTGTGTCATGACAATATCCATCTTTTTTGAAATTTTGTCGTGACGAAGTGAGCGTAATTTGCGTTTTACTCTCAATTATTTGTGCCAATGCCAAAAATATTTAATAGAGAATTAATAATAATTGTAACAAAAGAGTAACAATAAACATAAATGAATAATTAAATTTTGAAAATGAAATGTTATTTTTGAATTATTTTAATTTAAAATTGTTTTTATAACTTGTTATAGAGTTGGCTCATACATAAGTTTAATTTGTAATTTCAGTTGGAGAATTTTATTTGATGGCTATCGTTGGCAAAACGAGCGACATTTATATTATTAAAGGTTCATTATACATTCCTTTCAGCTTGTCAGCAGCTTGAATTTCACTTACTTAAATAAAATAAACACTCCTAAAAACTGCAAATCTAAATGGGAGACAAGTCTAGATTTGGTATATTTTATTATCTCACTATCCAAAATGACATTTGTAAATAGATAGATTTGCATTTTATAAACAAAAACAGAGAAAACATAATTAGTATTTGTTATGTTAGTAGTTGTAAGTATAATATACCAATTTTGTCATGACTTCCTGACAATTTTAGTTCGTCGCGCTCGCGATACAATTTCAGTCAGTTCGTCGCGACGAGTGGAGACCGGCCATTTTACTCAAAGAGAGAATTATGTTTTTTTGTGGTTTAGTAAATTGCGTAGGGTCTCACTGTATTGTTCGGTATATAATTTCTACACCCAAATAGGTATTTTCTACTCCCAAATAATTTGAATTTTTTTTTGTTCGACATGAGAAGTTTTGTGAATTTTTTTTCAGTTTATGATACAAGGATCTTTTGTTTCATAAAATACTACAATATCATCTGCGAAAATACGAATTTGTCCATTTAAAGGTAATCGCCAGATGTCATTAATAAATATCAAAAACCGTAACGGATCTAGCACACTGACTTGGGAGACTAAAACATCACAGGCACTGGTGGATCCATTAATCATGACGAATTGTTGACAAGTAAGTAGTTAAGTCGCCCCGGTGGCACAGTTGTTAGCATGCTTGCTTTAAGCTCCGGAGTTCCCGGGTTCGATTCCCTGCGGGTGATGAAAAAATCACGGCTGGTTAATGTAGGATCAATGAATTAATCACTCGTTATCCGTTAAAAAATGATTACGAAACTTCAATATGAAGCGGCCAAATCCCTCTATGGGATGTAGCGCCAGCGAAAAAAAAAAAAAAGTAGTTAAGTAACTATTAATCAACCTATTGGCTACTCCACGAAATCCATAACAGCACAATTAATCTAGAAGTAATTGGTGATCAACCGTGTCATAAGCTTTCAAGATCAAGAAAGAGAGCTCCAACATATTCCTTTCGATTCAGTACTCGCACCTTTCCTAAAACCATACTGATGTGCTTAATTAAAATTTGAATTATTAAGGAAACTCCTAAACCATGAGTGTAGTATTTTCTCAATAATTTTGTCAAATACAGACAAAGTTGAAATGGTCTATAGTTAGAAGCAAGATCCTTATCACCATCTTTAATTACTGGCATAACTTTGTCAATTTTTACAATATTAGGATATTCACCAGTTTCAAGAATTGTGTTTGTTAATTTCGCTATAATTTTCGAGAAGAATGTGACATGAGTAACAATCTTTAGACACAATTTTATTTATTACACCATCTTTTTGTTCCGCCGATATTAAATCATAAAATTCCGCCGATATTAAATCATTAAATATTAAATCATAACATATTAAAGATTGTTAATCTTTTACAAAGTTGGTAGTAACGGATGACAGGCAAATTATGTTAAAATCATTAAAAATCTTATTTAGTGACGTAATTTTTCGTAAAGGAATTTGCAAATCAATGTAGTCTACAATTTGTTTTGGTGGATTTACTATTTTTGTAAAAAATTCATATCGTCAGTGCATTTTTTCCAATTTTCCATTTTTCATATCAAACGAAAGAGGAGGAAATTGTGAATCGAAAATGTTAATTATGTTACAAGCCTTGAAAATGATGCATCATACCATCAAATTTAATTTTTTTTTCAAACAACATAAAAAGTCTAGCCATTGTTTTTCAAGTATAATAATGAAAATCTATCCTCGCAAAGAGTGCCACAATTGTTAACTGCCGATCAAAAACAACTTTAAAAGAACATTATCAGTGTTTAATGATGTTTAACCGGACTTCAAAGGGATTTTTGTTTCGATTCATGACTGTAAACGAAATTTCTTTTGCCGAAATTAAAAATTTGGCTGGGCGGGAACAAATATTCCCAGTCAAAGATTTTGCACAGTTTAGTGAAACCTATTTTTCTACGGTTTACCAAGTTAAAACAATGAATTATTTTTTTCAAACTACGAGAACGAACACCCACTGTTTAAATATTATAATATTAATTGTAACTTGTAACAGCTTCAAATTCATTGTTTGTATCAATCACGTTGCAAGAGAGAATTTCTTAAGGCTCCGCCTATCTTAGAAAATTCTTAGAAAAGTAAGCTTTGAAAATTGTTTAATCTAGTCGATTTCCAGAAATATCTTTCCACACTTATTCTTAGTGAATAATTTGCAGCATCGACGTCACTTTAAGTGGAAAATTTTTTCCGTCGGTTTTATTGGATTGATCGACTCCAAAATTGTGAAATCTACATTATGGCTGCTGTCGAATTCTCGAAATCCGGTAATATCGGTAAATGCATTTACCTTTTTTTTATGGGAGTAAACAAAATATAACGAGGTTAATGTTTCACATTTAGATATTGTATTCTTTATTGTTATAAGAATTGAACGACTATAAAATAGCAAAAAGTGCGTAATTTAACAAAAAAAACGCTAAAAATCTACATTTACCGTAGTAATTATTATAATTTCCCAATTTCGAATAATAATAGTGTTGCCGATGGCCGCTGATTTATGGGTATAGTTTAGTAACTAGTTTTTAACAAAGGTATAAATGAATTTATAACCTCTATTAATCCCTCTCTCGGGTCCTTTATTTATCGTAGAACTTGACGCTTTTTCTCAAGCCTTTATAATAGCAGCATTGAAGCTCTTTATTTATCCTAAACTTTTTACCCTTTTAATTGATTAAAACAGTTTTATTCACCTCATTCTCAAGACCTTCCTTACCCAGACCTCCTATTCCTTTCTTAACAGCAAAATAAAACTTGCTTTGTGTCTATAGTTTGTTGGTATTCTCATGAAATAAATTTGTATTTTGCATCTAGCTGGTACTCAACCCTACATAAATGATTTGAAATAATACATACGGCTGAGTGTTCACCAAGTACTGGTCAACTGCAGCAGATTTTTTAGTCAATAAAAGCACATTTAATGCTCCATAAATATCCATTAGCCATGCATATCAGTAAAGTGCTAACAAAGACATTATAATTTTCCGTCTCGATCTCGACTTTTTGAGATTGAGCATCTTTGCGACATATCATTAAGACTATTTATGTTATTTGACACTGCAGTGTCAAATCCCACGGGGATTTCTTGGATGTGTGCGACAATTTAACAAGCACGGGATTGAAACCCATCGAGCGAAGCAGTGGATAAGGCATGAAGGAAATGCCAGCACTCAACAAAGTATTTGTTGTCGAAATAAGATTTTATATATTTAATAAAATTTAGTTGGGTTCTTTGATCAAGTTTTTACGAATTTTTCGTATACCGAAAAAACTTGATAAGAGAAATTTATACTACATTTATTTCAAATACTCACTGTGTAAATTATGGTTCCGATATTAATTTATTTTATTACTAGATATGTTTACAGTTACATTGACGCAATTCTTGAAGCCAAGTTATGGTTTTATAACTGTTGAATATATACATACAGCCTGCGAAATCATTAAGGGAATTTCGGGACGCAATGCTCAAAACTCGGGGATATTTCTGAATAAGATTTAAATAAGAAACGAGCGAATCTGTTTCAAATCAAATAAGGATCTTATAGTTACAAATTCGTATCGATTTCACAAATATCCTTCCTATTTTGCTGCACCTCTGCATAATAGTATTAGCATAGACATTCATACTAGATTTCTCATTTCATTATAACTAAAGGAAAAAAACAAAACTTCTGATAATTCCAATGTTATCGTTGTGATGTGTATTTTATTGACGATTGGAGCAGCACGGATTCCACCTAGTGGAAAATTTTTAAACTGAGCTACCTGATAATTTGACGTTCGAAATTATTGTAAACAATTCCAATTTTGAACTGTAAACACAATTTTTACTTACCGGATTGCTAATAATTGTAAATTATTCCAATTTCGGACTATAAAAACCATTTTTAATTACCACATTGCTAAATTTTCTTTCGTCGCATTTGTGACAAATGTCATTTTATCAGGTGCATCATTTTAACTATTGTCCTCGAGAGGCGCTTTCTCTACTTTTACAATCGTCAATAAGGCAATGATTTTAGAATGCGTTGCAAATATAATACGTATAAGCAATACACCGATAATATTTGAATGGAGAATTTTTATTTTTATTTTGTGTTTTTAGTCAAATTAGAAATCTATTATGATTGTCTATGGTGTTGAAGATTGGCGTGTACTTAACATAATGCGTTTGCCCTAACGTAATGTTTGAATCATTGTCCTCAATGTTCAAGATATTTTTTTTATTGTGTAACTAAATAATGCGGATGTCCTAACGGAAAGTTAGTCTATAGCGCCAATGTTGAAGTATATTCTATTAAATCTATGATATCTTTTTTCTTAAAAACTAAATGTTGAAGATTACTGAATTTTGAAGAATATCATATGTTGTCTTTTGTTTTATTTAGCTAAACAATTACGATAAGAATCTACAGTTCCTAACTAACGTTGAGTACACGTTCTAATGTTGTTTAAATAATTTATTTACAAGTTGGGTTGGTTAATGTTATACCCACTTGTGATTATCAGAATTCATGGATTAGTTGGAGAAAGATAAGCTAATGAAATGTTAGCTAGCCAATGTCAACATGTTCTGTCAGCTCTTCACAAAGGGAAGCACATTAACATTTCATTAGATACCGGGCCGTTTGTGTTAGTAATCTGCTGTTAATTATACTTACCGAATTTGTGGAGGATAATCAGCTGTTCTACTTTAATAATAAAGATTTTTCGTTGAGTTTTAGAATATTTTATTTTAATTTTAATTATAAATTTATTTCTCCTTTAAATATAATATTAAGAATGAGTTAATTTGGGTTAAAATTCCCGTTCTTATATACTAATTTTCTTTAATATTCTTATACTATCAAAACATAAAGAATAATAAACAATCGTACATTGTAAACATGAATTAATTTATTTTCTCATTACACATTTTGGGTTTTTAGGTCTCTTCCGTTTTTTATTGTTTTTTAGTTAATTTTCATACATTGTATTTTCATAATACATTGTGTTGTATTTCTATACTAGAAGAAGAAGCCCGTAATACAGGCGTAAATATTACTTCTTTTAATTTCCCATAAGAACTAATTTAAATTTGATCATTTTAACTTAAATAATTATGAACTAAAATTCACTCGAATTGAATAATATTATTCGATAATTTGAGTCCTCAATATGTATAGAATTAATGATTGAAAAATCGTAGAAGAAAATCTCTCTACATTTTCAGGTAGGATGAGAAAAGAAAACCACCATTTTTCACTACTTATACAATCAAACAATAAAATTTTTCTGTATACAGGAAAAAAAATTTAAAACAAATCAGGACTGCCTTCATTTTTGTACCGGCCCTTCACATGACAATCGCCGTATATAGTATAGTAATTTCGTCAATACTTCATTTATTATTGGCGACTCCCATCAACCGTAGTCGGCGTTGGTTTCTATGTAAGCAAAGGTGACGAGTATTGTCAAATTCAACTATTTGACAGTTCTAATCCCCCTTGTTGTATGGTTAAATTTTGTTCATATTGTTTTCACCAGATGTCAGCTACTTTGTTGAAAGTCGCGAATATTTCCTATATTAAGCGTATTTCCTTGAAAAATTTACAACAACAATTGCATAGGATAAACCCTCGCAAGAATAACATTAACCCAAAAAAATATTGGGTTAAATTAAACCCAATTCTAATTTTTGGTTATGATACCTGCCACCAGGTCATATTACATATTAAATTTATATTTTATTTCGAAAAGTTGGCTTTTGCCAATTAAATCAAATTGGCTATTTTCTTGGGAAACAAATAAACCCAAAATAGTTTGGATTCAATTTTGGTCAACAAAATGCGCTAATTATTAATTTTGAGTTATTTATGACCTACATTTTATTGCTCCCATACATATTATTTTTTATTTACTTTATTTTCGTGATTTTACATTTCTTAATTATATGTGACAATTTTATGTTTGGGTTTTTCATTACCACCAGACATTATACAATTTCATGCATCGTTTGCATCTTACATAATTTTATTGTTTTATTACTTTGTATGATACCCTATGTTGTACCCTTTCTTTGTTCACATAAAGTTATTCATATGTTTCATAACAATGGTATTAGTTTTGAAATTATTTGGAAAATCCTTGATTAAAAATAACAAGCAAACATGATAATCCAGTGACCGAATAAAATGTCTTTCTCGTTTTAACTTTTGTTTCGCTATTGGCGATTTCCATCAGCTGTAGGTTTCTATGAAAGCGAAAAGGACGAGAATTGTCAAATCCAAAGGTTGGAAGTTCTGATCTCCTTTTTATGTGGATAAAGTGTGTTCACTAGATGTCACCTAATTTGATGGAAATCGTGTATACATATTTCTACATAAAATCCTTTGGTGTCATGGATTCACTAATACATATTTTAATCTATGGTTTATCTAACAATACAAATCATACATTTTATTAATCAAAATTTTAAAACCATTACTTATTTATATATCGAATTTATTTCTATTTAATCGTTTTTGCTTATTTTCAAAATGTTTAAATCAAATTTTAATATAAAATTAAATGATGGCACGTGCCACCAGTCATAAAATGGTTTCGATAAATATTTTCTTAATTTAATCTATTTGTAGATTTGGTTCGAGTAGCAGTCAAACATCACAAAACAGCGGGGATATTTGTCGTATATGCCACTGTGAGGCTGATCCACAAAATCCACTATTAACACCGTGCTACTGTTCTGGCAGTTTAAAATATGTCCATCAGGCGTGTCTACAGCAATGGTTAACCGCATCGGAAACCAATTCTTGTGAATTATGTAAATTCCCGTTTATAATGCACACTAAAATTAAACCGTTTAATGAATGGCGCAGTTTAGATATGTCGGGTGTCGAACGACGTCGATTATTTTGTGCTGTGTTATTTCATTGCGCTGCTGCCTTATGTGTTATATGGTCTCTTTGTGTTCTTATCGAACGTGCCGCGGATGAGGTGAAACAAGAAAAAATCGGTAATTATTATATATTTTTGATATTTATAATTTTATAGCCCTATGACAGCTCTCACCTCACCGAAAAATACCATATAAATTTAGCCATATTTCAATAGAATTTATTGGTGCGGTGAGAATCGTAATAAGGGTATTAACCAAATTTATTTTCTCAAGGATGGCCATTTTGGACGAAATTAGTTGTAGTTACAGTAGGATTAACTGGTGGCGTTGTGTTCATGTATATTCAATGTCGCCAATATTTACACTTGTGTAATCGATGGCGGGCGAGAAATCGGTAGGTACAATATTAATATACGGTAATAATTAAGTTTCATTAACATATTTCATGTATTATAGGATTTTATTGATACAAAATGCACCCGAAAAATTCCATCCATCCAGTTCGCCCGTTTTACATTTACGTAATGTACCTCGAAGCAGTGGTGGAAGTACATCAACAGCGGGTGGCATTATGCAAAACATAAATCTTAATGTTACGAGTAATAATAATAATTTAAATAACATTTGTGGTAATCAATCTTCGTCATATAGTGGCCGTCCACAGTCCCAAGGGCAAATTATAGCAAATATTGAAAATAATCCTCATTACGAGCGTGATTGGACGCTCGATGATGTTAGTCAAGTATCGTTTAAGCCATGTCCTCAAGGTTCCGGTAGTTTAACACCATTCCATGATTCTGTTCATAATATGTACGAACAACAAATTAGGCTTAATAGTGGCAGTGATAATAGCAATTGTAGTCGACCTGATTCTATAAGTGACACGAATTTATTTAATCATATTAACTCAAATCCAGTTCTAACAAACGAGCAACAACAAAATACTGCTAAAAAATCGACAAATGATTTAAATTTATTTAAAGTTGGTAAAGAACAACTCAAGTATCCGCCCGCTTCGGCAATATTTTTAGAAAATCGCGACATACTAAATGATCACAATGTGGTGCAGCCCACCACAACATATTCGAAACTATATCATCGTCATTCGACGATTTTAATGACAGCCGATGTGGCGGATAATTTAGATAAGCTGCTATTGAAAGATAATACCCGACGGTATTCTGAAACAAAGCTATTGCAACAACAAAGTAGTATAAATAACAAATTTGTAAGTAAATCTTCCAATCCAATATTTAATTTAACGAATATACTAGGACCAACGATACACCAGCCAAATATATCGCATGCAGATACAAATTTATTAGCGTTGCAACAACCTCAAATTACCGATATCATATTTGAACGAAGTGGCAATAGTAATTTCGAACCACTCGACTTGAATATACAAGAAATGTTAGAGAACGATATAAGACATCATAGCAGTAATCGCAGTTCCCAACTTTCGTTAAACAAACAACTTATGCTTACAACGGGAACCACGGGCGTTGCAACATCGTACTCGTCAAATTACTTAAATGATGGGATGCTGTCACTTTCTGGAGTATCGTCGAGCACATTTGCATCGATATCAACCTCAACATCGAATGCGATTCGGGCTAATAATATTAGTCCGATTGGTGTCGCCGCTGGACAAAAAAATATTTGTAAATCTCTACCAAATTTAAATGCTAGTCGGGAAAATTTATTACAATAATTCAAAAACGTTTACTTTGGCGAAGTTGCACAGAAAAATTTCGTCTCAAAATTCTCTTACAAGAATAATTAGATTTATCATACAATCCATTTTCTGCCTTTAATTTTCGACCTGTTTAATATTATTACCTCCCTCTAATGAAACTTAATAAATTAAATTTATTATTATTATTTTAATTTTATTTTAATTATTTTATAAATGAGACTGTTTAAAATAATATAACTAATAAAAGAACAAAACTTGCAAAATGTGTGCGCGAATTTTAAATTTATTTATAACTATTTATCTCGTTAGAATTGGATAGATTTTTTTGCGATTAATCTGCATGCTTCATAAGAATATAACGTTAATTAAACCATTTAATGAAAATATCAGTAACTCAGTTCGATTCGTCTTGTTAGTCCGGTAAAAGTAGGATTTTAAAAATGATAAAAGGCTACAGGTTGTGAATCTTAGCTTAATTTAACCCTTATCAGTCAAACAAAACATACAAAAAACTTTACCGCTCATTTTTTAAATAAAATTAAAAATTTAGAATAGCTGTGAACAAAGTTTGCATAGAGTATTAAAAAAGTTTAACGCCCAATCTTTGTCCAGTCTCTTTACGGAGGTGGGGTGCAAAGATGAGTAAAATCGAAAACTAGTATTTATGACACAGTTTTAACACGAGTTCTTGACAGTCTTTCAAAACTTGTGTTTTCGACATTTTTTGATACGTCTTTTTAAAAGCGTAAAAAAATGAAAAATGTAAAATTGTAGCTTCATTTAAGAGCCCTTCCCAAATATCACAATTGGTCATGACAATATAAATCGTCCACCCCCAAGCCGGCAAATCACAGACTCACAATTAATGTTAGATTGTTTATAATTGAAACGTGTTGAACAGCAATCAAAATCGCATTTCCATTTTTCATCTTCGACCTTTAAGAATTAACTCCAGCTATAAACCTCTATTATACCGTTGAAAATACTTAATAATTTAAATTATTCCGTTGAGAGAGCATCCACATTGTTCAAAAATTATTTTCTGAAGATTTGTGCAGTTTATTCAGATCACAGGATTGTATGATTAAAGTGAAAAATTGATGATATAATTCTTTAGTCAATGCTTCACAATGCAAAATTAAGGGCAAATATCTTTTTTGATCGATACCCGATTCCTTTTCACACAGTATTACATTTTTTATATCTTCTACCGCCTCCTCCCTCAACCTCCTCCGCCGTAATAGTGTGATATTATTTAGGGGCGTCCCATAGTAATTTACTGTTAAGGTTTATACACGACACTGTAACATATGCATTGTTACAAGTTCGCCTTATTACGTCCCTGATGATAAATCAAATTTATTTTGTTCGTAAACCCATAATATTTTTATGTTTTGGTTATTGTTGTGGTACATTGAAAACTTTTAATTATACAGCTTTATTCATCATACCATACGTCACCAATCTTGTATTCCTACAGGTATTTGAATTATTCCGTTCGTTTTATTACGTTTCTCATTAAATTTGATCGGACTTAATTCTGTGTATCAGCTTTTAATTATTTTAAACCATTGAATTATCGGATAGTTATATTTATTTGGATACACTATTTTGTTCAAAACTATTCTACAAAATAGGTAAGCTATTTATATTCGCGGCAAATTATTATTGTGTTATTTATTCTAAAGCAATTATCTGTGTTTGATATAACGCGATACAGTTTCGCACATATAAAACGCGTTGTACACCAACTAGTTATTTCACAGTTTGATTACCCAGCTGGGCACGTTTCATTAAATAGTTTTCCGTGCGAAAGAATCGTCTACTAGACTAAGCGAAAGCCAAAAGAAGCGAAGTTGAAGAACATTCAATTTAATCAAATACACCAAGACGGATAATTTGAACCATTTAAACCGGAACATAGGATTGAACATTAACGGTCTATTCCATCATCAAAATACTCTGCGGAAAGCAAGATTGGTCGAGAAAGATTTCCTATTCGGAATCACGTCTATATTGCGTTTTCGGCGTTATTTAAATCTACTTATTTATATAGTTTCTCGTGGGCAAAAGAACTCGATTTGTTGTAATCGCCGGTTACAAGGATGATTTCGCGAAGCTTTGGGAATAAAATCGTAAGTACCGTTTAAAGCACAAACACACAACAATTTAAAACTAATACTTTTGTCATTGAAGTAGTTTCTCCAATCTGATTTATAACGTTAATTAAATGTTTTCAATAACCAAGAAATCACTAAATATTAAATATTTTCCTTTGTTTGATTCAATTTTCCATTTCAAATTTACATATAAAATTTATATCATAGTATAATTAACTCTTCATTAGTTTTCTTTCTAAATGCGTTCATTTTTGTTTTCTTGAGTTGTTTGATTTAAGGCTGAAACACACCAAGAGCAGCGCGACATGTCCCAAGCAATCCACACTGTCGGCTGCTTGTATCCGTTCACTCCGAGCAGCGCAGCAGATTTTTGTTTTTTACTTTTATCAAAATTGTTTTTTGTATTATACGAGAATTAAATGTTATATTTTGAGAAGAACGTTTGTTTTACAAAATATTTTATTTCAATACGAATAGGTTCATAAGAAAATAATATGTAGGAACTAAACAACACGTAAGATTTATTGAGATTATGTTTAGCAGCAAAAATCATTTTTTTTTTTTGCTGCTAAGTAGGTGTGGAACCTGTTGACGCGACAGCAGAACCAACTTCATTTACTACATTTTTTTTAATTGGAAATTTTCTATTAAAAATTAAAAATAATTGAATGTTTTCTTCAAAAATGTTTATATTTATGCTCAAACTACGATTTAAATTTGTTTAATAGGGAAATTAATTAATATTTAAATCTGCTGCTCGCTGCCGCTGCTCGGTGTGTTTCATGCTTACAATGTGTTAAGTGAAATTAAAGTGTTTTGGTGCATAAATGGCATAAATGAACTCAGTGGGAAACTGCAGTTCATCCGCGGTAATGGGGTGGCGTTTATATGTCCTTATGGTGCTCTAAAAATAGGCGGTAAGTGAATAAGTGATACAAGATCTGTGATACTATGATTAGTTAACTATTAATTTCTGTGTACTATGGCTGTGTCGTTATTCTAGTTCAGTGTTAATTATTTATTTCTTTGAGGCATGATGGTGGTAAGGAAAATACTTATTCGGACGTACAATTGACCGCTTTTTTCTAATCCGATGTTTAAACAGGAGTGTCCCTGTAAAGAAATGATATTTACCTCAATATGACCTTGAAGATGAAGGTTACCATTAAATTCCTTGTTAAAAATTAGCTAAGACTAAACCTTACTTATTTTTTTTTTAACATACCTACTCCGCGAGATTTCTAAGGGTTTCCATACTTTGACATCGCAATGTAAATTTCTTCAGATGATCTGGGAAGTCATGGAAAATACTTACTCGGACGTAAAATTGATCGCTCTTTTCGATTCTGGCATCAAAAATAGGCGTTCTAATTTAAAAAAATGACCTTGACCTCCAAATGACTTTGAAGATGAAGGTCAAGGCCACAAACAAGCTCACCATTAAATTCCTTATTGAAAATTACCTAAGAATAAACTTTGTTCATTTTCTTTTTGACCGAACTCCGCGAGCTTTTTAGGGGTTTCCATACCTTTTCCTCATCCTGTATATTTAAAGTGTATGGTCTACTGTCGTACAACCGTGATATTAATACCGTAATCAGCATCACTTGGTTAAATTATTTTATTATTTAAATTGTTAGTGTGAATGTGTAGTTTTCCTTTATCGAGTTTTGACTACTACACAGAATTCGAACTTAGTTAACTTAGTCAAATATTTTGTGGTTAGAATTCAAGGTATGTTTATCCGTCATTTGATGTTGGTGGAAAACCATCTGTGACTACTAGGAATTACACCCAAAGCATGCACCCGATTTTTGTTTCCGTTCAACCATAGTAAGTGTGGATTTATTGTTCTCAAATACATATGTTTTAACTGAAAATAGTTTTTATAAATTTTGGAATTGAGTAAATTTTATGCCCATCACCAGAACTACGTAATGAAAATTAAAATTTGTCGTTGTGCTTTTAAATTTGAACATTTAAAATCATCTCTTATTAATTTATTGATGTTATTTCTTGATTTTAAGATCGCTTGTCTTATTTAATATTTATAATTAATTTATAATTTTTAGTATCATATTTTTTTGGAGTAAATTTTTCATAACTTTGAATTTTATTATAATGGAGCAAATGAATGTCCAATATCTAGATTGTGACGAATTAATTATCGAATATCAGATAAGAAAAATCATAGGCAATGTTCCAATGAAAATGAGATTACTGGCTACAGCATTATAGTAGGAGAAGAGCGGTAACTAGAAGCCCCACATCGTGCTCATTCAACGGCTTTGGAATTCCTCCAACGGGAGACCAAACTCTGTAGGTCGAAACTCCAAGGTGTGCAATGCACATTTGAAACTGCAAACTCCAGCATTCCGTGGTATAAGAGGCGAAGAACTGGAGGAACTGTCTACGAGGGTATCCCATATTCTTGGACGTTTAAAACGCATTACAGGTAAAAAGAACGCCGAAGCAGACGTTTACAATCTGATGGAGTCCTGTGAAAAGCTTTTGAAATGTTTCGCTGACACACGTTCGAAGCAAGTACCAATAGGGGTTTTAAAAACTTCAGTAAGGGAGGCCGTTGCCAATCTTCAAGTCGTAGAAGATTTAGATGGAGACGGCGTATCTGAACTTCCCGAACATAATTGTGAGTCCAACTGTAATTTACTAGAGCTTGGTGTCAATGGAGATACCGATAATGTTCAATCTCAAAGTTCTAGCCATGACAATCTGAATAGAATGAATGATAAGATTGTGGAGCAGTTGGTGGACAGGGTTAGCCGTTCGCTTGGCTTAATTGTTTCTCAAAATTTGGATGCACCAATGAATATTTCTGGACGAGCCTCGCCATTAAACCGAACGATTAAACCTCGATAGAACTTCTAGAAACCAAACAATACAATATACAATTTGCCTTCTGGCAAATACCACTGGATGAAGGGATAAGACGGCCTTTACGATGCCGGGGAGGCCGCTTTACCACTTTACCGTGATGCCATTTGGGTTGTGCAATGCACCACAAACCCTCTGTAGACTGATGCGTAAGGTTATCCCTCATCGGTTGCATAATCGAGTCTTCATCTCCCTCTACTACCTCTTGGTTGTTTCGGATATCATCGAGGAACACTTATCATTGCTATCTGAAGTAGCTGGATTACTGAGAGCAGCTAATCTAACTGTAAATCTGAAAAAGAGCAAATTTTTGTTGAGGGAGACTAAGTAAGTAGGGACTTTGGATTTGTGATTGGGGAGGGAGGCCTTAGGGTGGATTCAGAGCAAGTTCGAGCTATCGCCGAATACCCTGTTCCTCGAACTGTGAAACAAATTCGCCGTTTTCTGGGGATGGCCGGCTATTATCGCCGATTTATATCAATTTTTTCAAGTTTATCTGCTCCAATCTCAGACTTGCTGAAGAAAGGATCCAAACAGTGCTGGAATGACAAAGCCCAATCATCCTTTGATCAGTTGGAAGATTCCTTGATCACCGCCCAGATATTAGCGCATCCAATCTTCAACAAACGATTTTTATACAGTACGACGCGAGTTCCACAGGCATTTGTGGAGTTTTATTCCAAAAAACCGACGACGATGTAGAACACTCGATAGCGTTTATATCTCATAAATTGAACCGAGCTCAAAGAATTATAGCGTTACGGAGTTGGAGTGCCTGGCGGCAGTTATGTGTATAAAAAAAATTTCACCATACGTCGAGGGATATTCGTTCACGGTGATCACTGATCATGCTAGCCTCCATTGGCTTAGGAACCAGAAGGACCTGACGGGTCGTTTGGCCCGATGAAGTCTAAAGCTTCAGGCATATGATTTCACAATAGAATATCGGAAGGGAACTCAAAATATTGTACCTGATAGTCTTTCGCGAATTGAAACGATTCACTCCAACTCGGCTTACTCACCACTTGCTATCGATTTAGATTCCTCAGCATTTCAAGATGAGGAATATATCAGCCGGATTCGAGCTTTGTAGGATAATCCTCAACAGCTCACTAATTTCAAGTAAGGGTTCAAAAATGTTTATAAACATTGGTGAGAATACAAACGGTAATATGTAATTGGAAACTTGTGATCCCTACTTCAATGACCAATCATTTGATAGAGAAAAGTCACAATCCCCAACATCTGCTCATCAGGGGGTTACCAGAACATTGGAAGTTCTGAAGAGACATTATTATTGGCCTGGGATGGCAACCCAAGTCAACAATTTTGTTGCTGATTGTGATACTTGTAAAGCCTCGAAGCCACGAATGGGTGATTTTATGTAAGTGCAACAACCTTGGTAGATTTTTTGGGGCCGCATCCTCGCACAAGGTCCGGTCACGCGTATATCCTAATCGCATTGGACTAATACAGTATAGGTACCGTATCATTGAACCATTGAGAAGTGCTACGTCAGACAATGTGATCAAACGTTTGCGAAGAGTTTTTAGTTTATTTGGTGTGCCCGAAACCATCTTATCAGATAATGGGAAACAATTTGAATCGGTCCAATTAGATCAGTTCCTTAAGCGGTTCGGCGTAAATCATCGTTTCACACCCAAATACAGCCCTCAATCAAATACGTCGAAGAGATTAAATCGGTCGATCCTTTCAGCTATTAGGTCATATGTACTCGACGATCACCGTACATGGGATGAGCATATCGAGGAGATTTCCACTGCACTAAGAAATGTGGTACATTCATCTACTGGTTTCTCGCCATATTATTTAGTTTTTAACCGGCATAAGGTGGCTCACGGCTCTTCGTACGAGTTGCTACGGAAGTCAAATTATTTAGGCGAACCTGGCGTTAACATTGAGTGGAAAAATAGTACTGTACCTCAACAACTGGAATTAAGGCATTTGCAAGCTGCAAATATGAATAACGCATCACGATATAATCTGCGCGCCCACTTGAGAACATTTAAGCCTGGACAAACTGTGTGCATATTCGAAACTTTACCCATAGCGATGCGATTAAATATTATTCAGCTAAACTAGTGTCAAAGTTTACTAAACGAGTCATAGTACGGAGAATTGGGAATGTAGCCTACGAAGTAGCCTCTGATAATGCAAAAATCCTCGGGATATATCACACTAATGACATTCGTTAATCTTCCTTTACTCGTTTAGAAATTAAAATTTTGAAACTTTGATTCATTTAGGGTAGTGCCTGGCCACGGAGACACTCTCAAGGTGTGGGGCTGCCCCACGATTGTAACATATACATTGTTACAAGTTCGCCTTATTACGTCCCTGATGATAAATCAAATTTGGTTTGTTCTTAAACCCATAATATTTTTATGTTTTGGGTATTGTTGTGGTACATTGAAATTTTTTAATTATACAGCTTTATTCGTCATAGCATACGTCACCAATCTTGTATTCCTACAGGTATTTGAATTATTCCGTTCGTTTTGGTATGATTATCAATTTATCACCGGCTCATTAATTTTTATTTTTTTATTCTTATTTTCTTTTGGTTATAAATATTCGGTGTGATAATAAGTCGGCCCGGCCTTTAAATTTAATTGTAAACTCATTAAATTTGATCGGACTTAATTCTGTGTATCAGCTTTTATTTTAAACCATTGACTTAACGGATAGTTATATTCATTTGGATACACTAATTTGTTCAAAACGTTTCTACAAAATAGATAAGCTATTTTTATTCGCGGCAAATTATTATTGTGTTATTTATTCTAAAGCAATTTCCTGTGTTTGATATAGCGCGGTACGGATATATCGACAGGGCGTGGTTACAGTTTCGCACATACAAAGCGCGTTGTACACCAACTAGTTATTTTACAGTTTGGTAACCCAGCTGGGCACGTTTCATTAAATAGTTTTTCGTGCGAAAGAATCGTCTACTAGACTAAAAAAGCTAAACCCAAAAGACGAACATTCAATTTAATCAAATACACCAAGACGGATAATTTGAAACATTTAATGCGGAACATAGGATTGAACATTAACGGTCTATTCCATTATCAAAATACTCTGCGGAAAACAAGATTGGTCGAGAAAGATTCCCTATTCGGAATCACGTGTTTATTGCGTTTTCGGCGTTATTTAAATCTTTTATATAAAGGGTGGTTTTTATAGAGTTACACAAGTTTAAATCATAATAAAACAAAGAAATGTATTTTTAATATCAATGAAACGGGCTTTATTGGATAGAAAATTTTATGATATTAATGTTTAAATATGATTTCGGCCATGTGGCCGCCACGGCTGGCGCATACAAAGCGCAATCTGGAACACCAATTTTCACAAACTTTTCGCAGCATTTGCGGCCGTATTTCGCCAATAACTCTTCGAATGTTGATTTCCAGGTGTTCAATTGTCTCTGGTTATAACCCCAAAGAAAATAATGTATTTACGTAACCATTCAACCAAAAATGTGCTTCATCGGAGAACAAAATTTTGAATGGAAATTCAACGGGGTACCGAATTAAAAAAGGCTGAATTAAAAAAGGTGTTCATTAATGAAATAAAAACGGCGAATTTTGTATGAAAAAGGAATACCTTTTTTATTTCAGAAAAAAATGAATTAAAAAAGGTAACAGGTGTTCATACAAATTCATACAAAATCACCATTTTTAATTCAACCTTTTTTAATTCAGCCTTTATTAATTCATGTAGCCAAATTCAACATCAATATCAATTTGTGCTTCAGCATACGATGAAATGTCAAACCAACCTAAACAAAAAGCAACTATCAGCTTTTAAATGGGTTGTCAAATAAAGCAGTGTTGCCAACTCAAAGTTGTGAACCTATAAAAAAACACCCTTTATATATACAGTTGACCTCCAATTTACAAAACAAATTCGATCAAAAGATGCCATCGTTTAGTGAAATTGTCTTAAAATGAAACCAACCTTTCGTGAATATTGTATAATTCGTTCTAATTGTTCGTAAATGTATGAAAGTTATTGATCATTTAATTGGAAAACCCCATGTTAATGAGATTTAATCGCACATAGCGGACTTAACGTAATATAGGGATTCGCCGTACATATTTGAGATGTTGTGATGTATGTTTGTAAGTAACTTGTTTTTTGTTTGCTTGTATAATACATACATTTGCATTCAAAAGAATTTATCAATACATATTGTAATATTTTTGTTCATACTAAAAACATCTATAATTCCAAGACGAATTATAGTTTGTTATTTAATGAAACTGAACTGAAGTTAGTATTAGTAACTAAATGACGACGGCAACGTTGCATATTATTTGACATTTATTTTCATACAAAGACATGTTTACTTTTTATTTTTACACTCTTGACAAAAATATTGTATTGATTCAAATTAATTTTTGAAAATAATTAAGATAATATAAATTTAAAAGATGCCTTGATGTTGAAAATCGAATTGTGGCTTAATACATTTATATTTAACGTGTAGTAAAGCATTGAAATATGTACGATTATTCATATTTTTTTAAAACAATGAAATGTGCCATTTTTTGGTCTACGAGTGTAATAAAGGTAGGTTATAAACCTTTTACCTGTCAAAGAACCACTTTAGACTTGCTTTCTTGCATTACGTTTCTTTCCTCGTTTCTTTACCCCTCTCTCTATAAACTGATTCCTCTCTCTATGCAGGGCCGTTCCTATATATTTGGGCGCCCTGGGCTAAAAATATTAGGCGTCTTTGTCGAAGCAAACAAATTTTTTCCAGTGCAGAATCATCTTCTGTTTTAAAACCAGTACATTCGACACCATGAAATTCTAGAGAAAATACAAGGCATGAAATTCAAACAACATTTAGAAAGAGAGGCAATTAATTCCAGAAACGAAAAAAAAATCGTTAGTGTATGATTATGAAAATGCGTACTAGCAGAAAACAAGTTTTTAAATTTGGGATGGTTTACATTACAATGCATAAAATATTAAAATAACTATCGCGACTGTGCATTCCAAGCGACGAATAGAATAAATTTATGTTGAATTCTTTAGCTGTGTTCTTTTCACCAAAAACGTCAATGTTTTTACGATGTGCATCAATTTTACGAAATGCAGATTTTTTCATGAATTTCACATCCGCAGCTACTAACACCAACAAAAATAGAAACGTCAATTAGTTGTCAAAAATTTTCAATAATACATACAGCGTTTTTTGTGTCTCGATCGATTTGTATTATCATTTTGTGTTTAATTTAATTGTTGTGTTTAATTATTTTAATTTAATTAAATAAAGCTGCCATTACATTGAGTTTTTGCGTCTCGATTTGTTTGGTCATTTTAATTGAGTAATTTGAGAATGATGCCGCCAAATTTCAATTTGACGTTTAGAAATGTCAATCAAGTAAAAGAACCGGTTGTATTACCAATACAAACACAAAACAACATCAATTTTGTTTCATGTACTTTTCCCACCACAAAATTCGCATTGATTTGAAAAAACGGAAAGGACACGACATTATTATAACAAAACGGTTTGCATTTCCTCTGAAGTGAAAAATGAAATTCAAATAAAAATATGCTCTCTAAAATTGACTAGGTCTTGGACAATTCGTAGCGCCCTTGTAATGCGGCGCCCTAGGGCTGCTGCCCTTATAGCCCCATGGTAAAGATGGCCTTGTCTCTATGACCTTCGAATATTTTTGTAATTCTTTTTCAACAAAAATATTTTGTGATTCTTGTGATTCTCTGCACTAACATAAACAGAAAAGAAATATAAAATATTTCAAAGTCGCATCGTTTTTGTTTCGTTTACAAATTTTA
Organism: Tipula helvola; assembly: GCA_963556165.1. NCBI lineage: Eukaryota > Metazoa > Arthropoda > Insecta > Diptera > Tipulidae > Tipula > Tipula helvola. The sequence goes on from OY744483.1 coordinate 226,177,634, forward strand.
CTAAGTAGTTTAAATTTGGCTTTGCTTACATATACCATAGTATAGTACTACCATCATACGAAAAAAATGTTTCACCGGTGAAGTTCCAGACGTAGCACGATCGCTAGTAAACATTTAGGATAAAACGCTAGTAGTCGCCTAAATATATGCGAGAACAACCATTTAATACAACAGAAACAAAACCAAACAATAGACATTTGTATTAGTTTTGTACACACATGTTTTATCCTACTCTAACACATTTCATATTATTGAAATACTGCGTACCAACAAAAATGTTTATAGACATTTTTGTTGATTTTGTGTATACAAAATACACCAACATTACTAATTTAGATTAATGAGGTAGTCGTCATTCACAATTTCGAAAAAAATCAACAAAACCGCAATACGCATAGTAAAATAAAAATTCATTCATAATGAAGGATGGATGAAACAATAATATTTTGCCAATGTCATTAGGTCATTACATTATTGTAAAAACCGGTTTTGAAGATAATTTTTGACTACATTATGTGTTAATTGGATGAGAAAACTTTAAGATATAGTTTAAGTGCCATATAAAATCAATGCTTTTTTTTATTCAGCGGTTCAGTCGGTTTATTAGCCTAATTGGCTATTGGCATGTCTCTGATTTTTGATTGTCCCTTAGGTCCAAATGTAGAAAGGTTAAATATCCATTTATTAGCATTTTCGAATAAAATTCAGGCCGATTAGGAATGAACTTGGTTATTTATTAACCGATTATGATGAAACTAGAAGAAAAAGCCCGTAATACGGGCATAAATATTACTTCTTTAATTTCCACTAATGTAAATTTGGACATTTTGGCTTAAATATTTATGAACTAAAATTCACTCGAAATGAATAATATTATTCGGCAAATTGCATCCTCAATATGTTTAGAATTAATGATTGAAAAATCGTAGAAGAAAATCTCTCTACATTTTCAGGTAGGATGAGAAAAGAAAACCACCATTTTTCACTACTTATACAATCAAACAATAAAAATTTTCTGTATACAGAAAAAAATTAAAACAAATCTGCTCTGATTTTTGTGCAAACACTGCACTTTAAGATGACAATCGCCGTATAGGTATAATGTAGTAATTGGGCATGCACGATGGAATATGGGCAATTAGGAAGGAACATGAAAATTTCTTAACAGATTATGATGAAATTCGGCATGTACGACGAAAATGAGATTCTAAGATGAGTTTAGATGAAATTCTGGAATATGGCCAATTTGGAAGGAACTTTACCGTTTCCTAACCTATTATGATGAAATTCAGCATGCACGATGGAAACGGGATTCTAAAATGTTTTTTACATACAGTTTTGGACAATGGCCATTTAGGAAGGAACATGGTGATTTTAGTTTCTGGTGTATTTCCAAGTAAAATGACAACTGGCATTCTAATTCCTTTATTCAAAAAAAGTTCTCGTTTTAGTGTTTCAAATTATCAACCAATTTCCTAACTTTCTAGTTTTCAAAAATATTTTCAAAAATATAATCACGAATTATAGCATTTCTTTAAAAAAAATTCTTTTTAGCAACAGACAGTAACAGTACGGATATCAGTATAATATTGGAACAGAGGATGCTCTTATAGATTTTTTGCACACTATTTAAGATGGTTTCAATAGTGGTAAGAAGGTTACTGGGTTGTTTTTGGATATTACAAAGACTTTTTATACCGTATCATACAAAGCATTACTGTTAAAGTTGAAGCACAGGTTCACGACGTATTTAGTGACTATTTAACAATTGATAGCGGAGTACCGCAAGTATTCAAAAATCAGCTGTAAGAAGTATTAATTTTAAAAATTCGCGTCACCATAGTTTCGAATTATTCAGAAAATCTCATATTTTGAAACTGCGAAATCTGTATACATATTTATAAAATTTTAAAATTGTTTACAAAAGAGGCGGTTACACAAAAAAGAAAATAATTAAAAATGTAGCTCTACCTAACAGTGGGCCGTGTCACGTGCTTTTTACAAGGATTGAGGCTTGTAGAAGATTTTTTCGTTTATTGGTCCTTATTTATATTTAGTTCACTTTTTTAAGCTTTATCTTTGGTTTTTTTGCTTAATACATATTTCATATTTTATTAATTATTTAATAAAAACCCGACGTTTCGACGGTACATTCTGTCATTCTCAGGGGCACAATTTTTACTACCTACTAGAGTTTAAATTAAAATTTACAAATTACTCATTTTAACCAAAAAAATTTAAGTTATACAATTTGAGTGAAAAAAAAATAAAAAAATTTAGAAAATTTACAAAATGTTGTCGTAATAATTTAACAAATATTTTGAAACTTTCTGGATATTTAATAAATTTTGAGATAAATTTTGTTGTTTTTTGATGTAAATGCTTTCCAAAATTAACCTTTTATTAAGATTTTGCTCCTTTTTAAGTATCTTAACGTCATCTATAGATAACAAGTGGTTACTTCCACGGAGATGTTTCGGTAAAGCACTGTGTGACGGTTTAAACTCATACGTAGAAACATAAATATGTTGACGAATTCGTTTTTTAAAATTTTGTTTAGTTTGACCGATATACTCTTTTCCACACGAACATTTTAATTTATATATTAAATTTGATTGTAACTCTATGGGAATTTTGTCTTTTAATTTAGTGAATAAAGCCATGTCCAAACTGTGAAATGCTCTACCAATAAGTTGTATAGCATAATTTTGTAAAAGAAATTTTATTTTTTCGAAAAGAATTTTAACATACGGGATCGAAATGTAAAGTTTGTATTATTTTCAACGATTAAATTTGAATTTACGCGCGTATTTTCCAAAATATTTCCCGAATTACTATATATGTTTGTCGATAGCTTTCTAATTCCTCTAGTAACTACACCTCTCAGATAGCCATTTTGAGTTAGAACATCACTTAAAATTTTGAAATTTTCGGCATGAAAATCCTCATTTGATAATCTCAAAAAATTTTCAGCCAACAGAAACACTGTGTTATTTTTGTAAGATGATGGAAGCCACGAGTTATAATTTAGATACCGACCCGACCAGGTATTTTTGTGTTATAAATCTGTAGTTAAACTGCCATCCACATTACGTATTACCATAGTATCTAGAAAGGCTAAACGACCTTGATTTTCAATTTCACATGTAAATTTTATTCGCGGGGTAAAACTATTAAATGAATCCAAAAAATTATCAATTTTCGAATTTGGAATAGCCGCAATCATCCACGTACCGGTAAAAGAAGATAGGTTTGACGGAAGGTGTTTTTAGCATTTCGGTTTCAACGTGTTCCATTACTAGGTTAGTCACTGTTGGACTAACTGGCGAATCCATCGGTGAACCAAACACTTGCCTAAAACATCTTACCCCGAAACTAAATTCAGTATGAGCTAACACAAATTTCAACCCTAGTAGTAAACATTGTGCCCCTGAGAATGACGGAATGTACCGTCGAAACGTCGGGTTTTAATTAAATACCTTATTTATATAATAAAATTTATAAGACCGTAAATGAAAATTTGAATTTGAACTACCCAAATTTTTTAAACTGTGAAAGTGTTTTTGATTGAATCGCCAACCATAGAAGAATTGTATTTTTGAAGTTTTATAGAAAAATTATATTGAATGTCTTTTTCATTTGGTGTGGAATTTGGTCACTTTCATTATTCTTTTTTAATTAATTTTATTGTTGCCACTATATTTCTAGTTCCTTATAAAATGTTTCTACTAATGTTTCTATTTCTGTTATAATTAGATTTTTATTTTTTATTTATATTTTTATAATTTGATATGATTGTGCACCTCACATTTGTATTTAGTTTTTTTTGTCGGAGTTTCCAAAATAAATATGTTGTAATATTTCAGAGAGTTCCTATTATTTTTATCAATTTTCTTTTCTTTTTTACCATTTTTAATGTATGATTATTTCAATTAATTATGATGGATAAAAATAAATAAATTTAATAATAATAATAATTTCTTTAGCGATTATGATAAAATTCAGGATGCATGATGGAAATGGGATTCTAAAATGAGTTCTAGATGAAATTCTGGTATGTGGCCTATTAAGAAGGAACTTGACCGTTTCTTAACCGATTATGATGAAATTCAGCATACACGACGGAAATGGTATTCGAAAATGATTTTTTACTCAAATTTCTGGAAACTGGCTAATTATGAAGGAAATTGGCGATCCTTTTCCGATTATGATGAAATTCACGATGCATGATGGAACTGGGATTCTTAAACCAGTTTTACATGAAGTTCTAGAATATGGCCTAGAATATTAGGAAGGACTTGGCTATTTCTTAACGGATTATGAAGAAATGGGGTTCTAAAATGATTTTTAAAATGGATTTTTGAAATAAGGACAATTATGAAGGAACTTAGTTGTTTCTTTACCGATTTTGTCGTACTTGTCCAATTTCATCATAATCGGTTTAGAAATAACCGAGTTTCTTCATAATTGGCCATGTTTCAGAACTTCACCTAATCAGTAAAGAAACGGCAAACTTCCTTCCCGATTGGTTGTATTCCAGATTTTCATATAAAACCCACCTTAGAATCCAATTTCCATCATCCATCCTTAATTTCATCATAATCGTTTAAGAAATCACCAAGTTCCTTCCTAATGGGCCATTTTCCAGAACTTCAACTAAAACTCATCTTAGAACCCCATTTCCGTCGTGCATGCCGAATTTCACCATAATCTGTTAAGAACTGTTCATGTTCCTTCCTAATAAGCCACTTTCCAGAACTTTACCTATGCAAAATTATTTTAGAATCCCATTTCTATAGTGCAGGCTGAATTTGATAATAACCGGTTAAGAAACGCCTCCGTTCCTTCGTAATTGGCCATATTCCAGAAATCATATAAAACCAGTTTTAGAATCCCATTTCCATCTTGCATCCTGAATTTCATCATAATTGTTTAAGTAATAACCATTTCATTCTAATCGGCCTGAATTAGTATTATATTATTCCTTTGTCTATTTTATTAGGTCTGTTGCAAATTATGTTATCAGTTAGGCTAAATTATAGACCCATTTAAACAAACTTTTTAATAAATTTCTTTATTAAAAATTTTTTCTCCTTTAAATCCACTTTTGCCAAATTTTCGGTTGTTTAAACCATTTTCAAGGCACTCAAAAATTATTTTAAAATCTAAAAATTATAAAAAACTAGCTGAGTTACCCGGCGTTGCACGGGAGGTATATAATTCAAATACCTTGATTGTTATGTAAGAATTCTCTCTTTATACATCGCTGTATTTGAAAGCATGAGTTGTATTTTCGAATATTTTGTAGAAAATGTCTGCATAACTTAGTAGTTCCGGAGACGTAAGCTAGAAGAGGTTCAGGTGGATCATCCAGAAGAGGCAAATTCACTTTTCCATTTGAACAACACATTCCAGGCGATTCATTGTGAAACTTTAAAGCATGACAATACAAACAAATGTTTTCCATTTGCCTAATTGAAACATTGTAATCATAGTCTTTCTCGTAATTGAATACTGCTAACTTTAAATCACCTCTAAAATATTCTATTAATCGTCCATATCGTAACCGATCGACTTACAGCCGGGCCTCACGATGTTCAATGGATGCAGTAGCTCTAGAAGAAGACATCCTGCTTCGAACATTTTCAAGTCGTGTTTCGCGCTGTTCAGTTGTTTCATTAGCTCTTGAAGAAGACATCCTGCTTCGAACGTTTGCAAGTCGTGTTTCGCGCTGTTCAGTTGTTTCATTAGCTCTAGAAGAAGACGTACTGCTTCGATAATTTTCAAGTTGTGCTTCACGCTGTTCGCTTGATTCAGCCACCCTTGCGGCTCTAATCTTCTTCGACTTTGCAGTTACCTGCCCAATTGATCTTTTTTTCGGTGGCATTTTTAAGCAAAAATGAAACGTGTAGCTAATTAATCAGGAATGACGGGCATTCAAAACAGAAATTAGTATTAATTTATCAAAACGATTTTAATGTTCACTTCGATACGTTTCACCGCGAACTGTGTTTGAAAATGTCTTTACGGAATTTTGTTTAAGCAAAATCAAATGTTATCTACAATCAAAAAGTAATCATAGATTAACACGTTTATAAACTGAAAACTTAAATCTAATAAGAATGTATAGTCACTTGAAATAATATTTAATACCTGGAAAATAATCACCAACAATTATTTTATTGCAATATAGCTAACTAATCGAGAACAACGGCATCCGAAACACAAATTAATATTAATTTATTCAAAACGATTAAAACTACGTCCACTTCGATACGTTTTACCGCGAACTGTGGCTGAAAATGACATTTCGAAAAACAAAAGAAGGTTTTTCAAACTAAGGCAATTTTACACGTACAATAATTTGAATCCAAGGATGTTTCTTGTAGAAGATGCTATTTTCAAATATAAAACGCTACTTAGTACTTTTCAAAGTAAATCAGTTTATACGTACAATATTTTTTAGTACCTTTCCTAGAATTGATTTTATGAAACAATCATTGATTTATTTAAGTAATAAACTAAATAAAGTAATAAACTATTGGCGTTTAGTATGAAACTACTATTTTCATTAAAAGCCGCCGGTTGCAATAGTGGATTAAAATAGAATGTTAATTATTTCTGAAGTTATGTGGAAATTAGAACTCGCTGACTATGGTACATTTCAAAACAGGATATGATAAATAGGATATCATTAAACAGTACATGTCAAAACAGTCAAAATGGATTATTAGTATGGATAATATAAGTGTTCAGAGATTTGTCTTCAATTAAAGTGATGAAAGATTGTCTTAAATTTAAATTAATAAAATTAATTTGAATAATTAAATCAATTATAGTAGAGGTATGATTTGTGTATAACAATCGCACGCTAGATATCCTTTTTGGTGTATAAATTTGCGGCTAAGGCGCTATTTCGGAACATTTAAATAATTGTATCTATATGTACATGTAAAATTGAATTCTTGATCCAGGGCAGACTTCCGGATTGGAGCATGTCACTAATTTCATATAATCCCTTTCCTAAAGTCATTCCTGTCAAAAAATCTTAAAAAAATTGAAATTTGAGAAAAAATTTGTAACACAGCCCTAGACCCCGGGGTCCAGCCCCTCCAAAAGTATTATGGGCTTGGTCCTGAACATGCAACATATACATGGTAAAAATTTCATGGCGATCGGTAAAGCGGCTAAGGCGTTATTTCAGAACAATCAAATAATTGTATCTTTACATGTAAAAATGAATTTTTGATCCAGGGGCGGACCCCCCGAATTCGAACATGTCTCTTATTTCATATAACCCCTTTCCAAAACTCATTCTCGTAAAAAAATTTAAATTTTTGAAAAAATTTGTGCCATAGCTCCTAGACCCTGGGGTCCAGCCCCTTTCACAATATCGTAAGATTGGTCCTGAACATGCAACATTTGCATGGTAAACATTTCATGGCGATCGGTTGAGCGACTGAGAAGTAATTTTGAAATAATCAAATATTAAAATTAATTTTTGATCCAGGGCTGGGCCCCTCGGATTCCAACATGTCAGTAATTTCATATAACCAGCCCCATAAACTCATTTTCGTGGAAAAATTTAAAGAAAATTAAAATTTCCGAAAAAAATTTGTACCGTAGCCCCTAGACCCCGAGGTCCAGCCCCTTCCAAAATATCGTAAGGTTGGTTCTGGATATGCAACTTGTACATGGTAAAAATTTCATGGCGATCGGTTGAGCGGCTGAGACGCCCATTCGGAACAAACAAACAGGAATTCATTTTTATATATATAGATAGACTAGCTGAGTTACCCGGCGTTGCACGGGAGGTATATAATTCAAATACCTTGTAGTTGCAATCACATATGAAAAGAAAATTATAAGTAGCTGTATTCAGAAACGGGTGCCTCCATCAATGCATCCAGGCGAAATTTTGTAATGATATTATTGGACATCCTGTTTGTGAGGATAGTTAATTAATTTTGGTTTGGTATTTGTTACCAATTGCCAAATAAATTATACTCCATTTTTACAAACCTTCAACCAGATCAAAGTGAATAATAAATATAAAGATATTTTAGTTAATAATTTTTATTATAAAGCCTTTTGATAAACAATATTTTTGGTTTTTCCATTTGGTGTGTAAATAAATAAATTTTTTGGCGTTCCCACTCTGGAGCAAGCAACAATGTTGGCCATGTAAAAAGCATGAATTTTCCAAAATAACACCAGCTATTTTCAATGATTGCCCCTGGGCTTTGTTGATTGTCATTGCAAAAGCAAGGCGTAATGGGAATTGTAGTCGCTTGAATTCAAACGGCAAATCGATGGGAATCATGGGAATGCGCGGAATTAGCACATCTTCTCCTTTACTTTTACCGGTAATAATCGTTGCTTCAATCACATTCGGCATCAATTTCTTCACACAAAGCCGTGTTCCGTTGCACAATTTCGGTGGATCTAAATTTCGGAGCAGTATTATTGGTGAACCCTCTTTTAAAAATAGTATGTGTGGTGGAATACCAGGTGGCTCCAAAGAATTAAGAAACTCATATCATTTATTGGATAATTGACGGATTGATCCACATCAGTAACCGTGTCGATAGATTTGTATTTCATTAGTGGCCCGGGTAGTTGCGATTGAATTTCATTATTTAATTTATTAACGCAGTCATTTTTGGGAGCTAGGAGTGCACGTTCGCACAGCCAATCATGATTTTTGAAGTTATTTGGCAGATTTGGGAATACTTTCATTACCACGTCCTGTATTGATGGCAGCATTTGACAAAAATTAGGCGGGAACGATATCTCACATGTTACAGGGTCATTTGGCAATTTCCCGTTACCCATGTCCAAAAGCTGCCTGGCAAATGTTTTAGCTATACCATCGTGATGTAAATTTACACGCATGTTTGTAGATAGCGTGATTTTCGTAACGTGTTTCCAAAGATGAGACGCCTTCAGGCAGGCATTAAGTTCATCAGCGGGTGTTGATCGTGGAATGACTGGCAAAGTTTGACGAAAATCACCTGCTAGTAGTGTTAGAGCTCCTCCCATTGGTCGGTTATTTTGTCGCAAATCGCGCAAAGTACGATCAACCGCTTCAAATGCTTTTTTGTGTGCCATGGTACATTCATCCCAAATAATGATTTTACATGTTTTTAATAACGTGGCAATTCCCGAATTTCGTGTTATATTGCAAGAAAAATTATCCGCTTGATTCAAATTCAATGGTAGTTTAAACGTTGAATGTGCTGTGCGTCCTCCATCGAGTAAAGTGGAGGCAATTCCAGATGATGCAACAGCGAGGCCGATTGTATTCTGCTGTCTTACTTCGGCATATCAAATTAAGAAGGAATGTTTTTCCAGTGCCTCCGGGTGCATCAAGAAAAATAATTCCTCCGTTACCGTTTGCTATGTATTGCATCACTTTAGTGTATGCCTGTCTTTGATCATCCACTAAGAGACTTTTTTGAGTCTCAGCGAAAACTCGTAACTGACCAACGTCGTAATTTTGTTCTCGTAATAGATCTCTATCACGAACAATGTTTCCATGGCGTGTCGGTGCTGGCAACCCAAGTTGGGAAATGACTTTGTTATTAATGTATAAGCATGCATCCTCGAGTAATATAAGTCCTTCATTAAATATGTCTGCTGAAAACTGTATTTCCATATCGGGATTTGTTCTACGTGCTTGCCAAAATATATCTTCACTAAGGCTTTCTTTGTGCTTTTCCCAAAGACCTTTAGGATCGGAAGGTGTGCATGTTGTTAATATGATTGCAAAGAGCTTGCGTATTTGTGCTGGACGACACATAAGACATGCTTCGGTTAGTGTTCTATCCCAGTGTTCACCATTTTCAAGTAAGCCCAGTTTAAGACATGCCTCTCTGTAGGTTTGACATACTTTGCCATTTACAGTTCTCAGTGCTTGAAAAGACGTTGGTTCTCTTACTTCATGAAGCAGCATTCTCAGAAAATACCACTCCTTATTGTTAGGATAAACATTATAAACTCGACCCAAGGCATCAGAACCACGTATTCCAGGATATTCCAGGGTATTGTATGATTTGTGTATAACAATCGCACGCTAGATATCCTTTTTGGTGTATAAATTTGCGGCCAAGGCGCTATTTCGGAACATTTAAATAATGGTATCTATACATATAAAAATGAATTCTTGATCCAGGGCAGGCTTCCGGATTGGAGCATGTCACTAATTTCATATAACCAATTTCCTAAAGTCATTCCCGTCAAAAAAATCTTAAAAAAATTGAAATTTCAGAAAAAATGTGTACCACAGCCCCTAGACCCCGGGGTCCAGCCCCTTCAAAAGTATCGTGGGCTTGGTCCTGAACATGCAACCTATACATGGAAAAAATTTCATGGCGATCGGTAAAGTAGCTAAGGCGTTATTTCAGAACAATCAAATAATTGTATCTTTACATGTAAAAATGATTTTTTGATCCAGGGGCGGACTCCCCGAATTCGAACATGTCTCTTATTTCATATAACCCCTTTCCAAAAACTCATTCTCGTAAAAAAATTAAAATTTTTGAAAAAATTTGTACCATGGCCCCTAGACCCCGGAGTCCAGCCCCTTTCACAATATCGTAAGATTGGTCCTGAACATGCAACATTTGCATGGTAAACATTTCATGGCGATCGGTTGAGCGACTGAGAAGTAATTTTGAAATAATCAAATATTTAAAAATTAATTTTTGATCCAGGGCTGGGCCCTTCGGATTCGAACATGTCAGTAATTTCATATAACCAGCCCCATAAACTCATTTTCGTGGAAAAATTTAAAGAAAATTAAAATTTTCGAAAAAATTTGTACCGCAGCCCCTAGACCCCGGGGTCTAGCCCCTTCCAAAATATCGTAAGGTTGGTTCTGGATATGCAACTTGTACATGGTAAAAATTTCATGGCGATCGGTTGAGCGGCTGAGACGCCCATTCGGAACAAACAAACAGGAATTCATTTTTATATATATAGATTACAATAATTAATAAAAAATTAAAACCATATATACACTTATAATAATATTTACATAACAACTTGTGTATATACCAACGAACTATTTTTCACAACAAAAACAAACAAGGTTTATTTTGTTTGTCTAGACAAGGAAAACATTTTATTTACACAGTGTCCTTGACCAAGTCAATTTTATGTTAGTATTTTCTATGCACAGCTGATTTTCTATATAACGAGTAACAACTTGATTTTATATACGCGCAATTTTAGTTCGGTTTTACGAAATTTTTAATAATATTTTTATAATTAGTTTGCAAACGGTTTATATCTACTTTGTAATTTACTGGATTTTTGGACGTCCAAATATGACACGCTTCTTTAAATAATCTTTTTTTCTTTTTTTGTTCATATCCTAAAGTGGCCGCATTATCAAAATCAAACTTATGTTTATTCTCAAAACTATGTTTAACTAAAGCTGATCTGTACGTTACGTGTGTCATCGTCGGGAATTTATTATAATGAGTGATACCATGGAAAACATGTTTATCAACATTAGAAGAATTTGCGGAGAAGAAATTTTGTTAAAAACTAAAAAATTATTATATAAGAATACAAAATTGATTAATATGAAAGAAAGACAGACGTTCCTGAAAAATTGTAAAAGAGAAAAAATATTTCCAAATTTCATATTGCATAAAGGGAAAGTTTTCGAATCTTTTGAAGCGCAAGATCATCCATACCAGGACAACATAGAACGTGCAAAAAAGTGTTGTTTAACGAAAATGTTAGGTGTAGAAATTAAAATATGTAATTTCACCGTACAAAAGTTGGAAGATGAGGTAAGCACTTTATTTTTATTGTTGAGACAAGAATTTAATGTTAGTAGAGTATATGAACAGTTTGAAATTGTATATAACGAACATTCCAAAATTATATCATACAAAAAAATTAAAATAGACACATTAGATAAAAAATTTAAAAATTTAGAAAACAAACAAAAACAAATTGATTTTAGATACGAAAAGCCTAACGTAATTAATTTAACGGATACAAATATTCCAGAAGAATGTTACATGGCATTGAGTTTTGGGCCTAATTTTGGTTTCCCGGTAGAACAGAATAAAATTCCAGTGTTAGAAATTTTATCCGATTTAGAGAACGTTTTATCAGGAACAGAGAAAGATTTTGTGGACGAAAAAAGAGCTCAAACAACAAATATTATGACACAATTTTTAAATAAAACACATATGTATAATTTCGAAAAACAACAAAATTCTCATTAAAGCTAAAAAAGAGTTAACTAAATTTCTAAAAGAGAATCCAAATCTATGTTTAACTAAATCTGATAAAGGAAACAAGACAGTACTTTTGAACACAACGGACTACCAAAATAAAATGACAGAACTTTTAGATGATACAGAGACATACGAAATTTTAGATAATGACCCGACCAACAAAATTAATAAAAAATGTTTCAAAATTATTGACGATTTAAAAAGTAAAAATCTAATAAATAATGAGACTAAACTTTTTTTAAAGATCAATAACCCTGTACCACCGAGAATATACGGCCTCCCAAAAATTCACAAAGTAAATATCCCTTTAAGACCTATAGTTTCGACCATAAATTCCCCTGCTTACAATCTGTCAAAATTTTGTTGTATAATTCTGAACTCATTAACCGAAAATAGTAAATTCAATATTAAAAATTCATTCATTTTCAAAGATGTAATTAAAACGATCCAAATTGAAGATAATGATATACTAGCATCTTTGGATGTAGTATCATTATTTACGAATGTATCTATAGACGTCGCAAAATTAGCTATTTCGGAAAGGTGGGGGGAAATTGAACAAAATTGTATATTAACCAAAGATGAGTTTTTTAAGATTTTAGAAGTTTGTATGTTAGATAATAGTTTTTTCAAATTCCAAAATATTTTTTATAAACAAAAATTTGGCGTGGCGATGGGGAACCCATTATCTCCTATTCTGGCTGATATTGTGTTGGAGAAATTATTTAATGAAAAATTACCTATGTTAGTCAAACAACCAACATTTATTTATAAATACGTAGACGATATCATTTTAGCCACGACAGACTCGAATATTGACATTATTAAAAATTTATTCAATTCATTTCACAATAAACTAAAATTCACTAGTAGAAAAAGAAGATGCGAATAACTCTTTGGCTTTTTTGGACTTAAAATTACATAGACGGACAAAAATCATAAAAATAGAATGGTATAAAAAAGAAATTGCATCGAATACGCTACTGAATTTCATTTCAACTCACCCGTACAACATGAGAAGAAATGTAGCGTATTCTTTCATTAAAAAAGTTATATATCTTATTGACAGTGAATTTAGGCAAAAAAACATAAACAAAATTAAGGACACGTTATTGAAGAATAACTATCCCGAAAAACTGATTAATAAATTGATAACGAAAACCCTCTATACATACCAAAATAAAAAACCAAAAAATACCGACATAACATATGGATCAATGACGTACGTACCAAATTTGACTGAAAAAATTCACAAAATTCTAAAAAATGCCTCGAAAACTTTGTGACAGTTACTCTAAATTAAAAGACAAAATACCGAAAGAACAAAAAGACGGACTTATATACAAAATTCAATGTAAAGATTGCGATTCATGCTATGTGGGAGAAACGAGTAAAACAAAATTAGTAAGAGTACATCAATACAAAAAAGACGTAGAAAACATTAATAAATTCCCGACGATGACACACGTAACGTACAGATCAGCTTTAGTTAAACATAGTTTTGAGAATAAACATAAGTTTGATTTTGATAATGCGGCCACTTTAGGATATGAACAAAAAAAGAAAAAAAGATTATTTAAAGAAGCGTGTCATATTTGGACGTCCAAAAATCCAGTAAATTACAAAGTAGATATAAACCGTTTGCAAACTAATTATAAAAATATTATTAAAAATTTCGTAAAACCGAACTAAAATTGCGCGTATATAAAATCAAGTTGTTACTCGTTATATAGAAAATCAGCTGTGCATAGAAAATACTAACATAAAATTGACTTGGTCAAGGACACTGTGTAAATAAAATGTTTTCCTTGTCTAGACAAACAAAATAAACCTTGTTTGTTTTTGTTGTGAAAAATAGTTCGTTGGTATATACACAAGTTGTTATGTAAATATTATTATAAGTGTATATATGGTTTTAATTTTTTATTAATTATTGTAATTTTTTATAATTTTTAGTTTTTTTAGTAATTTTTGAGTGCCTTGAAAATGGTTTAAACAACCGAAAATTTGGCAAAAGTGGATTTAAAGGAGAAAAAATTTTTAATAAAGAAATTTATTAAAAAGTTTGTTTAAATGGGTCTATAATTTAGCCTAACTGATAACATATATTATTCCTATGCCGTTATGTAGTTAAACCAGTATATATGTATAAAAAAATCGAAAACGGGAAATCCCGGTCATACTTTTGATACAGAAATCGAGATCCTAGAATTCCACTTGAGAATTTCTCAATTTCCTATGTGGATTTTATTTAAAGACAACTAACACTAAATAAACTGAAAACCGAGAAATCCCGGAATTTCCCGGTCATACTTCTGGGACCGGTATCCCGTTTGAGAAACCGTAGTTCAGACGTGTGTTCTTTGCATGATTTTTCCTCTCGTATATACATACATATGTTGCATATGTAGGTCAGAAACGAGGAAAAATACGATATTATGAAGAATACTCATGTTTCAAATTGAATTGAACTTGATGCAAAAATATTTGTGATTCATATTGTTGATGCATATTGCACCTATTTGTGAAATCCCGAAAAATTTTAAAAATTTTTGACTAAATAGAAATTTAGTCATTTATATTTTGTAGATTTAATTCGAATTTAAAAATTTAATATTATCGCATTTAATTCGTTTTGAAAATGAATTAAGTTCTCAAGGAATAAATTCGTATTAATCTGCGAATTTAACTACAATACTGTTTATTTGATTCGCTGGTTTAAGAATTATACCGATTTTACGAAAAGTGTTTGCCATTTGTAGTGTTAATTAATTTTACAAATTATACCTTCACGAAGGGCAATCGATTTAATACTTAATTAAAAATTAATAAATTTGTGTTTGTGTCGCGGAATTAATTCATAATTGAAATGATGTACCTAACTGCGCGGTGGAATTGTCGCAAAATTAATTAATTTTTTTCGGCGGAATTAATTCACGAGAAATAAATTCAGGGAACCGAGAAAATTCCAGTTGTAATACAAAAAACAACGAGCGAGTTCTCGCTCAACTCGCAAAAGATTTATGTGAAAACATTTATGTATAAATATTTATTGAATCATTTTAGGCCATTTCGATGAAGCTGAGAAACCTCTGCAGAAAAACGGCTGTTGTTCGCTCAGAATTTAAATTACTTTACATTTTTGGTTGAAAAAGTCAATAATTTATTCTATTTTGGATTTAGAGGACGAACCTTACTGACATTAATTGAGTATTAGCAACGTACAGTTCGGTTAAGTTAATCACTTAAACCTGCCATATACGCTTAAAAATATACTATTACTCGTACAAGACAATCTTCTTTAAGATTCCATGTTTAGACTGTAGTGAATGGTCACGGTAAAGTCGCTGAACAAAGCAAAAGCGCATCGTTTTATCATTGATTAGTTTGAAATAAATTAAATAGTGCGATTCTATTAGGGCACAATGTTGACCGGAAAATCATAGTAATTGAAAAGGCGGTAGTGCGGAACCCCATCATTTTCGCCAGATAATTTCTTTTTCACAATTTTTTTCGAATATAGCTTATGAAAATATTTCACATCAATACATGTTTTATTTTCTATCAATTTTAGAGAGGTTGGTCAATAAAAGCCTTCGTATCACCGAATACCCCCAAACCAATTGGGGTTTTCCCGTGGATTGCTTGGCTGGACGTTCAATGTAAAAGTTAAGTTTATATATCCATCCACGGTTGCGCCCACAAAACCAACGGAAATTCATTGCCAGTTATATCAACCCAATGTGAAAGTATCAAAGCTACCACTAATCAATAAATTATGTCAGAAATCGATAAATTATATCAGAATTCGAAGTATTTATGTCAAAATTCGATATGCCATGTCAGAATTTGAATTTGTATACCGGAACGAGATATTTCATATCAGAATTTGATAAATGATATATCAGAATTCGATATGCTATGTCAGAATTTGAATCTTTTGATGTCAAATCGATATCTCATGTCAGAATTTCATATTTTTCGAATTTCATGTCAGAATAAGATATACAATATCATAATTTGCATTTATGATGTCAGAATTCTACATCTTATGTCAGAATTCGATATATCACACCAAAATTTGTCATATCAAAAATTCGAAATATTATGCTAGAATCCCAGTCATGTCAGAATTTACGCCTCTACTCACAAAATTTAATTAGCTCTATAACCGTAAAATTTCCGATTAGTACTAAAATGGTATTCATGAAATGTAACTAGACTCTATAAACGAAAATTATGCTCTGTAAGTTTACAGTGACAAATTTGTTGACGTAAAGCTACATATCTTGATTTTATTAATTCATAATTCGGCAGAGTAACCATTTTTCGTCATGATTTTTTCAGGAAGTACTATTCTCGATAGCACCTATTTACCTGCAAGAATCCAAGATGATTTATTTTGTAGTTTTTGAGATTTTCACAAAAAATTGTCTATTAGGATTTCTCTGTGTTTTTAACGAATCAATATAGTACGTATCCTTGATGGTGTCTGTAATTCTTATCAAAATAACTTTTTTCTTCAGAATTTTGGTGAAGGTTTGTGGAACTGAAAATCAGTCCAGAAAACATAATCTGAACTCATATAACTACACACGTTAGAAAGTGTTCAGATTCTTGTGAGATTTCTTAGCCCCCATGACAATGGTCTATGGGACGCCATAATGCCAAGGAACGCCTTGCTACCGGTATTCCTATACGCTCTCTACTAAAGTGAAAATAAATAATTTACACATGCCAACAAATTGAAGGTATAAAGTGATCACCCCATTTATCGTATTTGAGTGTGAAATGTTAGGCTACCGGATTACAAAAGATGACCGCCGAAATTTAAAAATAAATATACGCATGTATGCATTATTTTTTTTACGAAGCCGGGATTTAGTTCACGGAAAAGGCCACGTCGGATCCTATTTTGTGCAAAAATAGTTTACTTACCTGTCTATCAGGTAACCTGCAAACAATCTCATATGCACGTTCTCATTCATTTAACTTTCAAGCCAGAATGATTTGTTATGATTCGTTTTTTGACATTTCGATTTACAAAGGCTACTATTTTTCTTACGGCGGCGAATTCAAATGTATTTTTTTACAGTGGCGAAGTTCTTACAGTTTGTGAATACCAATTTTTAGTACTCTGTAACTTTTGCTGTATAAATAATTTCCGTAAAGTTACAGCTATAGAATTTTTACATTTTATGAATAGGGGCCTTAATTTTTTAAGTTGCCACAGTTAGAATTTGAATTTGTTATGCCAATAATCTATGTATCATAGTTTCAGATTTCGTTAAGTCATGTTAGAATTTGAATTTGTGATCTCAGAATTCGATATATTATGTCTGAATTTGATGTATCGTGTCTGAATTTGACATGTCCTGCCAGAAATTGAATTTCATATGTCAATATGTCGTGCCAGAAATTGATATTTCAGGTCAGAATTTGACGTACCTTATCAGAATTCAATGCAACATGTCGGTGCACCATAAAATAAATTATGTTAGAAATCGACAAATCATATCAGAATTTGATGTGTTATATCAAAATTCGTATGTCATGTTCATGTCAGAATTTGAATTTTTGATGCCAAAAATAGATACTTCATATCAGGATTCGATAAATCATAACAGAATTCGATATGTCGTATCAGAATTTGGATTTTTGAGGCCAGAATTCGAGTTATCATGTCAGAATTACATATTTTATATATCAGAATTAGTTATTTAATAACATATATTGTATTTATGATGTCAGAATTCTATATATGCCAGAATTCGATATATCATGCCAGAAATCGACAGGTAACATATTCGAAATATTATGACAGAATGTGATAAATTATACCAGAATTCGTTATTTTTTGTGAAAATTACATACGTTATGTCTGAATTTGAATATAAATGTCAAAATTCGATATATCATGATATCAAGTCAGAATTCGATATGCCGTGACATAATTTGAATTTTTGCTGAATGTACGTATCATATGTGTTCAATCATATAGAACAGTTCAATAAGTCAAGTCAGGTTTTGTACAGGACCGACTTGGTACCGGTGCCAACGGCGCTACTGCACAGAGCCTCGCGCTTCAAGAAGGCCTCGCGCAAAAATTCCGAAAAATATTTTTAATAAATTTATTCCTTACGTACAAATTTTTAATTATTGCGATCATGTATGTATGTTATTAAATATAAAACTAAACAAAATAATTTATAAAAGAAACTTTACAAAAAAATGTTATAAAACTGTTGAAGATAAATCGTATATCTTCTTTCTTAATAAACTAAACTTTTATTTTACTTAGGGTTAAAATTATATGTTTCACAAATCACTACAAAACATATTTTTATTTAACATAGATACTCGTACTCGTATTACTTATGTACTCGTTCTCGTACGTACGTATATTAGAAAATTGAAAGTTTCCATTAAATTCGAAATATTCTGTTGAGACTCTGGGTGCTCCTCTAAGTTCTCAATTTGTTTGGTATTTTTCAGAAAGTGTATACAACATTTTCTGCTTCAACGGTATGATGGGTTCTTATAAGTTCCTTGCAAGCATGCATATGCAAATAGATTTGGCAATACAATTTATTTATTATTACTTCGGTCTAAAAAGACCAAAGTATTGAAATCCTGTCAAAATTGACGAAAAATTTGGTTGGTCCAAAACCACTTTTCTCGACGTTTTGAAAGTCCCTGAGTCCGAAAAAGCAAAAAAAAAAAAATGTCCATCCGTCTGTCTGGATGTCTGGATGTCTGTACCAGTGGTATCTCGAGAACGGCTTGTCCGATCTGGAATTTTTTTTCGTCAATCTGTTTCTATTGTCAAGGCGGAGATTTGAAAAGCTTTTGGAGACTGTACGTCAAGAGGGTGGGGTACCTGCCATACGAATTGATCCAAAATACCTGCACTCAGAGAAAAAATATGATTGAGCTGATCATAAAAGTGACCATCATATTTATGATTAGATGCTATAATTAAGAAAATCATACCTTGATGTATACAATTAATAATAATGATTGTATCTATTTAATAAATTATGCACGTTATTATGCAAATATTATTGAATTAACCATATCCATGATTACATATATCGCTATTGTGATGGATCGTATCAATAATATAATTGAATTTATCATTTGGAGATGATAAGACAATTCAGATATTATGATAGTTGTTATCAATAAATTAATTGAATTTAGTATGTTCATATGATAAAGCCCATCAGATGCTGTGATAGTTGTTATCGTACCAATTAATGAAGTATACTGCGGGGTGTGATAGCAGCTATCATACCATATATATTATAATATACACATTTTTAATTTTTTTTAAAAACACTTGTTAAATATTTCGCAAAATTACAAAAGGTTTAAAAAGTCATTCGATCGATTTCGGCTTATTAGGCCATCAGCAGGAGTATCTACACTCTCTTAATAATTTTCTTTTCTACTTTAACTTGAATCAAATATTTAATTCGTGTAATCACCAAATATATTTTACAGTTTTATATTTCAGTAACCATTTAACAAAAACCAATTTAGGAATACCATTTAAGTGGATTACTTGTCCTTTCTTTAGAATAATATTTCCGAAATCTATGAAATTAGTGCTAAACTATTTCTCTTGTCGCGCAAACTTATATTTCTGTAAAATTTCCAGATTTTTTATTTCCATTATGCCCGGTTTCACAAAAAAATAACCAATCTCTAGTTAAATAATATTTCCTCCCTTTGTTCTTTTATGAAATTTCATTTTATTTCACAATAAAAATTCAATGCAAGTTAATTATAATTTTATTTTACATAGAAATATTTAGCCTTCAGTTAAATAATTAGCTGAACGAAATTGGGCAGCTGAATATAGCTCTCCAGTCAAAATTTTCATTTAAAAACGAAATAAAATTATCGTGCGTTTAAGAAATTGAAATAAATCGCAATTCGCAGAAGAAAGAGTTGAAATATTTATTAATTGGAGTTTGCCTGTTTTTGTGAAACCAAGCATTAGACTGCCACATACAAAACCAGTATCTTGAGCCAAATTCATTAGTTAAGCTAAACTTAAAATTAAAGAATTTAGTAATTCATTAGAAAAATAGGAAGTATTATCTTCGAATACATCTGGAATCATTGAACATGTCTTTGGTGACGTTTTATATAGTTTTCTGTATGAAAGCCATGCACATATTTTCGCAAAATGTTGGATAGTTAAGTGGCGACCAGCGAAAAATTATAAACTTTAAAATTAAGAAATTACAAAACTTAAAAATGCGGTAAATAGAACTTCTGTATTCTCTCCTAGCGAAAAAGTAAAGTCACTTAAAAAATGTCAAATCCAAAAAAAATGTTGATGCAAAAGATACTTGTCATAGTCAAAATTATTTGCACCTGCTAAATTTTTGATGCAGCGTAACTCAAACAACTTTAAAAATTATATACATATACATAATAAACTTTTTGAAAACATTAATTTTAATTCAATAAACTTAATTACCCTTCTTTATATAATTTCAATGAAATTTTTTTTAAAATTTTAGTTCTTATAGGAGAAATTACAAATAGTTTAGTTTTGGTCAACATTATTTGTACCCACAACTTTTTTCTCATTATTATTTGTGCAGTATGGAAACAAATCAAACTAAAATAGTAAATCAATTAACTTTAAATTATTTTTGTGTAATTACATAATGCAAATGGTCAGTTTTTGTTTAGTCTCTATGACATTTCGCATGTGGTACAAAAATTTGTTGTTAACATCACGTAGAATCTTATCCCACTAGGTTTTCTTGCCACCCTGCTACAAATTTTTGGTCTTGTTAGATCATGAATATCTTCCACTTTAACTTAAACCTCGGCAAGTTTAAATCGAAAACCTACCCTGGCTGAGACAAATAATTATATTCAAGATTTTTGTTTAATTTCATAGCAATGACTCAATAATTTTACTATTTTATTTTTATTTTTCTAGATTTAACCGACTGAAATAATTTAATTGTTGATTTAACAACATTTTTCTAATGCATTTTTTCTAAAGGATAAAAAATGTGATCATTTTGTGCTCGCAAATTATGTAGCCCCATTTTGTATTGCACATAAATAATAACAAACAGTTTTTATTTTTTTTTTGTGTTTAGGCTCTTATTAAATTTATAATTTTTCGCTGCTTCGAATGTCAAAAAATTAAGAAAAATTAGTGTCATTAAAATTCCTTAATTCATAATTTTTCGCTGGTTGAGCTTTTAGCATTTATAACCAAACAATTAAAGGTATAGTAGTTACTGGTTCTAAAGCATTCGTAAACATGTACGTTTTCACGCAAAACTCACACATGAATTATTTCTAAAGGTTCACTTATAAAAATAATTTTGAGAAATTCAGTATTTCCTTCCGTTTCAGCCGCTTCAACAAAACACCATCTTGGCAAAAAATTACGAGAAATTTAGGTTAATTTTGTTGCCTTAGTGTTTTAAAAGAACGAATTTTTAAATTAAAATTAAAAATTATTCTTGGTCTTTAATTTATTAACCACTTATAAAGATTAGTTTGGCGTGGGCCAAAGATAATCTGGTTTAATCAATAATTTTTTCGAAAATTCCATTGCTCAAAGGTGTCAATATTTGGATGTTTTAGGGTAGCACCAATGATCATCGGGAAATAGTGGAAAAACATTTATTAATATTGTTACAAGACGCAAGTAATTTATGCAACTAATCAATTTAGAAATTAATTCCGCTTTTAATGAATAAAACAGGTTCAAATCTTCAAATGTTGCTATATGTGTTAATAAATTAATTCTATTTACTATTATTTTTTACTTGCATTGTTTTCGTAAAGCTCCCCGCAGTCATCTACATTTTAAATAGTCAATGTCATCATAGAAATGGGTATCTATCAGCGCAAGAGCTTATTATTAATTTACCTAAATTCGATATTTCACATTATTTGAGATGGTTAAGGTAGCAGTTGATGACATGGATCATCTTTTTATTAATTCAGAGCAAGAAAGGTGAGCTGTAATTGCTATAAATATTGAATAGTTTCCTGAAAATAAAAATAACTTCACTGAGCATTCTTATAATATACTTTAATGCAAATTATATTGTATTACCTTTGGCAATGCAAACTCCGGAAGATGGAATAAAGTACTTCTCCTGCTGCCTTACTAAGAAAAAAGTCACATTTGCCTTTTTGTAGTTTTGTGTAATTTCAATTTAACTATTTTTGTTTGCCTTGTCTTAATATGAAACCTGGGGCCTTACTATGCAATTCGACGACTATTTTCGACGGCTATCGTTTTGTATTAGAAATTACAAGAAGAAAAAGGAACACAGTAACTATTGTTTTCTTTTTTCTTCCTGTACCTTCTTATACAAAACGATAGCCGTCGACAATAGTCGTCGAATTGCATAGTAAGGCCCCTGACTATTAAATAACGTGATTTTATGGAATTTGATGCAGGATATTTAGCTGTTTAATAAAGCAGAAAGACAGGTATTTATTTGCAGAATCCAAATATGCCCCTAACACATTTTTCGACTTTTGGCATTTGTGACTTTTTTCCTTAATACGGCAGTGTAGCTCTTTTGGAAATAATGTCTGCACAATTTCGCGAATTTTGTAGAATTGCCCTTAAAAAACCTAAAGAAACCTCAATGACAAATATTTATATTTTGAAAGAGAAGTTTAGTTGTCTGTATTAAATCAATAAGATTCTTTCGGCTTTTTATAGACACAATATATTAATAATAATGGCATTCACAACATTTTCGACTTGTCAATCAGAAAAATGAAGAGGCCAGTCATTTATAATATATCTACCAAAAAAAGTAGAAATATCAAAATCCCCCCCGTACTTTAACCCCAGAGTTAATACAAAATGTATTTTGACTCTAAAAAAGAAAACCTTTCCTTGTGTTTTTTGATTTGGTGAATTTATTTATAATTCGCTAAGTCAACTACACTCTTGCTTCATACTTAAAGTATGGAGTTGGAATTGTATTTTTGTAGTTTGGTCGTAGCTACCTGATGAGTAGATCGAACTTTTTGTTTTGAGATTATCAGTACGAAACCAAACTACCCACGAAAACGCAAGGAAAGGTTTTCTTTTTTAGAGTCAAAATACATTTTGTATTAACTCTGGGGTTAAAGTACGGGGGGGATTTTGATATTTCTACTTTTCTTGGTAGATATATTATAAATGACTGGCCTCTTCATTTTTCTGATTGACAAGTCGAAAATGTTGTGAACGCCATTATTATTAATATATTGTGTCTATAAAAAACCGAAAGAATCTTATTGATTTATATTTTGATTCTAATAAAACTATCATACTTAAAATTTATTTAGGTTGCGATTAATGATATATTCAATTATCACCCCAGATACGTTCTTCCGTTCCTCTATTACAAGCGTAATTGGTTTGCCGATTTCAGCCGAAATAGGTGGATAGTTTTTGAATAAATTTGTTTTTAAGGGCTAAAACTTTGTTTAGTGGAATAAAATTTTAAATGTAATTGCAAAATTATGTCTATTTTACTTCTTTTGAATCTATTTTAGAAAATTAAATTTGTATGCTCAAAAACTATTTATGTACAATTGTATTGTTTTAAGAAAAATTGTATTCCAAACACACATTAAATAATTGAAAACACCCTTTATTTTAATAATTAATAACACTGAGCGAGCAAACATTCAGAAAGAAAAATGATTCAATAATCAACACGGTGTTTAATGCTGTCTGTAGTATAAAAAAAAATTACTTACATGCCGTAGTTTTCTACTGCAAGACACAATTACCCCCTTATAAGGTTTAGTAACAATTACTACTAAAAATTCACTTTTAGGTTTCAAAACTAGTAACATCACTAAAACACTTTTTAACTGTTAACGTTAATAATAAATTAATTAAACAAAATAATTTATTTTTTAATTGTTATAATATTTTCTTTATTTAAGACTTCTCACGAGATTAGGTGATAATTGCACCTTGTTAGAGTACAAATTCAATTTGATATGACCGTAGCAAACACGAGGAGATACAAATAATTTCCAATAAACCTTATTTTGTTTTGATAGACCTAATTCTATTATGATAGATCCTATTGTATTATGATTGTTCTAACCATATTTAAATATTGCAGATCATATATAAAACCATACTATATGATTGTCTCATTTATATTAAATCTTATCGCATGATTGTTGCAATCATTAAAGTCGAAAATTATTGCATTTATCATATTTTAATAAAATTTATCATACTTAATTCTAGTAATTAGATAAATGATATTTATTATTATAATATATTAGGATATATCAAATATAATTGAATATGATTTCCTGGATCATAACAAAATAATTCCAATCATTCATTTATCATATTTTTTCTCTGAGTGTGGTTTTATAAATATTTACGATTTTTTTTATATGATATGCTGGTTTGATTATTGAATTGGGCATTGAATTGGGAATTGATTTGAAGATTAAATTAGGGGTCAATTTGCGGGTTGAGTTGAAGTTGAGTTGGAGTTGTGTTGGGGTTGCATTAAGATGTAGTGATTAGTTAACAAATTTTTTATATGATGGAACTTGTCATTTCTCAACCGATTATTATGAAATTTGACATGTGTGTCGGAAATGGGAATCTAAATTGATTTTTGGATGTAGTTCTGGAAAATGGCCAAGTGTGATGGAAGTTACCTAATTATCAACCGATTAAGATGATATTAGACATGTGCGTTGAAAATAGGATTCTAAAGTGATTTTTCGATGAAGTTCTGGAATATGGCCAAGTATGATGGAACTTGTCCATTTCTCAACCGGTTACGATGAAATTCGACATTTGTATTGGAAATGGGAATCTAAAATGAGTTTTGGGTGAAGTTCGGGAATATGGCCAGGTAGGAAGGAACTTGGCTATTTCATAACCGATTATGATGAAATTTGATATGTGAGTTGGAAATGGAATTCTAAAATGATTTTTGGATAAAACTCTGGAATATGGCCAAGTATGATGGAACTTGGGTATTCCATACCCGATTATTATGAAATTTGACATTTGCGTTGTAAATGAGGTTCTAAATGATTTTTAAATATAGTTCTGGAATATGGTCAGTTACACGGTTAGAAATATCAGTATAATTTGGTATACTACTTTCTGTATAAAGTTCTAGAATACGATTTTTCGTGTTAAATTGGATGCCTGTACTCATGTTACTAAAGCTTTTGAGCTGTTTGGTTGTTATTGAATAAGTAAGTTGGTTAAAATAGAAATCAATACTGTAAAAATTATCACACCAACTTTATGAAACAGGTGAATGCTACCTCCATTGAAGATACCAAAGACCGAAGTTCTGATCACCTCGTGAGGTTTCAGCCCTTTATATTTTATTTATTTATTTACTTAGTTAATTTAAATATTCCGGTACATCCTATTTTGAGCATCAGCTCATTAATAACAGACCGTACCAAAAAACGTGAGTAGGTAACTTAAAAATAACAAGAAAAAACCAGTATCACCGCCAATCCTGTAACTTCAACTATTTAATCGGTTTTTTAATAGTTTCAATTGATTTTTAATCGAGCCGGAGACTTCGGCAAAATCGTCACTTACAAGGAGAAAATATACATAATCGCATGAAGTTTTATCACCCGAATGATTCAAATTTAATTTTTAATTGTTAGGTTTGTGCATTAAATTACTTGTGATTCTTGGTAGGTTCAAAGGATAATCGCTCTTGGTTTGGACGTTTGCTGGCAATTTAAAATTTATAAAAATAAAAATTTAAAAAAATTATTTTAGAGAAAAATACGTCTAACTGACGTAAAAGTCTAAGCCTAAAACATCTAAAATAATTGTTATCAGTTTTTCACAAAATATAGAGAATCTGGTTTTACTCTGTCTTTGGCTAAAGCCAAATTTTAAAATCGCGTGACATAAGAAAATTCGAAAATTATTTGACATGAAGCTGGCGATAATGCTATAAATGATGAAAAAGAAAATTGTAAAACCGATTATTTTTTGAGAATTGTCGATCCTGCTATTATGTCGTTTAAGAAGCGATTCGAATCATATGAAAAGCACAATATACATATTTGGATTTTTATATCATGTAGAGAAATTAAAAAGTATCAAAGAATTAGACCTTTCTATTAATTGCAAAAGTTTACATGCGCTGTACTCGAAGGAGACTTTCATCCCGATGATTTAATTCAGGAATTGTTGATCTTTAAGAAATATTGTCCCAGAAAAATCTACTTTCAAAGATCCTTATTTTGCCTGAGCTAAAACTTTGAAATAAATTCGTTGAAATTTTACTTAAATATGTGCCTATGTAGTTTTAAGTTAAAATATTTAATGTGTGTCTGATTTTTTAAATTATTAATGTCTTAGACTTCACAAATCGTGAAACACGGCCTCACAAAATATCAAGCCGGGCCTGGATTTGTAGTTATGATGTAGAGTTCAATATATCGTGTCAGAATTTCAAATATCATGCCGAAACTTGGTAAATCATATCAGAATTCGATATGTCATAAATCAGAATTCTACATACGAGGATAAAATTCGATATGACATGTCAGAATATGAATTTATAATGTCAGAATTGTATATCTTATATCTAATGAATATTTGATAATTCTGTCATAAAACCTTCAGAATTCCGTATATGTAGAATTCTAAACCCAAAAATTAAAATTCTGATATAACATCGATTTTTGAGATGATATGACGTAAGAATTCGATATCACAAGGCAAATTTTATATATCACATCGATATTTTAACTAATTCGACATATTCGGTCAAAATTTGACATGTCTTGTCAGAATTCGAACGGTCTTATCAGAATTTGATATATAATCTCATGACTTCTGTGATAATACCTCAAAATTCGCCATGTTATATCAGAATTGTATATACCATCCCAGAATTCAACAATTTTTTTTTGAACTTTGGCACTTTACATCGAATTTTGACATAACATCTCGAATTTTGGGGTAATATATCGAATTCTGAAGTTTTGAGATGATAATGAATCAATTCAATATCTTATGTCAGAATTCGATAAATCTCTTGAGCGTTTGACTTTGAGCTTTGGATGACAAAATTCGACATGTCATGCCGGAATTCGATAATCATACCATTATTCGATAAAACATTTCAGAATTCGATAACTTGTGACAGAAATTAATTTTGTGATATTAGAATTTGAGTTATTGATGTCAAAATATGGATATATCGTGTCTGAATTTGAATTTTTTTGTCAGAATTTTACAATAGGACAGGCCATAGTTCGATAAGTCATTAGATAAATCATATCCGAATTTGAACGATGCCAGAAATCGATATTTCATGTCAGAAATGGATATAAAATACCTTTGTAGCGACCGGAACAACTTCTTCTTTCCCCATAAATTAGATCTCCCCCAATTCTTAGAATTGTAAAACAAAAAATATTCACGAATTACAAATTTGAAAATATAAATAGTTGCATATTACAACAAAAACTAAAGTTTTGTTTCCATTTCTTTACTAAAATACTAATAATAATTTTGACGTATTATACAATACCTTTTTTTATAGTTGGGTGGGGTAGAGGGGCCATATAAATGTCCTTATGTAAAGTACAAGTTTTTTACGTGTAAAAAACTGTGTAAATTGCAACCGAGCTCACACTACACATGCATAATTTGTGTTCTTCTTGGTCGTATTTGATTTTCATTTTCAAAATACTTGCTGCTGCGGCCATAATATAAGTAAATACTTTTACAATAAAATAAAATAAAGTAGGCGGTTTTTTTTTAATTTTTTTCGTATTCGACTCACGATGATTTTGAAATGCCGGATGATGTTGTATATTGCACGTGTATGCGTAAATTTTGTATTGATTTTAGGTTTTATTTAATTTGTTTTTCTGGTCGATATTCACAAACACATGCAATATTATTTGTTCGGCACATATGTTTCCGTAACATGATTTCTATACAATTTTTCACTCACTCCTGCCGGTAAAGATGTTTTCACATCAAAAATACAATGTCAAATACAGGATTTTGTCCCACTTGGATTGTGTCCTATTTGGTTTCCGCTTTTTGATTTTTAAAATGATTTGAATGTTGTACCTTTTTTTTTTTAACTAATGTACAAGTCTATTATATTACATGTTTTATATTTGAAACCTCCTGTAATAAATTTCAAACTTTAATTAGATTTTAATTCGGAAGTATGTATGTTTTGCTTTCCATTTTAATAACAGCTAATTCAAAAAATTTAAATAAGATATGTATTTGTATTTATATAACTATGTGTGTACATTATAATGCGGAATACAAGAATAATAAAACAATGCATTTGATCAACGCAACGAAGAAAAATTTCCTTGTAGAAAAATATTGTCGGGTTTAGATACCATACGTCCACACGTCCAAATCTCACATTTCAATGTTTTCAAGTTTCATGCTTATAATAAACGAATTAAAAAAAATTAAAGTATAATTTTTAAACCATATTTCTATTTCTTTTTAATCTGGGCGTGAGCAGATTTGGGTTTTGCATTTTTTTTATTAATATTTTGTGATATTTCATGAACGTTACTTAAAAATACGTTATTACGTTATTTTTAAAATTTAATTTGAAAATACAAAAGATTAATATGTATACCATTTGGAAGTATGTAGACCTCTATCACCAATGTGAATAATCGTCGGTAAATTAAATTTATGTTTTCGAATTTTACAATTTATCTAAAATAAGTAAAGCAACGTTCATGAAAAGTAAAGTAACGTTCATGACGATAAAAGCCCAAAATAATTTAAAAAAATACATTTTCATAAATTTCTGTATTATGATCAATAAGTAAACTTATACTCTTTAAAAATTATCTGTGTAATATTTAGAAAAAAAATCGAATTCATTAAAAAAATCCTTGGGGACAAAAACATGTGAGATTTAAGTGCAAATGCCCCATGTACATATTGTATTTCTTTAATTCACTTTTTTAAGCTTTTTTTGTTATAATAAAATAATTTTCTTTGGTTTTTAACTTAATGTTTTATTTATTTTTATTAATTATTTAATAAAACCCGACGTTTCGACGGTACATTCCGTCATTCTCAGGGGCACAATTTTTACTACACAATTTGAAAGAAAATTTTATTTTTTAATAAAGAATGTTTTCCTAATGTAACTAGAGTTCAAATTAAAATTTACGAATTACTCAGTTTAACCGAAAAAATTTAAAGTTATACAATTTGAGTGAAAAAATTTTTTTTAAGAAAATCTACAAAATGTTGTCGTAATAATTTAACAAATATTTTGAAACTTCCTGGATATTCAATAAATTTTGAGATAAATTTTGTTCTTTTTTGATGTAAATGCTTTCCAAAATTAACCTTTTATTGAGATTTTGCTCCCTATCAAGTATCTTAGCGTCATCTATAGATAACTTAACATGGAACTTCCATATCTGTTCATTCTTTTCTGTGGTATAACCACTGATTAGCTATATAAGATTAGTTTTTTCAGTGCAAAAAAATGTCATTCTAAATTTCAAAACGTATTATTTTGTGATGGCACCGACAAAGCGAGAGATATATATATATGCTTCTTTTTTTCGCATTCTTCAAAAAAATACAAAACAAAAAATAACAAAATAGTAGTAAAAAAAAAATTTATGAATGAAACACAAAAAAGGTCATTAGTTTGGTAATTTTGTTTGTATATTTTCGAGTATGTATGATGCACGTGCAGACGATCAGTGATCATAATATTTATACCTATTGTCAAAAACATCTATAATTCCAAGACGAATTATAGTTTGTTATTGAATGAAAACGACCACTGAAGGTAGTATTGGTAAATAAATGACGACGGCAACGTTCAAAAACATCTATAATTCCAAGACGAACTATTCAAAATTTAAAGGTACAAAGTGACCACGGGTTATAGTGTTGGTTGTGTACATATAGACTTTCAATAATAAAATTAACCAACACTAATATAATTTGTTTTGGTATTAGAAAACAAAAATTACATTAGAAACAACAACAATTTACATCACGGCAACGCCGTATAATAATATCGAATAAAACAAGACCTATTTATGTGTATGTTTCTTGGAACAACAAAATAAATTACAACAACAATCAGCATATTTTGTGAGAAAAATTTGTAATGTATGGACTATGGATGAACATTTGGATATTTTTTTTTCTCTAGACTAAGTTGAGAATTATTTTTTCGATTTAATTTATAGGTTTTATGTTGTTAATTCTCTACATAAATAGTATTTTATTGGTTCGAGCTTGAATTAAATAATTCAAATTATGTTTTGAATTACTTAATTTTTCTGCCTAGTTCAATTTTTGTTGTAAATTTCTAAACAAAATACGCTAAATATTTGTTCGTCATTCATTATTCGAGATAAATATTTCGAGATTTGAGATAAATGTTTGAAGACAATGATTCGCTTGGCCTTTACCTAAACATGTCAGTGTAATAAATAATTAAATTTATTTAGTTTTAATGACATAATTTAATTAATTGTACACCAGAAAACAAGATGTCATAATATGTTTGTCGTACAGATGTTTTCGATAATGCACTGTGTGTGTAGTGTGTTTGATAGGAAAAAGATTTATAATCTATCTTTATTACACTAGTAGACCAAAAAATGGCATATTTTATTGTTTTAAAAAATACGGTTAATCGTACATATTTCAATGCTTTACTACACATTAAATATAAAAGTATTAAGGCATAATTCGATTTTCAACATCAAGACATCTTTTAAATTAAAATTATCTTAATTATTTTTTTATTAAATTCAAAAATGAATTTGAACTAATACAATATTTTTGTCAAGAGTGTAAAAATAAAAAGTAAATATGTGTTTGTACAAAACCAACAAAAATGTTTATACAAGCCGTGCCAAGCAAACACTTAAGCTATAAAAATTGTACCCTATGGCTTAGTATTAGTAATGTATAAAATAAATCAGAAAATATATATACACAAAACTAACACAAATGCCTAAATTATTGTTTACATTTTTGTTGGTTTTGTGACATACCAATACCAACTCATAGAGCACAATTTCTGAGAGAGGATCGGTGTAAAGAGCGAATGGCACGGCTTGTATAAACATTTTTGTTGGTTTTGGTTTGTATGAAAATAAATGTCAAATAATATACAACGTTGCCAAAAACATCTATAATTCCAAGACGAATTATAGTTTGTTATTGAATGAAAACGACCACTGAAGGTAGTATTGGTAAATAAATGACGACGGCAACGTTGTATATTATTTGACATTTATTTTCATACAAACACATATTTACTTTTTATTTTTACACTCTTGACAAAAATATTGTATTAGTTCAAATTCATTTTTGAATTTAATAAAAAAATAATTAAGATAATTTTAATTTAAAAGATGTCTTGATGTTGAAAATCGAATTATGCCTTAATACTTTTATATTTAATGTGTAGTAAAGCATTGAAATATGTACGATTAACCGTATTTTTTAAAACAATAAAATATGCCATTTTTTGGTCTACTAGTGTAATAAAGATAGATTATAAATCTTTTTCCTGTCAAACACACTACACACACAGTGCATTATCGAAAACATCTGTACGACAAACATATTATGACATCTTGTTTTCTGGTGTACAATTAATTAAATTATGTCATTAAAACTAAATAAATTTAATTATTTATTACACTGACATGTTTAGGTAAAGGCCAAGCGAATCATTGTCTTCAAACATTTATCTCAAATCTCGAAATATTTATCTCGAATAATGAATGACGAACAAATATTTAGCGTATTTTGTTTAGAAATTTACAACAAAAATTGAACTAGGCAGAAAAATTAAGTAATTCAAAACATCATTTGAATTATTTAATTCAAGCTCGAACCAATAAAATACTATTTATGTAGAGAATTAACAACATAAAACCTATAAATTAAATCGAAAAAATAATTCTCAACTTAGTCTAGAGAAAAAAAAATATCCAAATGTTCATCCATAGTCCATACATTACAAATTTTTCTCAACAAAATATGCTGATTGTTGTTGTAATTTATTTTGTTGTTCCAAGAAACATACACATAAATAGGTCTTGTTTTATTCGATATTATTATACGGCGTTGCCGTGATGTAAATTGTTGTTGTTTCTAATGTAATTTTTGTTTTCTAATACCAAAACAAATTATATTAGTGTTGGTTAATTTTATTATTGAAAGTCTATATGTACACAACCAACACTATAACCCGTGGTCACTTTGTACCTTTAAATTTTGAATAGTTCGTCTTGGAATTATAGATGTTTTTGCCTATTGTATTAAATACATACATACGCATACATATTTTATATTTGAAATCTTCTTTAAACTAAACCAAATTTTGGAATAATATTTGGAATAATCCAGTTTGGTAATTTTGTTTGTTTTGTATATTTTTGTATATTTTCGAGTATGTATGTATGATGCACGTACAATAATATACTCCGATGTTTCATTTTCGATCTGTTGTAATTTTCTGACATGCGCAATATATTACCTTGCATAAACTGTGAGTGATCATAATCTATATATGTACCTATTGTATTATATATATATATATATATATATATATATATATATATATATATATATATATATATATATATATATATATATATATATATATATATATATATATATATATATATATATATATATATATATATATATATATATATATATATATATATGGGGCATTTGCATTTAAATCTCACATAAAAAAATTTAAAATATAATTTTTGAATCATAATTTAATTTATTTTTGAAATAAAAAAAAATTTAAAGTATAATTTTTAAATCATATTTCTGTTACTTTTAAATCTGGTGTGAGCAGATTTGTGTTTTGCATTTTTTTAAATAATATTTTGGGCTATTTTTAATTTTTCTGTCATGAACGTTACCTAAAATACGTTATTACGTTATTTTTAAAATTATTAATTTGAAAATACAAAAGATTAATATACCATTTGGAAGTAGACATATCACAAATGTGCATAAACGTCGATAAATTAAATTTATATTTTTGAATTTCACAATTTATCTAAAATAAGTAAAGTAACGTTCATGACCAAAAAACTCGTTTTTTTGTAAAATAAATGCCCAAAATAATTTAACATTTTCATAAATGTCTGTATTATGATCAAATACTTAACTTATACCCGTTAAAAATTATCTGTAAAATGCTAAGGGGACAAAAAAAATGCTTGGGGACAAAAACATGTGAGATTTAAATGCAAATGCCCCATATATATATATATATATATATATATATATATATATATATATATATATATATATATATTTATATATATATATATATATATATATATATATATATATATATATATATATATATATATTATACACATACATATTTTATATTTGAAATCTTTTTTAAAACTAAACCAAATTTTGGAATACTATAGCTATGTACATATATCAATTTTTGACTGAAAATGAGTTTGTTGATGAATTTTTTTTTTTTTTTAAGGTCATTCACCCTTTTGATTTGGATGTTATTTACCTTGCTTTTGAAATGCTTTCTGATGCGTTTTCCTCGGTGCAACGTGCAAGAAAGAAATACAATAATAAAATGGATAATAAGTTTGATTAAAATTTGAATTGCTAACAATTTGACTACATAGGCATATCATTTTTAAGGACGTCCCGCAAAACATTCTTTGTTTCTTTGCTATTTGAAGAAATGAAAAGTTAGAATAATTATTTTCAGTTTTCTATTATGAATGTGTTTTTTCCGACTTGAGGAGAACATGACAATCATTTATCATAATAAACTTCATTTGTTCCTGGTGAATAAGTTTAATGGGATACCATCTACGCAAGAATTAAAAGGGCGTAAATCGACTTATGCCGTAATCGGCTCTTGCTCATTTTCAATCTAATTTTCTGTTAGTACGTTTTCATTCCAATTTTTAGGTAATATAAAGAGAAGAAGATATCTTACTTTCTTCAATATTACCTTAGAAATTGGCAAATATAAAAAAAATAAATGAATTGGTAATAAAAAAATTTTAAATCCGATTTCCTTGGCGTAATTTTGCAATTTGGAACAATACAGGTGACGTGTTGTTTCCTAGTATCCAACTGCCGTTTTCGTTCTAAATTTTTTTAAGAAAATGAATAATACACTCTCTAGTATTCCAAAATATGGCAACAAAATCAAAAATTTGTTTATTATCTTTCGACGAAATGTGCATAAATAAAGACCTAACCATAAATATATTTTTAGCCCGTGTTGAAGGGTTTTGTGATGATGGCCGTGAAAGAAAAAACGAATTGGCAACGTCAGTTTTGTTTTTTATGCTGCGCGGACTGGTGAATGACTGGAAATATGTTCTGTATCAAATTTAATAAAAGAAAATATAAAGATTTGCAACGATATGTTGAAATTACATGTTGTTTTGGTAACCTGCGATCAAGCAGCTACTAGCATCGCTACCTACAAAACACTTGGAGTGACTCCAGAAGCACCATATTTTTTTGTTAACGATACACAAATTCTGGCGCAGTTCGATCCTCCGCATCTAATTAAATCGGTTAGAAACGCCATTTTAAAAAATAAATTTCAACATTTGGATTTTGGAGTGGCCGATGTTAATGTTATTCGAAAAATATTCGAATTTGACACAAAACAAAATGTTAAACTGATGCCAAAACTTACCATCCACCATTTCGAACCAAATACGTTTCAGAAAATGAATGTCAGTTTGGCAGGTCAAATATTGAGCAGTACAGTAGCCAGTGCAATTAGGACAACATTGAAAGTTAAACCGGAAACGTTTGGTGAATTTCTGAACAACGCTATACCAACCGCTCAAATGGTGCAAAGATTTAATGATCTGTTCGATTGTTTAAATTGCCGACATTTCAAATCTTCAGCTCCTTATGAACGACCACTCAAGAATGGTAATAATGTCTACTCATTTCGTGAAGACAGCTTAGCATTCTTAGATAAAGTAACCATTCTTTCAAAGAACGAAAATTATTTTAAGTTTCTCAGAGGTCTTAAAATCAGCATAAAAGCTAACATTTTACTAGCTGATATTTTGAAGGAAAAGTTCGACGTGGAATACATATTAACAGGGCGAACCAACCAAGATTGTTTGGAAATTTTTTTTCAATTCTTCGTGGGAAAGGCGGATTTAATTACATGCCATCTAGTCATGAAATTGGTATGCATTTTGCCAACAACATAGTGAGAAAATTGCTTTAAATTCTCCATTTAAAAATTGCTTGTCAGACGAATCGCAAGCTATTGATTTGGACTGGAATAGCTTTAAAACTGAATTTGAAATGAGTCTAAAGTCTAAAGAGTATACCAGTATTTGTACCAATAATTTACCACCTGATGATATCATTGAGGAGACAGATATCCATGTTTTAAAGCAAAATGCGTTAGTATACTATACAGGCTACTGTATTTTAAAGAAAATTAATTGCCAAAGCTGCCAGGAGAAGTTGGCGATGAAAGACGATGAAATAAAAATTTCGGAAACTTTTTTGATAGAAAAAATTTTAAGAAGAATGAAACTAACTTTGGTTCATTGAGTGCCCCTTCTGATGAATTTACCAACATAGCTCGATCTTTGGTAGAGGTCTTTGAAAAATATTACCATACAAATTGTTGTTCTCCAAATGTGATTAAATTTTTAACAAATGAATGTTTGAATGAAATTAGTTCATTTTTTTATTCTTGTTTTTATGAGAAAGAACTGCAAATGGTCCACAGTAAATAATGAATTTTCCAAAATTAAAACTCATTTCGCTTCAAAACAAGCATCAAGAAAGCTTAAAATATTAAAAAGTTGATAATCAATTTTTTTTTATATATTTTTATGCAATTTTATTACACTTATGTCTCTCTATTAACACGATAATTTGTTAGCGCGAATATAATTTAATTTTAATCAACGCGTTTTTGTCTCAAGCCACTAAATATGCCATTTTCACAAAAACATTCAAAGTTTAGACAAAGTGATGGGCACGAAATTAATAACCTTTACACAACAACCAAATCCTATCTGTAATAGAAATAGAAAAAAAAAGAAATTATCTTTGTTTGTTTATTTTTTTTTTGCTTAGGCGGGTATTACATTATCACATTTGAGGAGTGTCTGATCAAAAGTGGCTATTTACGATATTCGAAAAATATTTTGTAATGATCTGGCATCTGGCTGTTTTAAACGCACATTTAAAGATTACTTTTTTATAGCTTGTTTTGACTGTTTCTGATTTTAGGGACATTTTTGATAGAGAAATAGCCACTTTTGGTTCATTCTGATATAGAAAAAAAATAATTATACATGTTGAAAAATGTAAATAGCTACTTTTGATCAGACACTCCTCATTTATATAACTATATAAATATAATTATATTTTTTTACGAAGAAAATACTGTTATATTTAGGTTCAAGAAGCTAAATATTTATAACAGTATTTTCTCTGTAGAAAAATATAATTATTAAAATGTGATAATGTAACATCCGCATTAGGTCGACTAGCATTTATAGCTGTATATGACCTACTATTATTATTTAAATAACGGTTATTCCAGAATCTTCTCGAAAGAAGCCATGGACATCCCCGAATATAATTTTAATCTCACTGAGTCACAAATTTGTGTTACCTTCGCACTGCACGAATATTATGGGCCTTATACGATTATACATATAATAAACATTTTCAACTGTTAGTTATATCGTGAAAATTATTTCGTCTATATAAAAATGCTCCTTTCATGCAGTTGTTCTGAATTTTAATAAATTTAAAAAACCACATACCTTGCTTAGGGTTATTGCCACAGAATTGGTAATTTCCTACTTAACATTTTTATAAAAATTATTATGTACAATGTATTATTATAATAATGTACAATATAAAAGTTGATTCAATTTTATAAATAGATTTGCACAAATTCAAGATTATAAGGGATTGTTCACACCAAGCGCGAGTAGCGAATTACGAGTAACCATTTTTCAGAAAATTTTGACATAAAATACAGTTAAATAGAACGGATTTTTCCATTTATAATATAATTACGATTATTTAATTCAAAATAAACTAAATTAAGCCCTAAAAATGCTTTAAAATAAAATTAGGTTCCACTCGTGTTCTACATAATTTTTATTCGTACGAGTATTGACATTCGTACGAGTATCTTTTTATAAATCATTTCAAATACGATCAAAATGACTTTTAAAGATTAAATTAATATTATTTATATCGAATTATGTATTTTAAGCTTTGTCAAAACGAACAATATAAAAAAACAGGTTTTGGAAATAATTACCGTATTATTAAAAATATTTGATCATGTATGGTATTGATTTTGACATATAAATTCGCTCGCGTTTAGTGTAAATCAAATTTGCGAATTCGTGTTTGGAATTTATTCGCAACTCGCAGTTCGCGTTTGGTGTGAGTAGTCTCTAATAGTTCATTTTATTCAAAATGTTTATTTTGATAAATGATTTTTGTGTGAGTGATCTGATCATATTCAATATAAATAATCCGTTCTGCTCAAGTCGGAAAAAACACATTCATAACAGAAAACTGCAAATAATTATTCTAACTTTTCATTTCTTCAAATAGCAAAGAAACAAATAAAGAATGCTTTAAGGCACATAATTATGTTACTTAAAAATGATATGCCTAGGTAGTCAAATTGTTATCAATTCAAATTTTAATCAAACTTATTATCCTTTTATTATTGTATTTGTTTCTTGCACCTAGGAAAACGCATCAGAAAGCATTTCAAAAGCAAGAAAAATATGTAACATCCAAATCAAAAGGGTGAATGACCTTAACCTTCATCCGTCCCTTAAAAAAGTAACACTAAAATTCCTTTGTGCAAAAATTACCAAAATAAATTCATCAGTAAATTTACGCTAAGCAAATACAAAATTCACTTTTATTTTTAATTTTATTTATTAAAACGAAAGATAACGCAGTAATTTAATAAGATATTTCAAAAATAAAATTCGATTTAGGTCAAAATGAAGCGAGGGACGGATGAAGGTTAAAAAAAAAACAATCATCAACAAACTCTTTTTCACAAAAAAATGTATATTATTCCAAAATTTGGTTTAGTTTAAAGAAGATTTCAAATATAAAATATGTATGCGTATGTATGTATTTAATCAAAACCAACAACAATTACAAGCCTGACTACCACCAGTATTATAAATTTATTTTTCGCTTATACATGAAAGTATTGGTGATCGGATACACTATATAAATGAGTAAAAATAAACATACAAATTGTCGATCCAAGAAAACAAAGGAATTTTTGCACCAACACTTTCAAGTATAAGCGATTAAATGTAAGAGGGGATCTGTGTACTCAAAACCAACAAAAATGTTTATACAAGCCGTGCAAAACCTGCTAAAATTCTCTCTTGAGAAAGCCCAACGGAATGTATACTAATGCTATAAAAATATATATCATGGTGAATGTATTTGTGAAATAATATCGTATATATATATGGTTATGGTATTGATATTAAGTAGTGTGTGATATCCATTGGAATTAGTAGTGGTAATTTGTATTTTTTTTATATGGTTTTTCGTAGCGACCAATACACTAACCATGATATATTTTTAAATATGTGTAAGAGAGCTATACAACGCAGTCAGGCTTTCTCAAGAGAGAATTGTAGAAGGTTTTGTGTATATGTATATATTTTCTGATTTATTTTATACATTACTAATCCTAAGCTATAGGGTACAATTTTTATAGCTTAAGTGTTTGCTTGGCACGGCTTGTATAAACATTTTTGTTGGTTTTGGTGTACTTCATCACGGAATCAGGCTTGTAGTACATTAGTGTTGGTTTTGATTTAATACAATAGGTATATATATTATGATCACTGATCGTCTGCACGTGCATCATACATACTCGAAAATATACAAACAAAATTACCAAACTAATGACCTTTTTTGTGTTTCATTCAAAACCTTCTACAATTCTCTTTAGAAAGCCCAATGCATTGTATACTATTGCTGTAAAAATACCTCAATGTGAGATTGTATTAGCGATACGTCACCATGTACATATACGGTTGTAAATACAGTGTAGAAAAAACATAAACAATCGCATACTACGAAACTGAAAGAGAGTAAAATGTATCATAAAAAAACAATAAAAACGAATCTGTCAAATTAGTAAATCACAAAGATGATTTAAATTACATATTTTATATTTTTATTTATTTTATATGATGTTACATAATTTACATGAATTGTTCGGAAATAATTTATTCGGAAATGACATTATTATACCGATTTTTGACATTTCTCTATAAAAAAACAACACGAATCATACGGCAAGGCAATGTCATTATGAAAAACAAAAAAACATATGTTTGAAATTTTGTTTGTAGATCAAAGCAAAGAATAGAGAGTAAAAATGCTCAAATATCATCGGCGTTAGCAGTATGTGTGATAAATACATGGTGTGGTGTTAGTAGGTTTGCAAACAATAGAGAGTAAAAAATGCTCAAATTATCGACGTTAGTAGTGTGTGTGACCTATACGTGGTGTGGTGTTAGTGATAAACAAATAAATTTAAATTTTTTTTCTATGGTTTTTCGTAGTCACTACTACGCCTTAACGTTGAGGTTTATAAGTATGTGTCTGCGTATCAGCAAAATGAGCAGGCTTTCTAAAGAGAATTTTAGCAGGTTTTGGTTTCATTCATAAATTTTTTTTTTTTACTACTATTTTGTTATTTTTTGTTTTGTATTTTTTTGAAGAATGCGAAAAAAAGAAGCATATATATATATATATATATATATCTCGCTTTGTCGGTGCCATCACAAAATAATACGTTTTGAAATTTAGAATGACATTTTTTTGCACTGAAAAGACTAATCTTATATACTAATCAGTGGTATAACCACTGATTAGTATATAAGATTAGTTTTTTCAGTGCAAAAAAATGTCATTCTAAATTTCAAAACGTATTATTTTGTGATGGGTTAATTAAAGCGAGAAATATATATATATATGCTTCCTTTTTTCGCATTCTTCAAAAAAATACAAAACAAGAAATAACAAAATAGTAGTAAAAAAAAAAATTCATGAATGAAACACAAAAAAGGTCATTAGTTTGGTAATTTTGTTTGTATATTTTCGAGTATGTATGATGCACGTGCAGACGATCAGTGATAATAATATATATACCTATTGTAATAAATACATACATACACATACATATTTTATATTTGAAATCTTCTTTAAACTAAACCAAATTTTGGAATAATATCAAAACCTTCTACAATTCTCTCTTGAGAAAGCCTGACTGCGTTGTATAGCTCTCTTACACATATTTAAAAATATATCATGGGTAGTGTATTGGTCGCTACGAAAAACCATATAAAAAAAATACAAATTACCACTACTAATTCCAATGGATATCACACACTACTTAATATCAATACCATAACCATATATATATACGATATTATTTCACAAATACATTCACCATGATATATATTTTTATAGCATTAGTATACATTCCGTTGGGCTTTCTCAAGAGAGAATTTTAGCAGGTTTTGAATAATATACATTTTTTTCTGAAAATAAGTTTGTTGATGATTTTTTTTTTTTTAACCTTCATCCGTCCCTCGCTTCATTTTGACCAAAATTGAATTTTTATTTTTGAAATATCTTATTAAATTACTGCGTTATCTTTCGTTTTAATAAATAAAATTAAAAATAAAAGTGAATTTTGTATTTGCTTAGCAGAAATTTACTGATGAATTTATTTTGGTAATTTTTGCACAAAGGAATTTTAGTGTTACTTTTTTCAGGGACGGATGAAGGTTAAGGTCATTCACTCTTTTGATTTGGATGTTACATAATATTTTTCTTGCTTTTGAAATGCTTTCTGATGCGTTTTCCTAGGTGCAACAAA
The DNA here is from genome assembly GCA_963556165.1 of Tipula helvola. NCBI lineage: Eukaryota > Metazoa > Arthropoda > Insecta > Diptera > Tipulidae > Tipula > Tipula helvola. The sequence goes on from OY744483.1 coordinate 226,218,900, forward strand.
CAAATACAATAATAAAAGGATAATAAGTTTGATTAAAATTTGAATTGATAACAATTTGACTACCTAGGCATATCATTTTTAAGTAACATAATTATGTGCCTTAAAGCATTCTTTATTTGTTTCTTTGCTATTTGAAGAAATGAAAAGTTAGAATAATTTTTTGCAGTTTTCTGTTATGAATGGGTTTTTTCCGACTTGAGCAGAACGGATCATTTATATTGAATATGTTTAATTGTTGTGTAAAGGTTATTAATTTCGTGCCCATCACTTTGTCTAAACTTTGTATGTTTTTGTGAAAATGGCATATTTAGTGGCTCGAGACAAAAACGCGTTGATTTAAATTAAACTATATTGGCGCTAACTAATTATCGTGTTAATGGAGGGACAAAAGTGTAATAAAATTGCATAAAAATATATAAAAAAAAATTTATTATCAACTTTTTAATATTTTAAGCTTTCTTGATGCTTGTTTTGAAGCGAAACGAGTTTTAATTTTGGAAAATTCATCAAAACAAGAATAAAAAAATGAACTAATTTTCGTATATGCTCGTAGCAATCATCATTTTGATTTGGTAGGAAAGTAGTGTATTCCTGCGCGATCATCATCAAGCATTCATTTGTTAAAAATTTAATTACATTTGGAGAAGAACAATTTTTATGGTAATATTTTTCAAAGACCTCTACCAAAGATCGAGCTATGTTGGTAAATTCATCAGAAGGAGCACTCAGTGAACCAAAGTTGCTCTCATTCTTCTTAAAAATTTTTTCCGTCAAAAAAGTTTCCGAAATTTGTATTTCGTCATCTCTCTTCACCAACTTCTCCCGGCAGCTTTGGCAATTAATTTTTTTTAAAATACAGTAGCCTGTATAGTATACTAACGCATTTTGCTTTAAAACATGGATATCTGTCTTCTCAATGATATCATCAGGTGGTAAATTATTGGTACAAATACTGGTATACTCTTTAGACTTTAGACTCATTTCAAATTCAGTTTTAAAGCTATTCCAGTCCAAATCAATAGCTTGCGATTCGTCTGACAAGCAATTTTTAAATGGAGAATTTAAAGCAATTTTCTCACTATGTTGTTGGCAAAATGCATACCAATTTCATGACTAGATGGCATGTAATTAAATCCACCTTTCCCACGAAGAATTGAAAAAAAAATTTCCAAACAATCTTGGTTGGTTCGCCCTGTTAATATGTATTCCACGTCGAACTTTTCCTTCAAAATATCAGCTAGTAAAATGTTAGCTTTTATGCTGATTTTAAGACGTCTGAGAAACTTAAAATAATTTTCGTTCTTTGAAAGAATGGTTACTTTATCTAAGAATGCTAAGCTGTCTTCAAGAAATGGGTAGACATTATTACCAATCTTGAGTGGTCGTTCATAAGGAGCTGAAGATTTGAAATGTCGGCAATTTAAACAATCGAACAGATCATTAAATCTTTGCACCATTTGAGCGGTTGGTATAGCGTTGTTCAGAAATTCACCAAACGTTTCCGGTTTAACTTTCAATGTTGTCCTAATTGCACTGGCTACTGTACTGCTCAATATATGACCTGCCAAACTGACATTCATTTTCTGAAACGTATTTGGTTCGAAATGGTGGATGGTAAGTTTTGGCATCAGTTTAACATTTTGTTTTGTGTCAAATTCGAATATTTTTCGAATAACATTAACATCGGCCACTCCAAAATCCAAATGTTGAAATTTATTTTTTTAAAATGGCGTTTCTAACCGATTTAATTAGATGCGGAGGATCGAACTGCGCCAGAATTTGTGTATCGTTAACAAAAAAATATGGTGCTTCTGGAGTCACTCCAAGTGTTTTGTAGGTAGCGATGTTAGTAGCTGCTTGATCGCAGGTTACCAAAACAACATGTAATTTCAACATATCGTTGCAAATCTTTATATTTTCTTTTATTAAATTTGATAAATAAAAAGGATCAGCAGATTTGTTAATTAAAATATAGCTGAGAACATATTTCCAGTCATCCACCAGTCCGCGCAGCATAAAAAACAAAACTGACGTTGCCAATTCGTTTTTTCTTTCACGGCCATCGTCACAAAACCCTTCAACACGGGCTAAAAATATATTTATGGTTAGGTCTTTATTTATGCACATTTCGTCGAAAGATAATACACAAATTTTTGATTTTGTTGCCATATTTTGGAATACTTTCTCTAGTTGAGTTAACAAAACTTCATTTGTTCCTGGTGGAATAAATTTAATGGGAGACCATTTATATATAGATGAGGTAGATGGTAATTTTAAATTCAATTGGTCCCTCAAATACTTGTACGTTGAAGCCGATTTATAAAATAATGACTGAGCAAATATTTTGTCGCTCTCATTATAGTAAAAATCTTCTTTTACAAGACGTTTACAAACACTTTTCGTGGTTTCATTTACTTTTCAATTATCAATGTGATCATCAATTTTTTTAAATTTATTATGTTTAAGTTTCATTCTACTTAAGCAAAGCTTGAGAATCTTGTAGGAGGGTTTTCAATAAATTATAGTCTCGTTGACTTTTTTTCAATTTCTTTTTATATAATTGAATTGCTCTTCCACTTTTAGCACATTTCAGGCAAATATATGAATTTTCTTTCGGCGTCTCACAGTGGAGACAGTTGATTTTATCAATAAATTTCAAAAATTGTATTTCTTCGTCAGTTTGGTCAGCTTGGGTACCGATTGTTTCCAAAACTAGCGATTGTGATTGAACCAATGATGGAATGTCCTGTTCCAGATCGAAGTTATTCAAATTATTAGATGAGAAATGTTCTTCATCAATATTAGACCTTTGAACTATATGTAGAATTGGCACAGCATTTTTCGTTAAACGATTTGTACATGTAACATTTTCCTTCAAAAAGTGCCTTTGACACACGAAATTTTTCTTATTAATAACTAAATTGTATTACTCGCCCTGACGAGTAGTGGGGAAAATGGATGTGTATGTGTATGATAATAATAATACCTTGACCGATAGAATAGAACGTTTCTATAATGATGGAGAGAAGAGGGAAAACGAACTAGTTACTTCAGGTAACTGTAAATAATTTGTAGATGAGTACTTAATTCCTCTCCATCATTACGTGGTAAATGGGGTGAAAGAGCGGGATCTTTTGGGTGAGGCAAATGTAGTTACGAAATATAAAATTCGAATTTGATTTAAATAAGAAACGAACGAATTTGATTCAATTCAGATATGAACTTTGAAGATTCGAATGCGTTTGAATCAAATTCACAAATAATCCTCCGGATCTTTCAAAAATATTTTTAAAAAACTTGAGTGTATTATTCATTTTCTTAAAAAAATTTAGAACGAAAACGGCAGTTGGATACTAGGAAACAAGTTCCAAATTGCAAAATTACGCCAAGGAAATCGGATTTAAAATTGTTTTTATTACCAATTCATTTATTTTTTTTATATTTGCCAATTTCTAAGGTAATATTGAAGAAAGTAAGATATCTTCTTCTCTTTATATTACCTAAAAATTGGAATGAAAACGTACTAACAGAAAATTAGATTGAAAATGAGCAAGAGCCGATTACGGCATAAGTCGATTTACGCCCTTTTAATTCTTGCGTAGATGGTATCCCATTAAACTTATTCACCAGGAACAAATGAAGTTTATTATGATAAATGATTGTCATGTTCTCCTCAAGTCGGAAAAAACACATTCATAATAGAAAACTGAAAATAATTATTCTAACTTTTCATTTCTTCAAATAGCAAAGAAACAAAGAATGTTTTGCGGGACGTCCTTAAAAATGATATGCCTATGTAGTCAAATTGTTAGCAATTCAAATTTTAATCAAACTTATTATCCATTTTATTATTGTATTTCTTTCTCGCACCTAGGAAAACGCATCAGAAAGCATTTCAAAAGCAAGGTAAATAACATCCAAATCAAAAGGGTGAATGACCTTAAAAAAAAAAAAAAATTCATCAACAAACTCATTTTCAGTAAAAAATAGATATATGTACATAGCTATATTATTCCAAAATTTGGTTTAGTTTTAAAGAAGATTTCAAATATAAAATATGTATGTGTATAATATATATATATATATATATATATATATATATATATATATATATATATATATATATATATATATATATATATATATATATATATATATATATATATATATATATATATATATATATATATATATATATATATATAATTACGTATTTCGTATTTTAAAAGTTGTTAAAAAAAAATTTATTTTAATTTAAATTTTTTAATTTTTATTTTCTTAGAATGGTTTTACAAGTTGTTTCTTTAAAATCTAAAATCGGACTAATTTCTTTAAATCTAAATTTCTTTAACTCTAAACTTAAAATTACTAACTCATCAAAATTGCCTCGACTCGATGAACATGATTCTATGGTCACGTTGATCAACCATGCGCTTAAAACAGTTTATGTTGCAGAATTGGATTTGCTGCGCTAATTGTCTTATCAATCAAGTCACGTTGTTTATCTTTTGCTTGCGTGGCAGTTTCTATGGGAACTGTAACTGTAACTCCTCCCTGGGGTGAAGAAAAGTCGTCCTCGACTTTGGTTTTAATGCCGGCTTCTTTTAACAATCTGTTATACGATATTTCCTTTTCTCGAATGATTTTATTTGCGTTTTTACCCTTTTTTGTCTTAAGGCACTTATATGTACACGTCATGTATAACACTAACAGAAATACGCATATTGATGAGAATGATGTACCTCCTGAAAGAAGCTGTAACCAATTTTGGTGGTTGTATTGCCTTAAATACATATGTTCTAGTTGTTTCCTGTTCTTAATGGCTTCTTGTTCAATTGAGGTTATGTTTTGACTCACTGTCCTTTGACGAAACATGTTTATATTATAGAGTGTTCTAATAATCTCCTCGTTCTCGCTTTCTATTTCGTAAGATTGAAATTTCTTTTTGTTGATCTCTACTGTGCAGTTCCAAATGTTTATTAAAAAGTTCCCTGTCAGGTTTCTGTTATCGGGTCCGCAGTTCGTCGATAGTTCGATCTTTTTTGCATTATTTATCAGTATTCTGCCTTCGGAGATCCATTGCACCGTTGTTCCTGTTTCTAACGTTACGTTGCATGTACTTTTATTTCCCATAACCAGCGGTTTAATACAATTGTCTTTGTATTCCTTTATCTCCGAGTGTCTCTGTACATAGCTATTGTAGTTTATTGTGGTGAATAATTTTTGTTTGTTTCTAATAAGGTATTGCGGATAATCTTCTATAATGCTGTTATTGATGTTTAATGGGATTACTCTTATTACTGTGGATGTCTCATCTTCCAATTTTGGTACCTCTAATATGTAAAGGAGCGTTTTATCATTGACTGCGATTTTTGGTGTAATGAATTTAAGTGCTTCGTCTGGTATTGTTATGTTTACTCCTTGATTAGTGAGCATGTTCTTTACTGCAATTATTTCCTTCACTTTATTGAAATAGACGTGTACTGATAAATCATTTTGCTTCGTTGACCAAAGCTGTGATTTATAAAATGGAAGTTCCTGTTTATCGCCTAACGATTCTAATAGGATTTCTTTCATTTCCAAAAATGTACGAGGGTTTCCAGCTAAGCAAAGTATATCCTTAGCTTTTCCCTCTACCTTGTTTTGTATTGCTTGTATGTACAAGCTAAATTGTTGGGGGGTGACTAATGGTTCGAATACTTTTAAAGTATCTTCCGCTGTGGTCAGCCACGCCGTCAACTGTTTTTTATTTCCATCGAAAGACGGAATTGATTTAATAGGATCAGGGATCCTAAATAAATCGACTGTAATTTTTTCCTCTTTTTGTGGAGGTGGAGGTACCTCCGTTTTTTGATTCAGATACGTTAGTAGCTGATCATGTTCACCTTGCTTTTGACCCAATTTTGCCAATTGGTCTGAGATTGCTGCGAGCTGTGCTGCAATTTGTTCCATATCCATTTGATTTTGCAAGTCTACTGATTCTATGTTTCTATTTGCAATATAAACTTCAATAGACTTCTTGCTTTTCATTCACTGGATTTATGGTAATTCAATCGTCTATATTGACTATAAGTGAATTTGTGTCTATCTAGTAGTGCACAAATTAAAATTATGTCTTTTCGTGTCTATTTAATAGTGCACGATGGTGACAGTTTCAGTAAATACTAATAGAATTTACAAAAAATTTGTTACCTGAGTCCGATTTCCTTTGCTGTCGTGTTCTGGTTCTGATTTTACTGGTGAGCTGTGGCGGAACCTCAAATCCTTCTAGCAGTTTTCACTTTAAGCTACGGACGTCTTTGAAAAGAAAAAAAAAATCACACGTAGATACACGTCTTCACTTTCGAATTAATTTTTAGTTGTTAACTAAATAATCAAAGATTTTTTTTTATTTTTTCCGACGGATTCACTTTCACACAAGTTGAAAGGCAGTTGAACGGCTGCGCCAATTACGTATTTCGTATTTTAAAAGTTGTTAAAAAAAAATTTATTTTAATTTAAATTTTTTAATTTTTATTTTCTTAGAATGGTTTTACAAGTTGTTTCTTTAAAATCTAAAATCGGACTAATTTCTTTAAATCTAAATTTCTTTAACTCTAAACTTAAAATTACTAACTCATCAAATTTGCCTCGACTCGATGAACATGATTCTATGGTCACGTTGATCAACCATGCGCTTAAAACAGTTTATGTTGCAGAATTGGATTTGCTGCGCTAATTGTCTTATCAATCAAGTCACGTTGTTTATCTTTTGCTTGCGTGGCAGTTTCTATGGGAACTGTAACTGTAACTATATATATATATATATATATAATACAATAGGTATATAGATTATGATCACTCACAGTTTATGCAAGGTAATATATTGCGCATGTCAGAAAATTACAACAGATCAAAACCAACACTAATGTACTACAAGCCTGATTCCGTAATGAAGTACACAGATACCCTCATACATTTAATCGCTTATACTTGAAAGTGTTGGTGCAAAAATTCTTAGAGAATTTATTCTCACTCATTTATATAGTGTATCCGATCACCAATACTTTCATGTATAAGCGAAAAATTAAATTCATAATGTTGGTGACAGTCAGGCTTGTAGTACATTATTGTTGGTTTTGAACAGATCGAAAATGAAACATCGGAGTACATATATTATTGCACGTGCATCATACATACATACTCGAAAATATACAAAACAAACAAAATTACCAAACTGGATTATTCCAAATATTATTCCAAAATTTGGTTTAGTTTAAAGAAGATTTCAAATATAAAATATGTATGCGTATGTATGTATTTAATACAATAGGTATAAATATTATGATCACTGATCGTCTGCACGCAAGATATACAGAAAATAAGGTATAATATTGCGCATGCTGTTGCTATCCTTTTTTCACAATTTGACGTCACGTGAAGACAAAAATGCTGATATTTATATGGAATTTCGTGATATTTTTATTAATTTTTTAAATAAATGAAAAATAAATGAATTTTTTTTTATTTTTGCCATTAATTATTTTTCGACTTTATGTTAAAATTAAACATTTCAATTTAGGTTTTAGTTATATACTGCAATACTTTCGGAATTAAATCGCGAAAAGAGGCATGTTTTAATATTCGTGTCTAGAGCAGACTGTTTGAGCACATTGCATAACAAGTTTTGGAATTTATGAGTATAATTTTTCTGTTAAATGCAGAGAACGATTTGATTTTAATTATTTAATTCAAAAATTTGGGAGTGTTCGATTTTAAATATACTAAATTTGAATAATTCCTATTGCAACAAAACTATCAATTGTTCATATTTCTGATAAGAACACATATAGAACACTAAACAGCGAATGGGTGTTTTGATTTATATTAATTTTAATTTATAGTTTTATTTAATTTCCTTTTTTTCAAATTTATATTTTCTATTAACTGGGCGTTTAATAATTTGTGAACTGAATTTTTATTTATATATTTTGCCATTTATATTTAACGTTGAATATGGACATAATATTTGAATAGGTACGTGGATACCAATAATTTGAAGCCTAACGAAAATAGATGGCAAAAATTTGAGTACATAACGTAAAAAAATAAAAGTTTTAATAATTGGTACGTAAATAACCAAAAACATTTAATAATTTAATTGTTTTATGTTATGTATTCATAATTTTGTTTACCCTTTTTTCCATTTAGCTTAGACATTATACACCCGAAAGAATTATTTCTCAAATATTTGGACCATAAAAAAAATATAAATCATAAAAAGGGTCTCGGTAAACTATCATTATCAATTGTAAATAAGGTTTGTTAAAAAAAATTACGATTATTCTTGATTTATTTAAAAAATTAATCAAAAAACCGCCAAACTTCATATAAATGTCTGCTTTTTTGTCTTCACGTGACGTGATGCGCAAAGAAAGACGAAAATGAGACACGGGAATATACTACCTCTTTTTTCTGTATACCTTGGTCTGCACGTGCATCATACATACTCGAAAATATACAAACAAAATTACCAAACTAATGACCTTTTTTGTGTTTCATTCATAAATTTTTTTTTTTTACTACTACATATTTTGTTATTTTTTGTTTTGTATTTTTTTGAAGAATACGAAAAAAAGAAGCATATATATATATCTCGCTTTGTCGGTGCCATCACAAAATAATACGTTTTGAAATTTAGAATGACATTTTTTTGCACTGAAAAAACTAATCTTATATAGCTAATCAGTGGTTATACCACAGAAAAGAATGAACAGATATGGAAGTTCCATGTTAAGTTATCTATAGATGACGCTAAGATACTTGATAGGGAGCAAAATCTCAATAAAAGGTTAATTTTGGAAAGCATTTACATCAAAAAAGAACAAAATTTATCTCAAAATTTATTGAATATCCAGGAAGTTTCAAAATATTTGTTAAATTATTACGACAACATTTTGTAGATTTTCTTAAAAAAAATTTTTTCACTCAAATTGTATAACTTTAAATTTTTTCGGTTAAACTGAGTAATTCGTAAATTTTAATTTGAACTCTAGTTACATTACGAAAACATTCTTTATTAAAAAATAAAATTTTCTTTCAAATTGTGTAGTAAAAATTGTGCCCCTGAGAATGACGGAATGTACCGTCGAAACGTCGGGTTTTTATTAAATAATTAATAAAAATAAATAAAACATTAAGTTAAAAACCAAAGAAAATTATTTTAATATTGTATTTCGATGAACCAATTTTTTTGTTGCTTCCAAAAGTAGCTTCTAACATGTTAACAGCCATCATTTAAAAGCAATTTTAATTTAACGTGCAATATCAATAAATGGCATTCATTCTCTTAACAAAACGAAACAGAGAAACCGAATTTGAATAAAAATGTTTAACCAAAAATAATATTAAAACCGGTTTTCTTTACAACAAAATAATGGCTGTGAAAATATTTTTATTTTTCATTCTTTCATTATGGATGTATTTGTTTTTTCATTGAAAAAATATTACAATTTTATTCTTTTTTTTTTTTAGAATAACCCGCGAACAAAGGAAAGAAATATGGTTTTTGCGTTGGTTGAACGAAAAAGAAAATTTCGACGCAACTACTTTGATTGTAGTTTAATAGATAGAAATAATAGATGACATTTAGGCGATTTTGACTATAAGTTAGGCGAATTTGAAAATAAAAATTTGTTGAAAAATTAAAAACGATATCGGTATCGCATCTAACACTTCACCGGTGAAGCTATGGTGGTAGTACTATATGTGTTTATACTATGCATATACATAGACAAATAATTCAAAAGAATCACGTTTCAAGAAAGCAAGTGTAAAGTGAAATTGATTTCTTGAAAGCAGAGAAACGCAATGCAAGAAAGCAAGTTTAAAATGGCTAAAATACACTACCACACAATGCATTATCGCAAACATCTGTACGATAAACAATAAACATTATGACATCTTGTTTTCTGGTCAGTCGCAATATACTTAGATCTTGTAGAGTGAACTCCTTTATTAAGTTGGTGGTCCCGGGTACTGCGCATTATCGTAAAGGCCCGTTATATCGTATAACTGAGCGAGGGTATCACAATATACCATTTAATAAAATAGATAGTGGTTCCGGGTACTGCATTTTTATATGTATAAGGCCCATAATATCTGTGCAAGTCGGAGGTATCACAAAGTGCGACTCAGTGAAAGTAATAAATAGACTCCGGACATCCATACTTCTTTTTAGAAGTTTTGGACTAACCGTTTTATATAAGTAAATAATTGGGTCATATACCGCTACTTGTGCTAGTCGACCTGAGCAAATGAAAATTACAACAACAACAACTTGTTTTCTGGTGTACAATTAATTAAATTATTTCATTAAAACTAAATAAATTTAATTATTGATTACACTGACATGTTTAGGTAAACGCCAAGCGAATCATTTTCATCAAAAATTTATCTCGACTAACGAATGACGAACAAATATTTAGCGTATTTTGTTGAGAAATTTACAACAAAAATTGCACTCGGAAGAAAAATTAAGTAATTCAAAACATAATTTGAATTATTTAATTCAAGCTCGAACAAATAAAATACTATTTATGTTAACAGAAAAACAGGAGAATTAACAACATAAAACCTATAAATTAAATCGAAAAAATTATTCTCGACTTATGTATATTCTAGAGGAAAAAAAATCCAAATGTTACATCCATACATTACAAATTTTTCTCAACAAAATATGCTGATTGTTGTTGTAATTAATTTTGTTGTTCCAAGAAACATACACATAAATAGGTCTTGTTTTTATTTATTTATTTATTTTATTAAGATCAACATAATTTATATTAAACTGATCCGTACACTGCAATTACATATTAAAAATCAAGATTCACTCCAAAACCAAAACAACGATATACAACAATAAAAAACAACAATATCACAGAATAGTTAAAACATACCGGTATTATGGTTATTATGGTTTATTTGATATTATTATACGGTGTTGCCGTGATGTAAATAAATTAGTTTCGTATGATTGGAATTTTTTGTGTTCACGGTAAATGTGCAGTCCCTGAACAAAATTAAGAAATTTCCCGTTACGGTTTCATTATCTGGTCCAAAATCTGAAAATAGGAGCTCAATAGCGTTTCATTTTTGGCATTGTTTATTAATATTTTGTCTTCTGAAATGAATTGATTGTTGTTCTCTTTTCTGACGTTACATTATAGTTGCTTTTACTTCCCATCACTAGTGGTTTGATACAATGGTCGTCATATTCTGTTATTTCGGAATGTGTTTGTACAAAATTTTTGTAGTTTAAACTCGCATATAATTTAAATCTTGTTCTAGTGAGGTACTTAGGAGATCCTTTTATGTTTGTGTTATTAACGGCTAATGGAACGATCATCATTGTTGTTGAATTTTCTTTTTCTAATCTTGGTACGAGGAGAATGTAAAGTTCCACTGTTGACTGCGATTTTTGGTGTAATTTACTGGAGTACTTCGAGTGGTACATTCATTTCAACCTCTTGGTCGTCAAATAAAAATATAACAAGAAGTTCTTTTATAGAAATAATTTCCTTTAGAGGCAAAATTTTGTTTGCTGCCCTTACTATTGCGTTCTGAGTGGCACTATTCTGGTTTTTCCGGCGAATTGAGAATTGTGAATTGATTTGTTGTCAGTTTTTAGTGTATTTTGGTTTTCTTTTTTCGAAAGCATACTGAGCGATTGGTGTTTGTTTATGTTTTGGGAAAAAATAATTCCCAAACAAATTGCTAGGAAAAAATAAACAACATAAAGCGTATTCGATTGGACTGAAGAGTACAACTCTTCACTTCAGTTAATTGAGTTACTCTTCACTTAATTGAGTTACTGAAGAGAAGAGACTGTTCGATTGGTATGCTTCACTTCAGATAAATGTCAAAATAAAAATAAAACAATTTATTTCAGTTTGGCTTGTGTTTAGAAAATTTTTTTCAAAATGTAATTTTCTATTAATTTCTAGTAATTTATTATTAAAAATACTTATTTTAGGTCGCAAAATCCCAACCAAACAGTCCCCCAAATCAACACACGAGAATGTAAACAAAGGAAAATAAAGAAATTCAAAAAAGACAAACAAATAACTCATCTGAAGTAACTACATAAGCAAAATATCTATTCAGTTAATTCAGTTGCTCAATTTTTAACTGAAGTGAAGAGTTGTCAATCGAACAGTCTCTTCACTTCTGTTAATTCTGATACAGTTACTACTTCAGTTAATTCAGCCCAATCGAACACGCTTAAAATTGCTATAAAATGGAAATTTTTCCATAAAATTTAGTATGCTTTGGAAAAAATAAAACCAAAACACACAAAAAACTGACAATAAATCAATTCCCAATTCGCAATTCCCCGGGAAAACCAGAATAGTGCCACTGGATGTCTTCTAGGATGGAATTACCTCTCCTTGCAGTAATATGGCTTGTATATTCTAGAAGGCATTACATTAATACTTTCCAATTTAATGGAATTTCCTAGTACATACATAACTGACATTAATACATGCCAATCGAACGGCGTGTAAATGGACTTGTGCAATAGATAAACTTTTTAAATCACTTACGTTGTTGGAATGTGATCTTGTACGAAAAACGCGTTATATTGAAACCGCGTTATAAGAATACCGCATTATAGGAGGGTTGACTGTATTATATTGAGGTTTTGGGTGCAATATTTGAGTATATTATACATTCATAGGCAGTCAATAAAAGTATTTTGTTAATAATTGGCTTACCCTACGTATTTTTCGTTCTTTCTCGCATTATGTAAGTACAAAAATATCTTAAATTTAAGGTTGTACTATGTATTTACATAGAAGTAGGCCTTATTATGTTAAACAACTTATTATAAATGTACTATAAAAAATAATCCTTATTGACATATCAAACAAGCATACAGCCACTACGTGCAGCATAAGTGGATTTTTTAAGATTTAAATCTGTATGGTGTTTAAAGGATCTTGCAATGAGAATTGGCAAATTAAGATTAAATTTCCTATTTTCTGGCAATTCAAAACTGAAATAATTGGTTTATGGTAGCTATAAAATGAGATCCCGCAATTAAAGTCTGCAATGTTCCAAATGACGTGAGAAGAGTGTACGTAAAATTCACTATAAAATATAAACCGAACAATTCACGATCACAATTTCGTTTGCGTGCTCAAGCTAAATTGTTGCTTTACTATCAATATTGGTGAAAAATGCAGGATTGAGGTGGAAATACCCGCATTTGAAGATGTTATTTTACTCAAAGGTTTTATGTGTTACGGTTGATTAAAGTTTAAAATGTTATTCTGTTATAAAATACCGTTTTAGTTTTTGTTGTTTTAAAAACTGATTTTTTCTAGTGCGACCAACATTACGCGGGACTTAAGTATTTGAATTTTTTATCATGTTTATCGCAAAAACAGCAATAATTCAACAACCATTTATCGTAAAGCAAATTCAATAGTCTCCTTCTCAACGATTCTAAATTTTCTATAAAATGGCTTATTTGGATTCGTGAACAAAATATCAGGAAAGTTCATTGACAGTCTTGAAATTGGCGTTTTTTCTCGCTTAAAAAAAAATGTCTCAAAAAAATGATAAAAAACAAAAAGTTAAAAACGAACTCCAGCATCGGAAAGCATCATTTCACCTAAATACAGCGTTTAAATTTTAAAAATAGGGTATTTTTTGGAAAAATTTCTTTCCTCTTGGGTTTTTTATTTTGGCGCAGAGTATGTAACCTAAATTGTAAATATTATATGTATTATATTATGTAAACAAAAAGTTAGTGATTAAAATGTTGTGATTCTAAAAATAAATAAATGAATAATGTATTGTATATTATATAATTTTTAATTAAAATTTTTAATTTTTTCTTAATTTAATAGCAAATGATTTTAACCATTCACTAAACATATTTAAATAATTTATTATGCTAATAATTTTTAAATTACTGTGTAAAAAAATAATATGAATAACTTTTACGTGTGAATTGCACACTTCTGAACGATTAAAAATTTACTTTTATTTGATCTGGGATTAATTATTGAACTTTGTTTTTTTTTTTTCAATTTTTATTTTTACAATTTTGTTTTAAATAAAAATAACTATACTTATAAAAAAGAACTTGATGTATTTTTGAAAAAAATAATAAAATTTAAATGAGAAGATTATAATAAAAAATGATAAATATGTAGTATCCTTTTATTAGTTCAAACGCTTCAAACAGGAAGAAAAATGTGTTCAGCCAAAAGCTCTTGCAAGTGTGTAATTTACATACAGTTTGACCAACATTTAACTCTTGAGGTTACGAGTACTTGTAAGATTACAATTGAGAGCTCCTCGTTCACATGCTCTCAAATTAAGTGCAAAATTCCAGCCTGCTGTCTCATTAAATAAGATAGGAAAGGTAGATTATTTTATTTTTATTTTATTTATTTTATATACAAACTATTCTACAGTAAAATAACCTAATAACCTAGTAACATAAAAATTTTTAAAATCACGAAATATTTTAGAAAATAAAATTTTAAGTTAAATACTAATTACAAATGTATAATACAGACAAAATTGATTGTTAAAAATCACACTTACGAATTGCAACACGGAAAATCGCTCTTGACCTCGAAAAATCGAAAAAAAGGTAATATTCATTAAATATTCTAGACATAGAAGCCGTCGGTTCACTACTTCCATATTCAGTCCTGTGGCATGGGACATATAAAAATTCCCTTTGGCGTAGATTTCGTTTGGGAACATAAATGCACCAGGTAGAAGTGAGGTCAAAACAATTAACCCGTCCATATAAAGAATCTCCCACAAACATTAGAAGTTAGAAATTATAGGGTTAGAAGTCCTATAGAACGACATGACAATGCATTTGTTTATATTAACAAACAATCTATGTATTAGCAGAGCACCATCTAGATAAACTATCTATTTCAGTCTGTAGTATATCAATATCAACTAAAGACCGAGTTCGCATAAAAATCTTCAAATCGTCAGCAAACAATAGAACATTACAAAATTTAAATATATCGGTGACATCATTCACAAATAAAAGAACTATTGGGCCCAAGTGGGAGAGATAAAAATTGATTTGATGTGATTCAATAGAACAAACTGCTTGCTGTCTACTAAGTTAGATGCAATCCACTTTAGAAACCTTGGATCAACCCCAATCGCAGCAAATTTTTTTATAATAATTCTGTGGTCAATTGAGTCAAAAGTCTTAGCAAAATCAAAATAGATTACATCAACCTGTGCCTTAGACTCTATTGATTCAATAACGATTTTGTAAACTGTAAAAGGTTGGTAAATGTTGATCTACCACTAGTGAAACCGTGCTGGAAAGATGAGATGATTTGGTTTGTATAAAATGTCAAATGATTAGTTACTATTAATTCAAAAAGTTTTGGTATTGTAGACAAAATTGAAATACCCCGATAGTTTGATATATCAGAGCGATCGCCTTTTTTATAAATTGGAACAACGTGTGCGATTTTCCAAGCATCTGGGAAATATCAACTCCTTAAAGATTGATTGAACAGATAACATAAAGGAGTAGTTATGTAGGATGCTACCGATTTAAGAACAAATGAGGGAATTCCACCTGATCCGCATCCATCCTTAAAATCTATAAAAGCCTTGGTAATCTCATCCTCCTTTATTATTAAATGAGGGATGTTATGTTGGGAAGCACCGATGAAGCTATAATTATCAACTTGAATATCATACGTTTTATACACTGATTGAAAGAAGTCTGCAAACCCTGCGCAAATGTCAGAAACTGTGTTCAACTGTATTTTGTTATATTTTATTGTAGATGGAAATCCAGTTGTGCTGCATTTATTGTTCACAAATTTCCAAAACTGTTTAGAGTCACTTTTAATTTTAGCTTCAATCGGTTTAATGTACTGGCAGTATTTAGCCTCAAATTCAGATTTAAATTGGTCACGAAGAATTATAAAAATTGACTTGTTATGTGCGCAATCATTTCCCCTAAGTCTATAGTAAGCCTTATTCTTACGGTTACGCAAATTTATCAGGCTGTCATCAAACCAAGGTGGGTAACTATAATTACGACTCTTTTTCAAAGGTACGAAACGTTGAAAAGCTGCGAATAATAAGTTGTTAAAATTATCCACATTAGCGTCTAAAATATTGTTATTAAATAAAACACCCCAATTAATACCTTTTAGATAATCGGAGAGACCAAAGACGTCACAGGACTTAAAATTGTAATAATAGGCATCGATAGTACACATTTCGACTTCAATAGAAACATGATGAATATCATTTTCACTATTTGAAAAAGGTCCTAAAGATTGACGAACAGATACATAGATGTTCCGTGTTATTCGCAAATACTAAATCTAAAAATGAATCATTACTATTTGAGTAGCGGTTAATTTGTTTTAGGTTAAAACGCATGTTCGCATAAAACATCATTCTATTTCTACTTTCATTCATCACTCATTATCATTCAAATTTTTGTTTACGATATTTTATCGAAGTGAAGAAAAGAGTAAGTATACAATAGGCTGAGATGGCATTAGAAAAATCGTAATGAAAAAAGGAAATAGAGTACAATTTTGTTCTTGTTACAAGAGACAAAATACTATCGAAAACGAATCGAAAGTGATGTTAGAACATCTCAGCACTGGATGGATCTATCACATCTATAGACGATATAGTCATTAGGAAAATACTCGTTATTAAATATGCCGTTGTGAAATCCAGTCTCGGTGATGGCATAGAACTGGAAATTTGATGAGTAGACGAACTTGAGAAATTCGATAGATTTCGACGACATTCGCCCAACATTTCGGTAAAATAATCTAGGAGACGTCGCATTATAACAAATAGTTTGTCTTGTCATTAAGCCAGCCCTGTTGTTGGTTACACTGTTGAATGATTTTGTTGAAGTACAGGAAAATTTGTTTTATTATGATTACCCCTGTTGTAGTTCATAAATTCCTTAATTAAACAACCAGCAGGCCACGAACATGGTTGTAATAAATTATCAAAATTTGCAGCGGCTACATTTATCTTAAACGAAGAGAAATTTCGGTCACCTTCGGTGGTCCGTCGAGATAAAATACGCCGACAGTTGACATCTTCAATATTGAAATTATTCTTCAGATAGGATTTCACCTCAGCTTCAGAAACGTCTTTATGTATAGTCTTGTAATAAAAATAGTTTTAAGAGGTTCAACCAACTAAATAGCAATAGTTTAATTAGTTTCTTCCAATCTGGGTTTAGAAAATTTCATAGCACTTCTACTGCGTTATTAAATGTATGTGATGATATTAGGCGTAATATGAATAATAGGGAATTGACTTCTTTAACTTTGTTAGATTTTTCTAAGGCCTTTGATTCTATTAATCACAGAATTCTTTTTAACAAACTCTTATCTCAGTTTAGATTTTCGGTTTCCGCTGCCAGACTAATTTTTAACTATCTTTCTAATCGTTCTCAGGCAGTTTTTTTCGACAATTCTTTGTCTGATTTCCTTCCTGTAATTTCCGGCGTTCCTCAGGGTTCAGTGCTGGGTCCTCTATTGTTTTCTATGTACATTAATGACATAGAATCCTCTATTCACCATTGTTCATTTCACATTTTCGCTGATGACGTCCAAATTTATAAAAATAGTCGTTTAGATCAGGGTTCTATTGATAGGAATATTTCTCTGATAAATGAAGACTTAAGTAATATCGCTAGTTGGTTGGTCTCTAATAGGCTCGTTTTAAATGCGAATAAATCTCAGTCGATCATAATTTATAAAAAATCGTTAGACACCTCGTCCTTTCCTGGTATTTTTCTGCAGGGTTCGCTAATTAGGTATTCAAATACTGTTAGAGATTTAGGCTTAGTTATTAATAAAACTCTTTCTTGGGGTAACCATTTAGTTAGTATTAGTAAGAGGGTCTTTGGTATGCTTAGTTGTTTGTATAAAGTAGTAGGATTTTCTGATAGTCAGTTTAGGAAAAAAATGTTTTTGTCTTATCTTCTTCCTCATTTTATTTATGGTGACGTAGTTTTATTCGGTATGCTTCAGGAAAATATGAACGTTCTCCAAAGATGTTTCAATGCATGCACTAGGTTTATTTTTGGTATTAGGAAATTCGATCATATTTCTGCCTACCCTAGCCTTGTTTTAGGATGTAGTTTATCTACCTTTTACGAATTTCGCGTTTGTCTTTTTATTTTTAAACTTCTCGCCTTGTTATCTTTATAGGAAGTTACTTTTTAGCAGGTCTCATTC
Organism: Tipula helvola; assembly: GCA_963556165.1. Classification (NCBI taxonomy): domain Eukaryota; kingdom Metazoa; phylum Arthropoda; class Insecta; order Diptera; family Tipulidae; genus Tipula; species Tipula helvola. The sequence continues at coordinate 226,237,175 of OY744483.1, forward strand.
CTCAAACTTCCGCCTGATTCCGGCCAAAAATAGTTGTAGGTCGCTAAACAAATCCTTTTACGTTAGGGGAGTTTCTCTTTGGAATTCAATTCCATTGGAAATTAAGAGTTTAGGATCGGCCAAATTATTTAAGTCAAAATTTTTGGAGTGGCGTGATTGATGGGCAATACGTAGTTTTCTAAATTTATTTTTAATATTGTTATTGTTATTATTGTTAATTTTTAATATTATTTCACCTCTTGCTGTACATTTTATTGTAAATGAGCTATTGCTCAAAATAGAATGTGTATGCATGAGATGGAAATTGTTTGAAAAAATTTAAAAGGTTTTTCTGCCTAATGGAAGCAGCTTCATCATTTTATTTTTGTTCTTTTGTTCCGTTTACTCTGTTTCCATCTGTGCTTTTCCTTTTAATACTAAATTATTGTTAAAGTACAATAAATAAATAAATAAATAAATAATAAATAAGTGAAGGAACTGCATGACCGGTGCCAATTACAACTGATCGCTCATGTTGAATTCCCGTATGATGTTGATTTTGTATATTTAAAATATGATTTGCTGGTATCGAGTTTGTCGAATTACTGTTATTGTCTAAATTTTCAGATGGTGCATAACTTGATTTTTGTTGGTTAAGAGCCGTAAATGAAGCCGATTGTTGTTGAACTTCTACATTAGATTTAATACAATCAACCAAGCGAGATAAAGCACCAACATGGCCGATAACTGGTTGAGCCACTGCCAATTTATTAAATACTTTGTTTGCAATCAAGTCTTTACAAGGATTGCAACCCCAAATAAGGTTTGAGTTCTTAGGTACAATTAGGTACAAGATATGGGGGATAAATGTTACGAACATACCATATCAAGGACATACGAACTGGAATCAGTAGAAAAGAAGTAGGGAAAGACGGAGGAGTCAGAAGTAGGCTCGGCCTGATGAGACAGTATTTCGTATGTGAGGCGTTCCCACGTTGTAACGACACTTGGGGGTGTCGTTCCGGTTTGGTGGATGATAAGTGTATAGAAGCCGTCGATTAAACCACCATAGAGTCACTGTGTATAGTTTGTTCATTAAAACTAATCTTAGCCCGCCGGGAATCGAACCCGGGACCTCCGGAGCTTAAAGCAAGCATTCTAACAACTGTGCCACCGGGGCGGCACAGTTGTTAGCATAACTTAGTTAATGGATGTTTATTTCATATATCTTACATTTCACATAATTTAAGTAGGTTAGGTTAGGTTTGAGTGGCTGCTATCACACACTTAGACCAGCAGTGGCCCGTTGTGATACCACAGGATCCCATCTCCCCATTACTCCCGTTGAAACCAACCAGAGCTACTTATATAGCGTAACAAATCTCGAATCCACAGTCCGCGAGTTCCGAAAGGCTGTCCATACCGTAAACACCCAAATACTTATGCCTTTTGTATGATAGACCCGGACATGAGCATAGGAAGTGTTCCAAAGTCTCCTCCTCCTCTTCGTCCATGCAACTTCTCCAAAAGTCATTCGTCTGTATCCCCAGCCTTCTCGCATGCTCCCCAAAACGGCAGTGACCTGTCATTATCCCTATGACCCATCCTATTTTTGTCTTCCCAGGGATATTAATACCTTGGAGCGCCGCAAGTCCAGTTTTGGCCAAACCTGCCTTGCTACCCTGCACGTGAGAGTGTTGATCCACCTCTCATTTGTTAAGGCGATTACCTTTTTACTGAGCGCCCATTTTAGCACTGCCATAGGCCTCCCCAGACCTACCATTTCCGGCTGCATCTGGAGAGTCGTACCGTACCTAGCTAGTTCGTCCGCCCTGCAGTTCCCCGTGACGTCCGAGTGACCCGGGACCCAGATTATCTGAATGCTGAAATAATCGCTCATCTCGTTAAGAGATGATCGGCAATCCAGCGCCACCCACGACTTCAGACAAACTGTCCCAAGCGACTTGACCGCTGCCTGACTGTAAACATAAATTGCGATATCCCTCACGGATACCACATTATGCTTCAACCATGCCATGACTTCCCCGATCGCCACCACTTCAGCCTGGTACACGCTGCAGCAGTCAGGGAGACGAACTGAAATATTAACATTAAGTTTATCACAGAAGACTCCGGCTCCTACCTTATCGTCTAGCTTCGATCCGTCCGTGAAAAATTGAACTGCCTCCTTTTCCAGTATTGATCCGTCTCTCCAGGATTCCCTTGAGGGAAAGAGGGTCCGGAAACCTTTATCAAAGCACAACGTTGGTGTAATATAATCCAGATTCGCCAGTTCTTCGCCAGCGAATCTACCTATCGTCGAGTGTCCCATCTGAAGACACTTCCACTGAGAGACAGCCAAGAGTCTCGTAGCCACGTTGGCTGCCATCTGTCTACCATGAAGGTCGATTGGAATAAGGTGGAACCCCCCATTTAGCCTCCTCCTGTTTAACAATCTTCCAATCTTTCGTTGGAAGATCTGGATTAATTGCCTGAATAATCTCAAGGATCTCTTCTGGCTTGTCTGGTTTGGTTGGTAACCAGACGCGCGCTCTTGGTCTACTCGGAATTTCTTCGTTTCGAACTGCCTCAAGCCTCGCGCCCATCCACACCTCACCTACTTCGGCTATTGCCTTTTTATAAAGATCCACCGATCTTTGGTCCGATCACGCAGTTAACTTTACGCGCCCTTGGTGCCATCCCGCATCTCTACAGAATGGAGGGGTCCTGGATTTTCTCTCAGGACCTTGATGAAAATGGAGTTTAGTGCATTATACACTTCCCTCCACTTCTCTGCCGTGATGCTCCCACCTTCTTGACTTCTGTCAATTACCGCTAGCACCAATACGTTCTCCTTTAGGATTTCGCTGAACAATTTCGATTTTTCCTTGGGTTCTAGCGATACCGCTCCTGTGACCGTCTTGACTCGTTTGTTACGAGTATAGAATGGCCTTAACGGAATATAATCTCGAATTAAGAAGATCCAAAAGGGCTACCTGGAGAAACTTCTATGAGGGAATCGAAGAATTACCCTCTGCAGCTCGTCTCCAGAGGATCCTTTCCAGGGATCACTCAAATGGTTTAGGTCTTCTTCAGAAACAAAACGGGAGGTTCACTGAAAACCGGACGGAAACCTTGGAGCTATTATTAAGTACCCACTTCCAGAACTCAATAATGGTAGGAGCCCAAGAGGACCCGCATGACCCTTCAAGTGAGGTAGCCTATTCACCACACAGTAGGATCTGGAGCCTCTGTGGAAAATTGTTCAAACCCAGCAAGTTGAGATGGGCTATTGTCTCTTTAAAACCTTTCAAATCTGCTGGAGGGGATGGTATCTTTCCAGCTTTACTTCAAAAAGTTATTGAGGAAATACTCCCCAGCTTGGTCCAGATGTTTTGGCCAAGTTTGGTGAATGACGTGGCTATCATGATTAGTGGCAAGTTTGATGTGGTCATCTCTGATCTCATGCAAAATGTATTAAATTTAATGTGGCAGTGATGTGACTAGGAAGGACTCAAGTGTCAATCTAAACAAAACTGTCATTGTCCCTTTTACGAGGAGGAGAAAGCTCTCGCTTATAGCTTCCTCGTAAACGGTACTATTGTTGCTTTTTCCAAACAGGTTAAATATCTAGGGGTCATCTTAGATCATAAACTGAACTGGGAATAACATTTACAAAAAATTCAAAATAGAGTAACAAAGGCTTTTTGGGCCTGCCATAGACTCTACGAACGTACTTGGGGACTACAACCAAAAATGATCTACTGGTCATTTCTAACAATCATTAGGCCTATGGTCACCTACGCATCGCTAGTGTGGTGGCCTAAAACCGAACAAAGGACAGCGCAAACTTTATTGAATAAAGTTCAGCGTATGGCCTACATTGGGATTACGGGCTCAATGAAAACATGTCCAACCGCTGCAATGGAGGCACTCCTAGGACTAACTCCTTTGCATCTGGATGTTAAAAAGGATGCTGCTACTATGTCCCTTGAGATACAGGCGAAGGGGAACATCAAACCAGGCAATATGGTGGTTCATCTGGAAATCCTCAAGGAGTTGCAGACATACCCTACTATAGGAATACCTTCCGACTGTGTGCCAGGTAAACTGGATCTCCACAAACCATTTTGTGTTACATTACCTAACCGGGAGTCGTGGAGTATAGGGGATCATCCTTTGAGCGAGGGTTAATCGTGTTTTGTACAGATGGATCAAAAACGGGAGATGGGGCGGGGGTAGAAATATACGAGAGTGGGACATCCCTCTCGAAGTTCTTGGGTACCAATGCTACCGTTTTTCAAGCAGAAGTATATAAGAAAGGCTCTTAGGTCTTTTACCATTGAGTCAAGGCTGGTATGGGATTGTCTGAAGGTGATTAAGAATCTGGCAAGCTCAAATTAGGTAACACTTGTTTGGGTGCCAGGCAATATTGGGATTGTGGGAAACGAGGCAGCTGATGGCCTCGCCCGCGAGGGTTCTGTCTCTCCAGTCATTGAACCAGAGCCCTTCTGCGGCGTCACTAAGGGCACCTTAAGGCAGCGGTTAAACGCTGGGAGGATGTGCAAAAGTCCTCCTACTGGCGCAGAATTCCAGGTTTGCGACAGGAGAAGGAATTTATTTCACCTTCGTCAGCCAGTGTCAAGGAATGTCTTGTACTTAGGAAACCTGAGCTGAGGATGCTTACTGGCTTCCTCACAGGTCATATCCCCTTAAGGTATCACCTTAAGAAAATGGGCCTAAGTACGACAGATGGATGCCGCTTCTGCAACCTGGAAGCGGAATCAGCGGAACATGTTCTGTGCCATTGCCCAGCCATTTTCTGCAAAAGAATATAACATCTAGGAGGGAGAGCAACAAGCCCAGATAATATGCATCGTATACCGGCCGGAAGTATTGTCAAGTTCATTAAGAGTCTGGATATTGACTGGACGGCTAATTAAGTAGGGTCCATGCACATAAGATCTTTTAGGTCGCAGTGCGAGGTGGCTTGAGCGCCCACAAGATCCTCCAGTAATAATAATAATAATAATTGGGGTCATTGGATATCGGCGACTGAGAGCCCGCTTACTCACCCCTTAAAGTCGCCGGCACTGGGTATCCGATTCCCTGCGCCGTAAGGTTTTCTCGTTTCGAGTCCCCCATATTGGTTGTTATATTTAGGGAACCACCCTTACCTAGTTTTGGTCCCCGAAGGGTATTTTATTTCCCATCTACCCGCCGACAAGTCGGTTAGGGTTTCCTCCTATCCGCCACTTGGGGACGCGCCCGACGGGAGTCTAGCAACTCCATACTGATGTTTACTGATTACTTCTGGATTATAACATTGTTACTGTTATATAATACGCTAAGTCAATAAATGGTTTTACAAAAAATTATTCATCCAAGTTACCGGCCATGTACAGTTACAAACCATATACTGAGTATAAACACTTGTTTTAAATTGCGGTTAATATACTTAAAATGATACAGTTTTCATAATATTTATCAAACTATTACACCCCATTACATCGTTTTAGTCACTAAACTCAAAATAAAATATAAATACCGTAAATCTAACTACCGCTAATATCGAAAATTACTAAATCAGATTTATTAAACCATAATCTATCTAGGACTTTATAATCGGTTTACTGATTACTTTTAGATTATAAAATTTTTATTATATAATTCGCTAAGTCAATAAGTGATTTTACAAAAAAAATTATTCATCCAAGTTACAAACCATGTACTGAGTATAAACACTCGTTTTAAATTGCGGTTAATATACTTAAAATGTAACAAGTATAACTATATTAATTATTCAAGATTGTTCAATGAAATACCAGTTTTATGTAAGCAAAAAATAACAAATGATTTTTGTACTCGTACACTCAGAAAAAATAAATGAATAAAAAAACAATTTATATCATACTTTTTGAAATGTATCTTTTATTTCTTAAATATTATTTTTACAATGAATTACACCGCCTTGAATCAATTTTTGGATGTTATCAATAAACTCTTCACCCTTGATGTTTTTAACGTGTCGTGTCGACATGCCGGAAACCAAAATGCATGTTCTGTGCATATTTCATAGATGATATTCCATTCCTCGAGAACTCCTTTACAGCTGAAACACTTGATGCATTCATCTACACCTGTGTAATAAAATCCAGCTCGATATAGTTGTAATGGATCAATGAACCATTTGTTCCACAACTTCTTGAATGATTTTAATCGATTCTGTATATTGTTCATACCATCACCTTCTAAGCCTATATGGCCAATTCTAACCACATGTATCTCCATTTTCCTCTCGATGTACTGAATACATTTCGACTTGTTTTCGACTTTTCACGTCTGATTCATGTAATGTTCAAATCTACACTGAGTCTGGATAAAACACACGTATTGTTTTTAAAATAATGCCTTCAAAGAGGCCACGTGATGCACAAATGTATGTTCTAGCTAGATTTATCTTATTATTATTATTAACTCATTCATTTTAATGAATCTGATAGTGATCGTAATCTAAGATATCTTTCACTTGAAATAAATCCTAAACATTATGAGAAAACAAATATTTTATATACATATAACAATAAAAAATTCATATGCGTCCATTATTAATTCGAGTTCCCTTTTTTTTTAGTTATTACAGTACATTTTGCACATTAACCTACTGTAACGAAATTATTGCGTGTCATGCATGAATAGCTTTAAATTTAAAATAAACTGGACCCCTTGAATTCTTCTCTGTTTTAGTTTGGTCACTTCTAATGATTTGTAATAATTCCCTGTATTTTAATATTAAGCTATGGTAACAATGGTATATAAAAAAAAATAGAAATCAAATTATTGGGAAATTATGGAAATGGTGGGGGTGGAGATTGATGAAGAGGCCGGATGTGATGTAAAACGAAAAAACGGAAAAAAGAGGCAGTCAAGTGTAGGTGACGAATACGAGAACATAAATTAAAAATAAGAAAAAAATTGAATTTTAAAAAACGAAACGTTGTCACGGAAAATATTTAAACTAAAAATTAAAATAAGAAAAGTTATAAAATAATAATAATTAATAAATAGTTTAAAATCATAATAATAATAATAATAATAATAGAGTTTAAATAAATACATATTTTTAATAAAATTAGTGCTAATAGTGTAATAATTAATTCTATAATAATTAAGATTAAGTTTTGGCCATAGTTTGTAAGCGGCCATATTGTGTGAAAAATGAACAAAACATGTTTAAAGTTAAAAGTGATAAACAAATTTGTATTTAATTAATTAGAATATAAACAATTTAATAATTGTAAGTTCTAAAAATTAAGTTTCTGTGTTTTTTTTTTAATGATCATTATTACGGATAATCATAAAGTTTTTTTTATTAAAAAAATCAGCAATCTATAAAACAATAATAAAATTAAAACATAAAAAGAACAGTCAAAGTAGTGTTAATAATTATCCGTTACTTTTAATTCATAATTTCTAAGTTCATAATTAATAAACATAAATTTCGATAATATCCATAACCTACGATAATAAACACAAGTAAATAATAAAATTCCAATAATAACAACACCTGTGGCCCTATTCTGGTAATTCCCGGGGAATAGAAATTTTAAATTTTGTAGCAGTTTTATTCCCTTTTCCCCAAAGTGTATTCTGGTGTTTGGGAAAAAAAATTTATTGGGAAAAAATTATTCCCAATTACAGCAGTTTTGACGTTTATTTTTCCATACCTATTTTATGAAAGAATTGATGGGGAATACATTTTTTAACGAAAATGTTTGTATTTCTCTAGTTGATATTAATAATTAATCATATTAATATTGTTTGTAAGGGTCCTTCGCGGATCTTTACTTATTTTAATGTGATTCCATGGAGAACACGTACAACTAAATTTATTTCCCCTGTATATTTATTCCCCAATTGCCAGAATACACTTTTGGAAATGGGGAATAAAAAGTTGGAAAAATTTATCTGGGGAATAACTGCTGTAAAAACAAAATATTCCCTATTCCCCGGGAATTACCAGAATAGGGCCACAGTTACATTACACTCTGTAAAATCAACACCATGGTGGTCGCGCAACGCGCAACGCGCGTGAAAATTAGTTAAGTTTATTTTTTTTTATATTATATCTTACTTTTACATTTTTATTTTTATTCCTTTTCATATTAGTTAAATTAGTTAAGTTTAAATTCATTTCATTTTATTATTCTTATTATTTTCTTTTCTTTATCGGTGAAGGGTAGTGATCTAGTTTTCTTTCTTACTTTTCTTTTTCTTTATCTTAATAAAAATTATTGTTAAAAATGGGGAAAAATTCAATTGCTTAGTTTTTATTTATTTCTCTTCTTTATGTATATTTTCGCTTCGTTTATATTCGTGATTAGTGATAGTGATTAGTGAGTTAAATTAGGATGCATTAATAAGTGCACGTGTATCGGGATGGAATCAAGGTGAGTATGGTACATATATGGTGAGTTGTCTTTAGTTGGTGGTCCTTTCGTTGTCTTCCTCGTTTTCCTTTTTACTTTTTATAAATTTCCTTACCCATTGCGGTCTATCAAGGATCATTCAGTTGCTCAGAAATCACTCACCCCAAACCCTGAGTTCTAGCCGACAATCCATGACCGCCTGAGCACCTGAATGGTTAATTTCTGTTAACTGGCTGGATTTAATTGTGTATGAGAACATCACACGCTTGCGACCGTGACAGACATTCTCATATGCATGACCTTCAGTCATGTTACACTACACTAAAGGAATACGTATGCGAATATGCTGCTCCGGATGTTTTCTTTTTACATTTTTCAGGGTCACCTAATACACGTTTTACTTTTGGTACCGTTTAACAACAATATTATATTTATAGACTAGGAGATGGTGACAGGTGACGTTCTCCCATTTTGTACCGCATGCCTTTATAAGGGTTGATAATTAACCCTAAGATATGAAAGATAGAAGGGCTTTTGACCGCTGCACGCTTTCCGAATATAAGGAAAATCGCTTTTCTTTTTGTGAAGAATTTTAGTGTTTTTCCGAGATATTACACTGCCTGCCTTTGTAACATAAGGTAGTACGAACAAATTGAAGCTCTAATAATTAAAGGCATGCAATCCGCAGCGGCCGAAAGGGTTCAGAGGGTTACGAAAAAATGAGAAAAATTACAGGGGATTTCCGTGTTTTCAAATTGCATGCCGATGTAAAGAATTAAAGTTTTAATCACAAAAACACTCTGAGTAAATTGACATGCGCCCCTCATATGACCAAGGGAGGAAAATGTCGGGAAAACTCAGTAAACATTCAGGACAGGTTTTCCATGATTTCAAACTACCCCTAATAAAGATAAATATTAATTTTATAACGAAATAATTCTCTAATGCAAAAGCCATGCATGTTGAATAAGACCATCGTATTATAAATAATAATAAATGTTGCACAAAATATTGGAAACATTTCCGTGTTTTTGATTTGCATGGCGTTTTGTATTTCATAAAAAAATATTATTTTAAGTTTATGGCTAAAATGACATGCATGTAGCTCCAGTCCAACATCAGAAAATTGTAAAAAAAGTTACAAAAAACAGAAATTTTTCAATTGAAATCTAAACGCAGCCTAATACCATATATTATAGAGTATATATATACGCCATAAACCTACTTTTACTATGGAAAAATTTGGACTAATTTTTGTGACCTTCATTTGAAAATACGGGAGGTTTTATAGTGGTTTGAAACATGACAGTGTACAAAATGGCGAAGCTACATAGTTAATTGTTGTGTGGCTAACTTCATCATGTCAAAAAATACGGGAGGAAAAAAAATCGTTTAGTCCACGTAATGGCGTATATATATACTCTATAATATATGCTAATACGTCAACCACCACGAGTACGTTAGAGATGTTACCATAGACATTTAACTAGATTTCTCATTTCATTATAACTAAAGTATAAAAAAAACTTCTGATAATTCTAATGCCGGGTTTCCACAAAACGAACAAAACAAAAACAGAAACAAAAGCTGTTTTTCTCAACAAAAAATGAAATGTTTTGTAAAAAGTAAATAGTTTTTAAAACTTTTTTGTCGGAGAACAGTGTTTTTAGCAAACAAACATTTTCCCATGTAGAGTCGGTAAGATCAAAGGAAAAGAAATTTGTTTTCGTTTTTTAGTCTGTTCTGTTGAAACAGGTTTTTTTTCAGCTTTGTTTTGTGTACATTTGGTTAAACATTTTATCAACTTTATTGTGATATTTGAAGACTGTCATCATTTAAAAGTAAGTACGGTTTTTTTATTTTTTAGCGTTAAAATATTTATTTATCTACATATAACTAAATATTTCATAATAATTAGTTAAAGTTTTCAGTTTATAGTTTTATATAAATTTCTTGTTATGAATAAAAGAGTTGACGGGATAATATATTATACCTACACATAATTTTAATTTAATTTTAGGCAATGAGTTCCAAAAAACAGTGGACTAAAATTGAGTGCAGCAGTCTTATTGAAATGAATCGGCAACATACTAACTTGTGGGACCCAACAAATACTGACTGAAAATTCACTGAAGGAAATTGGCAATTTCTTCGAAATTTCCACCTATGAAGTTGATAGAAAAATCAAAAATTTAATTAGTCAGTACAAACGCGAAAGAAGGAACTACAAAAGCATGAAAAAGTCTGGTGCTGGTCATTCCTTTGTTGCCAAGTGGTTTGGATATCATGCCATGAGCTTTCTAAATGATAAGAATAAACCGAGGAAAGGGAGGGAAGGTGGTTTAAATTTGCATATGGAAGTAAGTTTTTAATTTCTAGGCACATTTAAAAACAAATATGTATTTTGTATTTTTAATTTTTTATTTATTAAACGTAAAAGTTTAGTATAATATGCTATAATTACTGACATTCATTTCGTATAAGAAGTGGTCGCGCAGCAGGTTTTTTTGCCTTTCGTTGAGTGGGTAATAAAGACTGAAGTGCATTTGAATCCTATCTCCATGCTCCTTCTAACACAATTCCCGTTTCTAAATCTTCCAAGTCAAAAGAACCTGGTGGACAGTATACATCTCTTGATTCTGAATCTCGGCGTAAGAAGTTATGTAAACAGGTACATGCAACAACTATTTTTTCTGCCTTTGCTGGTTCTAAGAGTATAGGCTTACGCAGAACTCTAAATACGGAAGCTAAAATACCGAAGACATTCTCTACCACTTTTCTGGCCTGGAAAAGGTTTCATTATATTTAATGGTAACGGAAATACGTCGTCTGCCACTAAAACCTACGGTACAGGTTCTGTTCGTCCTGGTAGGGATGATTCTGGAGGCAAATTAAGCTTCAAACGTAGAAGTGCCTTTGCAAACGCGGTACTTTTGAAGACACCTCCGTCTGAAATTCGCTATTGAGAACCAACGTGAATGTAAATGAATTTATAATTAGCATCTACTACAGCAAAGAGCACAATGCTAAATGTTCCTTTATAATTAAAGAATTCACTGCCGCTGAACTTTGGAGATAGTATAACAACGTGTTTGCCGTCCATGCTCCCAACGCACATAGGAAATTTCCACATAGTATTGTAGTCACTTGCAATTTTTTCCCATTCCTCTGGATTTGTGGGTGCCTAAAACATATTGCAAATATTAGTTATTTTTATCATTATTTACTATCAAAATATTTATAGTTTCATCATATTTTTTAACTTATTTTCAGGACAGTGACATGTCATCAGATGATAATTCTAATAATGGGCCAATTACAACTGACTATGAAAGGCCAGGCCAGACCACGAAAATAGTGAAAATCACTCAGAAACGCCTTCGCCAACTATAGAAGAGACATTTTCTTTGACTCCCGTCCATTTTTTGCTATTCCGAAAGCTACAAATATTCGTCAAGAGGCATTTGAAATGATGAAGTCGGTCTATGATAGCCGGAAAACAAAACAAGGCTCATCGCGCGATGAATACGAGGTTTTTGGTGAACTTGTGGGTCGGAAAATACGAAATTTAAAAACACATTATGCAAAAGCAATAATATATTGTACGACGCAGATGTAGGAAAATATGATGTACCTATACATATAGCAACCCATTACAATCATCAAGTCCCGCGCCATCAGCTGTTTCAATTAAATAGAATGATGAAATTATTTTTTGTGAGCAACAATTACTGAATAACGACTTAAACCCTAGCGCCCGTAGAGAAGAAGTGGTCCATCAGATTGTAGAGGAACCTTTGGTGTGGGCTGTAGCTACGTCTTTTGGTCTGAACTCCGAAAAAGACTAACAAGGATAGCTTTGTATAATTTTATTTTAATAATAAATAATTAGATATTGTACATTGAAAACCTTTATGTAGTTTACCTACTTTTCCTAAATATAATTGACTGATCCTATTGATAGCAATTAATTTAATAATATATAATTAATTGGTCTTACTTTAATATAATGTTGGAGAACGTCATATATGGCTTCACATACTTCCGGTATGATCCTTGATACAGAAGAAGTTGAAACTTTGAATAAATATTTTAATGATTGAAAACTGTCTCCTGTGGCCAAGTATTTCAAAGTTAATGCCAGACGATCCTTCACTGAAATTGCATCCCGGTAATTTGTATTTTTCTTGGCGATTTTTGGTCCCAGTATATTAATCAACAATTCGAAATCGGTACTTGACATTCTAGTAAAATTTCGGAAGGATGATCTCAATTCTCCGTTTAATCCTAAGTCGTCAGTACTTAATCACATATTAATTATTCTTCTGTGCCGTAATTCACTCTTCGTTTCAATAAAGAACTAACCCAATATCTCGGTTTGCGTTTTCTTTGGGTCTCATTAATCAAAAAAAATCAACAATTAATAATGAATGTCTCGTCGTCATCAGACATTTATGCAAACTTGAATATATATACGGATACACAGAACAAGCACTCAAAAAATAGAACAAACAAATTTTATGGAACAGTTTGTTTTGAAAAAAAAAACTTTTTGTAAAAAAAAACATGTTTTTGTTCCGCTTTCTGAAAACAAAACTGTTCGTTTGGTGGAAACCCGGCATAATGTTATCGTTGTGTTGTGTATTTTATAAGGCAATGATTTTAGAATGCGTTGCAAATTTAATACGTACATATATGCAATACACCGATAACATTTGAATGGAAAATTTTTATTTTTATTTTGTGTTTTTAGTCAAATGTGAAATATATTATGATTGTCTATGGTGTTACTATACGAATTGTGGTGACCATTTTTTCATTATTTGGTTCCTAAAGTTTTATTTTGATGCTGTTGTTGTTGTAAAAAAAACTTTATTATGTAAAATCAAAATAAAAAACAAATCGTCTTTTCATATCGCCAAACAAACAAAAAGTTTGTAAATAAATGATTACTGTGCTGAGATGTTCTAACATCACTTTCGATTCGTTTTCGATAGTATTTTGTCTCTTGTAACAAGAACATTATGTACATACAACAAGAACATACGCTATTTTCTTCTTTCATTACAATATTTCTAATGCGATCTCAGCCTTCTGTATACTTTTCCTTTTCTTCACATCGATAAAATATCGCAAACAAAATTTTTTGTGATAAACAGTGATTAATGAAAGTAGAAATAGAATGATGTTTTATTCTAGCATGCTGAGATCGTAATAGAAAAAGCTTAATTTAAAAGTCGAAATAGTATACATACAATTTTATTCTTGAAAAGAGTGTAACAATATGAATATTGTCCCAAATGAGTTTGCGATAGTCGGTTTCAAAATTTAACTTGTTCGTCTTCACATTCAAAATTATATTGCCGCTCAAAAATTTTTCGATTAACTCATCCTGGCAATAACAAAATTTGAAGTGAAAAGACAAAAAAAAAGGGATTCGAAAAAAAAGATTTTTGAAGAAGAGGTTGTTTGCGACCGATAAAAAAAAAGTCCGAAAAAGGAAAACCTTGTAACCGTGAGGAACGTGTATGTGCGTGTTCAAAAAAAAAAAAAAACACATATGGTACCGTAAACTATTTGAACAATACACGTATTAGCCAAATATATAATACGGGTGTTCCAATAAGCGGTAGTACCGTATCTAGTGAATGTGCCTATTAGGATTCCGGTACGAATAAGCTGAGGCAAAACATTAAACCCAAAAAGGGGGAAAAAAATAAAAAAATTTGTGAAAAAAAAAGGAACTAAAAATTAAAGGCAATAAACAGAAGAAAAAAAACCCAAATACGTATTTAAACTGGTGTTATTGTTTGGGGGGGGGAAGGGAGGGTGCACGGTCAGGCGGTCGGCGTACGAGAGAAGAGGGTTCCACCAGCAAAGAATTTGTCCGGTAGGTTCCCAAAAAAAAAAAAAAACATTTGTAAAGGCATATTCACTTTTTGGTTGATTCGCGTTATTAATAATCACATAATCACATTAATAATCACATTAGTGTTGTACATATATCTATAAATATATATTTTTTTGTGTGGATTTGTTCAAATTAATTTAGGTACCAGGGATGCGTAAATAAAAACCGGGAGACTGGCGGTTTGTTGCAGGGCCATGGACAGGACCAAATCCCAAACTAATGCTGAGGACTGAGCAATTCTCACGACCTATGCCACGAACTGAGCCCCGGGTATGAAGCTCCAATTGTCCCTCAACAAGAGAGACATGAATACTATCGAACATCGAAAAAAGTGATGTTAGAACATCTCAGTACTGGATTAATTTTCTCCTCGGCCAAATTCTTTTTTTTTTTTTTTTTAATGTTTTCTTTCATTTCGCTTATAAGCGTATGAATATATAAGAAGATAATTATTTTAAGTTACCGTTTTAATTCATTTTTTGAACGTTTCATGGTGAGTTTATGGTCGCTTTTATCAAAGCCTACTTAATAAATAAAGCCTCCATGATATCGATATATTTTTAAAAGCTTTTTTATGGTATCAAAAAATCCAAAAAAAAATGTTTATTTCATAGTTTTTATATGGAGAGACATGACCTCAGTTTATTCAAAATATATTAATGAAAATTGACTAGGAATTAATTTTATTTTAATTCAATTGCATCTCTAAACATCCGTTTCCACCTGACTTGGAGGATTTTTCCGTGAGGTTTTCTAATTTACGATAATAATGATAACAAAATAAGATATTTTTTATTTGAAAAAGCTTAAAAATAGAGTACAACATATATGTAAAAAAGAGACAGACATATAAAGGAAAAGGCATGACATTTACAATACTAAACATAACAAATATTATGGAAACACGGTTAATATACGGAAAATGAAGCAAACCTATAATATGAAGCATATTATCAGATGCAGTAAATAAAAAGAAAACAAAAAGTATGAAACCAAATATTGTTGATTTAAAATTTTCAAAATATAAATATGTAATTGTTACATATTTATTTGTACATTAAAATATTTTTGTCAAATTATTATTATTGACGATTTCCAGCCAGGAATAATGAAATAAAATATCTTGTTATGTATCTGAAAAAGCTTAAAAATGAGTACACAAATATAAAAATAGAGATAAACATATTATGAAAAATAAAATGGCGCCCGCACTGCATTTACAATAATAAAAGAACAAAATATATAGGAACAAAGTCAACACACATAATGGAAAATAAACACTAATGAAGTATGATGAGAAGATTACAAACAAAAAAACAACAACAAATTATAAAAAAAAAAATGTTTATTTAAAATTTCTTTCAATTTATAATTTTAAAATATGTACATAATTAACGATTACGCATCGTTTTTTGTTGAATTAGTTATCCATGCTTATGATAACGATTTCCAGTTTTCCGTATTTTATATCTTCAACTTCAATGTACCTTGGCATTAACTAAAAATAAAATTAATCAAAACAAAAACAGCTGTTTAGAGAATTTTTTTTTGTACATATTTCAAGAAGATTATGTGCGTATTTTGGTGAATCACATTATATTATGAATCGATTAAATATTTCTTTAAATGTGCCTTGGTAGAACGAGAACAAATGCCTTATGCATGCCCATAATTATTTGTTAAACTGCCAAAAATACCAAATATGATCAGATTTTGGACACAAAAGGGCCACTTTTTCTACTAAGGTACAGATTTTATTTTCTCTAAGAAAAAGAAAACTTAATGTTGTTTTGCACTTTTTTTCACTTAATTACACCATAAAACACAATAATCTTCTAAATATATAATGAGATATACATATAGGAACGTCCTGGCATTAGGATTATCCAATATCCAGTTTGCACAAATCACAAATATAAATATTTTATTAGTTTTTATTTCACAAAATCACAACACTACTTACCAGTAAAAAAAATATTAATTTTTGTTTTGAATTTGCAGCCTAGAACTATGTCACATTCCTAGTACAATAAATGGACGGAAGTGACGGTTCTTTTCATACCTAAGGCGGGAAAACGCTCACACTGCAGCCCCAAAGACCTTAGACCGATTAGCTTGTCTTCTTTCCTTTTCAAAATACTGGAAAGACAAATTGAAGCTCATATTAGAGGCACGATTGTGCCGGCAAAGCTGTCTAAACCTCAACATGCCTATTGCAAGGGGAGATCTGTAGAAACTGCTCTTCATTCTCTCACATATTTTATTGAAAAATCTTTCGAATATGGAGACTACGCGATGGTAACCTTTTTGGACATTGAGGGAGCCTTTAATAACGTGCTTACAGGGGCTATAACTCGGGCACTTTCGATTCTAGGTGTGGAGGACTCTCTTAAGTACTGGATAGATCAGATGCTAAGAGGCAGGATCATAAATGCCAGTCTGGGGAAATCCTCCGCCAGAAGATTTGCAAACAGAGGCACGCCGCAGAGTGGCATACTGTCCCCCTTCTCTGGAACTTTGTCATAAATGATCTGTTGCTGAGGCTGGAGGATGGTGGCTTCAAGGTGGTTGCCTATGCGGATGACGCCGCTATTGGTGTTCGTGGAAAATACCCGGGATGCTTAGCGAGCTTATTCAAAATGCTCTGGGCATTCTTTTATTATGGAATAATGGTTGTGGGCTAACTGTGGACCCACAGAAAACCGAATTGGTTCTCTTCTCTAGGAAATATAAAATTGCTCATGTCGATCCTCCTACTTTAAATGGTTTCAGCTTGGCTTTTATAGGTGAAGCAAAGTTCTTGGTTCTCGTCTTGGACAGTAAATTAAACTGGAAACCGAATATTATGGAAAGGGTAAAGAAAGCTACGGTAGCGCTATACTCTTGCAAAAATGCAATTGGGACACGTTGGGGGCTGGAGCCCCACATGGTCCCTTGGCTGTACACAGCAGTAGTTAGACCCATTCTTCTGTATGGGGTAACAGTCTGGTGGCCTGCTCTTGACAAAACTATCAACCTAAAGTTGTTGACAAAAGTTCAGAGAACAATCTCTCTGTGGATCAATGGTGCAATGAGGAGCACATCCACTCAGGCACTGGAGACTCTGCTATTTCTGACTCCTCTAGATATCTTGGGAAAGGATTGGGCAACTTGCAATGCCATACGACTGAAATCCACGTTAATGTGGACCTGCAATAATACAGGGCACTCATCTATACTTTGTAACAAAGGGCTTCCCAAGACCACCGACTATACTGTCCCGTCACTATCTTTTGATAGAAAGTTCCGGACTATTATCCCATCCAGAGAGGACTGGATGATGGATGCAGTTTTGAAACCAGGAGTTTTAAACTTCTTCACTGATGGTTCAAAACGGGATAGAAGAGTAGGGGCTGGGGTGTTCTGTGAGGAACTCATGTTAAACCTCTCATTTGGTCTCCCTGACTATTGCAGCATTTTTCAAGCTGAGGTAACTGCGATAAAGGAAGTCGTGGACTGGTTGAGGTATAATGTAATATCGACTTGTGATATTCGCATATATACGGAGAGTCAGGCTTCTCACGTCGAAAGTAGTCCAGAACTGTCTCTCATCTCTTAACGAGATGACAGATCAGTTCAACATCCATATCATATGGGTGCCAGGACATTTCGTTAGTACGGAGAACATTAAAGCCGATGAACTGGCTCGGCGTGGTACAACGGACCACATTTCAAACAGCAAAAAGGATATTGAAATGCCTCTTGCGGTATGTAAACTGCTGCTTCAGGAGGGAACCAGTAAGTTGACGAATGACAGATGGTCGAATAGTACCTCATGCGTAATAACTCGGCAGATCTGGCCAAAGGTGAACTTGGCGAGATCCAAACAGCTGATCTCACTTCAGCGGAGTCAGATTAGTGTAGTTGTTGGAGTGATTACGGGGCACTGTCTCATAGGCAGACATGCGAGTAGACTTGGTTTCTTCTCACTTGACTACTGTCGCAGTTGCGAGGACGAAGAGGAGGAAGAGACAGTACTTCATCTTCTTTGCACCTGTCTTCGTCTGGCACGAAACAGACTGAACTTTCTAGGGGCACTCCTTTTCAACGACCTGGCGGAGCTCAGTGAGAAGGACGTCAGGAGTATCCAGCGCTTCATAGCAAGCTCAAAGTAATTTCAATGAGTTGGAGGAAAATTTTTTAATTTGTGGTATGGCTACGGACCTTTCTGTGTCTATGCCTGGTCCTGGTGGACCGCCATCCAAACCTAACCTAACCTAACCTAGTTAATGCCAAGGTACATTGAAGTTGAAGATATAAAATACGGAAAACTGGAAATCGTTATCATAAGAATGGATAACTAATTCAACAAAAAACGATGCGTAATCGTTAATTATGTATTTTAAAATTATAAATTGAAAGAAATTTTAAATAAAATTTTTTTTTATATAATTTGTTGTTGTTTTTTTGTTTGTAATCTTCTCATCATACTTCATTGGGCCTATTTTCACGTGTATTTTTTCAGCAATTAGATGTGTTGTCACAACAACAGTGCTGATTTTCACGTGTATTTTTGCATTACATTACTTGCCGATGTATGTGTAAAATAATTTTTATTTTCCTGTAGAGTGAAGAGTAGTGTAGTAGAGTGAAATGAGAATATATTTGTATGTGTTAGTGTGTAACAACACGATAGATAAAAATAAATTTTGTCGAACATGTGCATCAGAAATTTCCCCTCTTCAAAATAGTTTATAGGTAAAAGTGTAAAAAAGGAGGAAAAAAAGTGACGAAAAAATACACGTGAAAATAGGCCCATTAGTGTTTATTTTCCATTATGTGTGTTGACTTTGTTCCTATATATTTTTTTCTTTTATTTTTGTAAATGCAGTGCGGGCGCCATTTTATTTTTCATAATATGTTTATCTCTATTTTTATATTTGTGTACTCATTTTTAAGCTTTTTCAGATACATAACAAGATATTTTATTTCATTATTCCTGGCTGGAAATCGTCAATAATAATAATTTGACAAAAATATTTTAATGTACAAATAAATATGTAACAATATATACATATTTATATTTTGAAAATTTTAAATCAACAATATTTGTTTTCATACTTTTTGTTTTCTTTTTATTTACTGCATCTGATAATATGCTTCATATTATAGGTTTGCTTCATTTTCCGTATATTAACCGTGTTTCCATAATATTTGTTATGTTTAGTCATAGACAATCATACTAGATTTCTCATTTTTGCTTACTCTAGCTAAAAAAATACGGAAAAAAAACTTCTGATAATTCTGAAGGTATCACTGTATTGTTGATATTGCGTTGCGTATACATATTATAGCCAAAGTTAAATATACCTTTTTGGACATTGAGGGAGCCTTTAATAACGTGCTTACAGGGGCTATAACTCGGGCACTTTCGATTCTAGGTGTGGAGGACTCTCTTAAGTACTGGATAGATCAGATGCTAAGAGGCAGGATCATAAATGCCAGTCTGGGGAAATCCTCCGCCAGAAGATTTGCAAACAGAGGCACGCCGCAGAGTGGCATACTGTCCCCCTTCTCTGGAACTTTGTCATAAATGATCTGTTGCTGAGGCTGGAGGATGGTGGCTTCAAGGTGGTTGCCTATGCGGATGACGCCGCTATTGGTGTTCGTGGAAAATACCCGGGATGCTTAGCGAGCTTATTCAAAATGCTCTGGGCATTCTTTTATTATGGAATAATGGTTGTGGGCTAACTGTGGACCCACAGAAAACCGAATTGGTTCTCTTCTCTAGGAAATATAAAATTGCTCATGTCGATCCTCCTACTTTAAATGGTTTCAGCTTGGCTTTTATAGGTGAAGCAAAGTTCTTGGTTCTCGTCTTGGACAGTAAATTAAACTGGAAACCGAATATTATGGAAAGGGTAAAGAAAGCTACGGTAGCGCTATACTCTTGCAAAAATGCAATTGGGACACGTTGGGGGCTGGAGCCCCACATGGTCCCTTGGCTGTACACAGCAGTAGTTAGACCCATTCTTCTGTATGGGGTAACAGTCTGGTGGCCTGCTCTTGACAAAACTATCAACCTAAAGTTGTTGACAAAAGTTCAGAGAACAATCTCTCTGTGGATCAATGGTGCAATGAGGAGCACATCCACTCAGGCACTGGAGACTCTGCTATTTCTGACTCCTCTAGATATCTTGGGAAAGGATTGGGCAACTTGCAATGCCATACGACTGAAATCCACGTTAATGTGGACCTGCAATAATACAGGGCACTCATCTATACTTTGTAACAAAGGGCTTCCCAAGACCACCGACTATACTGTCCCGTCACTATCTTTTGATAGAAAGTTCCGGACTATTATCCCATCCAGAGAGGACTGGATGATGGATGCAGTTTTGAAACCAGGAGTTTTAAACTTCTTCACTGATGGTTCAAAACGGGATAGAAGAGTAGGGGCTGGGGTGTTCTGTGAGGAACTCATGTTAAACCTCTCATTTGGTCTCCCTGACTATTGCAGCATTTTTCAAGCTGAGGTAACTGCGATAAAGGAAGTCGTGGACTGGTTGAGGTATAATGTAATATCGACTTGTGATATTCGCATATATACGGAGAGTCAGGCTTCTCACGTCGAAAGTAGTCCAGAACTGTCTCTCATCTCTTAACGAGATGACAGATCAGTTCAACATCCATATCATATGGGTGCCAGGACATTTCGTTAGTACGGAGAACATTAAAGCCGATGAACTGGCTCGGCGTGGTACAACGGACCACATTTCAAACAGCAAAAAGGATATTGAAATGCCTCTTGCGGTATGTAAACTGCTGCTTCAGGAGGGAACCAGTAAGTTGACGAATGACAGATGGTCGAATAGTACCTCATGCGTAATAACTCGGCAGATCTGGCCAAAGGTGAACTTGGCGAGATCCAAACAGCTGATCTCACTTCAGCGGAGTCAGATTAGTGTAGTTGTTGGAGTGATTACGGGGCACTGTCTCATAGGCAGACATGCGAGTAGACTTGGTTTCTTCTCACTTGACTACTGTCGCAGTTGCGAGGACGAAGAGGAGGAAGAGACAGTACTTCATCTTCTTTGCACCTGTCTTCGTCTGGCACGAAACAGACTGAACTTTCTAGGGGCACCCCTTTTCAACGACCTGGCGGAGCTCAGTGAGAAGGACGTCAGGAGTATCCAGCGCTTCATAGCAAGCTCAAAGTAATTTCAATGAGTTGGAGGAAAATTTTTTAATTTGTGGTATGGCTACGGACCTTTCTGTGTCTATGCCTGGTCCTGGTGGACCGCCATCCAAACCTAACCTAACCTAACCTAGTTAATGCCAAGGTACATTGAAGTTGAAGATATAAAATACGGAAAACTGGAAATCGTTATCATAAGAATGGATAACTAATTCAACAAAAAACGATGCGTAATCGTTAATTATGTATTTTAAAATTATAAATTGAAAGAAATTTTAAATAAATTTTTTTTTTATATAATTTGTTGTTGTTTTTTTGTTTGTAATCTTCTCATCATACTTCATTGGGCCTATTTTCACGTGTATTTTTTCAGCAATTAGATGTGTTGTCACAACAACAGTGCTGATTTTCACGTGTATTTTTGCATTACATTACTTGCCGATGTATGTGTAAAATAATTTTTATTTTCCTGTAGAGTGAAGAGTAGTGTAGTAGAGTGAAATGAGAATATATTTGTATGTGTTAGTGTGTAACAACACGATAGATAAAAATAAATTTTGTCGAACATGTGCATCAGAAATTTCCCCTCTTCAAAATAGTTTATAGGTAAAAGTGTAAAAAAGGAGGAAAAAAAGTGACGAAAAAATACACGTGAAAATAGGCCCATTAGTGTTTATTTTCCATTATGTGTGTTGACTTTGTTCCTATATATTTTTTTCTTTTATTTTTGTAAATGCAGTGCGGGCGCCATTTTATTTTTCATAATATGTTTATCTCTATTTTTATATTTGTGTACTCATTTTTAAGCTTTTTCAGATACATAACAAGATATTTTATTTCATTATTCCTGGCTGGAAATCGTCAATAATAATAATTTGACAAAAATATTTTAATGTACAAATAAATATGTAACAATATATACATATTTATATTTTGAAAATTTTAAATCAACAATATTTGTTTTCATACTTTTTGTTTTCTTTTTATTTACTGCATCTGATAATATGCTTCATATTATAGGTTTGCTTCATTTTCCGTATATTAACCGTGTTTCCATAATATTTGTTATGTTTAGTCATAGACAATCATACTAGATTTCTCATTTTTGCTTACTCTAGCTAAAAAAATACGGAAAAAAAACTTCTGATAATTCTGAAGGTATCACTGTATTGTTGATATTGCGTTGCGTATACATATTATAGCCAAAGTTAAATATTGTTAGTATGTTGTAGTCGCTGAGATATATACATGGAGACGACATGCAAAATGTTTATCATAGTAAACAGCAAAAACGAATGGTACACAGTGATGCCAGGTGAAAATTTTATATTTCCCTACACAATTTTAAAAAATTCCCTACTTTTCCCTACAGACTTGTTTTTATACTAAAATACAGGTGATGACGTCACGTTTATTTAAAATGTAAACAACTTTGATTTTTTGCAAAGCAAAAACGCGGTTGAAAAAATTTGACATATCAAAACCATAGGCACACAAAAACAGAAATACTAATAGGGAAATACCAATAAGCACTTTGAATGGAAATTGATTTAATTACTTTAGCTAATTTTACAACTTTGCGCAATATTTGTTTAATTTATATGTAAAGCACACAGTACACATACTATTTTGCATAAAAATTGATAAAAATTGCATAGAAATCGATTTATTTTAAAAATCCCTACATTTACGACTGTTATGAAAAATCTGTCCTTTTTTCCCTACGGCCATTTTTTCGACAAAATTTCCCTACAAGTAGGGAATTTTCCCTACGTCTGGCATCACTGATGGTACAAGTTTTTTTTCTAGTTGTACCGCTCATTTTATATATGCCTTACACTCTAAAAAGCTAATTCCGAAAAAGGTCCGTACTGGATTCGAAAATGATTTTGTTAATATTAAACTTGCGCTTGACTCATTAAACATACAAAGATTTTAAGACAGATTAACTAAATGAAGCATTATTTGAACTATTCACACATTGCACTACTTAACTTCGGAAAATATTTAAATTATTTCTCACTATTTTTCCTTGAAATTTTCCATACACACCTGGAAAATAAATAAAAACAAGAAAAACATTTTGTGAAACGTCAAACTTTCGAACATAAACAAACTTGTTTACTAATCATTTGTAAAAACAAAAACGTAAACGAACATTTATTGACTCGAAGTCGAAGGCCATAGCCTACTATGTAATTATAACGGTACGAAGGTTAGGTTTATATGATTTCATTTCTGAAAATTCGAATCCAATTCAAGACAAGGAAAATTGTTCAGGATCATTTTGATCTAAAAATATGTATAAAATATAAAAATTGTAATTTTGTTGAAATTTAATTAATATTATTACGTTGAACTTATCTTATATAATTGAATTTTTACCACTATATAGTTTATTTTGCTACTATATAACTATTATTGTTTATTTATCTGAAATTGAATTGTATTTAATTAGTATTTTGAAGTAAATTTATAAAATATTTTTGTTTACCTGGTATTATCACTCCATTGACAGTCAGTATGTTTATGAAAATTTGACATTCAATCGATAAACCGGTTAACCATAAAGTTATCGATATTTATTGTAAACGTATTCGTTGATCGCACTACCATCTTTGTTGTTATCGATAGAGTGATTAACAAATACTGCCATCTCGATTTAATATTATTTTTGTTTTGTACAATAATTTTATCAGTTTAAGTATGGAGTGATTTTGCCGCTGTTTTATTTTATGGCCTTTACGCGGCTATTAACAAATTCATAAAAATTCTTTCACTTTATTTTTCAACAAGAGAGCTGTACATCAGTGGTCCTTCGAGCCGGATAATTGAAGAAAGATCCAGATTTTTTTGGAAAGCAGATTTCAAGCACATGTGGATTGGGAATCATCAGGAAAAAAAGCAAATTGAGCAAAAAACCTTGAGTATAATATTTTTTTAAATATATTTCTAAAAACATTTTTTCATTGATTTATAATAAAATTGAATTTATAAATATAATTTGTTTTAATTTAATAAAATTTATGCTTATTGATATCCGTTAGTGTAAATCACATATGATTATTGATTAGTAGTGAAAAGTGTATTGAACCATATTACAAACTAAAGTGAAGTGATTTTAGACTATTTATTATACTCTCAAACGCTTTTTCCTTATTCCTGGTTTTTTTTCTCGGTGTATATACGTTTGTAGTGCTATTCGTTGAGAAATTGTAAGCGATTTCTATATAATTGAAAATGGAAGCCCTTAAAGGAAAGCGATCCTACATAAAGGGTCAGATTACGAAAATCGATAATTTTGTGCGCACAATGAAAGATGATACTAGTGTAGACGAGTTAACAGTTAGATTGGAGAAAATACAGCAATTGTACAGGGATTTTATTGATGTGGAGTATCAAATGCTCGAGCTTTCGGATACCATACAAACCGATATAGAAGCCATCGAGACACAATACTATTCGATTGTACCCAAATTGCAAGGCGCTTTGCGGAAAGGAACAGCCAATAATCCACCTGCTGTAAACCTCGATCAAACGCTGAATAACACTCAAACAGCTTCAAGCGATTTTAGATTACCTCGCATTACCATTCCCCCATTTGATGGGAACTATAAGGAATGGCAATCGTTTTTTGACTTGTTTGGATCAACGGTGCACGAAAACGGTAATCTTTCCGCAGCGAAAAAGTTCCAATATCTCAAGGGACTTTTAAGAGGCGAGGCATTAGCACTAGTACGACATTTCCCAATAAACGACGCAAATTACATCGAGGCGTATCAAAAACTTTGCAAAAGGTATGACAAAAAACAGTACATTGTTGATTCGTTTATACAAACTTATTTGGAACAACCAACGGTAACGCAAGCTACATCACAATCCATTGCGCGACTACATGACACATGTGATGAAGTTGTACGCGGTCTAAAGGCACTAGGTAAAGAAGCGGAAAGCCGAGACCCTTGGTTAATTTATATAGCCACACAAAAGATGGATGCAGAGACACGGCAAATGTGGAAACTCGAAACTTCCGAAAGAAAATATCCAACGTTCGAGAAACTTTTGGCTGTTTTAAATAAGCGAATGGATGCTTTACAAGGTGTTAAATCAGAAAACGCAAGGTGTGTTCAAGGTAAACAAAATGTACAGCGAACAAAGTCTATGCACACTGCACCGGCAGTAACTTGTGCATTTTGTGGTAAAGACCACAAATTATATGAATGTGATGGTTTCCGCGGCTTGGAGATACAAAAGCGAAGAGATTACGTGAAGAAGCACTCTAGATGCTATAATTGCTTGAGCGATACTCACATGGTTTACCAATGTAAATCAAAGAGAAAGTGTAGTTTATGTCAAAGGAAACACCATGATATACTGCATTTAGAGCCACTTACAACTTCGTCTGAAACAACTACTTGTGCTCATGCCAGTTCGACTACAAATGCAATTCTTCCAACTGCTCAGATAGCTGTAGAGCGATATAATTTCGAATGGCAATTATGTCGAGCTTTACTCGACTCCGGATCGCAAACGTCTTTCGTTACAGAAGAGTGTTTTCAACGATTAGGACTGAAGAAAACAAAGGGAAGAATATGGATACAAGGTCTTAATGATGTCAACTCAGGAGTATTCACAGGTGTGACCACTTTACGAATCAAATCCAGATTTCCTGACGATCACTATGAGGCAAAGGTGAAGGTGTTAATAGTTCCAAAAATCTCGTCGTATCAACCCTCAATTAGTAAAGTGGATGGCCTTCAAGAATTGGTGAAAGTAAAGCTAGCAGATTCGAAATTTCATAAGAATAACAAAATTGACGTTCTTCTTGGTAGTGATTTGTTCTTCGACATAATTAGTGATGGCAAGAAATATCTTCCGAAATCAAAGCTGGTGGCTCACAACACGAAATTAGGATGGGTGATTGCAGGAACGCCAATTGATCATGAGGTTAACAACAAACAAATTTCAATCAATCTTCACCTTGATGTCGACCAGACGCTCAGAAAATTTTGGGAAATCGAGGAAATTGTGAATATTGATCCCTACAGTGAAGAGGATAAATTTTGCTTGGAACATTACCAGAGAACTGTTGAAAGATCAGCGGATGGAAGATACATCGTAAGCCTACCATTTAAAAAAGATTCACCGAAGCTGGGAAATTCCAAAATACAGGCTATAAAAAGATTGGGTAGTTTGGAAAAACGATTTGTACGCGATAGTCATTCAAGAAACAGTACACTGAGTTCCTGGAAGAATACTTTGATCTAGGACATATGGAGCTTTCGAACGAATCTAGCCCTAATGAATATTATTTGCCGCATCATGGAGTATTAAAGGAAACCAGTACTACCACCAAACTGCGAGTAGTGTTTGATGGGTCAGCCAAAACTACTTATGGGAATTCACTAAATGATGAGTTAGCGGTAGGACCAGTTGTGCAGCCCAGTTTGGTAGAGTTACTACTCAGATTTCGCAGACATAAAATAGTATTTACGGCTGATATAGAGAAAATGTTTAGGCAAACCTAGGTCAGTACCAAGGATAGTGACTACCAAAAGATTGTTTGGAGACAGAATCCGCAAGACAATTTACAATGTTTCAAGCTGCTAACAGTTACATATGGCACAACGAGCGCCCCATTCTTAGCAACACAAACGTTGAATCAACTGGCATCAGATTACCAAACCGAATATCCAGAGGCAGCAGAAATAGTGAAACGTGATTTCTACGTTGATGATCTGATGTCTGGAACTAACAATTTAAAGGCGGCTCAAACAATTGTCAAAGATTTGGTTTGTTTATTGAGGAAAGGGGGATTCAATCTCCGCAAGTGGGCATCCAACAGTTCCGAGCTTCTAAACAGTATTCCTGAAGCCAATAGAAGCGTTTCTATTATTGATTTTGAGGAAGAATCTCAGGCAGTTTCAGTTCTTGGTATAAGATACTCTCCCGTAAACGATACCTTCCAGTTTAAAGTGACTCTAGAAACTAAAAAGTTAACCAAACGAAATATGTTGTCGGAAGCGTCGAAATTGTTTGACCCTATTGGATGGTTGTCTCCAACGACCATAAGGATTAAAATACTATTCCAAAAATTATGGTTACTTGGAGTAGACTGGGACGACCTATTACCAGATTCAATTTCTCAGAACTACGAAGCAATAAGAGGTAATTTGATAAAATTGGAAGATATTCGCATAAACCGCTGGCTGTTCACTGAAACTCAGGAAATGGAATTGCATGGATTTGCCGATGCATCCGAATTGGCTTACGCTGCCGTTATCTATAGCAGAGTAAAAACTAAGAATGGTTATATGACAAATTTGGTAACTGCAAAGACAAAGGTAGCACCAATTAAAGCAGTTAGTATTCCTCGGCTAGAGTTCTGCGCAGCAGTATTGCTAACCAAATTGATGTCATCCGTATTAGAAATGTTCAAGAACACAGTGATTATAAACTACCATTTATGGACCGACTCAACAATTGTACTACACTGGCTATCATCGTGTCCCAGGAGATGGCAAACGTATGTAGCTAACAGAGTTTCATTCGTGTTGCAATATACAAACCGCAATCAATGGCGTCATGTGTCATCCAACGAGAATCCAGCTGATTGCGCTTCTCGAGGTCTGTTGCCGGAAGAATTAGTTAATTATAGTTTATGGTGGAATGGCCCACATTGGTTAAAAAAGCCAGAGAGGGAATGGACATGCCAAATTAATCTAGCAAACGAATTACCGGAGCAGGCACTAAAAGAACAGAAGAGTAATTCTGTGGCATTAATTAACACAGAACATAGAAGCGACTGGCTTTTCGATCTCATAGATCGTTGTTCCAAATTCTCGAAGGTGTTATTTATCATTGCTCGAATTTTAATATTATTTCGAAATAAATCATCACACAGAACCACCAATGGCCTAGAATCCTCGAGCCTTTATAATGAGGCCAAACTCGATGCGTTTAATTTTGTGATTAAACAAATACAATTGAGCAACTTTGCTGCTGAAATCACCGCTCTCACTAATAATAAGATCATCAATAAATGTTCCAAATTAACATCTTTTTTTCCATTTGTAGACAAATATGGTTTATTACGAGTTGGAGGCAGGCTGGATAACGCAGATTTGCCTTATGATGTGAAGCATCCAATTATACTGCCAGCTAAGAATTATGTGACAAGCTTAATAATTAGAGATGAACATCTTAGACTCTTTCATGCAGGTCCTACCATTCTAATGTATACGCTAAAACAGAAATACAATATATTAAGATGTAAAGATGAAGTCAGAAGAGTGATTGGACGGTGTGTTAAGTGCATCCGTTTAAAGGCGCAGCAACAACAGCAACTTATGGGTAAGCTGCCGCAACCCAGAGTATCATACCATCGACCTTTCTTCACCACAGGAGTGGATTATGCAGGGCCATTGTTAATTAAGGCATCAAAATTGAGAGGTGCTAAAACCATCAAGGCTTACCTGGCCCTTTTCGTATGTATGGCTACAAAGGCTGTACATTTGGAGCTGGTTAGCGATATGACCACCGAAGCATTCCTAGCGGCTCTTCGTCGGTTTCACGCACGACGAGGTATATGTGGCCATATTTATAGTGACAACGGCACTAACTTCGTGGGGGCACAACGAGATCTTCAAAGAAATATAGTGATGGTCTCCAAGGATGCAGCTGTAACGAGATATATAAACAACAACAACATTGAATGGCACTTTATTCCTCCAGGTGCTCCCCATTTTGGAGGCCTATGGGAAGCTGGAATAAAGTCATGCAAGTATTACTTAAAACGATCGAGTAGTGGGTGAGACGCTGCTGACATTTGAAGAAATGACGACGTTGCTATTCCAAATAGAAGCCATTCTTAATTCGCGACCACTGTGTGAAATATCTTCAGACGAATTGGATCCGTTAACACCTGGGCACTTTCTAATTGGTCATGCACTTACGTTATTACCCGAACCGAACCTGCTAGACGTTAAGGAGAATCGATTATGGCGTTGGCAGCATATTCAGCGAATGGTTCAGCATTTTTGGGTAAAATGGAATAAGGAATATCTGCTAACACTACAACAACGCACTAAATGGAAATCTGCTACGAACAATCCGAAGTCTGGGGATCTCGTAGTTGTGATGGATAAAGATACGCCACCAACGAAATGGCTTATGGGACGTATCGTCAAAACAGTTCCAGGACAGGATGGGCTAGTCCGAGTCGTGTACATCAGAACCAAACTCGGAGAAATAAAACGACCAATAACGAAAATATGTATTTTGCTGTCTTCTGGCTCTGTTGAGCCAACGGGCGCGGGATGTTCAGGATCATTTTGATCTAAAAATATGTATAAAATATAAAAATTGTAATTTTGTTGAAATTTAATTAATATTATTACGTTGAACTTATCTTATATAATTGAATTTTTACCACTATATAGTTTATTGTGCTACTATATAACTATTATTGTTTATTTATCTGAAATTGAATTGTATTTAATTAGTATTTTGAAGTAAATTTATAAAATATTTTTGTTTACCTGGTATTATCACTCCATTGACAGTCAGTATGTTTATGAAAATTTGACATTCAATCGATAAACCGGTTAACCATAAAGTTATCGATATTTATTGTAAACGTATTCGTTGATCGCACTACCATCTTTGTTGTTATCGATAGAGTGATTAACAAATACTGCCATCTCGATTTAAGATTATTTTTGTTTTGTACAATAATTTTATCAGTTTAAGTATGGAGTGATTTTGCCGCTGTTTTATTTTATGGCCTTTACGCGGCTATTAACAAATTCATAAAAATTCTTTCACTTTATTTTCAACAAGAGAGCTGTACATATCATAAAAATATAAATTGTATTGTTAATAAAAATAGAAATTATTCAATTTGTATAATTAAAATTTGAATTAAATCATTGTTTTTTTATTAACGTATATACCGATTGAAAAATTGAGAAAAATAGCTGCGATCAATTATTCCGCATCAAAAATAAATACGTTCTCTGTCACACAGACGCAAGCTTTTTTCTTCTTCTTCGTTTTTTTTCTTATACCATGAATTTTTGCCTATGCCGTATCCATGTATGTATATATCTCAGTGGTTGTAGTAATGAAATTTATAAAAACAAACGAACATACAAAAAAATGGAAAAATAACAAAAACAAACACGAACCCTCTAAACATGGCGAAACGCTAACGTAATGCAAGTGAAGACATTTATATATGAAACTCTTCGCAAGCGTAACGCTCAGGTGAAGCAAAAACGTAACCTTTTTATCGCATCTGCTATATGAAAATTAAAATGAAAGCGAAGTAATTTAAATGTCTGTATGTATGGGTAGTTCGCATTTATCTTCGCATTCTTTTCAATAAAGGACTGTTTGTGGCACGAAAGCGAAGGGTTTTTGTATAGATTTATTATGAAAATAATATAGAAACGAAGTGTAAGCGAAACACTGGGTGAAGTAATTTTATTACGTAATATTTTCGTTAAACGAATATTTTTAAAAATAGTTTTGAAATTAAAATAAAAATAAAAATCATAAATGTAGATTACTAACATAAAAAGTTTTATTAATTCGTTTTAAATATTTATAAAAAATTTAAAAAATTATTCTGTTAAACAACCTCTGTGGTTTCGAAGAATCTCTTGATTGGGGATTTAGAAATAGACATGCACATTGATGACACGTTTCTGGAATAATTAAATTATTTCAAGGATAATCTTAAAATGATTTCAATATCATAATCATATTTACCTTTGAAAAAAATCATATTATAGTGTTTTGGTCTGAATATTAGAATTCTATCCAAATCTCGAAAAACAACCGGTATCACCAAATAACGGTGTCTTTCATTAAATCAAATTCCGAATAAAAAGAAAACAATTATCTATAATTGAATTTGAAACAAACATCAAACATATGTATATTTAGAACAAAAAAAAAACATTAAAACATTTATATAAAACACCGCCACAGAAATACTTACATTACACATATCAATTTAAAAAAAAATGAAATTCAAAATGGCATCTTTACAAAATAAATATTTGAAGAATGAAAGAATTATAAGAAAGTATCTATACACAATGTAATAAGAATAAAAAAAAAATTAAACGAAACTAGACTGTGAAAGTGTAGTGGTGCATCAACGAAAAAACTTTACGCTTACGCTTCGCTTTGGTAACGCCTAGGCGAGACTTCGCAAATTTATTTGAAGGGAAGCAGCTCGAAGATTTTTTTTTTTGATTTTTTTTTTGTTTTGTAATTTTATTTAGAGTTAATGCAAATTTGAATTTAAAGCTGAAAGCAAAAGCGAAAATGTATAATTTTCCGTTTTATGATGGACACTGCTTTGAATTTCCTTATACATATCAATTTGTTGTAGAGCTTAATGTGTTTTAGATATGAATGTTGATACAAACTGGGTCGAAATTTTACATTTCGAGATAACCTGCGTTATATTTACATAACACATAAGGATATGGATAGACCAGCCACCATAAATTTTATTCGTTTGCCGGACAATGGTTGGCGTGGGGCTCATTTTTCAGGAATCTGGAAAGGGGCAACCAACGAGTTAGTAACAAATTTAAGTAAGAATGCAATACAAACAAAATGGGTGTTACTGATCAGTGATTCTTTAAGAACTTTGAGATGAAAATAATTTGGCATTCTCTCCTAGGATACGTCTCTTCGGTGCTAACCATTTTTTTACTATAGACGCTTTCACACGCACCATAATTCAAAACCGAACTGGATTATAGGTATAATCCGAAAAATGATCGTGTGAAATGTGCAAATCTAATACCGAACTGGATGGATTATGAAATACACTTTATAATTCGGTAGTTTGTAATCCACTGCGGTACTGAATTACCGTGTGCAAAGAATGACAGATATTAATCTCAAAACTGAATAGATGTTGTTTAGTTGAATTTGATAAGTTTATTGAAAATTATTTTTTTTTTTTGTTTAATTAAATTCATATTTTAGAAAAATGTAGCTAATTGATTTTTATCTTGTTTACAAAATAATAAATTTTTGACAACCAATTTGTAACATTCGAAATGAAACTAGTTAAGTCAAATTAGCAATCTTCGATGCGATGTAATGGATTTTTGCATGTGAAAGCGACTTATGTGTTTTGAAGATGTTGCACATTGCCTAATAAGTGAGGACGGGATGCCGCTGCCTTCAAAACTATCTCAGGCTTTTTTGCACACATATGTGGGTGCTATACGTGTACAATTTCTTCGTTTGAATAAGACATTTGTTTCATTTTCGCCTTCCAACCATTTATCACGAGCAAACCAACGCATATACACATATTTTTACAAAATTCTGAGTTCAGAGAATCAAGCAATATGTTTTCTCGATTACAACAGATACTTTGTACTTAAACTTCATAAATAAAGTCTAAAATTTCTAAACGTTTTTCATAACACTGGTTCTGCATAGCAAATTTATTCTTTTTTTATTCCGTAATCCTTACAACACGCAGGAATTGGGGATGGATTGGAATAAGGAAATACCAAAAGCGGAATCGTGAGTCAGTTTTCATAAATTCTATTTTTAATTTTGAGTTTAAAGTTCTGTATAAGTTATTATGTGTCACCAGGAAGCCGCATCGTCCAGCTCGTCCGACAAACGATTACTCCGCTTGAAGAAACAAAGGAATAAGTTTGGAACTTATTGGTATGCTAACTTTCTTTGCAAAGGTGTAACTTACAGTAATTCACAAATTTGTAAATGGTATGGTGCAGCCTTTAGTCTCAAAGTATTCCCAAATAAAATAATCAAAAGGATTTAAACCGGGAGAATACGGTGGTCATTGTATAATATAACGTCGATAAAATCCGGAAATTTGAGCGGAGCTTTCCCACGGCAGTAAATCCAGCCCAAACCATAACAGATTTAGGTTTTTGGCTTTTGCAACAATTCGAGCTTCTCCGAGAGGTCTTTCTGACCAAATACGATTATTTTGACGATTGTACCATTGTTCAATTGGAACATCTTCTGCAAAAATAATTTTTGTGGATTTTTTGCCCCCAAACCGCTTCAGTAATACTTTGCATCTTTCAAAACGTGCGAGCTTTTTGAAGCTTATACGGACAGTTGTTAAGGATTTCTTTGGCTATTTGTCAAACGGTTTCGCGGTTTACTTAAAAATTCTTGGTTAGATGGCGCATCTTGAATTGTGGATTTCAGCGAATCCGACATTTAATGAAGTTGGGGAGATGTAGAGTGGGATGAACTCTTCCTATATGGTCCTTAGAACAACCTAACTTCCCGGTAGCGTTTTACCGCTTTGAAGGCTGTTGCGCGTGGAAAACAAAGATTACAATTATTTTGTTTGCTTAATTTCCAGCTTCGTGCAGTTCGATTATTATTACTGTAGGGTAGGGCTATGTGGGCGTTGAAGCCACCTCGCACTAGACCTAAAGATCTTTTGCGATTGGAGCCTGCTTAGGGTGCAGTTCGATAAAGTCAGCCGACTTCTTTAGATATGATAACTCAAAAAATAAAAGACTTTATTTTATAGTATATGTTACGGTCAAAATGATAAAGTGGTAGTTATATGTACATAATTACCGCTCATTACCTTCACCAAAATATTTGAGTTATATGGGGCATTTGCTTTTAAATGTCACATGTTTTTGTCCCCAATCATTTTTTAATAAATTCGATTTTTTTCGAAATATTACAGATAATTTTTAAAGAGTATATAAGTTTACTTAACTCACAAACTCTTGATCACAATATTCACAATACAGAAATTTACGAAAATGTATTTTTTTAAATTATTTTGGACTTTTATCATCATGAACGATACTTCACTTATCGCATGAACGTTACTTTATTTATTTTTGATAAATTGTGAAATTCAAAAACATAAATTTAATTTATCGACGTTTATTCACATTGATGACTAAGTCTACTTCCAAATGGTATATTAATCTTTTGTATTTTTAAATTAATAATTTGAAAAATAACGTAATAACGCATTTTTAAGTAATTTTCATGACAAAAAAAATTAAAAATAGCACAAAATATTAATAAAAAAAAATGCAAAACACAAATTGCTCACGCCCAGATTTAAAAGAAAACGAAATATGATGCAAAAATTATATTTTAATTTTTTTTTAATTCGTTTTTTATTGTACTTCAGAAAGCATGCAACTTGAAAACATTGAAATGTGAGATTTAAATGCAAATGCCCCATATGTAATAACCGTTGATTATATATTATTATTATTATTATTATTACTTGAGGGCCATGTGGGGGCTCAAGCCACCCCGCACTGCGACCTAAAAGATCTTTTGTGCATAAGCCCTACTTAATTATCCGTCCAGTCAATATTCAGGCTCTTAATGAACCTGATAATACTGCCTAACGGTACGTGATACATACTATCTGGGCTCATTGCTCTCCCTCCTAGATGTTTTAATTATCCGTCCAGCCAATATTCAGGCTCTTAATGAACCTGATAATACTGCCGACCGGTACGCGTTACATACTATCTGGGCTCATTGCTCTCCCTCCTAGATGTAATAACATTTACTTCTGCTAGAAGAGCGGTAGCATTGGGACTCAAGGACTTCGAGAGGGCAGACCCACTCCCGTATATTCCTATCCGTGCCTCGTTTACCGTTTTGATTTTACTCTTGCGAGTTGCTGGGACATACTATCTGGGCTCATTGCTCTCCCTCCTAGATGTTTACTGTTGGAAGTACTTCTACACGTGATACATACTATCTGGGCTCATTGCTCTCCCTCCTAGATGTCTACTGTAGGAAATACTTCTACACGCGTTACATACTATCTGGGCTCATTGCTCTCCCTCCTAGATGTAATAACATTTACTTCTGCTAGAAAAGCGGTAGCATTGGGACTCAAGGACTTTGAGAGGGCAGACCCACTCCCGTGTATTCCTTCCCGTGCCTCGTCTACCGTTTTGATTTGACTCTTGCGAGTTGCTGGGAATAGAAAGGTCGCCTGTAGGTCACCCAGGTTTACTACAGGAAGGCTAAATAAAACTGGAGGGTGCCTGGTATCCAGAGTCCGCATATATAGACTGATTAACCTATCAGCCATTCATCCATCGGCATATGCTGTTCCACCTTAGATTAGGGATTTTTTGTCAAGGTTTTCTCCTTTAGCGCCGTACTTTAGCATGTCACAAAAGTCTATATTCAGCCTAATGGTTACAGTTACCGGTGGTTGCCACGAGGAGGCAGTACGTACACTTGCGCCTACTGGAAGGTTACGGAGCCCCTTCCAATAGACGCCAAACCACCGTTGATTATATATACACAATAATCGCAGTAATTAAATATAATAGCCAGATTTATCACTTTAACCGTGTACCTACAAAAAAAAACAAAAAATTTCAAAAACCGTTCTAGCTGAGAAAAAAAAAAAATATAAACAGTCTCCGTATTTTATTGTCACCTTATTGTCCCTATATGTACTTCGACTTTATGTAATAACAATTATGATCACATTAGTTTGATAGCTTTAGGTAGTAAAGTACCTCTGGGTAGCCAAGAAAAAATAATTGTTTCTGACATCGACAATCCCTTCGTCGCTATACTGAAGCCATTCCGCCACGTCAAGGCTGTAATCTTGGATGGTTTACAAAATTTTTATTTTTTGCGAATAATAAAATGTAAAAAAAATAAAGATTGAAATTATAAACCAAATCCTCCGTGTTAATTACTCTACAAAAAATAAAAATTCTGTCATTCGATGATAACGATTGAACGTAAATGTGTAGATATTTAATCGATTAGAATATCTAGCCTAGAGTGTTTATTTCTGTTATTGCCTGCATTGAATGCATTCGTTTGTGATAACCATCGACAATTTTTGCGTAACAATACTAAAATAAAAAAATCAATTAGCACTATTCTGTGATCGAAACATTGATTATTTGGAGCAAAAAAAATGTTTTATTTGTTAAAATACACTGTTGTTTAATTTTATGTTTAATATCTCGTGAATATGGTTCCTTGGTAAAAAAAGTACTGAAAATGATGAATGCACTCTTACATACATTAAAAAAATTCCTCATTTGGCATTTTCAAACTTCCAAAATCAGTATCATAGTTAAAAATTTTAAAAAACGTTAACCAATCGGATGGTGCTGAAATTTTAGTCAGCTGTTTAGTCAGCTGTTTTAAACAACTGGAACAGTTCTTTATTAAATATGATAGCTCTTCGTTGGAAATCGGAGCTAATTGTAAAGCCACCTTTAATAACATGCTAATTGATTGGAAGGCCGTTCTATCCGATTCCAATACCATACAAGAATTAGACGAAGTTGATTCATTTAGCAGCACCTCAGATTTTGCTCTCTCCGAAGAACAATTCGACGACGATCCAGAAGATATCCAATACGAATCTGAAGATACCATAATTGCTTGTGCACCTCTAAGCGACAACGCAATTACATATTTTTGTGGATACGTGATCCACCACAAAATTTCAGTGTTCGTTTATGAGTGACAATCGGCGTCAACCTCATCAACCATTTTTCATCCATATTGTGACAACTTTTTGTCACATTTTTTTCCACCAATCACCATTTTATGTGAAATTTTTGTCGCTTTTTTGTGACACGTGGTTACTCGGGAGTGTTTTCCCGAGTAACCACATGTCACAAAAAAGCGACAAAAATTTCACATAAAATGGTGATTGGTGGAAAAAAATGTGATAAAAAATTGTCACAATATGGATGAAAAATGGTTGATGGAGTTGACGCCGATTGTCACGCGTAAACGAACATTTTGTAAATCAAATTTGTCGGTTTTTGGTGGAATATTTTTGAAATATTTGTTGAACATTTAGTCACAAATTCGACAGTTGTTTTATGGTAATAAAGTCAAATATTTCTCGATATTTTCTGAATAATTGGGGGTTTAACTGGGGAACTAATTATGAACTATTTGTTGAAATTATAACCACAAATTCGATAAATTTTTTATAATATCACTTAATTATCAACAATTTTGTGGATATTTGTTGGTTTATTGATGCAATTATGCGTAAGAAATTTTTTTTGACCCTATTTAAATAATTTTGTAAAAAATACTCCATTGTATGGTTTATTTGATATTTTTATTATTATTTATTTTAAAAAAAATATCTACCAAAATTGTAGAAATATAAAAATCCCCCCGTACTTTAACGCGAGCCGAGAGTCAGTACAAATGTCTCGACTCTAAAAAATGAAAACTTTCCTTGAGTTTTCTATGTGGTAGTTTGGTTTCGTACAGATAAGCTCGCACAAACAAAAAGTTCGATCTACTCATCAGGTACTCAGATAGCTACGACCAAACACAAACTACAAAAATAAAATTCCAACTTCAAGGTTGATTTACATATGCGACGTGCGACGTGTGACAAGTGGAAATAAACGTGATGCTTTTTTCACAACAATTTACATTTGTGACGAGTTCCGCCACGCATACTTTATCAAATTTTTTATATTTTAATTTTTATTCTTCAAAAAACCTTTGTCAAAGCCTACTACATATTTTGTTTAATACATACAAAAAATTTGTATGTGTTTGTGCGACCGTAACGGAAAAGATAAAATTAAGCCATCTCTCGACGTGTGGCGTGTGCCGTGTGACGAATGTCAAAATATTCGTCTCTGATTGGCTAGAAGCTCCCGTCACACGTCGCACGTCGCATATGTAAATCTACCTTCATACATTAAGTATGAGGCAAGAACGTAGTGACTTAGCGAATTATAAATTAACCAAATCAAAAATGATCAAAATCTTTTTTTTTTTTTTGGGGAGTAAAATGAACATATATTTTGTCACAAAATACCCGCATAAATATGTTCCAAATTGTCAACTTTTCTTGTGGCAAAAAAGGAACTTACATTTTGTGACAAATTGGTGATTAACATTTTTTTTTCGGTGGTAAAATCAACATTCATTTTGTCACAAAATACCCGCATAAATATGTTCCAAATTGTTAAATTATTTTGTGACAAAAAGGAACTTACATTTTGTGACAAATTGGTGACTAAAATTTTTTTTTTTTTGGGTGGAAAAATCAACATTCATTTTGTCACAAAACACCCGCATAAATAATTTCCAAATTGTCAAATTATTTTGTGACAAAAAGGAACTTACATTTTGAGACAAATTGGTCTAAAATTTTGTGATCACCATTTTTGGTTACTCGGGTTGTTATTGTTTTTATAGATCGATTATTTGACAGCCAAAATATGTCAAATTTGTTTGAGTGTTAAGGAAAACAAACAGCAGTTTATTTAAAGCTAACTTAAAATGTTTGAAAATAACTTAATTTTAATAAAAAAAACCACACAAAAAACTCAAACGGCACAAGATTAAACCTAAAGAATACGAATTTGCCTTCTTTTTATGTTTTAATTTTTCACACGCTTTTCACAAAAAAATGTATTTGCTTATCTTAAAATGACATAAAATGAATACATTTCAATTAAATTTTTATTAAAAAATATTTAATATATGTCTGTAATTATAGAAATAAAATTGCATCTGTGCCACTTCAAACAAAATGATATGAACAATATTTTGACGTTTATTTGTTTTCCTTAACACAAAAAATCACAATGAAGTTGTCTAGTTACATCCGCATCATCCAACAACACGTGTTAACCCTAATACAAATCAATAATATAATCAATGTTATCAATAGCATGTATTGTATTATATAGTATATATTGTATTCATACATAAGTATAATTTTTAAGAATAAGATTAAAGCAATATTTTATCAAAGCATAAAATTAAAAATATAAAAACAATAAAATCCTTTTTGTGATCATGCATATCAAATTATCAACACAAAATAAAATATAAAAACAATAAAACCCTTTTTGTGATCATGCATATCAACAGAAAAATAAAATATAATATCAATAATAATCATACCATTGTATTACATAAACACAATCTTTTCATTGTATAATCTCATATAAATACTCTCTTATAATATAATTAGATGTTCATTCCTTTTTCTAACTTTATACAGTTTAAGTGAAATAAAGTACAAAACGAATATTATATTATTTTTTTTATTTAAATACCATTACGCTGAAGAAAATAACATTGGTCGCTTCCTAAAAAAAAATAAATTTATTATATCGGCCACAAACCACGATATAATTGGCGCAGTTTCGGAAAAGTGTTAAAATCAGTGTAAATAAGTAAAATAAATCGTTGGACACAGCCCCACCAGTGGCAAGCACAACGATTATAATACAAAAGTTTAAATAATAAAAAAAAAACAACACAAAATTTGGACAACGTATCCTGTGACTGATCACCACGAAAATATGAAGTTCATTATAATATTTATGTAAGTAATTTCCATTTCCATTTACTTATTACTAACAAGTGAAAAGTGTTAATATTCTGTGTAAAATTCTGTATAAAAAGGGGTAACCCGACAATTAGAATTAATGTCGTCGTAGTGTTTCGAAATTTTAACGCGTATAAAAATCAAAATTTCAATATAGGCCTGTGAAAAACAGAATAACCTATTATTATAGAGCGGTAAGAAAATTACCACAACTCTTAAAATTTACCAATTTAGTAAATTGGAAACCTCAAATTCTTTGAATTATTAATTAGATAAATGTCTGATCCTCTAAAAATTAAATTAGA
The DNA here is from genome assembly GCA_963556165.1 of Tipula helvola. NCBI lineage: Eukaryota > Metazoa > Arthropoda > Insecta > Diptera > Tipulidae > Tipula > Tipula helvola. Next base: position 226,277,364 of record OY744483.1, read on the forward strand.
AATATTAAAAAATTACCTACAAAATTTAAAGAAAAAATCATTAGCAAAACAGACTTCAGAAGACATTGCTAAAATTGCCAAGACAGAAAAAATAATAAATCAGTTAAAAGAAAAATTTGGAATCAAAACTAATAAACAAATAAATCGAAATAAAAACGAAATAACCATGGCATCTGATCAAAACTCCTCAAATCAAGAACTATCTAGTGTAGCTAATCAGAGTAATAAAAATAGTGAAATTACAACACCGATTAATAAAGTTGAAGAAGTAGTAAATTTATTTAAAGTAAATATTATTACTAGGGAAATTCAATACTTCAATGGAAACAGAAACGAAGTTTACTTATTCATTCAAACAGTAGAACAGGTATTAAATCATTGCTATATGATAAAAGATACTCAAGAATACGAAATTATTATAGAAAATATCAGGAACAAAATTCAGGGAAAAGCAAATGAATCTTTAGTAACGTATAATGTGCCAACAGATTGGCAAGAAATAAAAAATCATTTAATAAACAAATGCTCCGATACTAGAGATATTGTAACTCTAGAACTAGAATTATTCAGCCTAATTCAACAAAACTTAGAGCCGTTAGTTTTATATAATAAAATTGTCTCAATTAATGCACTAATTGCTAACCAAATAACAATACAACATGAAGACGAAGATGTCAGAGAAGCATTTCTCTCAACATATAGAAACAAATGTCTAAATATTTTAATAAATGGTATCAAAGAACCATTTAAAACAGCACTAAGCGCACGAGCTCCAAAATCATTACTCGACGCAAACAATATAATTCATGAACAGTTAAATATTCAAAATTTATTAAGATTTAAAGTGGTTAATTACCCAAAATATCAAATTCCTCAACATAGAAATTTTTATCAGGGTTTCCAAAGACCTCAATTTCAAAAAAATTATAGACAATTACAATTCAATGATCAAACTCAATTTCAAACCCCAAGGTTTAATTATCAAAATTCATCATTTAGGAACAATTATCCTAATCAAAACAATTTTCCCCAAAATCAAAATTTCTATCGTAATCCTTATAATAACTATCAAAAAAAAAATTATCGTAATTTGCCTCAAATAAAACATGAACCCCAAAATGGTCCACAAAATAACTCTCAATCAACAACTAGAAATTATAATCTAGATCAAAATATTCAAACAATTACATTTCCTCCAGAGGAAATTTAAGCCTTGGAACAAGATCAAAATTAAAAGATCTACCATTTATAATTGTTACCATAAATTCACAACAAATTCGCTTATTGATCGACACCGGATCAAACAAAAACTACATAAATCCCGATTTTGTAGAAATACAAAACATAATTCCAAAAATAAAAATTATAAAATCCATTAATGGGTTTTCCCAAACAGAAGGAAAAACAAATATTAAATTTCTTGAATTCCCAATCTCTCTAGAATTCTACATTCTAGATTTAAAAGCCCATTACGATGGACTATTAGGATCCGATGGAATCCAACAATTAAATGCTAATATAATATACACTGAAAAATTATTAATCAGTGACAATTTTAAATTCCCTTTATTAGATAAAGTAACTTCATGTATACCACCTAAAATGGTTTCACCACATTCCACAACTTACATTAAAATTCCAGTTACATTACAACAAGGAAATTTTTACCTAAATCCAATAAAAATTAAAAATCATTTATATATCCTAGAAGGTATATATTTTACTAAAAACTACGAAGCATATGTCGAAATCACAAATATTTCAAAAAATCCACAAGAATTTTTTTTAATGAAACAATTAAATGTCGAACCATTACAATACGACATAGTAAATAACATAGAAATGATTGAAAATCCAGTTAATAATATTAATAATAATTACAATATAGGAGATTGTAATAAATACGATAAACAACTTATAACAAATTTATTAAACAAATATCAACACCTTTTCTTCAATGAAGAACAAAATCTAACATGTAGTAACCAAATTCAACATGAAATTAAAGTTTTAGATAATAAACCCAGTTTCCAGAGAGCATACAAATGTCCTCATACCCAAAAGGAAGAACTAAATAAACAAATAAATGATTTATTTAATCAAGGAATAATACAAAATAGTATGATATATCCCCGTGGTCATCACCAGCATTTCTAGTACCTAAACATACTAAACCCGGAGAACCAAAACAATTCCGTATGGTTATAGATTTTAGAAAACTCAACGAAAAGACGATAGAAGATAAATATCCCTTACCAAACATAAATGACACACTTGATAGACTAGGGAAAGCCAAATATTTTTCAGTAATAGATTTACAAGCAGGTTTTCATCAAATAGCAATGGAACCAAATTCCATCGATAAAACAGCATTTTCAACAGATACAGGACATTTCGAATTTACTCGAATGCCTTTCGGTTTAAAAAATGCACCCTCAACCTTTCAACGAGTTATGAATAATATATTAGGCAACTTAATAGGTAAATGTGCAATAGTCTATATGGACGATATTCTCATATATAGTTCAAGTATAGAAGAACACATGAAACACATAGAAAGTATTTTGAAAAAATTAAAAGAATCTAATTTAAAAATAAAAATTGAAAAATCACAATTTCTTAAACAAAAAGTCAAATATCTAGGACACATGGTATCACCACACGGCGTGGAACCTAATCCAGAAAAAACGAAAGTAATTCAAAATTTTCCAATACCCAAAACTTACACACAAATTAAATCCTTCTTAGGGTTAATGTCATATTATAGAAGATTCATAAAAGATTTCGCCAAAATAACGACCCCCCTAACTAAATGTCTGAAGAAAGACGCAAAAATTGTCCATGACAAAGAATTTATAAATTGTTTTGAGAAATGTAAAACACTTCTCACATCTCATCCCATACTCCAATCCAATACCCAAATTTTTTTTTTTTTTTTTTTTTTTTTTTTTTTTTTATTTAACAAATATTACAACTGAATACAATTTCATCTAGTAATTTATCTATATTAAATGATGTTAACTGTTTGAGGAGAATAACCCATCGGTTAGCTCCAGGTTGGATACTTCATTAATTTATCTGTCCTAGTTCTAAGGGCTTCGTTCTTCGAAGCCGTCTTACTGGATTTTGGTTGTTCAGCATACGACGCAAATCCGCATTTTCATGTTGACTGAGGCGCTGTACGTGTTTTCTAGCATATTTCTTAATTTCTTCACTGACGTACTCCATCTTTAGATCCTTATGAAGGTTATCATTCCTTATATACCATGGTGCGTTGACCATACTACGCAAGACTTTATTTTGAAAAACCCAAATTTTGATAAAGAATTTATACTGACTACCGACGCATCAAATCTTGCATTAGGAGCAGTTCTCTCACAAGGTGAAATAGGAAAAGATTTACCTATTGCATATGCATCGCGAACTCTAAATAAAGCTGAAGTACATTATAGCACAATCGATAAAGAATGTCTAGCTATAGTCTGGGCAATTAAGTATTTCAGACAATACCTGTACGGTAAAAAATTTAAAATAATAACTGACCATAAACCACTAACATATCTATTTGGGTTGAAGGATCCAACATCAAAAATGATGAGATGGAAAATGGAATTAGAAAATTATAACTTTGAAATATTTTACAAAAAAGGAACAGCAAATACAAATGCTGACTGCCTCTCACGAATAGAATTTAATGATATAAATAATTTTAAGAATAGAAACAAAGAATTTGAGCTAGTTAGTAAGACAAATAAAAATGAATTAATAATAAATACCCTTTCGACACAAGAAGATGCGAATGAGGATGATAATGAATTAAAAGAAAAAATTAATGAATTAAATAACATAGATATAGGCCAAATAAGCGAAGAAAAAGTAAAAAATTATAGTATTCAAGAAACAAACAGATGTATAAACTCTTTCCCAAATCAATTATGGATTATAGTCGACGATAACCATAGTGTAGTGAAAGAAACCTTAACAATTATACATGAATCATATAAAAGAATTAAAGTTAGGAAAAATATATTCCATAAGGAAGATATAATAAACATATTTACTAAATATTTAAGGTCAAAAAAAGTTACAGTGCTATATTGTAATGACGAAAATTTTATCTTAATTAATCAAATCTTTAAACAACATTTTAAAGAGTCAAATTTAAAAATAATTCGTTCTAAAAAACTAAAAATAGATTTATCGGATGATATAAAGAAAGTTGAAGTAATAATTAAAACACATAATAATGGGCATCGTGGTATTAATGAAAATCTCGCGCAAATTTCTCGCAAATATTATTTTCCTCTAATGAGAGAAACAATCACAAATTATATCTCACAATGTGAAATATGTAACTTAAACAAATACGACAGAAAAACTAATAATATCAAATTTCAAGAAACAATTTCGCCAAATTCTCCCCTAGAAATATGGCATATGGACACATTTTCCATGAAAGGACATATTTTCTTAACTATCATTGACAAATTCTCAAAATATGCAATGATGGAATTTCTGAAAGACAGAACAACTTCAACAGTAATTCAAACCCTTGAACAGATATTTTCACGGGAAGGAATACCCAAACAAATTGTATTTGATAACGCAGGAGAATTTACCTCAAACAAAATTAAAGAATTTTTTTCCGCATTTGACATTGAAACACATGTTACAACAGCAAAATCTTCAACAGGAAATAGCCCAATTGAACGTTTCCATTCCACAATCACGGAAATTAGTCGTATAATATTTTATGAAAATAAGACAATAGAAATTATACCATTATTAAATAAGTCTGTTTTAATTTATAATAATTCAATACATTCATCAATAGGTGTTAAACCATTCGAAATACATCGAGGTTATATGTTAATCAACAATTTACCCGACATAAATATAATTCCAACCTCAGATTATCTTAAAGAAACCAAAGATAAATATAACTCAATCAAAAATATTATTAGAGAATTTAATTTTAAGAATAAAAATAAAATATTAAATAGAATAAATAAGGATAGGATAGATCCCCAAACTTTTTAAAAAGATCAAACTATATTTGAAAAAATTAATACAAGAAATAAATTAAAACCAATAAACATCAAACATAAGGTCCTCCAAGATAATGGAATAACCGTTACCACTAATAAAAGAAAGGTACACAAAAGTAAAATTAAAAATTAAAATTATCATTACAGGTTACCAATCTGTATCCTGTCACAATCAATTGAAATATTTGATATGACAAACAACAAAGGTTTAATAACACTCGAGATAGCCGAGGCAAGAATAATAACATCATATGAAAAACTTATACATCTAATAGAATTACAAGATCTTAAATCAAATTTAGAAAATATTAACATTTCAATAAATTGGTTAGAAGAACTTATATTAATACCTAACAACTTTCCGAAAACAATAACAAATATAGCAAGACAAAAATACATACAACTTGAAAAAGACTTAAAATCAATTTTACCAATAACTCTAGAACGACCCAAACGAGGAATCTTTAACCCTCTAGGGACATTAATTAAATCTATAACAGGAAATTTAGATAATAACGATTTTGTATATTTAAAAAACGCAATAATGAAATTAGATAACGACTCATATACAATACACGAGCAATTTCAGGAACAAATAAAACTAAATCAAGACATGATAGACAGATTTGAAAACATCACACAAGTTATAGATAAAACTATGACAGCAATGAGGCATAATATAGCAGTAGATGCACAAAAAGCAAATTTATCAGTATGGATAAACCATCAAATACAAGACTACGGATTAACACTAGATTTTAATATAAACCTAATGAAAGACCAAATTAACAAAATACACGAGATTATTACGTTCGCTAAAATTCAAGTAATCTCAACACACATATTAGATAATCATGAGCTATATGACATAAATCAACATCTAATTAATAATTCAATATATTTAAAATCGGAAGAACAAATTTACTCATTACTAGGAATACAAGCCTACTACAACGATACGAATCTAATCATCATAATCCAAGTACCAGAATTTTATAAAGAATCATTAACATATTACTATATTAAACCTATACCTATTCAAAATAATCAATTAATAAACATAAATACTAATCAAATTGTCCTAAATCCAAAAACCTATATGGAAATTACCAAACCATGCTTTATAATTGAACAAATATATTTTTGCCACAAGCAAACATTAATAAAAAATCCAAATATATGTATACCCAACATGATTTTTAAAAATGAAGCATTATGCGAAACAAAGGAAATTCATCAAACGGATAACATCGACCATTTACAACCAGGGTATTTATACATATCAACCAAAAACGGAACGAGTATTTCATCAACATGTAAAAACGCACCTAAGCAAATATTAGGACGGAAATTAATTAAATTTCATAACTGTACACTCACAATTAATGAAAGCATATTCACAAATGACATCACAATAAAGAAACACAAAATAAACATCATTCAACCAATGGATAATATTAACGTAACAACAATAATGGAAGAATACATCGATTTACCAAAACTTAAACAGCATAACTTCAAAAATCTCGAAAAATTAAAAAACTTTGAAAAAATACAATCAGCCCAACAAAATTACGCGGAAGAAGTTGAAAGAAGGCTACGAGTAACATACCACTCAATATCATTTGGAACCATTATTATAATTATAGTACTCGCATTAATCATTTATTATACTTGCAGAAGCAACGTATTTTTCAAATCCTTATCAAATAAAATTGCAGCGACTCTCGAGGACGAGATCGAACTTAAGGAGGGAGGAGTTACATCCGCATCATCCAACAACACGTGTTAACCCTAATACAAATCAATAATATAATCAATGTTATCAATAGCATGTATTGTATTATATAGTATATATTGTATTCATACATAAGTATAATTTTTAAGAATAAGATTAAAGCAATATTTTATCAAAGCATAAAATTAAAAATATAAAAACAATAAAACCCTTTTTGTGATCATGCATATCAACACAAAATAAAATATAAAAACAATAAAACCCTTTTTGTGATCATGCATATCAACAGAAAAATAAAATATAATATCAATAATAATCATACCATTGTATTACATAAACACAATCTTTTCATTGTATAATCTCATATAAATACTCTCTTATAATATAATTAGATGTTCATTCCTTTTTCTAACTTTATACAGTTTAAGTGAAATAAAGTACAAAACGAATATTATATTATTTTTTTTATTTAAATACCATTACGCTGAAGAAAATAACATTGGTCGCTTCCTAAAAAAAATAAATTTATTATATCGGCCACAAACCACGATATCATTAGGGTTCCTCCTACATAAGCTCAGTATGCAGCTCGCGCTAGATAAATTTTAACGTGGTCTCCACAAGTCTCCACTAAATCTATATATTAATGCGTGAAGAGAAAATTTTGTACCCCTTTTACGCCGAAACTACCCAACCGATTTTCATAAAATTTACACCATTCGAAAGATGTTCTTCTGTAGGTGTGCGCAATCTTTGTTAAACAAAAATCGGTTGGATGGTTCAGGAAAAATCGGCTGAGGTAGTTTCCCTTACAATACAAACACGTAAATGCCAAAAACGATCAAAGTAGTACAATAATACTTTAATTTTATTCTGCGAATGAATGAATGAAAAAAATTTTGTTCGTATGTACAGTATGTAAAACGATGAAAATGGGAGTACGATGAAAATGGGATTCTAAAATGATTTTTTGATAAAGTTCTGAAATATGGTCAATAAAGAAGGAAGAACTTGGCCATATTTTATCCGATTTTGATGAAATTCTGCATGGGATTCTAAAATGATTTTTATATAAAGTTCAGGAACTTGGCCATTTCTTATCCGATTTTGATAAAATTCAGCTTGTACGATGGAAATGGGATTCTAAAACGATTTTTAGAAAAAGTTCTGGAATAAGGCCAGTTTTAGAAATGGGATGTTAAAATGATTTCTAGATAAAGTTCTGGAATTTGACCAATTAGGAATGGTTTTGGCCAGTTCTTATCCGATTTTGATAAAATTCAGCATGTATGATGGAAATGGCATTCTAAAACGATTTTTAGAGATACTGTAGCGAGCACAGAAATGTACTCAAGTGATTTTTTTAAGTTTTCCATACCTTTAAAGGTAGTAAAGCAATTTTTTTGACCAATATTATTTTTTATTTAATTAAGCAACTTAATTCTAGCATTACAGTACCATTTCTTGGATTCGAAGTTATAAGTTAAAAAAAATATAAAATAAAATACAAAATTTCTTAATATATAATGAATCTGTAGTTTAAAAAAAATTATTTATTCTGTATCAGTTTTATACTGCAGTCTTAAAAAATTAATTAATTTTAAGTAGTCATCTAATTAATCCAGAATTAAAAAATTAAAAATTAATCCCTCCTTTATTTTTGATGACAGCCTTAATACAGTGTGGCATTGAATTTAGTAAATTTTGTATTAGTCAGCGAAATGTATTCATACCAAGTTTTTTCTAACAGCTTCTCTAGCTGTAATTTAGAGGAAGATTTTCTGTCAGTAATTCTGGTTTTCGTTATGTACCACAAATTTTCTATAGTGTTCAGATCTGGGCTATTACCGGGGCAATCCATGACAATGATACCCAATTTTTCTCCAAATTTCTTTACTTACGGAAAATACAAAGTTATTCCCGGAAGTTCTCCTTATGAATTTGGTTGCGGTAGACCGCTCTGTTAAAAAAAATAGTTACTAACTGATTTGGCACGATGACATGGCGCAGAATCGTCTTGGAAAATTCAGTTCGAGGCCTTAGATAAATGCATTTCTAATGATGGAACCAAAAACTCTTCTAAGATTTTTTTATAGACATTTGCATTCACAGTGGTTTCGATTGATGTCATTTCTCCTAACCCGTAATAGGAAAAACAACTCCATATCATTTTTCCTGCTGGATGCTTCACAGTTGGTCACAGTTATGCACTCATCATTAAATCTTTATCCTTTTCTACGACGAACGTACTGTATTTCCTCACTACTAAATAAACAAAATTTACTCTCATCTGAGAAAATCACATTCCTCCAATCAATTTCTGTCCAATTTTCATATTTTCTGACCCATAATAATCGTTTCTGCTTCATTACTTTCGTCAGTAAAGGCTTTTTTGATGGTGACCGCCCCATTAAACCTTTCTCTCTAAGCCTTCTACGTACCGCATGAACTCCTATTTCGCTTCAGTTCTAATATCAACAGCCGTTTTAAATTGATTCTTCATTAAAATCCGCGCTAGAACTCGATCTTCTGCTTGGGTTGTTTTCCGTACGTTTGCCATTTTAAACGTGTTTTTAAAACTTATGTAATTTATTCAAATGCAATTGCTACAACAAATGTTAAGACAAAAGGCTTAAATTGTTTACCGTTATGTAGCGGTACCGCTATTAATGAAATTCAGCTTTTGCGTTCTGGAATTTGGCAAATTAGGAAGGCTTTTGGCCATTTCTTATCTGATTTTGATTAAATTCATCCCAAATTTTATCTAATCGTTTAAGGAATTGGCAAGAAATATGGTCAATTGTACATCGCATCAGGTACAGTTCGATCATTCGATGGTTTGAGATTTTATATTGCCCAATATAATCGCCAAGGGTATTTAGCAAATGATGATAGAGTTTTTACAGAAACCATCGTTTACACAGAAGTTCTGAATCATTAAATTCACTTTCAAACTTTCAAACAATTCAGACAATATTTAATTTTTTAACCTCCCAGTTTTTTTGATTTAATAAAAAATATATGAAAGAATATGAGCACGTATTTTGTATTTCATTTTTTATTTAATTTTATTTAAATTTTATATAATTCGAAAAAGATGCGCAAAATAACTGTGAAGCCTTGGCGAAGCCTGGTCAGTATGGCAATAAAAAAACCAAGCACATTTGCATTTATTTGATTGAAAAATGAAAAACTGACAATAAATTATATCAAAAAATAAATACGAATACAAACTGTAATTGTGTTTTTTTTTATTAACTGTTACTAACTTTCAATTTTAAATTTCATACATACAGTCCCGTACTAAATGATAGCCGCACCATTAATTTACTATTTATTTCATTTCAAATAAATCCTTTTAAACTTCCCCTTTTGCAAAAATAATACTTTTCACTTTACCAATGCGTGCTATAAATAGAAATCATTTTTCTCTGCGGGGTCATGGAAAACTTATGGAAAGCCTCATTTAGTATGGTAATAAAAGGTAGCCGCAGGTATATTTTCAAATTCTTTTGAACACTGTATCAGCATCTATTCGAGCTTGCTGCCGTGCAAATATCTTCTTGTGTCTTAAAATACTATTGTGTTAAATATTATTCCGATTTTTTTAAATGTGGGTAGAAAAAGTAGGTTGAAAGAGTTTGAAAAAGGACAAATTGACGTTTTTAAGAAAAAAAAAATATGATTAACCGTTTAATAGCAGAAAATATTAGTTTGAGTGAGAAGGTAGTGCGAAATTATTTAAAATATCCGCAATTATACAGTTCGCATAAAAGTACAGGCCGGCCGGCAGCACTTACTGATAGAGAAAAACCGTCAATTTTACAAAACGCCTCTAATTTTATTGGCATCGCGCAACAAATTGCGTTAAAAGCTGGTGTTAATACAAAGATTTATAATGTGCGGAACGTGTTAAGAGAGTCAGATAATATACAAATCAAAAAATTACAAAGAAAATCGCAACTGTTACCAAATCATAAAGACGCCAAATTGCGTTTCGCGAGGAACATATATCGTGAAAGAAAAAGTGGCAGCGCTGTTTATTTAGCGACGAAAAATATTCAATGTAGATAGCCCTAATGGTTGGCAATACTATTTTCATGACCTTCGAAAAGAACCTCTTGTGCTATCGAGGCGTCAACGAGGTGGAGGGTTCCTGATGGTTTGGGGTGCAATTGGCTATGGAGGAAGAACGAATCTGAAGTTTGTTTCCGGCCGTATTAACGCAACCGGTATAAATTCATGCTAGCCGAATCATTACCAGTTGTTGGTGCACAAATTGACGGCCCAAACTTTATTTTCCAGAAAGATAATACAGCGGTACACACAGCCGGGATAGTAAATGACTGGTTTACGGAGGCTCAGATACCAGTTTTGACATGGCCAGCAAGGTCACTCGGCATTAACATCATCGAAAACATGTGGGGTGAACTCAGCAGAGTTGTGTATGCTGAAAGAACAAAGTACAGCAGCGTTCATGAACTAAAGGCATCAGTAAAACATGAATAGGCTAATATTTCAAATTAATATGTACAAAACTTGTACAAAGTATGCCAAATCGAATTTTCGAATTAATAAAAAACAATGGTGGAAACACAAAATATTAATGGAATAAAAAATCATTTTTATAATTGTGCGTTTTATATTTATTTCCTATTACAAACAATAAAATATTGTGTGCGGCTCTCTTTTATTACCATACTAAATAAGGTTTTTCCATAAATTTGCCATGACGCTGCAGAGAATAATGATTTCTATTTATACCACGAATTGGTAAAGTGAAAAGTATTATTTTTGCAAAAGAAGAATTTTAAAAAAATTTATTTAAAATGAAATAAATCGTAAATTAGGAGTGCGGCTATCATTTAGTACGGGACTGTAGGTATTGCAGGGAATTAAGGCAAACAACACATGCTAATGACGTATTTGTACACGCTCGCAGCTGACGTAATGGTACAAAATTCAAAACAATTATATGCAATGATGTTAAGGTATACTCTTTGACAAAAGAACCTCAATAATGCTCAAACTTAAAAATTTTATAAATTACGGTCGAATTTCGACCACTGGGCGACCACTAGTTTAAAAAAAAAATCGCCATGCTATTAAAATTATTAGTGTGTGCGAGAAATATTTTTCATCGTACACAATATTTATGCAGATGTGTTAGTTGAAATGATCTCGATTTGATACTTTTTAACCATAAAGCCTGAATTCCATAGTGAATAATAGTTTGTCAGTCAAAATAAAGTGAGTAAAAAATATATAATCGGTAGTTGTGTGAATGAAACACAAACCGAAGTCAGTCAAAATTATATCTACAAAAAATGTGTGTCTGTATTAGTGGATCGCCATAATTATGGTTGAAAAGCAAAACCTTCTACAATTCTCTTTAGAAAGCCCAATGTATTGTATACTATTGCTGTAAAAATACCTCAATGTGAGATTGTATTAGCGATACGTCACCATGTATAGTGAAAATAATATCTCAGCGAAACTCATTTTTTCATCGTTGTGCGCAGCCAACAGTGAAGTAGTTAAAAAAAATTAAAAATTCAGAGAAGGGTCGGCTGAGTAATATTTTTAAAAACAAAAAAAATTATAAATACAGATATGTGAAATTTGATTCCATTACATAATGTAATTTATATTGGAAAATATTAAAAATTCTCATTATTTTATAGGTAAATCCTAAAATAACATGTGAAACTAAAAAATATAAAAAATATTAACAACACCACTGGATATGTAACGTTATACGCATTTAAGGTACGAACTAGGCATATTTAGAAAGAAATGTCATTTCTCGGGTTAAAGCAAAACAATAAAAAAACTCGATTTTAAATTTCAATTTGTTCGAGGCAAGCTAATGACATTAAAATTATCTTAAATGTTATCAAAAGTTCTAGTTCTAGTGTGTTATCTAAATTAAAATTACATTAATTATTGTGAATAAATTTGAGGAAAGACATAATTCAAAATAGATAAATTCTAACCTCAAAATGTAAACAAATTAGCCTAAATACATCGCTGTGTTTATGCCATTTGTTTTGATGCGCGAGAGCTGTCAGAATTTCGCTGAGATATTATTTTCACTATACATATACGGTTGTGAATACAGTGTAGAAAAAATATAAACAATCGCATACTACGAAACTGAAAGAGAGTAAAATGTATCATAAAAAAACAATAAAAACGAATCTGTCAAATTAGTAAATCACAAAGAAGATTTAAATTACATATTTTATATTTTTATTTAAAATATGAATTTTTATTTATTTTGTATGATGTTACATAATTTATATGAATTGTTCGGAAATAATTTATTCGGAAATATTCCCTTTAAGGCCGGTATTCATGTACAATTAAATTGCGCAATTGACCTTTTTCCTTAAAAAAATTTGACAAGTAAGATCGGCGATCCGTAGGTGGTCCGAACTAAAAATTAATGTTGTAGAAAAATAATTAATGAATTATATTTCGGGAAACAACTTCACAACTCCGTAAAAGCGTTTCTAAAGTTAAATTTAATGTAAAATTTAATTTATTTAGTTAAAACACTGAAAACAAGATTCCAATATTATGCAACACCTACAGATATTTCTGTCGATTCACTATGTTTGACAATTAAGGAAAAAGGTCTATATAATTGTGTGACGTCTGAAATTTTGTTTGTAGATCAAAGCAAAGAATAGAGAGTAAAAATGCTCAAATATCATCGGTGTTGGCAGTATGTGTGATAAATACATGGTGTGGTGTTAGTAGGTAGGTTTGCAAACAATAGAGAGTAAAAAATGCTCAAATTATCGACGTTAGTAGTGTGTGTGACCTATACGTGGTGTGGTGTTAGTGATAAACAAATAAATTTAAATTTTTTTTCTATGATTTTTCGTAGTCACTACTACGCCTTGACGTTGAGGTTTATAATTATGTATCTGCGTATCAGCAAAATGAGCAGACTTTCTAAAGAGAATTTTAGCAGGTTTTGTTGAAAAGTATCAAATCGAGATCATTTCAACTAACACATCAGCATAAATATTGTGTACGATGAAAAATATTTCTCGCACACACTAATATTATATTAATTTGTTGTTTTATCACAAAGAAGGATATAAGAGTAGTTTCTTCCATACATTAAAATGGTATTCGATTCAAAAACAGCTTACTTTATAATATTTATTTGGGTCTTATGAGGAAAAGAGATCATAACATTTATTTAATATATATATATATCTATCCTTTTTCATATTTCTTTAAAGAACAACAAAGCGAAAAAGTACTATTTATTTATGAACCCGGGATCTCCACTATGCAAATTTTCTGATATTTACTATCGTGCTAGCAATTTTTTTCAATGTATGTATGAGCATGCTATACAATTTTTTACTAGCAGCAAATTATCAGACTGATATTTCGTAAAAATTATGATGATAATTATTACGAATGTCATACTTTTTAGGTTATGTTTTTCATTTTCGTAATTATTTTACAAAAACATATAACGATTATCATGATAGTAATATCCCCAGATATGATAGTTCATCGACTAATATTTCTCAATACATTGAAAAAAACACATACAAACATAAATTATCATGATAGTAAATATCAGGAAATTTGCATAGTGGAGATCCCGGGGAATGAACCAAACATTTCAGTATTACGTAGCAACGCGGATTTTTTTTTTTCAATTACTATTGACGATTGGAGCATCACGGATTCCACCTAGTGGAATATTTTTAAACTGAGCTACCTGATAATTGGACGTTCGAAATTGTTGTAAATAATTCCATTTCTGATCTGTAAACACAGTTTTTACTTACCGGATTGCTAATAATTGTAAATAATTGCAATTTTGGACTATACAAACAATTTTTAATTACCGCAATGCTAAATTTTCTTTCGTCGCATTTGTGACAAATGTCATTTTATCAGGTGCATCATTTTAACTAATGTCCTCGAGAGGCGCTTTCTTTACTTTTACAATCGTCAATACTATTATACGGCGATTGTCATTTGAAGGGCCATGTTGTTTGTACAAAAATTAAGGCAGTCCTGATTTGTCTTAAATTTTTTCCCTGTAAACAGAAAAATTTTATTGTTTGATTGCAGTAGTGAAAAATGGTGGTTTTCTTTTCTCATCCTACCTGAAAATGTAGAGAGATTTTCTTCTGCGATTTTTCAATAATTAATTCTAAACATATTGAGGACGCAAATTATCGAATAATATATTCAATTCGAGTGAATTTTAGTTCATAAATATTTAAGTTAAAATGACCGAATTTGCATTAGTTTTTATGGGAAATTAAAAGAAGTAATATTTGCGCCCGTATTACGGGCTTTTTCTTCTAGTATCTTAAAAAAGGGATTTCATTTATACAAAGCTATTATGGCGCATTAAAACCTGGTTTTGGTCGACTTTTTGGATTTTTCATCAAAACCTTCTATGCATATAAACAGATGCACACATACACATGTTTAGAATGTTTATTTTAGTTCTGATTTTGAATGATAATGAATGAAAATGCCTTTTTGTCCTTGAGAAAAATTTAGTTAATTATTTTTTTTTTTCGCTGGCGCTACATCCCATAGAAGGATTTGGCCGCTTCATGCTGAAGTTTCGTAATCATTTTTTTTTAACAGATAATGAATGATTAATTCATTGATGCACCCTTTAAACCAGCCGTGCAGCATGCTAATCACCGTGCCACCGGGGCGGCAGTTAATTATTTGGGATCAATAAAATATTAATTTCTCGAAGGAAGTCAATTTAGAGTTAATTCGTTTTTAAAAATATCCAGCCATTCTCCTTCAATGACAAGTTCAATATGACTGGGTAATATTGATAATAACTTTTACTATTATGCACCAACACTAAAGTATTTTATGAAAAATTCAGTTTTTTCTCTTATAAAACGTATTAAAATATAAATCCAGTGTACAATTTTGTTAATGCTCTCTGTGTTATAAGCGATTAATAGGGCTTGCAAAGTCATTTGTGTTAGTTTTTGATTAACGCTTTTAGAC
Source organism: Tipula helvola (assembly GCA_963556165.1). Classification (NCBI taxonomy): domain Eukaryota; kingdom Metazoa; phylum Arthropoda; class Insecta; order Diptera; family Tipulidae; genus Tipula; species Tipula helvola. The sequence goes on from OY744483.1 coordinate 226,293,177, forward strand.
AAATGTAGAGAATTTATGTTTGGTATATATTAGGCGCACCTAGAGTATACCTTAAATATGTAACATTTGCATTTCTAAATGCGCTGAACGTAAAATAAGTCAAAAAACAAATTTACTACGGTCTACGTGTTTTATTTTATGCCCAGTTTCTCAAAAAAAAAAAAACAATCTTCTATTTGAAATTGTGTTTGTTTTATAATATAAATTCAATGCAAGCGAATTATATTTCCAAGAACTGACTGCCCAATTTCGTCCAACTAAATATTTCCCAATATTACCACCTATAGATATGTCCAATTTCATGCAACTAAATATATGTACATCTCAAATGGGGAACCTATAGAAGATGAGATTGATATAATATTCACGCCTCGTTAAAGATCGATGGCTGTGGTAATATTTTTCTAAAACGTTAACCAAGCTTTGAGGTATTTCACAAAATTTGTCTGATGGAGCTTGGAATGGAATTTTTGTTCATTTATAAAGGTGTCACAAATGCTGATTTCGTTGCCTTTCTTTAACAGTTTTTCTTGACAGCTCCCACAATCAATTTTCTTAAAAATGTAATAACCGGCGTAGTATACTATTGCGTTGTCTTTAATTATGTGTAAATCTGTCTCTTCAACAATTTCGTCGTTCGATGGTTGCCTCATCGGATATGCAATTTTTAAACGGGAAATTTAACACGAGTTTCCTAACAACTATATTTCATTATCGGTCAAGTCGATTTGGTCGTAAGTCGCATTTTATTAGAAAAAAATATAAAGCAAAGCTAAAATTAAGAGTTATAGTCATATTGAACTAAAAAACGAATTAACACTAAATTGACTTCCATAGAGAAATTAATATTTTATTGATCCAAAATAATTAACTAAATTTTTCTCAAGGACAAAAAGGCATTTTCATTCATCATTATTCAAAATCAGAACACAAATATACATTCTAAACATGTATATGTGCGCATCTGTTTATATTCATAGAAGGTTTTGATGAAAAATTCAAAAAGTCGACCAAAACCGGGTTTTAATGCACCATAATTGCTTTGTATAAATAAAATTCCTTTTTTAAGATACTAGAAGAAAAAGTCCGTAATACGGGCTTAAATATTACTTCTTTTAATTTCCCATAAAAACTAATGCAAATTCGGTCAAATAGTACATAACTAAATATTTATGAACTAAAATTCACTCGAATTGAATATATTGGGCCCGATTCTGGAACGATAAAATTCATGTTATGTTATTTTATTTCCCCGCTTCCCATATGAATTTGTATTGAAAAAACAAAAATAACATATCATAACATAAAATTTTGGAAGGCAGAATCGGGCCTATTATTCGATAATTTGCGTCCTCAATATGTTTAGAATTAATTATTGAAAAATAGTAGAAGAAAATCTCTCTACATTTTCAGGTAGGATGAGAAAAGAAAATCACCATTTTTTACTACTGCAATCAAACAATAAAATTTTTCTGTGTACAGGAAAAAAAATTTGAAACAAATCAGGACTGCCTTAATTTTTGTACAAACATGGCCCTTCACATGACAATCGCCGTATAATGGTACTATTCCACTAGAAAAATTCCTAAAATTTTACTCACAGTAAAAAAAAGCGGAAAAGAGCAAAAAGTCCGAAACTCTATGCAATAGACAAAGACCACGTTTTTCTGTTTATTTTTTTTTATAGCAAAATTTTAAGGGGAAATATTGACAGCACACAAAAACATAACCCATAAATATTTAGAAAAAATTAATATTAATATTAATTCGGTTAGTTTTACAGCTCAAAATTATCTAAAAATTAAATATCATTAATACTCATATCAGAATTATAGTTTTTAGTATATTTTTCGTAAACATTAAAAAAATCTCTACCAAAAAAACGTCATGTGTTTTTTATTTTTATTGTTTTATAGCAAACATTTTAAGGGGAAATTTGACATTAAACAACTTCATAACCTATAATTGCTAGAAAATTTAAGTCTTTAGTAATTTAGTATTTATTCGATTTTTTTTTCGTCTCAAAATTATCTAATAAATTAAACATTATTAATACTCATATCAGAATTTCATTTTTTCGAACAATTTCCGTCACAGAATAAAAAATTAAAAAAATCTCTACCATAAAATCGTCATCCTATTAAAATTATTAGTGTATGCGAGAATTATTTTTCATCATATACAAATTTTATGTACGTGGGCTAGTGACACTCCTATAAAAAGTTCTCGATTTGATACTTTTTATAGGAGTGTACACTACCATATATTATAGAGTATATATATACGACATTACGTGGACTAAACGATTTTTTTTTCCTCCCGTATTTTTGACATGATGAAGTTAGCCACACAACAATTTACTATGTAGCTTCGCCATTTTGTACACTAGTCATGTTTCAAACCACTATAAAACCTCCCGTATTTTCAAATGAAGGTCACAAAAATTAGTCCAAATTTTTCCATAGTAAAAGTAGGTTATGGCGTATATATATATACTCTATAATATATGACACTACTACAGACACAAATATTTTTGTACTCAGAAGGTTTTTTGTTTCATTCCCCCATGTACCAAATATATATTTTTTTCTTCCTTTAATTTTACTGGCAGTACATTTTTTCTAGTGGAATACCGCCTTAATAGTATAGTAATTGAAAAAATAAATCCGCGTTGCTACGTTAGACTGAAATGTTTGGTTCATTCATAAATAAATGGTACTTTTTCGCTTTGTTGTTCTTTAAAGAAGTATGAAAAAGGATAGATATATATTAAATAAATGTTATGATCTCTTTTCCTCATAAGACCCAAATAAATATTATAAAGTAAGCTGTTTTTGAATCGAATACCATTTTAGGGTATGGAAGAAACTACTCTTATATCCTTCTCTGTGGTTTTATGACGGAAAATCTTAGAAAAAACCAATTCTGATATGAGTATTAATATGATAATAATTAATTTTTTAGATAATTTTGAGACGTAAAATAATTGAATTAACACATAAAACTTAATTTGTTGGTTAATTGTTGGTTATGTTTTTGTTTGCTGTCAAAACACCAATATACTGATAATTTCAATAGTGCGGCAATTTTATGGGAAAGATTTATTTAATTTTGTATATTAAGACAGAAAATATTGGAAAAACAATAATTCTGGTATGAGTAATAATAATTATTTTTTTAGATAATTTTGAGACTTGAAATAATTAAATTAACACATGCTACTTAATTTGTTAATTAATTCTAGGTAATGTTTTTGTTTGCTGTCAAAACACTAACAAACAATAGTGTGTCATTGTTATGGGAAATATTTTATTAATTTTGTATTTTATGACGGATAATCTTCGAAAAAAATAATTCTGATATAGTCATTAATAATAATTAATTTTTTAGATTATTTTGAAACGTAAAATTAATCGAATTAACACTAATACCTAATTTTGTTTAATAATATTTGGTTATTTTTTTGTTTGCTGTCATAATCTGTCCATCAAATTTTGCTATAAAAAAAAACCATAACAAAACACTTTGTCTTTGTCACTCTGATCGATTATTATTTTTTGTCTTTTTCCAACTTCAAGTCAGCTCAGTCAATTATTCACTATGGAATTCAGGCTTAATTATGGCGATCCACAAATGCAGACACACATTTTTTCTAGATCAAATTTTGACTGACTTCGGTTTGTGTTTCATTCACACAACTCCGATTATATATATTTATCTCACTTTATTTTGACTGACAAACTATTATTCACTGTGGAATTCAGGCTTAAGCAAAGCGGTGGGAAAAAGGGATACAGATAAAATAGAACAGGGCCATTATTTAAAATTTTATTCAATGGAATGGGTTGCTTAAAATAAAACAAAGTTTAAAAAATGTTTTTTTTTAGTTGCAAATACACGGATAGTTATTATTTAGTTCAATTTTTTAATAAAATTATTTTTATTATTAAAAATACTTTTTCTAAAATCGCGTAATTATTTTACACTTTTAGTGCGGACATGGTAAAATTAGTTGTTTACCATTTGTTTACAAATCGTAAGTTGGCTAAAAACGTAAAAACCAACAACAACAAAACTTGTTTTTTTTTATAATTATGACCGATGTGAAGTTTATATTAAATTTGTCCTAAAACTACAAAAACAAAAATTTTGTTTAAATGTATGTGTAAAATGCAAACAATTAGGCGGTTTATAGAAAAGTATATAGGTTCACGAAAACCTACTTCAAAAACCTATCATAAAATAATTCAGTTTTAATTATCCAAACCAAATAAATCTTAAAAGTATTCTTTATAGCAGAGATTTTGATTTTTATAGTCATTGAGCACTCAACTTTGGAGTAATACTAAACACAGTTAGAAGTTTTTCTCATCGGTTTCTTCAATAGTGGAATTAGATAACTGTAATATCTGTTCAATCAGGTCGATTCATGAAGTTCTAATGAATTCTACACCCTCAAATTTGGCCTGGATTGCACCAACCCCTTTTTTCACTCAGCACTCAGCTTTGGAGTAATACTAAACACAGTTAGAAGTTTTTCTCATCGGTTTCTTCAATAGTGGAATTAGATAACGGTAATATCTGTTCAATCAGGTCGATTCATGAAGTTCTAATGAATTCTACACCCTCAAATTTGGCCCGGATTGCACCAACCCCTTTTTTCTCTGAGCACTTAACTTTGGAGTAATACTAAACACAGTTAGAAGTTCTTATCATCGGTTTCTTCAATAGTGGAATTAGATAACTGTAATATCTGTTCAATCAGGTCGATTCATGAAGTTCTAATGAATTCTACACCCTCAAATTTGGCCTGGATTGCACCAACCCCTTTTTTCACTGAGCACTCAGCTTTGGAGTAATACTAAACACAGTTAGAAGTTCTTCTCATCGGTTTCTTCAATAGTGGAATTAGATAACTGTAATATCTGTTCAATCAGGTCGATTCATGAAGTTCTATTGAATTCTACACCCTCAAATTTGGCCTGGATTGCACCAACCCCTTTTTTCTCTGAGCACTCAACTTTGGAGTAATACTAAACACAGTTAGAAGTTTTTCTCATCGGTTTCTTCAATAGTGGAATTAGATAACTGTAATATCTGTTCAATCAGGTCGATTCATGAAGTTCTAATGAATTCTACACCCTCAAATTTGGCCCGGATTGCACCAACCCCTTTTTTCTCTGAGCACTCAACTTTGGAGTAATACTAAACACAGTTAGAAGTGGAATTAGATAACTGTAATATCTGTTCAATCAGGTCGATTCATGAAGTTCTAATGAATTCTTCACCCTCAAATTTGGCCTGGATTGCACCAATCCCTTTTTTCTCTGAGCACTCAACTTTGGAGTAATACTAAACACGGTTAGAACTTTTTCTCACCGGTTTCTTCAATAGTGGAATTAGATAACGGTAATATCTGTTCAATCAGATCGATTCATGAATGTCTAATGAATTCTACACCCTCAAATTTGGCCTGGATTGCACCAACCCCTTTTTCCATTGAGCACTCAACTTTGGAGTAATACTAAACACAGTTAGAAGTTTTTCTCACCGGTTTCTTCAATAGTGGAATTAGATAACAGTAATATCTGTTCAATCAGGCCGATTCATGAAGTTCTAATGAATTCTACACCCTCAAATTTGGCCTGGATTGCACCAACCCTATATTTCATTAAGCACTCAACTCAAATCCAAAGAACTCCAATCACGACTGGACTTTGCTAAATGGACCAAGGTCAGACATATTATTTACTCGGGTCACTCTGCACCCCGGCCCGTTGCTGTCGTTTAGCGTTACCCGAGCGCAGCACCTAGGTTATTGTCAGATGTTCCGTTTTACCAGTCGTGGACCTAACTAGAGAATATTGGACTCACAATTTCACAAAAATTTCATCTTTTGCTTTTCTAAGATATAGGATTGGAATGTACTACAAGGAGTACTTCGAACAGAAAATTCCATCGTCAGGGAATCCGATGAGAAAAACCTTAAACTGTGTTTAGTATATACATAACTCCAAATTTGAGTACTCAATGAAATATAGGATTGATGGAATCAAAGCCAAATTTGAGGGTTTATAATTTATTAGAACTTTATGAATCGGCCTGATTGAACAGATATTACCGTTATCTAATTCCACTGTTTTCTACTGTTGAAGAAACCGATGAAAAAAATCTCTAACTGTGATCTCTAAAGTAGTACTCCAAGTTTGTTTGTTCAATGTTATATGGGAGTTGGTGTAATCCAGGCCAAATTGAGAATAGAATTCATTAGAACTTCATGAAACGGCCTGATTGAAAAGATATTACCTTTAGATATTCCCATTATCAAAGAAACCGATGAGAAAAACCTGGAACTGTGTTCATTATTAGGCCTGTATTACATTATCACTATTCTACGTCGTAGAATAATAACAACATTTAAGTACTTAAAACTACGACAACAGAAATGATACAAATCATTTTTCTATATTACACTATGAATCATTTTGTTCACGATAGTTACCAAAGAATGGATTCCTTTAGGATTCGTTGATAAATTTGTAATCGCTTGTTGCGATTTTTGTAATTTGCATGAAGTGTATTAAATAATATTTCATTGTTGTCGTATTCCGAAATTAAGATTTTGGTTCTTTTCATGCTCCAATCGTTTTTTTCGTATTCTGTCATTTTTATGAGCTGTCAGAGAGATATTGCAATAGTTAGCTTCATGAAGCTAACTACGATCGTAGAAATAATACAACTCAGAAATGTGGCAACATATCCATATTACACTAGCGTAGAAGTATATTTATCCATTTCTACGTCGTAGAATAGTGATAAAAGGCGCATTTTATTTGACCATTTGCAAAAAAATTGCTTGTATCCAATACCATTTGGGTATTCGTGAATGTGTACTTGGTTTTCAAAAATCCAATAGTATTTTTTAGCAGGGACGCGATTCCGAAATGAATACCAATTTTAAATTTGGCAAATAAAATAGGCCTAATGTAATACAGGCCTTACTCCAAAATTGAGTGCTCAATGAAATATTGGATTAGAAGCTTAATTGTAGAATTTATTAAAACTTCATGAAATGGTTGCTCGGACAGATGATACCGTTATTTGGTCCTAGTTTAAAGAAAACTAATAACAAAAATCCGGAAATGTGTTTAGAATTTTTCTAAAATTCTACCCCTATAGAATATTGAATTTAGATAAAGCGAACTCAATATAAATATGTAGGTATTCATTATTTGTATAATTGTAGAATAAAATCACCTAAATGTCTGCAATTCACTAATACAGTCACATTTTTTTGTATTTGGAAAGATTTAGTATAAACTTCACACCACTATATAGACGTGTGAAGTTTTTCCTAAAATAATACTAAACGCCATTTTTTTTTATTTAGGAGAAATTTAGGATACATTTTACATGCATTAATTATGTAATAAATTTAAATTAAAAGTGCACTTTTCTTATCACAAATTACAATGTTTATATCACAATTTTAATTTCGTTTTATGTAAACCAGAATAAAACTTATCGATATAATGAAATTTCCGGTAATTTGTTACGAGTATTGTTACGACATTTTCTGATTAAACACTTCATTTTTCATAAATTTTTTCTAATAGTTCTCCACAAATACATATGTATACACTTTTTGTAAATGTTTTGTTTTGTTTGATAATTTATAATTTTTGCGAAACTGCGCAAAACCACAATAAAAACTAAATGGTTTGTTTACAAAAAAGAGAGAGCATAAAACATCCCAGTAAATAACGTGATTCTTCAACGTTTACTGATTATGTTTATTTAGTTTACTTTATAAGAACGATGTCCTAAGGTAGTTCTGTGTAAGTAAACGTTAACTAGAAACGTGGATTTATTGTTGATTCTGTAACGTAGATATAACAATTAGATATAAATGGTACCATTACGTTAATTTAGAATGAAGAGTACTGTGCCGATGAACACGTTAATTCATCGTATGGAAGTAACGTTGTTATCATATACATATTAAACGTAAATTTTACGTTTCTAAAATAACGTTAATTTAACAATGAGGAAGTATTGTGGCCTTTTAATGTTAGTTCCACTTAATTCCGTGAACTAAAATTTTTCTTTATTGAAACACAAATCGTTAATAAAAAAAATTATATTTCAAAAAAATTATCACAAATTAGTTTATTATAAATTCATAAAAAAATTATATTAAATTAAAAACTAATACTTCGGCAATGGAATACATTCTCTACCAAAAATTGAAAATCGCTTAAGTGCATTTTATACCTTGTTAATTGGATGAGGGTTTTTTGTTGTTTAAATTTCCTCATTCTAGTTGTGTACATCTGTGCCCTAATGGATTTTATGTAGGAATTGTAATCATTAATTATGTCTCCCTTGCAAGCTTCTGAAATAAAAAAAATATTAGTCTAAGGTTGGTTAATTTTCGTTAATACTTGCCCATACTAAATAAGGCCATGTTTTACGCTTTAAAATCGGCGAATTTTTTGCGTTTGTGGGATCCGTCCCAATTATATGCTGGCAATAGCTCATCGCTGAATATTCTGGCTAATCCAAAAGAATTAGGGCAGGCATTTGAAACTGGTTTAAAATTGTTTATATGTAAGTTTAATCTGTTAAAAAAAATATAATGGTTTTTACTTTAAGAAAATGAACAAAAAGCGTTGTGCGTAATTTAAATCTTCATTTATTTTACTATCTAATTCGGTAAAATCAGATGTAAGTGGCAATATGATTTGATTGTCTAAATTCTCGTTGTATTGAAGTTTTTCTATAATAACTTGTATGCCGTCATTTATATCGTTTAAAACTTTTGTTATGTTGTCTACGGCTACCTCCAGTTTCGCAATCCTGTTAATTGAACCTCCAAAAATTTCGGATTGTGAATTATTTAAACCCAATTCGCTGAACTCCGAGTGTCGCACTGGCGGAGCTATTGTTTCTGTATCGGTTTGTACCAAGAGACAAAATTAAAAAATAAATTGTAAGTGTATATACAATATACATTGTACGTAACAATACATATTTATATAATATGTTGTAGACGCATACCATATATACATAATTTCAAAGTTAGAGTCTGAGTTTAATTCCGCTTCGTTAATGGTGGTTTTAAACTTTTTAATGTTCTGGGGATCCAAATCTGCTCTGTCATCTTCTTCGCTGTAAATTTCTATAAATAAATACATGTAAACAAAAAATTTTTAAGCAAATACGTCGCCAAAGTAGGAAATTAATCTCTCTTACCAGCTGATTCCATCAAATTTTTAATATTATTGTTTGCTGTTATTGGCCTTTTTTTTAATTTTACGGGAGAGTAGATTTTGTGACTGTGTATTCAAGTATTGTTTATCTGTAACTAATAAATATTAGAATATTAATAAACACATATTAAAGTTAATGAATAGAATTTATCTTATTACTTTCATCATTTATGTTGTTGGTCATACCGGTTCTAGTACTTAAAGATGGCCTGTTATTGCCATTCGAGCATAACGGTATTTCAAAATTATTATCTTTACTTTCATCTATATAATAAGACGAGTCCGTTTCAATAATTTCTGTGCATTTCTTTCAATGTCCGATTTTTTTCGTGTTTTTCATTTTATTTGCTACTTAACGCCTAAAATGACGTTTAGAATTGTTTGTTTCCCATTTAAAATATATACAATCATATGATTGTTTTAAAATAAACCCACCTATTACGTGTAATTAATTGTATACAATTGTACCTATAGGTACATATATTTTCACTTTCACTAATTTTTGATAACTAAAAAACCTTTTTAAACTAAAATATTGATGCTGAACTTATAAAATACACGTGCTTATAACAAATGAAAAAACTAACTGTACAAAATTTAAGTATTTTTATCTGAATAAAAATTTTTATTCACAGAACTACAATATATGTACGTAGTAGAATCACGTTATTTATACGTAACTTCCACATATCTTTGGTTATTGGGAAAAGTAAAGACCAAAAAAATAAAGATTTCTCTTTCTTACATTCATACCGTATATAACGTTAAAATCAAGTTTAAAATTATTTTAGATTTCCACGTTATCCAATTTTTTACTGGGATAATAGATATATAATCCTCTCTCTCCAACTGCTTACATGAAAAAGACAAAATTTCCTATGTGAATTTGTTGTTGTGTGCATTTATTTCAGGGGCCCTATTCTCGAATTCCACATCCATTTTCCACATGTGGACATCTGTCAAAAATCATAATTGTATGTATGTATAATGTATATTACACAATGTATACAGAAAAAAGTGGTAGTACATTCCCGTGTCTCATTTTCGTCTTTCTTTGCGCATCACGTCACGTGAAGACAAAAAAGCAGACATTTATATGAAGTTTTTTGATTAATTGACGAATGCAAAATTTTAAAAAGCGCCTTAAGCGGACAAAAGTAAAATATGTGATAGGCTGTAACAAAAATTTGCTATATGAAGTTATATGGAAATATTGTCTATTTAAATTACATTTTTATTTATGAAAATTGTAATGATTGGAAAATTGAATTAATGCCATATGTAGTTTAAAGTGTGATTTTTGTATATCTGATTTATTTGTGACATTCTTATCATTCTAAATATGAGGAACTTGTACTTAAAAATTGCAGAAATTTCAAAATAAACTAGTGTTACCAAAAACATAAATATTTTAAAAATATTAAATTTTAGATTATATTAATAAGTCAAAGCGTAGCAACTGTGGTCTAATAAACATCCAAAACTGTTTAGTGGCCGAAATATATATTTATAGTGAGTTTAACATTAAATTTCTGCAATTTTAAAGTACAATTTTCTAATATTTAAAATGAATAAAATGTCCCAAATGAATCAGATATACTAAAATCACAATTTAAACTTCATATGGGATTAATTTAATTTTTAAATCATTACAATTTTCATAAATAAAAATGTAATTTAAATAGACAATATTTCCATATAACTTCATATAGCAAATTTTTGTTACAGCCTATCACATACTTCACTATTGCCCGCTGGGGGCACCGTTGCAATCGTCAATTTTTTAAATAAATCAAGAATAATCGTATTTTTTTGAACAAACCGTATTTATAATTGATAATGATAGTTTACCGAGACCCTTTTTATGCTTTATATTTTTTTTATGGTCCAAATATTTGAGAAATAATTCTTTCGAGTGTATAATGTCTAAGATAAATGGAAAAAAGGGTAAACAAAATTATGAATACATAACATAAAACAATTAAATTATTAAATGTTTTTGGTCATTTACGTACCAATTATTAAAACTTTTATTTTTTTACGTTATGTACTCAAATTGTTGCCATATATTTTCGTTTGGCTTCAAATTATTGTTATCCAAGTACATATTCAGATATTATGTCCATATTCAACGTTAAATATAAATGGAAAAATATATGAAACAAATTCTATTTACAAATTATTAAACGCCAAGAAAATATAAATTTGAAAAAAATGAAATTAAATAAAACTATAAATTAAAATTAAATCTCTGGCATATTTCATTTATTGTCTTATGTTTTCGCTACAACTAAATCAAAACACCCATTCACTGTTTAGTGTTCTTATTAGAAGTACAATTGATAGTTTTGTTGCAATAGGAATTATTCAAATTTAGTATATTTAAAATCGAACACTCTCAAATTTTTGAATTAAATAATTAAAATCAAATCGTTCTCTGCATTAAACATAAAAATTATACTCATAAATTTCAAAACTTGTTATGCAATGTGCTCAAACAGTCTGCTCTAGACACGAATATTAAAACATGCCTCTTTTCGCGATTTAATTCCGAAAGTATTGCAGTATATAACTAAAATCAAAATTGAAATGTTTAATTTTAACATAAAGTCGAAAAATAATTAATGGCAAAAATAAAAAAAAAATCATTTATTTTCCATTTATTTAAAAAATTAATAAAAATATCACTAAACTCCATATAAATATCAGCATTTTTGTCTTCACGTGACGTCAAATTGTGAAAAAAGGATAGCAACAGCATGCGCAATATTATAACTTATTTTCTGTATATCATGTATATTACACATGCAACCAAATACCCTATATGGGGAATTTTTTTCACCTGCTAATACCCATTCGGAAATATTCCCTTAGGCTGGCGACACACCACATTAGTCAAAACGTTTTTGCTTTGAATAGGCAAGACGATTTGCCTAAACATAGACCACATACAATCAAACAAATTGTTTTTAGTCAAATTGTCTCGTGTTGCTTTATAGGTTGGTGTGAATTGGTTTGATAAAATGAATACAAAATGTTGCCAGCAAAATAAGAAAAAATGTTTCCCCATCAACAAAATACGATTAAAAAAAATATTAAATAAATTAAACAATTTTAATTAAAAAAAATCCACCCTTATACCGTTTTCCAGTTACACCAAAAAAAAAAACCGGGGCGAAAACGGGGCGACAGCAGCTGTCATTCGTCGCCCGGTAAAATTTTTCGGGGCGATTACTAACAATTAAATTTCAAACGTCATTTAAATAAAAACTAAATATAATTAAATAAATTAACACGAAAAAAATCTTTCATTGCAAAATTAGCGTAGAATTGTTAAAATAATTTGACAATTAATACGTAAACACATGCAAAAAACAAAAAATTACGGAAACCGCATTTTTTGCTGTTCCAGTTGAAACGTCAAAACACTAACCCGGTTTTGCCCCGGTTTCGCCCCGGATTTTTATTTTTGTGTAACTGGAAAACGGTATTAGTACCGAAAAAATGCCATTATTCCATTTATTTTTATGAATTTTGACAGATGTCCACATGTGGAAAATGCATGTGGAATTCGAGAATAGGGCCGCAGGTCTATCTTTTGGTATGTTTATGGAAAAGCTATTAAAAACAATTAATGAAAAATGAAGTGTTTAATCAGAAAATTTTGTAACATTAACATTACTAGCAACAAATTACTGGGAATTTCATTTCATCGAGAAGTTTTATTCTGGGTGGTCATTTTGTGGTGCTTTATCACACTTTTATATCACAAGTGGAGACTTTTTTGTGTGATATAAAAAATTGGAGAAAGTCTACAAGTACAACCCTGCAAAATGAATCTTAAGGGGAAAATAATGAATTTTAAAGGGAAAATAATGAATAATAGTGATAAGTTCATAACCTCAAATGTGATTATAAGAAAATTTTATATGAAGTGCTAGTTGAGGTGGTGATAAAATTGAATTCAAAAGTAAATATGGTAATTATTGAAATAAAATGTATTTTAATTTAATAAATTCCAATATAACATGTTTTTAATGTTTGCGTTTATCGTAAAAAAATACAAGAATACGGGGTCAGTGTGTTTTGTTTTAATTTTTTATTGAAGTGTAAATTATGGTCGGTATTTAAACATGAAATTTTAATAAACTAAAGGGTTTTCTAGTTAAGTTACGTTAAAAAAATAATAATTACTCTTTTATTAATCAACATTTATTTTTGCACTGCGTGTCATGGTAATTTTCATTCATTTTTTTAAAATTTTAATTTTGTTGTTTTTGATCAAACTCCATATACTTTAATAAAAAGCAACAAAATTAAAGTTTTAAAAAAATGAATGAAAATTACCAATACACGAAGTACAAAAAAAATTGTTGATTAATAAATTACTAATTATTATATTTTTAACGTAACATAACTAGAAAACCCTTTAGTTTATTCAAATTTGATGTTTAAACACCGACCATTATTGAAACCGAATTGTTCTTTTACCATTTAATTTATTACACAAATCTTAGATACTTGTTGATTTTTATATCTCGTTTTTCTTGTAAATTTAACAGTGACCCATTTATTTTATTTCAAAAATATATAAATGATTATTTTGTTAATAGATCTTATTTATTTATAATTCGCGTCAATGTAAATTTCATCCATATTTTTGAAATTTTATTCGGGTTGTTTTTAACCAACCTCCATATTAAAAAAATTTAAACAACAAAATCAAAATAAACTATTTCTTGCATTTGTAGAAGTAAGACGGAAAGAAAATGTTGTGGTCTTTTTCATTCAAATAATATATGTTGTTCATCCATGATGACACCGCAGTAAGTTACGACAATTTCTTTTTATCAAAGTATTACCACAGAATATCCAGAAGCGACATAACGCGGTTTTTATATGGAAAAAATTGGACTCATTTTTTTGACCTTGGTTTATAGAAGGTAAGATTTTCGGTGTTAAATTATCGTTCAGTGGCTGAAAATTCAAAATTAACATGTAAACTATAAGGTAAGAGCAACAATTTCTTGGTCCACGTAATGTCGGTTCTGGTTGTTTATTATTCTGTGGTATTACCAAATGTGATATTTCACCACAAAATGACAACACTGCAAAATACATTTTAAGGGGAAAATGATGAATCAAAGTGATGAATTGATGTTTCTACATAACCTCAAATGAAAGTTTATGAACATAATGAAATTTATGTGTGATAAACCAATACTCAACAGCAAATGTGATTAGTGTTTAAATAAAATGCCAATTAAATGCATTTTTATTTCATTATAATAAATAATTATTCTTTTTTTCATCAATAATTTTGTTTTGCATTTCACATCATGGTAATTTTCATTCATTTTTTAAAAATTTAATTTTGTTGTTTTTGATCAAACTCAATATACTTTAATAAAAAACAACGAAATTAAAGTTTTAAAAAAATGAATGAAAATTACCATGATATGAAATGCAAAATAAAATTATTGATTAAAAAAAGAATAATTATTATTTTTTTAACATAACATCACTAGAAAAGCTTTAAATTTACAAGAATTTAATGGTTAAACACAGACCATTATTTGCATTTTGTGAAGTTATGTTGATGGTTTATGTAGACTTTTTTGTTCAAGAATTTCTTTTTTTTGTCCATTTCTATTAGGGGGATCATTGTTTTTGTGAAATTTGTTATTTCAGGCAATTAGAATGGCTCTTTTAACATAAAATTAACTACAAAAAACTTAAATAATTGTTGATTTTATATTTCGTTTTTCTTGTAAATTTAACAATACCTAATTTATTTTTTTTCAAAAATATTTAAATTATTATTTTGTTAATAAATATCATTTATTTATACTTCGCGTCATTGTAAATTTCATTCATTTTTTGTAATTTTAAAAATTTTTTTAAATTAAACATTGATATGATATAAACATTGTGATTTGT
Source organism: Tipula helvola (assembly GCA_963556165.1). Taxonomy (NCBI): domain Eukaryota; kingdom Metazoa; phylum Arthropoda; class Insecta; order Diptera; family Tipulidae; genus Tipula; species Tipula helvola. Next base: position 226,308,389 of record OY744483.1, read on the forward strand.
GATAAAAAAAGTGCACCTTTAATTTAAATTTATTACATTACTAGCTGAGTTACCCGGCGTTGCACGGGAGGTATATAATTCAAATACCTTGATTGTTATGCAAGAATTCTCTCTTTACATCGCTGTAGTTGCAATCACATATGAAAAGAAAATTATAAGTAGCTGTATTCAGTAACGGGTGCCTCCGTCAATGCATCCAGGCGAAATTTTGTAATGATATTATTGGACATCCTGTTTGTGAGGATAGTTAATTAATTTTGGTTTGGTATTTGTTACCAATTGCCAAATAAATTATACTCCATTTTTACAAACCTTCAACCAGATCAAAGTGAATAATAAATATAAAGATATTTTAGTTAATAATTTTTATTATAAAGCCTTTTGATAAACAATATTTTTGGTTTTTCCATTTGGTGTGTAAATAAATACATTTTTTGGCGTTCCCACTCTGGAGCAAGCAACATACAGTTGGCTATGTGAAAAGCATAAATTTTCCAAAATAACACCAGCTATTTTCAATGATTGCCCCTGGGCTTTGTTGATTGTCATTGCAAAAGCAAGGCGTAATGGGAATTGTAGTCGCTTGAATTCAAACGGCAAATCAGTGGGAATCATAGGAATGCGCGGAATTAGCACATCTTCTCCTTTACTTTTACCGGTAATAATCGTTGCTTCAATCACATTCGGCATCAATTTCTTCACACAAAGCCGTGTTCCGTTGCACAATTTCGGTGGATCTAAATTTCGGAGCAGTATTATTGGTGAACCCTCTTTTAAAAATAGTATGTGTGGTGGAATACCAGGTGGCTCCAAAGAATTAAGAAACTCTATTGGATAATTGACGGATTGATCCACATCAGTAACCGTGTCGATAGATTTGTATTTCATTAGTGGCCCGGGTAGTTGCCATTGAATTTCATTATTTAATTTATTAACGCCGTCATTTTTGGGAGCTAGGAGTGCACGTTCGCACAGCCAATCATGATTTTTGAAGTTATTTGGCAGATTTGGGAATACTTTCATTACCACGTCCTGTATTGATGGCAGCATTTGACAAAAATTAGGCGGGAATGATATCTCACATGTTACAGGGTCATTTGGCAATTTCCATTACCCATGTCCAAAAACTGCCTGGCAAATGTTTTAGCTGTACCATCGTGATGTAAATTCACACGCATGTTTGTAGATAGTGTGATTTTCGTAAAGTGTTTCCAAAGATGAGACGCCTTCAGGCAGGCATTAAGTTCATCAGCGGGTGTTGATCGTGGAATGACTGGCAAAGTTTGACGAAAATCACCTGCTAGTAGTGTTAGAGCTCCTCCCATTGGTCGGTTATTTTGTCGTAAATCGCGCAAAGTACGATCAACCGCTTCAAATGCTTTTGTGTGCCATGGTACATTCATCCCAAATAATGATTTTACATGTTTTTAATAACGTGGCAATTCCCGAATTTCGTGTTATATTACAAGAACAATTATCCGCTTGATTCAAATTCAATGGTAGTTTAAACGTTGAATGTACTGTGCGTCCTCCATCGAGTAAAGTGGACGCAATTCCAGATGATACAACAGCGAGGCCAATTGTATTCTGTTGTCTTACTTCAGCAAGTATCAAATTAAGAAGGAATGTTTTTCCAATGCCTTAGGGTGCATCAAGAAAAATAATTCCTCCGTTACCGTTTACTATGTATTGCATCACTTTAGTGTATGCCTGTCTTTGATCATCCACTAAGAGACTTTTTTAAGTCTCAGCGAAAACTCGTAACTGACCAACGTCGTAATTATGTTCTCGTAATAGATCTCTATCACGAGCAATGTTTCCATGGCGTGTCGGTGCTGGCAAGTCAAGTTAGGAAATTACTTTGTTATTAATGTATAAGCATGGATCCTCGTGTAATATAAGTACTTCATTAAATATGTTTGCTGAAAACTGTATTTCCATATCGGGATTTGTTCTACGTGCTTGCCAAAGTATATCTTCACTAAGGCTTTCTTTGTGCTTTTCCCAAAGACCTTTAGGATCGGAAGGTGTGCATGTTGTTAATATGATTGCAAAGAGCTTGCGTATTTGTGCTGGACGACACATAAGACATGCTTCGGTTAGTGTTCTATCCCAGTGTTCATCATTTTCAAGTAAGCCCAGTTTAAGACATGCCTCTCTGTAGGTTTGACATAATTCGCCATTTACAGTTCTCAGTGCTTGAAAAGACGTTGGTCCTCTTACTTCATGAAGCGTCCCAAGGCATCAGAACCACGTATTCCAGGTTACTACCGAATAATTGTGCCTTCCTTTCTTCTGAAAAACTGCTTCTTCGACGTGGTCCATGTATAATATTTTGGAACTTCATGATACAGCAACGTTTTTACGAATGAATCTGTTCCGCACAATTGAAAAAAGGCTGTTAATGTCGTATTCGTTGGTTGCGCAGCTCTCTGTAACAGATGTTCTTCCGTAAAGTAAATTCGTTGTCCATTTTCTAAGTGTACACTAAGATGTACAACTGTTGGATAACGCTCGTGAATATTAAAACTCAGAATTCGCCAGACAGCTTCATTACTCGTGTGACACAAGTCGTGTTTCGCGCTGTTTAGTTGTTTCATTAGCTCTAGAAGAAGATGTACTGCTTCGAACGTTTGCACGTCGTGTTTCACACTGTTCAGTTGTTTCATTAGCTCTAGAAGAAGACATCCTGCTTCGAACGTTTGCAAGTCGTGTTTCGCGCTGTTCGCTTGATTCAGCCACCCTTGTGGCTCTAATCTTCTTCGACTTTGCAGTTACCTGCCCAATTGATCTTTTTTTCGGTGGCATTTTTAAGCAAAAATGAAACGTGTAGCTAATTAACCAGGAATGACGGGCATTCAAAACAGTAATTAGTATTAATTTATCAAAACGATTTTAATGTTCCCTTCGATACGTTTCACCGCGAACTGTGTTTGAAAATGTCTTTACAGAATTTTTTTTAAGCAAAATCAAATGTTGTCTACAATCAAAAAGTAATCATAGATTAACACGTTTATAAACTGAAAACTTAAATCTAATAAGAATGTATATTCACTTGAAATAATATTTAATACCTGGAAAATAATCACTAACAATTATTTTATTGCAATATAGCTAACCAATCGAGAACAACGGCATCCGAAACACAAATTAATATTAATTTATTCAAAACGATTAAAACTACGTCCACTTCGATACGTTTTACCGCGAACTGTGGTTGAAAATGACATTTCGAAAAACAAAAGAAGTTTTTTCAAACTAAGGCAATTTTACACGTACAATAATTTGAATCCAAGGATGTTTCTTGTAGAAGATGCTATTTTCAAATATAAAACGCTAGTACTTTTCAAAGTAAATCAGTTTATACGTACAATATTTTTTAGTACATTTCCTAGAATTGATTTTATGAAACAATCATTGATTATTTAAGTAATAAACTAAATAAAGTAATAATCTATTGGCGTTTAGTATGAAACTACTATTTTCATTAAAAGCCGCCGGTTGCAATAGTGGATTAAAATGGAATGTTAATTATTTCTGAAGTTATGTGGAAATTAGAACTCGCTGACTATGGTACATTTCAAAACAGGATATGATAAATAGGATATCACTAAACAGTACATGTCAAACCAGTAAAAACGGATTATTAGTATGGATAATATAAGTGTTCATAGATTTGTCTTCAGTTAAAGTGATGAAAGATTGTCTTAAATTTAAATTAATAAAATTAATTTGAATAATTAAATCAATTATAGTAGAGGTATGATTTGTGTATAATAATCGCACGCTAGATATCCTTTTTGGTGTATAAATTTGCGGCTAAGGCGCTATTTCGGAACATTTAAATAATTGTATCTATACATGTAATAATGAATTCTTGATCCAGGGCAGACTTCCGGATTGGAGCATGTCACTAATTTCATATAACCTCTTTCCTAAAGTCATTCCCGTCAAAAAAATCTTAAAAAAATTGAAATTTGAGAAAAAATTTGTACCACAGCCCCTAGACCCCGGGGTCCAGCCCCTTCAAAAGTATCGTCGGCTTGGTCCTGAACATGCAACATATACATGGTAAAAATTTCATGGCGATGGGTAAAGCGACTAAGGCGTTATTTCAGAACAATCAAATAATTGTATCTTTACATGTAAAAATGAATTTTTGATCCAGGGGCGGACCCCCCGAATTCGAACATGTCTCTTATTTCATATAACCCCTTTCCAAAACTCATTCTCGTAAAAAAATTTAAATTTTTGAAAAAATTTGTACCATGGCCCCTACACCCCGGGGTCCAGCCCCTTTCACAATATCGTAAGATAGGTCCTGAACATGCAACATTTGCATGGTAAACATTTCATGGCGATCGGTTGAGCGACTGAGAAGTAATTTTGAAATAATCAAATATTTGTATCTATACATGTAAAAATGAATTTTTGATCCAGGGCTGGGCCCCTCGGATTCGAACATGTCAGTAATTTCATATAACCAGCCCCATAAACTCATTTTCGTGGAAAAATTTAAAGAAAATTAAAATTTTCGAAAAAATTTGTACCGCAGCCCCTAGACCCCGGGGTCCAACCCCTTCCAAAATATTGTAAGGTTGGTTCTGGATATGCAACTTGTACATGGTAAAAATTTCATAGCGATTGGTTGAGCGGCTGAGACGCCCATTCGGAACAAACAAACAGGAATTCATTTTTATATATATAGATTATAAAAAAACTAATTTTGTTGTTGTTGGATTATTTGGAAAGTTACGATTTGTAAACAAATGATAAACAACTATTTTTACCAGGTCCGCACTAAAAGTGTAAAATAATTACGCGTTTTTAGAAAAGTTATTTTTAGTAATAAAATTAATTTTATTAAAAAATTGAACTAAATAATAACTATACGTGTATTTGCAACTAAAATAAAAACATTTTTTAAACTTTAATTGTTTTATTTTAAGCAACCCATTACATTGAATAAAATTTGAAATATGGCCTGTTCTATTTTATCTGTATCCCTTTTTTCCACCGCTTTGCTTACATAACATTACACTTGACGTTTGTTTATTTCTGCTCTATAGGAGGAATTTTTACTTCGAGTATTTGCTGTATGGTGCGTCGTTGTCCTGGGACAAAATCTCAAATGTCAAACATTTACATAGGAATTCCTATGTAACACAAGTGTAAATAAATTGTTATTTATGAATAATATTTCTTGATTTATTGGAATTTTATAAGAGGTTTTTATTTATAAAGTGTTAATGAATACATTTTAACTTTAATTGGAAGATATTTTTCTATTTTATTTAAAAGGAGGATTTTTCAATTAGTAAGAGAGTTCGCATATAGATGGTGGGCCTGGGATTTAGTATTAAAAAAATTAAGTAAATATTAATAGAACTAATTTGAAATACTACAGATACAAACGTCTCATCACAAAACTAATAAATTATCTTTATAAAATAACAATATTCGTATCTTGACATGTTTTACTTAGAAATACACCTCTAAATTTATTTTAAACAAAATAGAAAAATATCTTCCAATTAAAGTTAAAATGTATTCTTTAACACTTTATAAATAAAAACCTCTTATAAAATTCCAATAAATCAAGAAATATCATTCATAAATAACAATTTATTTACACTTGTGTTACATAGGAATTCCTATGTAAATGTTTGACATTTGAGATTTTGTCCCAGGACAACGACGCACCATACAGCAAACACTCTAAGTAAAAATTCCTCCTATAGAGCGAGTTTTTATTTCGAGTGTCTGCTGCATGGTGCGTCGTTGTCCTGGGATAAAACTGCAAATGTCAAACATTTACATAGGAATTCCTATGCAACACAAGCCCAAATAAATTGTTATTTATGAATGATATTTCTTGATTTATTGGAATTTTGTAAGAGGTATTTATTTATAAAGTGTTAATGAATACATTTTAACTTTCATTGGAAGATATTTTTCTATTTTATTTAAAATAAATTTAGAGGTGTATTTCTAAGTAAAACATGTCAAGATACGAATATTGTTCTTTTATAAAGATAATTTATTAGTTTTTGTGATGAGACCTTTGTATCTGCATTTTTTCAAATTAGTCCTATTAATATTTATTTAATTTGTTTAATACTAAATCCCAGACACACCATCTATATGCGAACTCTTACTAATTGAAAAATCCTCCTATACCTTTTAATGTCGAGTTCGATTGGGCTTGTTAAAAATAATCAAGTTTCTGATGCCCAATCGTACGCACCAGCAGCATGACTTATCTGATTGTTGTATTGGTGAATATATGTGAATATTTTTTTTGAGGTTATGTTAACCGTCAGTAAATTTTTAGTTTGATTATTCACAAAATTACACAGATTTTGTCACAAAAATTATTTTAATAACACAACTTATTTATTAATAACAAACTGGTAAAAATTAAGAAGTGATTAAAAATTACGAAATTTTTGACGTCTAGAATTGTCACAATTGTGATTGACATTTCTTTTTTGTTGGTATTGGTTAAATCTTTCAAAAAATCATGATTTTTCAAAATTGATTATAATCAAAAAATAAATGATTATTTCTGCCCAATCGTACACGCGAAATGATTATAATCATTTTTTTTGACAGTACCCTTCAAACATAGCGTAACATAAACGTAACATTTACGAAGGCTTCCTAATACTAAACTCTTCGTAAACGTAACGTATTTGTGTAATAGAAATGATACGTAATCGAAACATTTGTCACAAGAGAAATGAAACAAATAAATTTACATTTTTTATTCGCTTAGGCGTAACATAATTGAACAGTTTCTGTGTAACTTTTACGAATAGCAATTAGGTAACATATTTAATACTCATTTGCGATTCGTAAAAGTTACAGCAAAACAGTTCAATTCTGTTACACCCAAGCGTTGATATAAATGAATAGTAGCCTGCACGTTCAAAAATTATTTTTTTTTAAATTAAAAGGCAAACATGATTTAGTTATACATAACTTATATTTTATTGATATATTTAAAAAATACTAATCTAAAATGCCCCGGTGGCACAGTTGTTAGCATGCTTGCTTTAAGCCCCGGAGGTCCCGGGTTCGATTCCCGGCGGGTGATGAAAAAATCACGGCTGGTTAATGTAGGATCAATGAATTAATCACTCATTATCCATTAAAATAATGATTACGAAACTTCAATATGAAGCGGCCAAATCCCTCCATGGGATGTAGCGCCAGCGGAAAAAAAAAAAAAAAAAATCTAAAATAAACAAAGTTTTAATTTTATAATTTACTATAATATACTTTTATAACACTATTACCAATTTATTTAATACGCTAATTATAATAAAGCACAATGGTAAAACTATTTAATTACTAATACAATACTTAATCAATTATTAATATTAAAAAATATATTATCACAACTTCAAATCTATTATCAAAGCTTCAAAAATTTACTATAAACACCCACTTCAAATATTAAAAATTTGTATACATATCAGCGGCATCAAAATATGACGGTGTTCTACAATTAAATTTGTTACATATGTACTACAGCGAGAAAAGCAAAAACAAAAATGGTTGTCATTTTCTTACGTATATAAATATTGCTGCCTTTTTTACCACTCACGAGAGGCAGTGCTGTAGCTTTAAAAAAATGTACGTAAACGTAACTTTTATGTTACGTATTTGACGTATACATTTTTTTGTTGGGAGGGTAACTTGATTATTTTTGCCCAATCGAACTCCACATAACTCTATGGTTTAATTCATTTTTTTGACATTAAATTGATTTATTTTGCCCAATCAAAATAACATTTTTATAACAAAATTAAAAAAAAAAATATGTTTTAATTTAAAACTTATTTTCTACATCATTGACTTTATATTCTAATTTAGATAAGTGACTAGTGTTTGTAGTTATTCGGTGTTGGAATTTCAATTCAGGAATAGGTTCAGCAATAATATGAAAATCGAAGTACATGAATTATCAGAGGATCCGACTGCTGCATGGAAGGAAATATCTAAATCGCAGCGGGTTATTAAAATTACAATGAAATCATCAAATCCCGAAATTCCAAACAATAAAGTTCGAGTAGTTTGCATGAGTGATACACATTCATTGACTTCGAATATAAAATTTGACATTCCGGATGGGGATATATTTATACATGCCGGTGATTTTACTAGATGTGGAAAATTAGATGAGGTATTGAATTTCAACAAATGGATTGCCGATTTACCACATAAATACAAAATTGTTATTGCCGGTAATCATGAGTTGTCATTTGACGAAACCTTCACTCATCCTTTTCAGAATAAATCTTCGACGGACAGGAGACATGCAGGTAAGATAACAAAATTTAACCCTTTGCCAGTCCTGTGCATCACATATGATCCACATACAGTTTAACCGGCACGACTCTGCATTTGCATTATGTTAAACCACAAACAAATATAATCAGACGAACTAATAGTACCAATTCATTGAAAACGTGGGTTATGAAATACAAACTGGCACCTAATGTTTTAGATTGTGGGGTGCCAGTAGAAATATTTCCATATAAACTAGCGCCTTTAATATTAGTCAAAAATTTGTTCCCATTGGTTCATCTGCTTTATCTGTGGTTAAACGTATACATAGTAAATGATGAATATATTTGATGGCGCACAGACATCTCAGTTAATACCGTAGAGAGGCACAAAGTTAATCGCGATTTTCATTTATCCCAATTGTCAAAAATCGCGTTGTGAAAACGAAATAATCCGGTTTTTGTGAAAATCGTGTAATGACAGACAGGCAAAAATCGTTTAATAATCTAGAATTCGCGATTATTCTGTGAGTCTGTCTACGGTATAAACTGTATTAGATGCTCAGGACTGGCAAAGGGTTAACACTACATATACCAACCGGTCAAAATGACTAAGTAGTTGTACATTTATTGAAATAATTTTGTTTTTATTATGTAAGTATTTTTTGGAAATTCAAGATATTTTTTAATATGAAAACACAGTAATTATGTATGTTAAAACTCATCATAAACTTGCGAATTAATACTTACATAATAATTTAAAAAAAAAAAGTTTAATAAAAGTACAACCGGTCATTTTGACCGTTTGGTATGTATATCTAGTGTTAAACACGCTTAGATTAGAAAAAATAACTGTCTCTTATTACATCGTCTACCGCCTTAGGTGCTGCTTTCATAGACGAGCTTCCAACATTAGGAAATTCAAAGGAATGTCTCAAAGAAGCGGTCAAGACACAAAATGTAAAGCAATATCTTACAAATTGTATCTATCTGGAAGACGAACCAATCGAAATTTATGGATTACAAATATATGGTACGCCTTGGCAACCGGAATTCTGTAAATGGGCTTTTAATATACCACGCGGTCGAAAGTGTCTCGATAAATGGGATAAAATACCAACCGATCTTGATATTTTAATAACACATACGCCACCTCTAGGTCACGGTGATTTGTGTTGTAGTGGAGTTCGAGCTGGTTGTGTTGAATTACTCACATCAGTTCAACAACGGATTAAACCAAAATATCATGTGTTCGGGCATATTCATGAAGGATACGGAATTACATCAGATGGCAAAATTGTTTATATAAACGCATCAACATGTGACATTAACTATCTGCCGAATAACCCGCCCATACTGTTTGATATATCATTGCCTAAAGGTAGAACAAAAGATTGTGATTGAGGCATACGCTGTTTTGCTCCAGATCACAGAACCTTGTTCCCATTATAATTTTTTTTTGTGGTATGTAATGAAAAACCATTCGCTTTTTAGGGTAGGTCGAAATTAACACAAATGCACATTCAAGCCGGAGCCTACTTTCATATGCAGATAACAACATTATGCCCGCTATTCGTGTTAGTGATAAAGAGAATAAAAATATGAAGTATAATAAAGTTTTTTATTTTATTTTTATATTTATGCCCCAATCAAAACCAACAAAAATGTCTTATACAATACAAGCCATATTATTTCCGTGACCAAAAACATCTATAATTCCAAGCCGAATTATAGTTTGTTATTGAATGAAAACGACTACTGAAGGTACTAAACGTAGTATTAGTAAATGACGACGGCAACTTTGCATATTATTTGGCATTTATTCAGAAACATTGTATGTAATTCCAAGACGAACTATACCAAATTTAAAGGTACAAAGTGACTACTGGTCAAGTGTTGGTTGCGTATATATACGCCTTCAATAAAAAAATTACCCAACCCTAATATAATTTGTTTTGGTATTAAAAAACAAAAAATACATTAGAAACAACAACAATTTACATCACGGCAACGCCGTATAATAATATCGAATAAAACGAGACCTATTTGTGTATGTTTCTTGGAACAACAAAATAAATAACAACAACAATCAGCATATTTTTACTGGCTTTACACCGTATAGTATAATAGCAAAATAGTATAATACTATTTTGTTATCCGGTGTAAAACCGATGTTTTGATAGTATAATAGCAAAAATAAAATATAATATTTTGATTTGATAGCTATCAAATTTTAATACCTATTAAATTTTATTTTATTTTATTGTAGAAGGAAAGTTTTGACAGTGGATTATTGTAAGGCTGCCATACGTCCCGTTTTGGGAGGGACAGCCCCGTTTTGGCAGCGTTTGTCATTCCGAGAAATTATGTCCCTCTTTGTCCTGCTTTCATGCTTTTTGTACAGTTTGTCCTTCTTTATGCTTTTGTTTCGAAATACAAACTCTTTTTCATAATTTAAAAAAAAAACAAAGAGAAATGTGATTTCATCAACCAACACTAAATCTACTATCGGAAAATATTTTGGTCTTCCTAAGTTCCTACGCTTATGCTATTTAAATGAATGGACAAACCCATTGGAAGAAATAAACATTTTTGAATGGACATTATTAAAAAAAATTGTAGAAAAATGAAGTAATTCATTGCCTTGAAAAATTAATGGAGATATTCAAAACCAATATGAATATCGATGATCTAAAACTATCAGACGAAATAAGCCGTGTTAATATTTTTTTGTCTCCTGAAACTCTTTTAAACTGGAATAGTAATAAAGAGCAATCCGATAAAAAATGGGTCGATATACTTACACATTTAAAAAGAAAACGAAATTCCCCATGAAAATTTATTGAAGTTGCTAGAAATATGCTTGTGTTTGTTTACCTGCAACAAATGCGGCAGTAGAACGGAGTTTTTCGATTATCAATAATAATATATGGGGAGGTGATAAATTAACTTTGGTACTTGGTACTTTGTTTGCACAGGCTGTAATTAAACAGCAATAAATATAATTAAATATATTTAACTACTCATAATTAACTATTTTTTTAAGAAACAATAAATCCTTTTATGTTTCCATAATTTATTTATTTGAAATTTTATAAATGGATTCATAAATTATTTTATGTTATTTAATTAATAATTTTGTTATACAATAAATGAATTTAAAAAAACACTGAAAAGTACTGTTTTATGTTAATATGTGTCGCAAAACAAAATTTAAAACATGTCCCTCCCTGTCCCTGCTAGATATCAGAAATCCATAAAATGTCATGCTTTGACCATTTTGATATCTGGCAGCCTTAATTATTGATTAATTAGTCTAGAAACGTTTTTGTGTATTTTGAAATTATTCTTTTTCTTTACTTTGTTATAATTTTCTGTTTTTTTAAATATTTTATGCGGTGTAAAACTGACTACGGTAGATAGTAAAATAGTATTATACTATTTTGCTATTATACTATCTACGGTGTAAACGGCCGTTTTACATAAAAAAAAAAACACTATGGATGGGTAATCGACTTTCAAATAAAAATTTCCCATACAAAAAGTAAAAATTTATATGAAAATATCTCGTTTTTTTTCGTTTTTCTCGTCTCGCATTTAATAACTTTTTAAATAAGGCATAAAATGATTTTCCGAGGATTATTTTAGCAGACTGATGAAAACAAAGAAAAAAAATTGTTTCATAGTTTTTTGTTTTGTTTTATTTTTATTTTTTTTTGTAGCTGTCTCGTTGTTTTACGATTCCAAATTTAAAAAACTAGGTAAACAAAATTGATTGTAAATAGTCCACCAAATCTTGATAAAAATTAAATTTTTTTTTGGCCAATATAATAATTAAATATCATAGTTTAGTGTGGCATCCTCGGAAAATCATTTTATGCCTTATTTAAAAAGTAATTAAATGCGAGACGAGAAAAACGAAAAAAAAACGAGATATTTTCATATACATTTTTACTTTTTGTATGGGAACATTTTTTTTGAATGTCGATTACTCATACTTTAACAACATTTCTCTAATTCGGCCATAGAAAAATTACAAAGAGAACAGAAACTAAACTAAAATAGTGAAGCAAATTCAAAAACCAAGATGGCCGAAAAATTCATGATGGCCGACAAATTATTTTGTTTTTTTTTCAGTGGCGTTGCATATTTTTTTAGGTTTTATGCAAATAGTAATAATTTATGTAAATGACGTTGAGTAAATATATTAAAGGGAGCCTAATTAATATAAAAAAAGTTATTGTTATAAGTGTACCAGCATAATTATAATAATATTACGTATGTGTGTTGTGTAAACAACATACATAAATACTATTATTATAATAGTTTACAGTTAAGCATAAAAATATGAACTTAAAAATACCAACTTAGAACATAGCTAAAGTATTAAAACTTTTAAAACTTGTAATACAATTTTCTCATATGTGATTTCGTTCATTAGGCTCCCCTAATATTGAATATAACGGGACGCTTATGGGTTTTTTCTTGCCTTCGTCATGTTGCCATGACGATTCATATGCGTTGTCAAAATAAGATTTTTGTGTGAATGAAACTTGAAATTTTTACTTTAATTACAATTTTATGAAATACATTTTTTTTAATTTTGTATTTTGACCATTTTTAAACATAGTGAATTTACTGACGTGTAGAAAATAAGTGTACAAAATTGGGAAATATTTAAAATAATTGTGTACAAGTGTTATAAATATTTGTAAACAAATAAAAATTTACTTGCCGGTGAAATGTAATCCCTTTTTTCTCAATTTTTGCTTTATATCTGGTATTTTTGCACTTATACACACAACACTTATGCATGATTTTAACAAATAAATTTATTTTTTGAAAGAACACTTTTATTTTTTATTCAAGAAATGCCTTATAAACTTTAAAAAGCTAAAACCTCAAATTACAAAATTTCTCTAACCAATATGGCGTTGGTAAATATAGAAAGAGACAAAACAAAAAAACTGGCTTCAATTGTTTTTATGATTTTATATGGGATTTTTGTTTTATCTTCTATCCTTTTGTTTATTATCTGTGAATTCGGCCTGTAAAATGTAGTGGGATTGGTATTATGTATAGTATGGTAAGGGTATGGATGAATATTTGGATATTTTTTTTATGTTTGGTAAAACATTTAGGATACTAGTTTTGGGTTCATGTTACACGCTGCGTTAGAATGTTATGTTAAATGTTGCGTTAAAATGTTGCGTGTTATGTAAAATTGTATATTAAATAAAAATATTTTCTCTCTTTTTATTTAAGGGGAGGTTCTCATGAAACTCGATCCGAAAATTCGATTTTTTTTTAATTTCATTTTTTGATAGCCTATTATGTGTAGAATATATTCCCCAAACCGTTTGACTGAAATAAATTTCATAGAAAAGTTATGGCATAATAATTCGACCCACTTTTCTACTTTTCAGGAGGATAAACCTAAATGCAGATATTGACGTTTTTTTTATTTTTATAGCACTTTAAAGAGCGAAAAAGACGTGAAAAACCAGTACCGAAAAATTGCACGTCCGCATATTTTTAATTTTCGACATTTTATTGATATTGTTGGTACAACCTCCAGCAAATTTATATATTTTATAAAAATTTTTGGATTTTGGATTTCCGATAGTTTTTACAAGTGGCACAGTGGAGACCGATAAGTCACCTTTTTTTGAGACGGTCACGTGATAATACGTATAAGCAATTCCCATGACGTTACTATTCTAAATTTTTTTATTTTTTTTATACTTTAAAACTCAATAAATAAGTCTCGAAAATCATTCAGTTGTTTATTTACTTCTGAATATGAAAAAAAAAATCAATAAAATCACCTTATTTTTTTGTCGCTTGATGAGAACCTCTCCTTAACACATTAAAATAAAAACAGAAAATACAAAAAACTTAGGTACATAGTAGTTCCAGTGTTCATGTTACATGTTTGCTGTGTTAAAATGTCATGACGACATCTTTGAGGCTAAATATTTCTGTGCGTCCGACTTTTCTCAATGTTATATAGCTAATTGCATACCATAAATTTTCAATAATCATTTTCCAAAAAAAAAAAAAAAAATCATGTCATTATTGTTACGAACTGGGCTACTGAGGTCGTTCGGATTTGGAAATTAAAAACACTGTATGTACTTTTACTATTTAATTCTGTCCGCTTGCAACTGGTGGTGGCTATGACAACAGATTTCTTTCTTTATTTAACGATTTAAAATAAACTAAAAACTTTCTTTGCTTGCCATCGGTCGTGTTTATAATACTTAACCATCTAAAACTCTAAACTATGTAACGGGCGTTTGTAATCCCCGTTACCAAATACACCAATCCACCAAACCCACACCTCAAACTGTACCCCACATTTGAAGATATTTTCTTCTAAAATATTAAACAAATCCCTATGACAATATCCGGGTACAGATTATGTTCAAATGACATTAATTATGTTGGTTTAATCGTGTGTTGTGCATATTAAAACATGCACATAAACAAGATTCATAACCAACAACTAAATTAGTGTAAAACTAAAATGTTCTCAATGACGCGTACCATATGACACATTTTCTTTTCACGTTTATTTACAAATCTCATGTTTCGTAAATAAACGTAAAAACATATTTTATTCTTATCGCACATACTTGGGCTAGTATGTGTATAAAAAAATTGTTGTTTTGCTTATTAGCAATTTTCTTTTAGATTGTCAGCCAATTTGAATTCCACTGGGTGAATGAGTTCAAAGACGTTTTTTTGGTGTTGTTGGATTTTCACCTGTAACCAAAAAAACGTGCCGATTATTAGCAAGCTTTGCACAATAATCCATAAACCACATAAAATAATGCAGGGGTAATTATGGAATTTTTGTAGTTGATTGATCGAAAATAATACGTCTTTTTGGTCAATCAGCAGAAAAAATGATAAAAAAACCTCGCCAAAATTTTATTTGGGACGGTTGTTTTTTTTTTGCTTTCGGGTTGTGAGTTCGGGTTAAATTTTTATTTTGTCAATTTAAATTGATTTTCACTTGGTTTAAATTTTTTTTTTTTCCTTAATAAAAAATAAAGTCACTAGTTATCTTAATTTTTTTTTCTTTTTGGTGTTTGTTCGTGAAAAAAGGTAAAACATACTAAGGCAAATATGTCATCAAACTAATCAACGGGATACCAGTTGTTGGGTGTCTGTGAACGGTCCCTCACGGGACGGGAGACGATAAGTGCCTCGGCACTGTGCTCCCTGTTGTTCACAACGCCCAACAACTTTCCTCACTTACTAACCAATTGTTAGGGGCCAATGGCCAACTTTTTCTTGGTTGTAAATTTTTTTTTTTGTTTTGTTTTTTTTCCTGTTGATTGACGGATGAATCCGTAAAATAAATGTAATCCCTCTTTTCCCGGATAATTTTCAGAAGAACAGTAAGCCACACTTTTCAACTATGTGGTGGATCCGTATAAAAATCGGTTTTTTTTTTCTTCCTTCATCTTTTTTTTTTTTGGTTGTTTACAGCCACCGTTTTCATTTGCTTTCCAACCATGCGGCTAAAGCAAGGTTGTATCGATCCCACCAAACCCCACGCCTTTTCCTGCTGAGCTAGCAGGAGTTGAAAGCCGCGGTGGATAAATCGTTACAACAAAAATCTATGAAACGTGTGAAGTATGAGGCTCTGCCTTTTATTGACTTCACTTGTTTCAACTATTGCTGTTCATAACGTGAGCTTGTTGTATGATGGCCAAAATCGCCACAATATTTACCTCTATTTTTGTACTTATGTTTTACCAAACATTTGCGGTACAGGTGGAACAATATACAAGAATGTTCAACATTTTCTTAAGCTATAAATTTCCATTTCATATATAAATTATTAAGCATAGTTCAATAGCTCATGTGTTAGAGCGATGCGCTATGAAGTTAAAGGTCTCTTGGCCTTTAATAACAGTACATTCTTATTTTAATAAATAATAAAATGTGCAATTGCACAGGGGTCCCCTAGTATATATTTATTTCACAACGTTTTAAGCAACAATTGTTAAAAACTCTCAAAAATTTAACTTTAAAAAAAATAAATTATTTTTTACAATTAAAATTTAAAATTAAAACAATTCTTAAAAATTAAAAAGAAGTGAAAGTTTATATAGATTACTTTTTATTTTTAGTGATAATTAATTTTATGTGATTGTAAACTAGTTTCGCACGTTCGTTCTTCATCAGTACAATCTATTTAACTATTCAAATTTTTTAAGATTTAAAAATTTTAAAAAATATTGTATCGTTGTTTTTCGCGTTGCTTCGTTATAGTTGTAAAATCATTTCGTACGTTTCGTTTGTTTTTGTGTTCAGCTTATCGTTAAGTATTAATATATTATTTCTTTCTTTGTAAATTTCAAGCTCCTCAATTCTGTCCATTATTTTCCACTTCTTCATTTTATATAAAATTTGTAGATTTGTTTGTATGTCTGTATAAGTGTGTTTCTCATTATTTAAATGTTGCGCGTAATTTGATTTGAAGTAAATTTTTGGATGACTGTTGTTTATTTCTTGTATGTGTTCTTGAAAACGTTTTTTGAAAGATCTTCCCGTTTGGCCGATATAGAATTTAGTGCAGTTGTTGCATGATAATTTATATATTCCACAGTCTAATTCATTATTTTTTTGTATCTTTAATTGTTGTTGAACTTTTTTCAAGGTGTTCAGCAAATTCTCGAGCTTTGTCTTCCTTATTCCTAACCCATCTAGAACAGTTGAATCAGTACCAACCCATCTAGAACAGTTGAATCAAAATCATCTACATTTTTAATCGCAAGCTCTTTCACAATTTTATTCAGTTCCTCTAATGCCAAATCAAAGATATGTCGCTGAAATCAAAGGAACAATCGAAATGCTCCGTCCGAATGCGATGCAATACGTATTATGACATGATCTCCCTGTGTGCTATCCATTGAAGGTCGGCATATACCGTTTTTTATTAAAGGTTTACTTA
This sequence comes from Tipula helvola, assembly GCA_963556165.1. Taxonomy (NCBI): domain Eukaryota; kingdom Metazoa; phylum Arthropoda; class Insecta; order Diptera; family Tipulidae; genus Tipula; species Tipula helvola. The sequence continues at coordinate 226,325,654 of OY744483.1, forward strand.
CGAAGGAAGCCATTTGAAATCCATTGTCATACGACCTTTTATTTTTGGCAAACTCTTTGGATAAAGGATGATGACCAGAAGGCAATGAAAATAGAGGCTCTGTAGGCTGGAGAATTTCAGGCGTTTAACTTTTCCGTTTTGGCAACAAAGGCCCTTTGTTTCGCCCTTCCACTTGAACGCACGGCAGTATTAAGACTCGACAGTCATGGGACCACCCAAACTCACCGACTTATCGTTACGATACTCTATATTAGGGGTATAGAAAAGTTAGAATATTCTTTAATGCGCCAATCAGTGAAAGTTCCGGCCTTTGCACGGGGACTTTTCTTTGTGAAGCGTGCTGCTCTCCGTTTAAAGAAAGCCGCCTTCTTAAGAAATAGGTTCGCTCTCTTTGTAAAGAGAGACGAGCTTCTCTTACCTCATTGGTTTCACCTTAAGTACTCGTACTCGGCTTCGCTCTCTTTGCAAGGACAGGCGAGTTCTTTTTTGCCAAGTGGCGATGTTCTATTTGCAAGCTATCCTCATTTCGTCTTCGGATGCGGGCTCTTTCAGCCGCAGTACTCTCTCGACTAAGTGAAAATTTTCTCTTGGGCATTGTTAAAATTATCTAATAAACCTGTTTAAAGAAAATGAATAAATAAAAAATACGTATTTCTAACTACTAAGTTTACCTACCAATAAGGTCAATCAGCTGAAATTTTAGAAGTTGTCTCGTCTTAACACAAATACAAAAAGACGCACATAAAAGAACAAACTGACAAACCCGTTTAAACAGAAAAAAAACGCAAATTAATTAATTTCTATATCGATACCTTAGAGCACATAATTGTCCATATTTTGAATGTCCACAAGAATGTCTCTAAATTCGAAACTATTTGGAATTTTCAATCAATGCCTAGGAAATAGTGCTATAAATGATTATAGTACAAAATAACAGAACATAAGAATGGGCTTAGCACTTGTGTGCTCTAAGATATCGATATACCGTAAAATGGAGTGAATAGAAACACTTTTCAAGTTTACAAGCATGTACTGCTAAGAGGATATTTGTTTTTAATATAATGAAATATCTTAAAATATGGTTCTTGGTGTACTCTTTCTTTTCAAACTACTTTGATCTATTAGAAATGAATATGGCGGATTTTTTTTTAAAAAAACCTCACTGTTTCTATTCAGCTGCTATTGGGGTGAATAGAAACAGTCATTGAATTTCGGTTTCTTTATTTTCTTATATTCATTTATGATTTCTGGTGAAACAGCAGCCCGATTTATTTTGGTATTTTGGCATAACCGGCGGTGAGATAATGCTTGCTTGTATCGTTTCAGAAACGAGCAGATGAATTCTTTACTGGGTAAGTTGTCCTTAAATTTTTCGACCTATCTCTCTTGCCAGTTAAACAATTCTTGAATATTCATTCGTAATGGTATTGTATCAATGGGATAACCCACTCTGAACAAATTATCAATTTGTCCACAGGTATTTTTTCTTCAGTTTCGTTTAAGCAGGTGGTCCCCCATGATTTTGTATTTTATCACCTTTTTTAAATGGCGATATATCACGGAATGGTGTGTACCGTATTTTTCCGATGATTTCCTTAATCATAACTTATTATTTTTAATATCTTCAACTGCTTGTTCCAATATCAGAGGATCACGCTTTTTATAATGTTTTTGGCTCTTCGACTTGTGGCAATCAAAAACCGAAATATATACTATAATAAATTAACTTTAGGGCAATTTAGTAATTTGGAATTAAGGAAAACTTGGTAATGTGAATAAAAACACTCATTTCTGGTGTTTCTATTCACCCCACACTTCCTAATTTTTGACAGTAAACTACAAAATGGTAAAATTTAGAAAAAACGGTAAAAGTTAATTACAATTTTAACTACACAAGTAAAAAGAAGACATAATTGAACAACTTACATGCATTTTCTCTGATATTACTCCAACGATGGCTCAATTACATACAAAGTTTTTTAGAGTATTTTTCGAACCAAAAAATGTTGATTTATATTTACCAATATATTCTTTAGAACTGCGGGTGTTCCACCAAAAATCCCTATTATTTCTATTTTTGCACTCATCACCAACTTAAAAAATGAACGTTGCTTTTTTTATTATTTGTTATGAAAAATTATCAAGTTAATTATTTTTTAAAGTTTTGTTTCTATTCACCCCGCTGTTTCTATTCACCCCATTTAACGGTATAATTACTATTAACATTTACTTACGATTTCCGAATAAGTCAGTGAAATCAAATTGAAAATCGTATGGTTCCGTTTCAGTTGCTGGTAAAATAATCTATCCAAGTTTTATAACATAAATAATTGTTTAGCAAAGCACGTATCAAACTTACTGATGAACTTGTATAATAAGAAAGTAAAATGCATATTAAATAAAAAAAGTAACAATAAGAACTTCTAACGATTACTTAAAAAAAGTCAATCAAACTGAATTGAAAATTATCGCCCCTCTTTCAATTTTTCGTATTAATTTGCAATATTAAAACTTCATTTACACTCACGTCACAAAAAGAATATACAGGGTGTTTGGCACATGGACCAAAAGAATTTGTTGGGGGATTGGGTGGATCATTAGCTAGTTTTCACCCATACACCCTACGTCCTAAGTGTCACGGTAATTGAGATATGATTTTTTTTTCGTTTTTCATTTAAATCACCCGAAATCTCGCATTTAAATCGTCATATTTTTTTTGTTTGTCATTGTAATCGCATGAAATAACTTTTATTGTATTCCGCAATGTATTTTGAGTCTAAGTAAATCATTATTTGGTACAACTGGTTTTAAGAAAATGACTTATGAGCTTCGAAAGTCTTTAAAATGTGTAAATGTATATGAACAATTTCAACTTCTAAATTCAATATAAAAAAAAATAAACATTATTTTGAACTTAGGTTTATTTTAAAATGTTGTCTAGTTTATACCCTTTCCAACGGTATGCTGCATGTTGGAGGAATCATTTATAACGTGGTCAAAATAAGAGATACAAGTTGTCAGGGTCAAGAAAATTATGTTTATTACGTTTTCATTAAACATGAGTTATAATATTTGTTCAAACCGTTCTCTTTTACTCCGTATGCATGCAGGACACGTTTTACTTATCTCAACTGTTGTTGTCGTCCGAAATCGTATTTCTGTTTTCATGTTTCAAAAGCAGCTGTAATTCGTTCCATTAAAATTTTTCGTGTGGACAACTCTGTTGCATAAACTAATTCCTCTGCACGTCCCCAGACGTAGAAATCGAGGGGTGTCAGGTCTGGGGGCCGTGTAAGCCAAGAAATAAGCCCACATCTACCAATCCGATTTACCTAAACTTTTATTATCAGTTTTAGAAGAAGGTATGCCGATCGTCTTTCAAAATGACGACTGTCCGTCACATTATCATGGAACGGTACGCGGGTACTTAGACAATTCTTTTCTGAACTCATGGATTGGTACGCGGGTACTTAAACAATTCTTTTCTGAACTCATGGATTTGTAGATGCGGGAATATTTCTTGGCCCGCACAGTCCCCAGACCTGACACCCCTCGATTTCTACCCGTGGAGCTTGAATCGACAAGCGTTTCATTTGTTTGATTTTATTTATTTTTCATATTGTACCCGCCTTTATTTAGTAAATATGTAGAATGAAATCACCTGTATACGTCACTCGCAACAATACAAAACAATTTTTTTTTACGGGAACGTTTATTTCGCAATACAATTATTTTTATGTACTTTGTTTATGATGGGATAACTGAATTTTAATTTATCTAAAGTCTTCTCGAAATATCTGGATGAAGAAAAGAAGTCAGACAGTCAATTTTTGCACAAATAAATAAAAAAGTGAATTAAAATCTAAACTTAATATATACGTATCATAATAAGTGTTTACCACTGACTAAAATCTGAAAATATACGTTAGTAAACTATAATTAATACTATAAATTATAAGTTAAACTAATAATAACATAAAAGATTGTGCAGTTAAAAACAATATATGTGAACGGTTAGTGAGACTGTAGTGAAAATTTAACCGTTGATTAAAAAGTTAAAATACCCGTAACCATATATATGCACATGGAAATATTGAGTGAATCGAATAATACAAATGGCATAATATATTTGTGAATAAGATTCGATTTGAACATAAATTAATTAATATTACGTTAATAATTAATTAATAAGTTAATATTACATGAATTAATGTCATACGCAAAATTTAATTCATACAATAAAACCATCATCAACATTCATTCATCATTTCATTCATCAATCAACATTCTGCAAATCTACACGTCGCATACAATTTACACCATCCTGATGATGAAATCAAATGTATTCGATTTCATACAGATTTTCTACGGTCAGTACAAATCTGAAATGTTATTGTAAGTGATTTATTTTTTTTTTTATTAATTTACATTGGGCATTAGATTTTATTTGTTTGTGACCAAATAAATCCCAAAAACTTAGAGACAGTGTTAAGAAAAAAATGTCGTATGTGACATAATTACCTCATTTTGTTAATATTTGTTATTTTGATTATTTAGGTTTTATTTAGGTTTGTAGTTACTAATATACTAATTTAGTTTTAGTGCATTTCTATTTCTTTAATGATTCATCCGATTGAATTAATTTTTTTTTGTTCTATAAAATCTATCATTTATTAAAATTTATCATTTTATATTTTCTGATTATTATTATCATTATTCTTTTGTTTAAATAAATACCTTTATTGTATTTTAAATGAAATTCAGTTATGTGTTCTTTTTATTTAAATTTTCTATTCTGTAATTACGTAATCATGATCCGTTAAACCAATTCGTGCGAGCATGTATCTGAGTGAGTTGCTATGTCAGTAAGGTAAGTATAGTGATTGTTGCAAATATATAAATCAAGCGGTCAAGCAAGTTTTTATCATGTTTTAGAAAACCCCACCCCATTTTCCAACTGAAGCTAGCAGGATAACATACCGCTCTAAACCCTCTGATAGAAAAATTTCTCTAAATTCGAATAACGGTTGGTGTTATTTTGTAATTGGAAGCACATGCTTCCATGATCTCCTCACCAAGCAAACCGTTACAAGCTGTCCACACGAAAAATTTTAATGGAACTAATTACTGCTGCTTTTGAAACATGAAAACAGAAATACGATTTCGGACAACAACAGTTAAGATAAATAAAAGGTGTCATGCATGCATACGGAGTAAAAGAGAATGGTTTGAACAAATATTATAACTCATGTTTAATGAAAACGTAATAAACATAAAAATAATTTTCTTGACCCTAACAACTTGTATCTCTTATTTTGACCACGTTATAAATGATTCCTCCAACATGTAGCATACCGTTGGAAAGGGTATAAACTAGACAACTTTTTAAAATAAACCTAAGTTCAAAATAATGTTTATTTTTTTTTTATATTGAATTTAGAAGTTTAAATTGTTCATATACATTTACACATTTTAAAGACTTTCGAAGCTCATAAGTCATTTTCTTGAAACCAGTTGTACCAAATAATGATTTACTTAGATTCAAAATACATTGCAGAATACAATAAAAGTTATTTCATGCGAATACAATGACAAACAAAAAAAATCTGACGATTTAAATGCGAGATTTCGGGTGATTTAAATGAAAAACGAAAAAAAATCATATCTCAATTACCGTGACACTTAGGACGTAGGGTGTATGGGTGAAAACTAGCTAATGATCCACCCAATCCCCCAATAAATTCTTTTGGTCCATGTGCCAAACACCCGTATATGTATAATAGAAGAATATATATAATATTTAATATATGTATATAATATTTAATATGTTTGTGGATTTATTGCCGTTCGATTAAAAAACATTATTATTATTTCAATAATTTTGCACAATACCAAATTATTTTTTTTGTTTGACATACGAATTTGATTTTCAGAATTCAGTTATTTTCCATTTTCTTCAAATTCGTTTTTATTTCTAAATATTTATTTTTTTCTAATAAGAATGTTGTTCGAAAACGACATTGTTTTCTCTCAATTATAGGAATTTAACGTCATCAAGAGGAAAACATAAAATGTTTAGTTGTTGTCGTTGTAATTTCATTTTTTCCTCTATTTGTCATACATTTTTTTATAATACTCAGCCCCCTGACGCCCGATCAATATGAAACTTAGCCTATAACCTGGCCGAGAAAATTATCTATACATTAGTATAAAACGCATTACATTCGGTTCAGGGGTTTTAAAGTTTATCGCAAGCATCCAAACAAGCAGGCAAATTATTTTTCTGATTTATATATGTAGAGATTATTAGATTGAAGCTTTTCTCGAATTATTATTAGAAAATTGTCTAATTTGCTCAAAATTAATTTTTCTTGCGATGTCGTGGTTAATGTTTAACATTGCCAATTCATTTAACCGTTGTTTTGCCATTATTGAGCGTTGATAATTTTTTATTCTTTTAAGAACACTGAAACTCCTTTCGGCTGAAGGAACGGATGCAGGAATACTTGGAAATATTCTTTAGACAACGATAAGATTCTGAAATAAACCAGCTAAGTTTTTACTGAGAATATTTTTTAATAAATTTGTTGGTGTCGGATCTGCATTGAAATTAGTTGCATACATTTTTTAAGGAATTTTGCCTCATCTAGTATCTCGTTTGATAACTCACTCGTGTATTTTAAATTTAAACGATTTACTGCAGCTTTAATTTGTTCAGTCAAATTTGGAAATGACCAAAGAAAACCTAAAAGATTGCAGACATTTTGTAAAGATTGAAATCATCTTTGTAAGCCAACTATTACGGAATTAACTATTACGTTAAACATATTTGTAACATATGCAAATGAAAAATCTATAATATCGATCTTAATGGCTAAAATTATAGACCTTATTAATTTTGTAAATTTTTTTTATTTACAAAACTTTATAAAATGATAATGCCAAATTTTCGATATTTTTGAACTGTTTTCAAGGCAATAAACTTATGTGGTTTTCGATTCACCAAAAAAGAGCAAGTCGGCTTGCTCTTTCTGCTGTCAAACTGTTCGATTCATCAAGAAAAGTCGCTCGGTCGAGCAAAATTGTTGTTGTGTTACGAACCTCGATTTTTTGGCAGTTGGCAGATTTACAAACACAAACACAAATAGAACAGTGATTTTGAATGTGACATTTCATTTGATTTGAGTTTATTCAAAGGGTAATTTGTGTTTTGTGTTTTCTTTTGTGTTTCTGTTTATTTTTATATAAATATTTTATATTAAAGAATTAATTTGTCTTTAATTAATGTTTAATAAAATGTTTAATAAAAATTATAGGTTATGTTTATATAAACATCAAACACACACACACATATATATTACGGAGCAACTGTTCGATTCACCAGCAGTAGAGAGTGATCTTTTAAAGATTTGGTAAAAGGTGAATCGAAATCGACATTAATTACAAAATAACAATATGAGTTGAACAATAAGTTTAGTGCCTTGAAAATGGTCCAATAAACCGAAAATTTGGCATCATCGTTTTATAAAGTTCGTAAATAAAAAAAATTTACAAAATTAATAAGGTCTATAATTTTAGCCATTAAGATTGTAATGTTAAAACAAGAAACTGAGTTGCCTCATCTCTACACCCGCAGCAGTTTTTATCCTGCTAGCTGCAGTGGGAGGTAAATTGGTCGTGGTTTTGGTGCGAGATAGAGGGATACCTTGTTATGCTGCTTATTGGGAATTAGGAATTTTGGTGATCATTGAAATCACAAAAGGATTGGGGATACGATTAGAACAGTTGGACCTGTCTACCGCGACCAACAGAAAACTAAGTTATTTGTCCAGCATGAATGGATAATTGGGGCCTTAGCCACTCAATATTTGAAGATACAAAAAGAATTAATTAATTATTCCCTTGATGAGGGTTTAATTAGTAAGAAAAATTTATCAGTAGCAGGTAGTAAACAGAAAGCTAGGGTGATGACGCGGTTTAGCTGTGCATTCACCTGCCTCAAAAGAGGCTATTGACTCCCTACTACTGATTGTACCTCTTTTAGGTTAGTTATAGTTTTTTTTTTTTTTTTTATATTTACCTTTTTTTTCCTTGGTTTATATTAACGGAAAAAAAACAAAAATAATTAATTGATAGAACAACACAAAATTATTTATTTTCCGAGAAAAATTTTTAACAAAAAGACAAAAAAAAAAATCTACTCAAAACTCCTAACCTGACGGTTAGTAAAAATAAACAGTCTCGAATAAAATTTTTGCGAGGTTTTTATACAATTTTTCTGCTGATCGGTAAAAAAAACACATATTTTCTTTTTGTCTCATCCAATAAAATTGAAAAATTCCTTGAGGCACGTTTTGGCCGCATGTGTAACCACATGAACTGCCCAAGTTGCAAAAAAAAAAAATTATATTTTCACGCTTAAGCCTCAATTCCATTGTGAAACAAAGTTTGTCAGTCAAAATAACTTGAGATAAAAATATAAAATCGATGGTTGCGTGAACGAGATGCCCAACGGAGTCAGTCAAAATTTTACTTACGAAAAAGATGTGTCTGTGTTAGTGGACTGATATCAAAATTTAAAAAAAGTTCAAATCGAGAACTATTTATGGCAGTCCAACTAATACAAGGACATAAATATTGTGTACCGATGAGAAATATTTCTCGCACACATTATTAATTTTAATAGTATGGCACTTTTATGGGAATGATTTTTTTAATTTTGTATTTTAAGACAGAAAATATTCGAAAATAATAATTCTGATATGAGTAATAATAATAATTAATTTTTTAGATAATTTTGAGACTAGAAATAATTGAATTAACACATACTACTTAATTTGTTAATTAATTCTAGGTTATGTTTTTGTTTGCTGTCAAAACATATAAAATAATAGTGTGGCATTGTTATGGGAAAGATTTTATTAATTTTGTATTTTATGATGGATAATGTTTGAAAAATATAATTCTGATATGAGTAATAATAATAATTAATTTTTTAGATAATTTTGAAACTTGAAATAATTGAATTAACACATAATACTTAATTTGTTAATTAATTGTAGGTTATGTGTTTGTTTGCTGTCAAAATACTAATAAACAATAGTGTGGCATTGTTACGGGAAAGAGTTTTTTAATTTTGTATTTTATGACGGATAATCTTCGAAAAAAATAATTCTGATGTGGGTAATAATGATAATTAATTTTTTAGATTATTTTGAAACGTGAAAATAATAGGATTTACACTAATACCTAATTTTATTTAATAATTTTTGGTTATGTTTTTGTTTGCTGTCAAAATGTGTCAATCAAATTTTGCTATAAAAAAAACAATAACAACATACTTTGTCTTTGTCATTCTGCTGGATTATTTTTTTTTTGTCTTTTTCCTACTGAAGTCAGCTCAGTCAATTTTTCACAATGGAATTGAGGCATTATTTACCTTGAGAAATTCAATTCCATCGACAATGACCCAGGTTGAATAAGCGGAAACGAAAATTGAGACTTCAACAAAAACAAATTTGTCTACACTCTGATTAAAGAATGTGTGATAATAAAAAAAAATATTCTTATGTTTGTTTACCGAAACTTGAGCTTCCGCAAATAAACATAAATGAAAACACAAGTCATATGGGCACAAGTCATATGGGCACAAGTCATATTAGGATTTTACATTAATTTAGTTGTTGGTTATGAATCTTGCTTATGTGCATGTTTTAATATGTACAAACAAGAGTTCCAACACAATTAATGTAAATGTAAAGTGAATGTGAAATGTACCCGGATTTAGTCATGTAAATTTGTATAATTTAGAAGAAAAAATCTTCAAATGTGGGGTACAGTTTTATACGCGAATTTGATGGATTAGAGTATTTTGTGACGGGGATGACAAGCGCCCGTTACAAGATCGATATTCATTTAATCAGATCTTATAAGATTACAACCATTCGTGTTGGGTGTTAAGATATAACTTTATTAATATTCACATGTATCTGACAGTTGTACATAGGTTAAGGTGGATTTACATTACTAGGTTAAGGTAAGTTTACATAGTATCGTTACATCCCCCTTGTTTTTTTTTTTTTTTACGTATTATTATTACATATTATTATTATATTATACAATTCATATACCTACATAGTTTTACTTAATTCTAAATTTCATTTTCTTTATTTTTATTATTATCTTTTTCAGGATGGTTAGCTTATGTAATCTTATAAAAAAAAATATAACTCAATTATAACTAATTTTATATAAATTCAAACTAATCTTTTTTATTTTATGTTTATTGTTCAACGTCAAGGAACGAACCGTGCAATTTTATTACTTCTCTCACCTGACCTATAGATTCAACCTTGACAATGGTTTAATTACCCTTTCCGATCGTGTAGTTATTACTTCTGTATTACGGTCTCCTAGTTCAGTACCTGAATTATTTCGTTGACTTTTTCGAGATTCACAGTCATTATTTTCTGTCGTTATTCGGGTTGAGTCACTTCTTCTTGAGTCATCTGAAGTGTCCGGGGTGATCTCCGTTTTAGGTTTGATGTGAGCTATAGTATTAGCCAAATGATGTTTGTTTCTACGGAATGTTCGCTCATCGTCTGTTTTCACTATCAGCGACCGTTGTTGTATAACCTTACCTCACCAAGAACAAATCCAATAAACGAAAACAAATAATATTAAGTACATAATTCAATTCCGCTTGATACGTAACTTGGAATCCCCAACAAAAACAATAAGTAAACAATGTAAACTGACCGCATTCCATATAGGAATCCCCAACTTTATTTAAAAAAAAAAAAATAAGTGCACACACAATATGCACATAGAAAGAGAAGTTTAGTTGTCTGTATTAAATCAATAAGATTCTTTCGGCTTTTTATAGACACAATATATTAATAATAATGGCATTCACAACATTTTCGGCTTGTCAATCAGAAAAATGAAGAGGCCAGTCATTTATAATATATCTACCAAAAAAGTAGAAATATCAAAATCCCCCCCGTACTTTAACCCGAGAGTTAATACAAAAATGTATTTTTACTCTAAAAATGAAAACCTTTCCTTACGTTTTCTGTGGGTACTGGGTAGTTTGGTTTCGTACTGATTATTATTATTATTATTATTAGTTGAGGGCCATGTGGGCGTTCAAGCCACCCCGCACTGCGACCTAAAAGATCTTTTGTGCATGGACCCTACTTAATGAGCCGTCCAGTCAATATTCAGGCTCTTAATGAACCTGACAATACTGCCGGCCGGTATATGCTGCATACTATCCGGGCTCATTACTCTCCCTCCTAGATGCTGTAACCTTTTGCAGAAAATGGCTGGGCAATGGCACAGAACATGTTCCGCTGATTCCACTTCCATATCGCAGAAGCGACATCTATCCGTCGAACTTATGCCCATTTTCTTAAGGTGATACCTTAAGGGGATGTGACCTGTGAGGAAGCCGGTAAGCAGCCTCAACTCAGGTTTCCTAAGTACAAGACATTCCTTGGCCCTGGCCGACGAAGGTGAAATAAATTCCTTCGCCTGTCGCAAACCTGGAATTCCGCGCCAGTAAGAGGACTTATGCACATCCTCCCAGCGTTTCACCGCTGCCCTAAGGTACCCCTTAGAGACGCCGCAGAAGGGCTCCGGTCCAATTAATGGAAAGGCAGATCCCTCGCGGGCGAGGCCATCAGCTGCCTCGTTTCCCACAATTCCAGTGTGACCTGGCAGCCAAACAAGTGTTACCTTATTTGAGCTTGCCAGCAACTTAATAACCTTCAGACAATCCCATACCAGCCTTGACTCAATGGTAAAGGACCTAAGAGCCTTTAAGGCCGATTGGCTGTCTGATACGATATAAACCTTTGCGTCGTTTAGGCCTTTTGATATGCCTATCCTAGCACAAAGTTCTATAGCATGCACTTCTGCTTGAAAGACGGTTGCATTGGTACCCAAGGACTTCGAGAGTGATATTCCACTCCCGTGTATTCCTACCCCCGCCCCATCTTCCGTTTTTGATCCATCTGTAAACCACACCAATGACCCTCGCTCAAAGGATGGTCCCCCTGTACTCCACTCCTTCCGGTCAGGTAACCTAACACAAAAGGGTTTGTGGAAATCCAGTTTGGCTGGCATACAGTCGGAAGGCATTCCTATAGTGGGGTCTGTCTGAAACTCCTTTATAATAATGGCATTCACAACATTGTGTCTGTAAAAAGCCGAAAGAATCTTATTGATTTAATACAGACAACTAAACTTCTCTTTCTAATATTCGTGTTGGCATAAAACACACAGAAATGAAAAGTTTTCCTTGTGTTTTTTGATTTAGTGAATTTATTTATAATTCGCTAAGTCAACTACGTTCTTTCCTCATACTTAATGTATGGAGTTGGAATTGTATTTTTGTAGTTTGGTCGTAGCTACCTGATGAGTAGATCGAACTTTTTGTTTTGAGATTATCAGTACGAAACCAAACTACCCAGTACCCACAGAAAACGCAAGGAAAGGTTTTCATTTTTAGAGTAAAAATACATTTTGTATTAACTCTCGGGTTAAAGCACGGGGGGATTTTGATATTTCTACTTTTTTGGTAGATATATTATAGATGACTGGCCTCTTCATTTTTCTGATTGACAAGTCGAAAATGTTGTGAATGCCATTATTATTAATATATTGTGTCTATAAAAAGCCGAAAGAATCTTATTCATTTAATACAGACAACTAAACTTCTCTTTCTATTATTCGTGTTGGCATAAAACACACAGAAATGAAAAGTGTTCCTTGTGTTTTTTGATTTTGTGAATTTATTTATAGTTCGCTAAGTCAACTACGTTCTTTCCTCACACTTAATGTATGGAGTTGGAATTGTATTTTTGTAGTTTGGTCGTAGCTACCTGATGAGTAGATCGAACTTTTTGTTTTGAGATTATCAGTACGAAACCAAACTACCCACAGAAAACGCAAGGAAAGGTTTTCATTTTTAGAGTAAAAATACATTTTGAATTTTGATATTTCTACTTTTTTGGTAGATATATTATAGATGACCGGCCTCTTCATTTTTCTGATTGACAAGTCGAAAATGTTGTGAATGCCATTATTATTAATATATTGTGTCTATAAAAAGCCGAAAGAATCTTATTAATAGGCACATAATAACATTTTTTCTTTTGCATATTAAAAAGATAAGAAAGAATATGTACGCCCGTAAGTTTAAAATAAGAAAAATTTATATTAAGAGATAAGAAAAAATATATATGCCATATACACAACGATACAAACATATAAATTAGTTTTACGAATTGTACTAAACAATTACAAGTAGACATTTGAGCAAACCAAATTTAAGAAATCATATCAGTGACATCTTTTGTCAGTAACAATAAGAAAAATTTATTATTAAACATTTAGGCGTATAAAAATTCACACGGAAAAAACTTGCAAGTAAAACATTTTTTTAGAAACCCGAGATTCAAAATTTTTCCTATTAAATAAAAAGAATTCACATACAAAAAGTGCCAATAGAGCATTTCATTTTTTCTAGCAAAACAATAATTTAACTTAGAAAAAAAAAAAAGTAATAAGCAAAATATTGTCAGTTTTCTTAAAAATAAAAAAAAATAAAAATTTATTTAACAAAAAATCAGAATATGAGAAAAAATAATAATAATGTTGTTGGTGGATAATGTGGCAAACTTTTTTTATATAAACTAAAAGTTTTAAATCATCATGATCAGTCCATCGATCAATGTAGAGCAATCTACACGTAATTTTTTTAGTCAATTTTAAAACGTCAATCAAAGTGTTACGGACCATTATAAAAATATTCAAGTGTACCTAAAATATTCAATATAAAATTAATAAAGTAAAAAAAAAATCGAGAAAGTTAAAACTATTTTCTTTTGTACTCCTCAACACTGTTGTGCCTAATTCAACTTCCCGGTTCGAGCATTGAGCAGTTGTAGCTGAACAACTCTAAAAAAATTTGCGTTGACTAATTCATCTTCCCGGTTCGAGCATTGAGCAGTTGTAGCTGAACAACTCTAAAAAAATTTGCGTTGACTAATTCATCTTCCTGGTTCGAACATTGAGCAGTTGTAGCTGATCAACACTAAAAAAAATTGTATGTAAGTATTAACTTCACGCGCATCCTACTAACAAAACGAGCAAAGACTTTACGACATTGTAGCACCGAACCTCCGTTCAGTAACGGAGGGGGAAACCAATACGTGTTAAGCATACGTTTTCCGAGTGACTACCTTGTCCTCTAAAGTATCCGAATAGAGTACTAACACTGTGCTATATGGCACTATTCACAGCTAGGCATACTAGTCAGGTCCCGACGTAACAGAGATAACCCCCACCAGCGGTAAGTTATCGACAACTCAATTCATCGATAGTTAGAATTACTCAACCGCGTATTGACAATACAGAGTTGGCCCCCACCAGTGGTAAGCCAACGACAACCAATACTAAAATTATACAGTTACAATCAACGTAGGTTATAATCGACAATTTTTATAGAAGCGCTTTAATTTATCAAATCGGGATAGCAAGCCAAACTAACGGCAGCAATCAACATTAAATTATCGAATAGCAACAACATTTACAACATTAATACACATCAAAACACAATAAAAACGCAAACTTAAAACTTTTATAACACCGTGGTGCATCTGGTTTACCTATAACTGTACCTGACGTTCACTCTCTATGTCCTGCTTGTATTCTGATTCTGTCATTGATTTTTAAATCCGGAGCTTCTTTAATCCCTTTGTCGGTATAGATTTTTTGTTTCTGTCTTACTCGTTGTAAATTTTCTGTGACGTTTTCAATTGATCTTGGCTTAAGAAGATCTTTTTTGATCGGTAGATTCGTTCGAGTCATTCTGCTTAGCAATCTCTGATTTGGTGATTCTAGGCTATTCCTATTATCCCTTGGCATATTTCTCAGATTTTGCAATGCTTTATAAATATCTGTCTTGTCTTTGGAACATTTTCTTAGTAGTGACTTAACGGTTTGTACAGCTCGTTCCGCCAAACCATTAGCCCTTGGAAAATGTGGACTAGATGTTTCCTGAACAAATTCCCAACTCCCTGCGAAATTTTTAAACTCGCGTGATGAGAATTGAGGGCCGTTATCGCTCTCTAGTACTTCTGGCGTTCCGTGTATAGCGAACGATTTCTTCAGAATTTTTATTACTTCCGCAGACGTGCTAGTTTGTAATTTTTCGAAGTCCATATACCCTGAGTAGCTATCCACTATTACCAGATGTTCTTGTGATTCGAATGTAAATATGTCGGTTGCTACTCTTTGCTATGGATATTCTGGAATTTCCTTGTTCAAGATTGGTTCTTTTACATTTTTCCTTTGCGTTTGCTGACATATTGAGCATTTCTGTACGAAGTCAATCACATCCTTGGATAAGTTTTTCCAATAGAATAATTGTCTTATCCGTTTCAATGTGCTCATAATGCCCAAGTGACTAGTGTGTGCTGTGTTTAGTATTTTTTCAATTTGTGTGTTTGGCACTACTATTTTATCACCTTTAAAGATAATTCCCTCGTATACAGCTAGTTCCTCCTTGAAATTAGTAAAATGCATAATATTTTGCGAGATGTCCCTTTCCTTGTCAGACCACCCATTTATGATATATGAAACAACCTGACTGAGATCTTTGTCCATTTTGACATCTTCCGTCCATTTATACTGCGTTTCTGGTGACATAGGCAGGATTATTTGTATTTGAAACTCTTCCTCGTCCGTATTATCGAGTTCCGTGATGCAATCTCTGCTTAATGTGTCCGCGATTGGTATCTCAGTACCTTTCTTGTGTACTACGTTAGGTGCATATTGCAGCACATCGAATATTATTCTACGTAATCTAGCTGGAGCATGCTCGATTATCCTTTTAAAAATTGTTTCTAAAGGCTTATGGTCTGTCTCTATCTCCAGGCGTTTACCGTAATGTAATCGTGGAACTTATTACAAGCAAATTTTATGGCTGTCGCTTCTTTCTCGTCCTGCGGATAGTTTTGTTGCGCCTGGGTTAGAGCTTTTGATGCATATGCTATAGGTTGGTCATTTTGCATTAATACTGCACCCATCGCTTTTTGACTTGCGTCCACTGACAATTTAACGTCTGCATTGACATCATAATATCTCAAGACTGGAGCTGAAGCTAAAAGTTGTTTTAATTTGTCGAATGCTTGCTGTTTTTCATAATCCCATACAAAGCTAACTTTCTTTTTCACTAATTCCCTGAGTGGCGAAGTAATTTCAGAACAATTGGGGATACATTTAGCTACGTACGTAACCATTTCCAGAAACCTTTGTAGTTGCTTCGTTTTTTGGGTGTCTCGATTTTTGCGATGACCTCAATCTTTTCATCATCTGGTGTTAGCCCTTCCGATGATAACATATGCCCTAGGAATTTAAGTTTTTTTTATTGAACAAGCATTTGTCCCTATTTAGCTTCAAGCCAGCTGATGTGAGTTTTTGAATCACCTCTTTTGTTCTGACTTCCAGTTCTTCACTCGATGCCGCATAAATAAGAATGTCGTCCATCGAACATTCTACATTCTCGAAACTATCTAACATTTGTGACATTATTTGTTGGAACACCTCCGGAGCCGACGCTAACCCAAACGGTAATTCAGGCAGGTGTCGAAAACACCAGATATTTCT
Source organism: Tipula helvola (assembly GCA_963556165.1). NCBI lineage: Eukaryota > Metazoa > Arthropoda > Insecta > Diptera > Tipulidae > Tipula > Tipula helvola. Next base: position 226,342,331 of record OY744483.1, read on the forward strand.
GCGTGCTTTCGGTGACTTTGATTTGCCAAAATCCACGTTTACAGTCTAAAAGCGTAAAACATTTGGCTCCTTTAACTCGTGCTGATATTTCTTCTAAAGTTTTTAGTGGATAATGACGTCTAAGAATATTTTTATTTATGTTAGAAGGATCTATACATACTCGCGTCTTATTTTTTTTGTTACAATGACTATTGGTGACACCATTGGCGTCGGTTCTTTGATTGGTTTAATGACTCCTAGTTTAGTCATGTTCTCTAATTCGTTTTTTACATTATTTCTTATCGCGTGCGGGATACGTCTCGGGGGAATAACTACAAAGTCCGGATTAGCTTTGAGATCAATATCATAAGCGTAATTTTTCAAACAACCTAGTCCTTCGAATACATGATCTTCGATTGCTAAACTTTCATCAGTCGATTGTATGTTTATTTCGTCCGTTCGTTTTACTAGACCAAAATCTATGCATGAATTAATTCCTAATATTGGGCCTGTACTTTCGTCTACGATTTTCAACGTTACCCAGACTGATTTATTTTTTGCTATGCAATTTATGGATACCTGACCTATAACCCTAATTTTGTGACCGCCACGTGAAATTAGCCTTTTGGTATTCGACGTGTCAATTTTTAAATAAAGACTGTCTGCCAACTTTTTACTTATCACATTACATTGAGCCCCAGTGTCAAGCTTGAATTCTATCACATCGTTGCCTATTTTAATTTTTTCAAACCACGCGTTCGATTTCTCTTGTTCCTTTCCGTTGACCAACATTTCGAGATACAATTCAACGGCTTCGTCGTCGAAATTTTCATTTAATTCATTAATGTTTTTATCTTTCATTCGCACGCTATTGCCAGATGACCAACTTTCTCACATTTTGCACATTTCTTGCCATATGCCAAACAACTTTTTCTACCGTGTTTAGTTTTGCAACGATTGCAAAAGAAAATTTTCGGATTACAATTATTATGTGTCATGTCAGAAACCTGGTCATCTCTCGTCTTTTTTGTATCATTTGACTTAATTCTATCTGATTTCTTAATTTCACTAACATGCAATGCTTGATTTTCATTTATTTCAGATAATTGCTTGCTGGTTGATTCACTCGCTTTGCATATATCTATTGCTTTAGCTAGCTGTAGTTCAGTATCGACCAACATACGTTCTCTTACTTTGTTTGAATATACACCTACAACTATCTTGTCGCGTAACATTTCATCGGCTAATTTGTCAAAATTGCACTTCATTAACTGACTTTTGATTCTTGTATAGAATTCATCAAAATTTTCGTTCTGTGCTTGCGACATTTTATTAAACACATACCGTTCATACGTGATGTTCTTCTTTGGTGTAAAATGTTCGGCAAACTTTTTTACCACTGCGTCGTAATTAATTTCATCTTCCTTTAGCTGGAATGTCTCGAAGATTTTTCCCGCTTCGATTCCTAAACACGTCATCAGCGTAGCCGCTCTAATTTCTTCCTCTTGTTTGTCTAGCTTCGTTGCTTTGCCATATAACTGGAATTGTTGTATCCACACTTTCCAATCATCCGCTATATTTTCTGTGATGATTAATTGTTTTGGTGGTCGAAGATGCTCCGCCATATTGTTGGTCTTACTACTTTTTCTTCGATAAGGACTACTATTTTAAATTTTATGAAAAAAAATTTCCGCGTGCTTTATATTTTTATTTATTTTATTTAATTATTACTCAGTAATTATTATTGATTCGTGTTTTTTATTCTTTGAAACGTTTAGATCAATGATTATTCCGATGATAATCGATTTTTATTTAATTAATTTTTTAGTTTTCACTTCTGACACCATATAAGATTACAACCATTCGTGTTGGGTGTTAAGATATAACTTTATTAATACCCAGCAAACGTGTCTTAAGTAACACATGCAAGACAAACTCAAGACTTGTTATGGTAACAAACCCAAGTCATTCAAAAGACAACTCCATGTATTTGGGACGAAGAGTCTTCAAAGACATGTCTTGTGGTCGTTATTGGTAACATGTATGCAAGATGTCTTGGGTAACATGTCTGGTGGTCGTTATTGGTAACATGTCTGGTGGTCGTTATTGGTAACATTTCTGGTGGTTGTTATTGGTAACATGTCTGGTGGTCGTTATTGGTAACATGTCTGGTGGTCGTTATTGGTAACATGTCTGGTGGTCGTTATTGGTAACATGTCTTGAGTTTGTCTTCCATATGTTACTTAATACCGTAGACAGACACAGAGTTAATCGCGATTTTCAGTTGTTATTTTTGTCAAAAATCGTGTTGTGGAAACAAAATAATCCGGTTTAGGTGAAAATCGTGTAATGACAGTTGACTTTCATTACACAATCTTCACAAAAAACTGGATTATTTCGTTTTCACAACGCGATTTTTGACAATCGGGATAAACGAAAATCGCGAATAATTTTGTGCCTGTCTACCGTGTATGATACATTTCCTGGTTTGTTAACACTTTTTGTTTTATTTTAATCACAAATAAATATTGTATTGAATTTAAAATATTTAAAGAAAAATATTTTTTATATTTAAATTCAATAATATTTATTTCTTTTACACCCACAAAAAAAATTGAACACATCACCATCTGCACAAAAGTACCCAGCAAATTTTTTGTCTTTGGTAACAAGTCTTGTGCTTGTCTGGGATAGAGAAAATAATATGAAATTACACTGGTTAAAAAGAGACAAATTTCTTAGGCAACATGTCTTGCGGTTGTCTTCAGTATGTTACTAGAGACACAAACGTAATGTAATTTAAAGCGCTCCTATCGGTGGGAAATAGAAGGAATGGTAACATGTCTTTTGGTTGTCTTGAAAATGTCTTCAAAAACCGCTTCGTTATCGACACCAATGCACAAAAAGCATTATACTTCGCCATTTTTTATTATTATTTTTGTGCAGATGGTGATGTGTTCAATTTTTTTTGTGGGTATAAAAGAAATAAATACATATTATTGAATTTAAATATAAAAAATATTTTTCTTTAAATATTTTAAATTCAATACAATATTTATTTGTGATTGAAATAAAACAAAAAGTGTTAATAAACCAGGAATATCTTACACAGTAGACAGGCACAAAATTATTCGCGATTTTCGTTTATCCCGATTGTCAAAAATCGCGTTGTGAAAACGAAATAATCCAGTTTTTTGTGAAGATTGTGTAATGAAAGTCAACTGTCATTACACGATTTTCACCTAAACCGGATTATTAAGTTTCCACAACACGATTTTTGAGAAAAATAACAACTGAAAATCGCGATTAACTCTGTGTCTGTCTACGGTATTAAGTAACATATGGAAGACAAACTCAAGACATGTTACCAATAACGACCACCAGACATGTTACCAATAACGACCACCAGACATGTTACCAATAACGACCACCAGACATGTTACCAATAACAACCACCAGACATGTTACCAATAACGACCACCAGACATGTTACCAATAACGACCACCAGACATGTTACCCAAGACATCCTGTATACATGTTACCAATAACGACCACAAGACATGTCTTTGAAGACTCTTCGTCCCAAATACATGGAGTTGTCTTTTGAATGACTTGGGTTTGTTACCATAACAAGTCTTGAGTTTGTCTTGCATGTGTTACTTAAGACACGTTTGCTGGGTAATAATAAAAACTATAAAAAATGGCGAAATATAATGCTTTTTGTGCATTGGTGTCGATAACGAAGCGGTTTTTGAAGACATTTTCAAGACAACCAAAAGACATGTTACCATTCCTTCTATTTCCCACCGATACGAGCGCTTTAAATTACATTACGTTTGTGTCTTTAGTAACATACTGAAGACAACCGCAAGACATGTTGCCTAAGAAATTTGTCTCTTTTTAACCAGTGTAATTTCATATTATTTTCTCTATCCCAGACAAGCACAAGACTTGTTACCAAAGACAAAAAATTTGCTCGGTACCCAGCAAACGTGTCTTAAGTAACACATGCAAGACAAACTCAAGACTTGTTATGGTAACAAACCCAAGTCATTCAAAAGACAACTCCATGTATTTGGGACGAAGAGTCTTCAAAGACATGTCTTGTGGTCGTTATTGGTAACATGTATACAAGATGTCTTGGGTAACATGTCTGGTGGTCGTTATTGGTAACATGTCTGGTGGTCGTTATTGGTAACATGTCTGGTGGTTGTTATTGGTAACATGTCTGGTGGTCGTTATTGGTAACATGTCTGGTGGTCGTTATTGGTAACATGTCTTGAGTTTGTCTTCCATATGTTACTTAATACCGTAAACAGACACAGAGTTAATCGCGATTTTCAGTTGTTATTTTTGTCAAAAATCGTGTTGTGGAAACAAAATAATCCGGTTTAGGTGAAAATCGTGTAATGACAGTTGACTTTCATTACACAATCTTCACAAAAAACTGGATTATTTCGTTTTCACAACGCGATTTTTGACAATCGGGATAAACGAAAATCGCGAATAATTTTGTGCCTGTCTACCGTGTAAGATACATTTCCTGGTTTGTTAACACTTTTTGTTTTATTTTAATCACAAATAAATATTGTATTGAATTTAAAATATTTAAAGAAAAATATTTTTTATATTTAAATTCAATAATATTTATTTCTTTTATACCCACAAAAAAAATTGAACACATCACCATCTGCACAAAAATAATAATAAAAACTATAAAAAATGGCGAAGTATAATGCTTTTTGTGCATTGGTGTCGATAACGAAGAGGTTATTGAAGACATTTTCAAGACAACCAAAAGACATGTTACCATTCCTTCTATTTCCCACCGATAGGAGCGCTTTAAATTACATTACGTTTGTGTCTCTAGTAACATACTGAAGACAACCGCAAGACATGTTGCCTAAGAAATTTGTCTCTTTTTAACCAGTGTAATTTCATATTATTTTCTCTATCCCAGACAAGCACAAGACTTGTTACCAAAGACAAAAAATTTGCTGGGTATTCACATGTATCTGACAGTTGTACATAGGTTAAGGTGGATTTACATTACTAGGTTAAGGTAAGTTTACATAGTATCGTTACAGACCTAAAACTTAATAAATATAGAGAAATCTAAACAAAAAATTTGGGGGGCCCTAATAATTGGGGGTCCGTGCCATATGGCTCGGCTGGCCCCCCTCCTGATTGGTTCTGCCGGTGACCATTGGCCGCTTGTTGTATTATTTAGTGAGGTATACCGGTGGTATGCCTTCAGGGAACCTGTTAAAAATGAATTTAATGAGTTTTATTTTGTCGAAATTAATTGGGAGGAAAATTCGGACGATTAAATATATAAAGCGCATTGGAATTTGATTCGATTTATTTTTTTGTGGAATACAATGTTAACAGTTATTTGTACACTCGCATTTATTTGTTTAAAAACAATATTTATTAAGAACGTCACACCGGAAAAAATAGTAGTAAAACAAATTATTTCAATTTTTTATTTATTGTTTTTCTTCATCATTTCACACACATTTATTTTTTTTTGAATTTTTATTTTAATTTGTTTTTGCTGTTTTGGTTCTACATCAAATATTAATGATTATTACAAGTACGTTTGTTTTCAATTTTCAAATATTGATCTTGTTTCCTTGTTGTGAGTTACACTTATATTTTTTACGAAGTTACAACTTGTCTGATTAATATGAAACAATTTTTCGGCTTTTTTATAAACAATATAGCAATTGTAATGACATAAATCAGTATTTTCGATTTAGTAAATCAATAAAATGAAGCAGTCAATAACTCCTAATATATCCACCAGCAAAAGTAGAAATATTAGTCCCCCTCCCCTTTCTTTACCACAGAGTCATACCAATGTATCAACTCTTAAAAATTGAGAAACCTCCTTGAGTTCCTTGTGTTGGCAGTTTGGTTTCGTTCTGAAAAGTAAGGTCTACTCATCAGGTAGCTACGACCGAACTACAAAAATACAATTCTCGTTTAATACATTAAGTATCAAGCCTGAACGTACTGACCTAGTGAATTATATTAACCAAAATAATAGTTTAAAAAAACCCAAAGAGAAATCTCATTTGTGTGTGTATAATGTCCACACGAATAATAACGAAATTATAACTTGTCTGATTTTCTATAAAAAAGCCGAAGAATTTTTTCATAATAACCCAGTTGTATTTTGCGTGAGCAATCGAGAAATTTTGTTTGAGATGGCACGTTAAAAACATGAAATAGAAGTATAAAGCAAAACAAACGAAATATTCGGCTTTTTAAATTTGTTTTTCATGGGAGTAAATTACAATGATTGCATTTTGTTCGTTCTTTTTTTACGAAATATGGGGACATGTGATCATCACGGTGAGGTATAAGAGATCATCACCGTGATTGACCATTGATCGCTCTTGGAGCGCTCAGTCGTACAACAGGGAATCAGACAAGTAGTAACTTCGTAATTACTCGTGTGGGACTATGGGTATTATACACACACAAATAAGATTTCTCCTTGGGTTTTTTTTATTTTGATTTAGTGAATATAATTCACTTTAGTACTTAATGTATTAAGCGAGAGTTGTATTTTTGTAGTTCGGTCGTAGCTACCTAATGAGTAGACCTTACTTTTCAGTACGAAACCGAATTTCCAACATAAGAATCTCAAGGAGGTTTCTCATTTTCGAGAGTCGATACATTAGTATGACTCTGAGATAAAGAAAAGGGGAGGGGAATAATATTTCTACTTTTGCTGGTAGATATATTAGGAGTGATTGACTGCAGTATTTTATTGATTTACCAAATCGAAAATACTGAGTATGTCATTACAATTATTAATATTCATACATATTATGTATTGCTATAAAAAAGCCGAACAATTTTTTCACTTATATTTTTATAAATAATTTTTACATTTAATGAAATAGGATTGTTTTTATTTTGCGTGGTAATATATATTATCAAATTGAAAATAATTTTTTTGTTTATAAAAAATAATTAAAAATTGTATATATTTTTGTAACACAACCTTGATATAAAAATGTACGGGTAAGTGTTTGTGTATATAAATTTAATTAAAAAATATTTTGATTTTTCAAACTTATAAAAGCAAACTTTTTTTCGTTTTTAACCTAATAAAATTTGATTTGTTTTGAGCGTCGGTTTTTAAGTACATACATACATTATTATTTCATTATTATTATGTTTTAAAAAAGAGGTAACAGGTATAAATTCTTGTTTTTGTAACAGTAAAAATAGTTTTTATGCTATAAAATATATGATGAAAAACACGACAAATCACATTTTTTTGGAAGTTTTTTCGGAAAACATTTTGTTGTTGTTGTTGTTATTTAAGATACACGATGTCAAATATTTAAAAAATGTGTGCACTTGGTGTTGTATTTATTGCTGTAGAAAAAAAACTAATTATCCAAAAACTATAAAATTGGGCTCATTTTAAAGATAAATGAATAGGGATTACAAACTAATTATAAAAATTGTACCACCTTTCATTTCTTATTCCATTCCATCTTTTTTCCATTTCTCATTTACCCGGGATCTCCACTACGTAAATTTTCTGATATTTACTATCATGATAATTTATGTTTGTATGTGTTTTTTTCAATGTATTGAGAAATATTTGTGGATGAACTATCATATCTGGGGACATTACTATCATGATAATTGTTATATGTTTCCATTAAATAAAAATAAAGAAATATAATTTAAAATGGATTTTGATGAACAAATTGAAATCCTGCCTAAATTCAAAAAGCTCCAACATCTTGAAAAATTGCAAAACTTGAAAAAAAGAAAAATCCAAACTAGCTTTTTGGATAAATGATTTACTTGGTATTTTCCGCAACATTCATTTGCTCTATATAAATAAATCAGCTTTAATATATTTTCTACATTAAATTTTTGCGACTTTTTTATTTTTATTTTTTATTTTTTTATAAGTTTTTATGTCTTCACCCTACGATAACTTTAAAAAAATGAAAAACATAACCTAAAAAGTATGCCATTCGTAATAATTATCATAATAATTTTTAAGAAAATATCAGCCTGATAATTTGCTGCTAGTAAAAAAATTGTTTAGCATACTCACACATACATTGAAAAAAATTGCTACCATGATAGAAAATATCAGAAAATTTGCATAGTGGAGACCCCGGGTTAGCCCTATTAACTCTTTATGGCTAGGTGGTTAAAAACCGTTCCATCTTTTGCTTAGCTTTTTGTGCATGGTGGGATATATTTTAACCCACCTCGAAAAGTAGAAGTTACTCATATCATGCGAGATCAACCAATTAATACAAGAAACAAAACCAAACAATAACAGATATTTGTATTGGTTTTGTACACGTATACATGTTTTATCCTACTCTAACACATTTCATATTATTGAAATGCTGTGTATCAAAACCAAACTAATGAAAATTTAGGCGTTGATGAATCTATGATAAAATTTAAAGGACGGAGCAGCATCAAACAATATCTTCCAAAAAATCCAAATAAAAGAGGATATAAGGTGTGGATGTTGGCTGATAAATCTGGCTACTGTTACAAATTCGATATAATACAGGCAAAATTAACAATCAAGTAACAAAAAATCTGGGAGAAAAAGTTGTAAATGATCTTACTGCTGATATCGGTGGAAAAGAACACAAATTGATTTTGGAAATTATTTTACTTGCGTTACTTGTATGGAAAATTTTAAGAAAAACAAAATAAATGCTTCCGGGGTTGTAAATAAAACAAGGACATTTTTACCATCCTTTGCTTCTCACAAGAGCAAGAAACGAGGAGAATATGGATAACACAAGAATTAATGCTACAAAATGGATTGCTAATAGGGAAGTATATTTGTTATCCAATTATCGTGCTCCAAATCAGGTGAGAACAGTACAGAGAAAGGATGAGAATGGGGATAATATTTCAGTTGCTTGTCCCTTCTTAATTATTGATTATAATACGAACATGAATGCAGTGGATACATTTGATCAGCCATTGGCTAATTATAAACTTGACCGACGTAGTAAAAAATGGTGGCACCACATACTGTTCTATTTTTTGGATGCAGCTGTTGTTAATTCATATTATATTGTTTATAAACAATTGGGTAAAAACATGAAGCTGAAATATTTTAAGGGGCAGTGTGCTGAAGGGTTTGTTGCCCTGATTTTATTTATAAAAAAGCACCATCAACATCTGGACTTTCACTCAAAATAAAAAAATCGAAACCCACTGTTTCATGGCATGTACGAGGAAAAGACTCGAAATATCTACCAAAGCGTACTAGTCGGAGATGTTGTGCGTTATGCAGCACCAAAAAAAAAAAAAAAGAAATTCTCATTTCCTAGTGCTGTACTGTCTGCAAAGTTCTACTTTGTTTTGGTAAAAAGTTGTGTTTCAAAGAATATCATTTAAAGCATTAGTTGCATGGTGGGATTATATACCATATGTGCAAAACATAAAAATCATAAAATTCAAACATGACTTCCGGTCCCATATAAAGGGTATGCGATTTCACGCATTTTTCACCATATATAATTATAAGATAAAACGTAAAATTTTTAAGCTCGACATGAATGTTTTTTGTTAAAAGAATAATATTTTTTTATGTTGATATATCTAACATAAATATGTATAATAATACAGTAATTTTTTTTTGATACAACATTTAATGTATAGTTAATTTAAATTTATTTAGTTATTATTATTATTTGTAATGCATAAGTTTTTATGTAAAGGTATATAGACTTGAAGAAATCATAAAATAGAAAAATGATCAAATTAAAAAAATGATGGTTTGCGCGTGTTTTTTTATACTAATTGTTGCTTATCTGCCATGATTAAACCAGGACTTTGTATATAATATAACCTCAAACCCTGTGTTTTATTTTAAAAATAAAATTTAATTAAAATATTAAATTATCAGTTATTATTTATTTATATGTTTTCTTTTATTAAAATTGTAAAAAACTGTTTGGGTTTTTCGATTTGAGAAGGCATTAGAATATATATTTATGTATATATATTTTTGTTTTTATTGATAGTCTTTAAGAATAAATATTTATATAAGATACAGTTATTATGGTGATATATTATTTATATAATATGTATATAATTAATGTTTTACATTTACTTTTATATATTTAATTTGATTGACATTTTAGTATTTATTTATCTTATAATTTAAGTTTTTATTCCAATAAAAATTGGAATACTTTATATAGGTTAGGTAGAAAATCGTAGTACATAGTGTAGTAATGTATTATTAATAGTAATTTTTGTTAGGCCAAAATAATAAGCAGGGTAGTAATGTTCCAGAATTAGATGTTTTATACTGCTAGACGAGCTTTTTGTTTTTTCACAAAATCAAATGCCTGCTTGTCATTTAGTCGAGATTCTAAGATCTGTAGAATAGGATGACCTGAAAAAAAAAATATTTCGTGTTAAATTATTTCAGTGTTTTTTTTAATTTTATTTAATTACTTAAAGGTAGAGCCTTGATAGTGAATTGTGAAGGAGGGAAAGGATGAAGTTTGAAGTGCAATGCAAGGTGCATTAACATTTTGTTACAACTTGCTCATATTAAATGCCTGAGGGAAATCCCATTCCAGCAAGTTTATTCCACAGTCCGGTTGAGACGATTGAAATGTTGAAAATTAGCTACATTATAAGCGTTATAATTAAAATATATTCCTTCAGGTGACTTCCATGGCCTTGGAAATATATATTCGGCCGGAAAATTTCCCACTATTTTAGAATCCGTTTTCAAAAAAGGGGTTTCCATTAAAAAATTACCTTGACCGATTTTATTATGGTGAAAAACACGTTAAATCACATTTTTTTGAAAGTCATATTTTAGTTTTTAGATTTTTATGTTTTGGATGTGTAAGTAAAAAACAAGTAAAACAAACGTTTTATGGAGCATGTTGTTTTTGTTGTTGTTGTTTTGTAAGACACAGGGTATCAAATATTTAACATTTGCTTACACTTGGTGGTGTATTTATTGCTGTAGAAAAAAAACAATTATCCGAAAGTTAAAAAAATTTGGCTCATTTTAAAGATAGATGAATAGGGATTATAAAATAATTATAAAAATAGTGCCATCTTTTATTTCTTCCTTTTCAAAATGGCCATCGAAACATTCTTTTTGAATTTTCTCCCATGTGCTGGTTCTTTTATTTTTGCCATTTAGTTCTATTAGGGTTTACAAAAACCCTAATCCGGGTTTTAATTAAGAAACTTGGGTTTTCGGTTTCATCATACTTGGAAAAACCCGGGGTTTTGAGACCGGCTTAACCCGGGCTGAAACCCTAGTTGCCAAGGACAGCATCTCGTTTTGTTTTCTTGCAAAATACAATTAAGTATGATAATCTGCAAATTTTTTATATTTTGACGTATTTTGCAAGAAAACGAAACGAGATACTATCTTGATATTTTAATCCCTATTTATCTAACTTTAAAATAAGCCCAATTTTATAATTATTGGATAATTAGTTTTTTTTTCTATAGCAATCAATACAACACCAAGAGCAGGCAAATGTTAAATATTTAACACCCTGTGTCTTACAAAACAACATCAACTAAAAACATGCTCCATAAATTGTTTGTTTTACTCATTGGGTTTGCGATTTCACGTATTTTTCACAATATAATATACACCCTGCGCCATTGAAATGTTCGGTTTCGATTATTTATTATTTCATGCAATTCTCTCATAGATTTTACCTCATTCACCATTTTTTTTCGTTTTTTTTTTGTTTTTTACTTTATCTGCATATTTCAAGTCTTATGACATATTTAAAACCAAAATAAGGATGACTTATTCGTTTGGTTTCAATTAAGTATCAAAGTGTGAATTTTAAAATGGATTGCTCTAAATTAAATGCGACGAAAAACCCAAAATTTTGCAACTAAAGGCAAAAAAGTACTCACATTCACAAATTGCAAGAGTAAGTTGCCGAACATTATGCCGCGCAAAACCAACTTAATAAATAAAGCATCCATGATGAAAACAAACTTTATTTATGGTATCAAAAAATCAACAAAAAAAATGGTTATTTTACAGTTTTTGTATGGAGAGACATGACCTCAGTTTATTCAAAACATATTAATGAAAACTGGCTCGAACTTAATTTTATTTTAATTCAATTGAATCTATAAACTTTCATTTCCACCTGACTTGGAGGATTTTTCCGTGAGGCTTTCCAATTTATGATAATAATGTTATCAAAATAAGATATTTTATATCTGAAAAAGCTTAAAAATAGAGTACAAACATAGACAGAGACAGACATTTATATGAAAAGCCATGATATTTGCAATAATAAACACAACAAACAATATGGTAGAACGGTTAGCATACGGAAAATGAAACAAATATATAATATGTATGATGCATATTATCAGATGCAGCAAATAAAATGAAACCAAAAAATATCATATGAAAACAAATATTGTTTATTTAACATACATATATTTATTATTGGTATTTAATCGTACATAAAAAGGTTTCTTTTTGAATTATTGTTTAGGTAAAGGCCGATTTAAATGAAGAAAAATGTTTGCCCGACAAAAGTTTTGCATGTCGGTTAGAACTGCACGCAATAGAAAAATAAACACTGGTTAAAATGAGAAAGAATATGTAAACAAAAATGGCGATGCTATAATTTTTGAAGGCTGATAATTTGACGCATAATACTACATAATGTGACATAAATTAAATTAATTGGGGGAAATTAATCAAAATAAAATAAATATGAAAGCTCTTAATTAAATTTTTGTATTTAAAAATTTTCAAAGATAAATGGTTCACATTCGACATGTCTGTTTTTGAAAATTTGGTTTTGCCTCCTATAAACTTCTGACGTCTAGTCATTGTATGGGTTTTCATAATATACTTTTATTTTGTCTGGATTAGTTTGTTAATATGAAATATCAAAAAATATTGTCGGGTTGAATATATTTTATAGTTAAATGTTCATTTCTATAGTAACAATTGCTCAAAAATAAGAAAAAACAGCCTTGCAAAATTTTGCATGTTCATATTGTCGTTCTTGCCATCCAAACGAAAATTGTAATGTACTAATTTCTTCTTTTTTTGCAAGGCAAACACTTTTCTACATCTAAATCGGCCTTAAAACATGAAATAATAGTATATTGTATAACAAGTGAAGAAAACGAGTCATTGCAATACGAAAGTGAAATTTGCAGCCTGAGCGATAGCGAGGGCTGCAATCACTTGAGTATTGCAATGACTCATTTTCACACAAGTTATACACGCTATTTTTTCTACGATACAATAGTCCCATAACATTTAGGGCCATATTTATAGTCCGCACTACAACCACTGTTGTTACTAAAGCACCTCTTTTGGTATTTATAAACCTCACTATAACAACTGTTTCAAACAGTTGCTACAACTATAGTCGTGGATATCGGCGACTAAAACAGTTGTTACAAATTTTCGAAAATAATTTTTTTTTGTTGTAAATTGTGTTCGAATTTCGAAATTAGTGTCAAAACAAATCTTTATAAATATAATTGTCATAAAATCAGTGTAAATATATTTATTTTATTGTTTAACAAATAAATAAAATATTTTACTCTGAAATGGATTCTTCATTTTCTTCAATAGCGTTATCCGCGTCAGATGGGTCTGATTATTTATTAGAAAATAACTGTGTCCGAAAAAAAAAATGCTACAAAGGACGTATCACAGAAGATTTTTATACAGATGACGAATTTAAAAAAAGATTCCGATTTACGAAAATAACCTTAAGGTATTTGGAAACGTTAGTGGAAAATGATCTGAAGCATATTGATAATAGTTGACGGTAAAGCAAAAAATCATGATTGCTCTGCGTTATTACGCGACTGGTTGTTTTCAAATCCTCTTCCTTTCATAATAAATTCGCTGTGCCTCGTATGCCTTTTCTTGTGCGAAGTAACATTTCCCCTTTGCTTCATTGCATATGCATTTAATTTTAGATAACAAAGCTTTTATTTAAAAGCGTAGTAATTTCTTTAGATAAAGCTGAATTACTACTACTTCGTTTTCTGCCTCGAGGGAAATTAGCAATCACTGTTGGTGCCGTGCCGGCCACGATGGCTTGTACTGAAGGCATATTTGGTGTTTCGGTTGTTGTTGATAAACACGGTGGCGCTTGTTGTTCAGTCATATCTTGATCATTACAGTCACTGGCTTCTTCACTGTCCAGATTTTCGTATGGATCCTCTTCAAAACCTTGACAATTTTGACTGTTTTGCTCTTACAAATTTAAAATAATAATAATTTATCATATACGATACGTATTAAGTATGAAATTTATAATTACCGTTTCATCCCTATATCTTGAATCATTATCGTAACAGTTTACTTGCGCACTAATCGTTGGCAGAATTAATTCATGTGACTCACCATCAGCCTGAGAGAGTTTTACTGTAGAAGGACCACCACCAGTACCTAGAACATCTTTATTTTTGTTAGCCAACTCTTTTCGCAATTTACCTTTCCAGATTGCGTAAACTGCCTTCTGTTTGGTAGCTTTGGGCGAACCATTTATTTGGCTATTATATTCTAAAGCGACACTCTTCCAACCTTTTTTTCTGTATTTGTCATCGAATCAGTCTTTTTATTTTCTAAAACTATTTTATATTGTTTTATGATACCAATAAGGGTAATCATGGTGAATCCTATCGGTTCATTTCCACTAGAACTATTTATTTACTTAAAGCAATAACAAATAAATATCATAAATGTAAGTTACAACTTTCATAAATTAACAAAAATTGCCGCTGTTTTTGTTATTTTAATGTTGGTAGAACTAGTTCGAAAACAGTTGTTTTAACAACGTCTATAAATACCAAAATAAAATCCTGGTTAAAACAGTTAATTTAGTGACGACTATAAATACCAAAAAAAATCAATTCAAAAACAGTTGTTTTTCGAAAACAGTGACTACTGCTATAGTTGTAGTTTGGTCTATAAATATGGCCCTTATAAATAAGTAGAAACATAAAAAATTACAAACTTGTATGGATCAACAAAAAATTATTAAAACATTAACACATTTGGGTTTTCACAAATCGTGTAGCAATATTAAGAAATCGTTGTGTAATGAGAATATTTCCACACGATTTTAGTATACGACGCAAAGGCTCCTTTTCTTATATAATTTAAATTCAAAAATCATCATCGAAAGCATTGGTTACTGCACTATCGTAGAAAAAATATGTTCTGTCAAAAAAAGCTTAAAAATAGAATACACAAATGTAAAAAAGAGATAAACATATGAAATAGAAAATGGCGCATGTTGAGTAGATCTGCAGATGTCAAATAAAAAAACAACTGACTAATCGTTTTTGTTGAATTATTGAATAGTTAACGATTTCCAATCGTGTAATATTCAAATGTTGGTTTGGCAACTAAAAATAAAATTAAGAATCAATAAACAAATCTAAATCTTTTCTGGTGAATGCCTAGGTACTTAGTGTAATAATTTAATACAATTTTTGTTCAAAATATATATTGGATAATCATTATTCAATAATTATAATGCCATTAAATAGTTAGAATATTATTGTGTGGTATGGTGCAATTATGTGAACATTTCTGTGATTTTTCTGGGAAACTAGAGATTTTGAGTTATGAATGAAAATCATCCTAAAATTGTGAAAATTTTCAGATAACTTTGCCAAATTTTCCAAATTTCCCCAAAAAAAATTATTGAAAGTGAATAACTGCTTCAAAAAATAAATATTTTTATTAAATAAAAAGATAAGTGAAGTTATTACTATATTAGTTAAATTTAAATAATTTTTTTTTCAATGAACTTGTTTTAATAAGTTATGTATGTATATAGTTTCTATAAAACAAAAAAATATTTTTTTGAAACTATTCCATTTTATTAAATATAAATAACTTCAATTACCGACTTGTTATGAAATAAAAAAAACGCCTAAATGATTATAGCATTTTTAAATGTAGTTAATTCGCCATTTCGCATCGGATATGTCAATCGATTGGATGTCTTTATATTTTTCTACTTTTCTGTGTATTTATTGTTCGTATAATCTTAATTATAATAAACATAATCTTATTCTTTTGTAAACCGTAAGTTGCACATAATATATTAAAATTCTTGTGATTTAAAAAAAAAATTATGTTCTTCATAACCCCATTTTTAAATTTTGTTTTATATTCCCAGCAAACGTGTCTTAAGTAACACATGCAAGACAAACTCAAGACTTGTTATGGTAACAAACCCAAGTCATTCAAAAGACAACTCCATGTATTTGGGACGAAGAGTCTTCAAAGACATGTCTTGTGGTCGTTATTGGTAACATGTATACAAGATGTCTTGGGTAACATGTCTGGTGGTCGTTATTGGTAACATGTCTGGTGGTCGTTACTGGTAACATGTCTGGTGGTTGTTATTGGTAACATGTCTGGTGGTCGTTATTGGTAACATGTCTGGTGGTCGTTATTGGTAACATGTCTTGAGTTTGTCTTCCATATGTTACTTACCGTAGACAGACACACGAGTTAATCGCGATTTTCAGTTGTTATTTTTGTCAAAAATCGTGTTGTGGAAACTAAATAATCCGGTTTAGGTGAAAATCGTGTAATGACAGTTGACTTTCATTACACAATCTTCACAAAAAACTGGATTATTTCGTTTTCATAACGCGATTTTTGACAATCGGGATAAACGAAAATCGCGAATAATTTTGTGCCTGTCTACCGTGTAAGATATTCCTGGTTTATTAACACTTTTTGTTTTATTTTAATCACAAATAAATATTGTATTGAATTTAAAATATTTAAAGAAAAATATTTTTTATATTTAAATTCAATAATATTTATTCCTTTTATACCCACAAAAAAAATTGAACACATCACCATCTGCACAAAAATAATAATAAAAACTATAAAAAATGGCGAAGTATAATGCTTTTTGTGCATTGGTGTCGATAACGAAGCGGTTTTTGAAGACATTTTCAAGACAACCAAAAGACATGTTACCATTCCTTCTATTTCCCACCGATAGGAGCGCTTTAAATTACATTACGTTTTTGTCTCTAGTAACATACTGAAGACAACCGCAAGACATGTTGCCTAAGAAATTTGTCTCTTTTTAACCAGTGTAATTTCATATTATTTTCTCTATCCCAGACAAGCACAAGACTTGTTACCAAAGACAAAAAATTTGCTGGGTTGTTAATAAAACACGTTCGTAATTTTTGTAAATGTAGCAACGTCTGTAATAATATTATTATGGATACTATTGATGAATTATTTAGATCATCCGACGAAGATGCTTATTATGTTGATCATTCCATTATGTTCATCAACAAATCCTAAAATTTACACAATAATTTTTGATTTTCATCCAAACTTTTTAATTTATGGAAATTTTTTCGTTTTTTTAAAACCAGTTATCTTTACTTAAATTTTTATAAAGAGCCTAGCATAACTCAAAACAGGATATCTGATATATTTCAATTTTACAGTATAACAAAACTGGTTTTACATAATAGTTTTATGTGAATTGATTTCTGCCATCGTGTTAATTTGATAATACAAACAAAATAAATAAATTTTTCAAAATTATTTGAATTATAGTCATTTTTGTTTCAAATGCAATTTCCCAAAAATGGTATTTTTGCAGTTAACTAGTTTCTCAAAAAAACCACAGATTTATGAAAAGTGCTAAAACAACATTTAATTTGCTTACAGAAAATAAAACCTGTACCTTGGCAGAAAAAGGGCCAATGATCAAAATCTGATGGCATTATTGGCAGTTTAACAAAGAAATATGCCAAGAAACATTGAATCGATTCATAATAAAATGTGATTCACCAAAATCGGTACTTAATCTTCTTCGATTAAATATAAAAATACATTTTCCAAACAGCTGTTCTTGTTATGATTCTTAATTTTATTTTTAGTTGCCAAACCAACATTGGAATATAAGACGATTGGAAAATTGTAAATCGTTAACTATCCAATAATTCAACAAAAAACGACAATTAAATAAAAATTATAAATGTTTTCGAAAAATTTTAAATAAAAATTTATTTTCATAATTTGTTATTGTTTTTTAATTTGACATCTGCTCATCATGCGCAATTTCTTATTTGATATGTGTATCTCTTTTTTACATTTGTGTACTCTACTGTCTACTCTATTTTTAAGCAATAAACAATATTTGTTTTCATATTTTTTGGTTTCATTTTATTTGCTGCATCTGATAAATTATAATATACATCATACATATTATATGTTTGTTTCATTTTCCGTATGCTAAATATTCTACCATTTTGTTTGTTGATTTTACTATTGTAAATGTCATACCTTTTCATATATATGTCTGTCTCTTTTTACATGTTTGTACTCTATTTTAAGCTTTTTCATATACAAAATATCTTATTTTGTTATCATTATTATCATAAATTGGAAAACCTCACGGAAAAATGCTCCAAGTCAAGTGGAAATAAGAGTTTATAGATTCAATTTATCTAAAATAAAATTAATTTTGAGTCAATTTTCATTAATATGTTTTGAATAAACTGAGGTCATGTCTCTCCATACAAAAACTATGAAATAAACATTTTTTTTTGGATTTTTTGATACCATAAATGAAGCTTTGAAAGAAATATCGCTATCGTGGAGGCTTTATTTATTAAGTAGGCTTTGTGCCGCGGCTCATTGCAATTTGCAATAATAAGATTATTACTTCGATCGGCTGTATAAGTTTCGGTTTCGATTTTTAAGCCTAAATGAATGTAGTAGTGCGGCAATAATTTATGTAATACCAAAACCAACAAAAATGTGTATAGACATTGTATTGGTTTTGAATAAACTATAGATGCTATTGGTGGTGGTTTTTCGTATTGCAAGTGTATATTTCCTTCTTTATGCTACCTGAACAGTCGTAAGTAATACTATTGTCGTTTTCAATTGATTGTTTACCCCTCTTGAAAGTACAACCACGATTTCAGCGTCATCAAACGAACCGAATTACACTTTTTATACGTATGATGTATTTCTAGTCTGTCAAAATAGCATATTAATGAAAACTTCATGTATTCAAATTAACCGGTGTGAAGTACTTAACATTAACAGAAAAGTGTAGCTACACAAATTAACAGAAAAGTGGCATTTACACAAAAAAGTGGAAAATCCAAAAGTTTTAATGTAAATATCGTTATATTTTTTCAGGCATAAAATAAATAATACAAAAGAAACAAATTTAAATAGATATTTGATAGTTTAAATTTGATTTGTGAGAAAAACTAGTTCGATCAAAAATCTTTACAGACAAGATTCGATTTGATGAAGAGCAATATGCCAATTTACACAAATCTCAGAGATGTTCCCATATTGTGACTATATAGAATTAAAAGAGGATAAATAAGGCTTTTTTAGTATCTATGTGTTATTTAAAAAAAACAGGGTTGGACTCTGGTGACAAATTTTCAAAAATTATCAATTTCATATAAAACGATTGATAGAGGTTCTACTACACTAAGCAAATTAACACGCAATATTAGAGATGTTCCCATATTGTGACTATATAGGATAAAAAGGGGATAAATAAGGCTTTCTTAATATCTATGTGTTATTTAAAAAAACAGGGTTGGGCTCTGGTGACAAATTTTCAAAAATTATCAATTTCATATAAAACGATTGATAGAGGTTCTACTACACTAAGCAAATTAACACGCAATATTAGAGATGTTCCCATATTGTGACTATATAGGATAAAAAGGGGATAAATAAGGCTTTCTTAATATCTATGTGTTATTTAAAAAAACAGGGTTGGGCTCTGGTGACAAATTTTCAAAAATTACCAATTTCATATAAAACGATTGATAGAGGTTCTACTACACTAAGCAAATTAACACGCAATATTAGAGATGTTCCCATATTGTGACTATATAGGATAAAAAGAGGATAAATAAGGCTTTCTTAATATCTATGTGTTATTTAAAAAAACAGGGTTGGGCTCTGGTGACAAATTTTCAAAAATTATCAATTTCATATAAAACGATTGATAGAGGTTCTACTACACTAAGCCAATTAACACGCAATATTAGAGATGTTCCCATATTGTGACTATATAGGATAAAAAGAGGATAAATAAGGCTTTCTTAATATCTATGTGTTATTAAAAAAAACAGGGTTGGGCTCTGGTGACAAATTTTCAAAAATTATCAATTTCATATAAAACGATTGATAGAGGTTCTACTACACTAAGCCAATTAACACGCAATATTAGAGATGTTCCCATATTGTGACTATATAGAATAAAAAGAGGATAAATAAGGCTTTCTTAATATCTATGTGTTATTTAAAAAAACAGGGTTGGGCTCTGGTGACAAATTTTCAAAAATTATCAATTTCATATAAAACGATTGATAGAGGTTCTACTACACTAAGCAAATTAACACGCAATATTAGAGATGTTCCCATATTGTGACTATATAGGATAAAAAGGGGATAAATAAGGCTTTCTTAATATCTATGTGTTATTTAAAAAAACAGGGTTGGGCTCTGGTGACAAATTTTGAAAAATTATCAATTTCATATAAAACGATTGATAGAGGTTCTACTACACTAAGCCAATTAACACGCAATATTAGAGATGTTCCCATATTGTGACTATATAGGATAAAAAGAGGATAAATAAGGCTTTCTTAATATCTATGTGTTATTTAAAAAAACAGGGTTGGGCTCTGGTGACAAATTTTCAAAAATTATCAATTTCATATAAAACGATTGATAGAGGTTCTACTACACTAAGCCAATTAACACGCAATATTAGAGATGTTCCCATATTGTGACTATATAGAATAAAAAGAGGATAAATAAGGCTTTCTTAATATCTATGTGTTATTTAAAAAAACAGGGTTGGGCTCTGGTGACAAATTTTAAAAAATTATCAATTTCATATAAAACGATTGATAGAGGTTCTACTACACTAAGCCAATTAACACGCAATATTAGAGATGTTCCCATATTGTGACTATATAGGATAAAAAGAGGATAAATATGGTTTTCTTAATATCTATGTGTTATTTAAAAATACAGGGTTGGGCTCTGGTGACAAATTTTCAAAAATTATCAATTTCATATAAAACGATTGATAGAGGTTCTACTACACTAAGCCAATTAACACGCAATATTAGAGATGTTCCCATATTGTGACTATATAGGATAAAAAGAGGATAAATAAGGCTTTCTTAATATCTATGTGTTATTTAAAAAAACAGGGTTGGGCTCTGGTGACAAATTTTCAAAAATTATCAATTTCATATAAAACGATTGATAGAGTTTCTACTACACTAAGCCAATTAACACGCAATATTAGAGATGTTCCCATATTGTGACTATATAGGATAAAAAGAGGATAAATATGGTTTTCTTAATATCTATGTGTTATTTAAAAATACAGGGTTGGGCTCTGGTGACAAATTTTCAAAAATTATCAATTTCATATAAAACGATTGATAGAGGTTCTACTACACTAAGCCAATTAACACGCAATATTAGAGATGTTCCCATATTGTGACTATATAGGATAAAAAGAGGATAAATATGGTTTTCTTAATATCTATGTGTTATTTAAAAATACAGGGTTGGGCTCTGGTGACAAATTTTCAAAAATTATCAATTTCATATAAAACGATTGATAGAGGTTCTACTACACTAAGCCAATTAACACGCAATATTAGAGATGTTCCCATATTGTGACTATATAGGATAAAAAGAGGATAAATAAGGCTTTCTTAATATCTATGTGTTATTTAAAAAAACAGGGTTGGGCTCTGGTGACAAATTTTCAAAAATTATCAATTTCATATAAAACGATTGATAGAGTTTCTACTACACTAAGCCAATTAACACGCAATATTAGAGATGTTCCCATATTGTGACTATATAGGATAAAAAGAGGATAAATATGGTTTTCTTAATATCTATGTGTTATTTAAAAATACAGGGTTGGGCTCTGGTGACAAATTTTCAAAAATTATCAATTTCATATAAAACGATTGATAGAGGTTCTACTACACTAAGCCAATTAACACGCAATATTAGAGATGTTCCCATATTGTGACTATATAGGATAAAAAGAGGATAAATAAGGCATTCTTAATATCTATGTGTTATTTAAAAAAACAGGGTTGGGCTCTGGTGACAAATTTTAAAAAATTATCAATTTCATATAAAACGATTGATAGAGGTTCTACTACACTAAGCCAATTAACACGCAATATTAGAGATGTTCCCATATTGTGACTATATAGGATAAAAAGAGGATAAATATGGTTTTCTTAATATCTATGTGTTATTTAAAAATACAGGGTTGGGCTCTGGTGACAAATTTTCAAAAATTATCAATTTCATATAAAACGATTGATAGAGGTTCTACTACACTAAGCCAATTAACACGCAATATTAGAGATGTTCCCATATTGTGACTATATAGGATAAAAAGAGGATAAATAAGGCTTTCTTAATATCTATGTGTTATTTAAAAAAACAGGGTTGGGCTCTGGTGACAAATTTTCAAAAATTATCAATTTCATATAAAACGATTGATAGAGTTTCTACTACACTAAGCCAATTAACACGCAATATTAGAGATGTTCCCATATTGTGACTATATAGGATAAAAAGAGGATAAATATGGTTTTCTTAATATCTATGTGTTATTTAAAAATACAGGGTTGGGCTCTGGTGACAAATTTTCAAAAATTATCAATTTCATATAAAACGATTGATAGAGGTTCTACTACACTAAGCCAATTAACACGCAATATTAGAGATGTTCCCATATTGTGACTATATAGGATAAAAAGAGGATAAATAAGGCATTCTTAATATCTATGTGTTATTTAAAAAAACAGGGTTGGGCTCTGGTGACAAATTTTAAAAAATTATCAATTTCATATAAAACAATGGAAATGTGATTTTAAAATGATTGTTGGATATATTTCTGGAATATTGTCAATAAGGAAGGATCTTCGTCATTTTTCATCCGATTTTAATGAAATTAAACATGCACGATCTAAATAAGATACTAAAATGATTTTTAAGTTGAAGTTTCGAAATATGGCCGATTAGGAAGGAACCTGGTCATTTTTCATTCGATTTTGATATTTACAAGTTATTATCAGAAACTGGCCACTCTTTATCTATATTTACGAGAAACTGGAATCTCTTTATCTATAGAGAGTGCGAAAATTTTGGATAAGGAGAAAAATCTTACTAAAATGCTTATTTTGGAAATTAAGCATGTAAAAAAAAATTAAAATTCTCAAAATTTATTAAATTACAAAACGTATTCAAATTTTTGTTAAATTATTATGAGAATACAACTTTCACAAAATATGCCATTGAAAATTTTACGAAAGAGTGATTACTACAGCAACAGTATTTAGATTTCCATGCCAAATAAGTACAACAATACGTTATTACAGCGGTAATATTACGATTTTACCATAGCAAAAAGAAAATCCTAAACAATTATCTCTAAATTTGTAATTGTATTTCAATTTCCTTTTATTATGATTGAATTTTATATACACACACCAAAGGGAATGCATGGCTTTTCAAACATGGCTTTTGACAAAAGCATTGTCAAATAATTTGCATACAAATGAACACAAATGGATGAATTGTGATTCAATCGCTAACCGAAAAGCTGTTATTCTCTTACTAAATACAGCACGTGCTGTAATTAATAATCGATAATTTTTTACTCGTTAAAACAGAAGCAGATAATTAAACTCGTGCTGCGCACTCGTCAAAAAAGTTAAAAAACAAAATCGTTTTAATTTTTTAATTGACATTATTTACATTCTGGGATCACGTTAGTTTGATAACTTTAAAATTTATTCGGTGGTTTACTTCCTTTGAAGTAAAAATTTTCGAAGATATCATCAAGCCACTTCGCCACGTCTAGGCCGTGATCTGGAAGGTTTGTTTTTGTGTTTTATCGTTTTGTTTCTTCTTTTTTAGAAATTTTTTCACCAGTGCCCAACCCTAGTTTTTTAAGAAATACATAGATATTAAGAAAGCCTTATTTATCCTCTTTTTATCCTATATAGTCACAATATGGGAAAATCTCTAATATTGCGTGTTAATTGGCTTAGTGTAGTAGAACCTCTATCAATCGTTTTATATGAAATTGATAATTTTTGAAAATTTGTCACCAGAGCCCAACCCTATTTTTTTAAATAACACATAGATATTAAGAAAGCCTTATTTATCCTCTTTTTATTCTATATAGTCACAATATGGGAACATCTCTAATATTGCGTGTTAATTGGCTTAGTGTAGTAGAACCTCTATCAATCGTTTTATATGAAATTGATAATTTTTGAAAATTTGTCACCAGAGCCCAACCCTGTTTTTTTAAATAACACATATATATTAAGAAAGCCTTATTTATCCTCTTTTTATCCTATATAGTCACAATATGGGAACATCTCTAATATTGCGTGTTAATTTGCTTAGTGTAGTAGAACCTCTATCAATCGTTTTATATGAAATTGATAATTTTTGAAAATTTGTCACCAGAGCCCAACCCTGTTTTTTTAAATAACACATAGATATTTAGAAAGCCTTATTTATCCTCTTTTTATTCTATATAGTCACAATATGGGAACATCTCTAATATTGCGTGTTAATTGGCTTAGTGTAGTAGAACCTCTATCAATCGTTTTATATGAAATTGATAATTTTTGAAAATTTGTCACCAGAGCCCAACCCTGTTTTTTTTAAAAAACACATAGATATTAAGAAAGCCTTATTTATCCTCTTTTTATTCTATATAGTCACAATATGGGAACATCTCTAATATTGCGTGTTAATTGGCTTAGTGTAGTAGAACCTCTATCAATCGTTTTATATGAAATTGATAATTTTTGAAAATTTGTCACCAGAGCCCAACCCTGTTTTTTTTAAAAAACACATAGATATTAAGAAAGCCTTATTTATCCTCTTTTAATTCTATATAGTCGCAATATGGGAACATCTCTAATATTGCGTGTTAATTGGCTTAGTGTAGTAGAACCTCTATCAATCGTTTTATATGAAATTGATAATTTTTGAAAATTTGTCACCAGAGCCCAACCCTGTTTTTTTAAATAACACATAGATATTAAGAATGCCTTATTTATCCTCTTTTAGTTCTATATAGTCACAATATGGGAACATCTCTAATATTGCGTGTTAATTTGCTTAGTGTAGTAGAACCTCTATCAATCGTTTTATATGAAATTGATAATTTTTGAAAATTTGTCACCAGAGCCCAACCCTGTTTTTTTAAATAACACATATATATTAAGAAAGCCTTATTTATCCTCTTTTTATCCTATATAGTCACAATATGGGAACATCTCTAATATTGCGTGTTAATTGGCTTAGTGTAGTAAAACCTCTATCAGTCGTTTTATATGAAATTGAAAATTTTTGAAAATTTGTCACCAGAGCCCAACCCTGTTTTTTTAAATAACACAGAGATATTAAGAAAGCCTTATTTATCCTCTTTTTATCCTATATAGTCACAATATGGGAACATCTCTAGTATTGCGTGTTAATTTGCTTAGTGTAGTAGAACCTCTATCAATCGTTTTATATGAAATTGATAATTTTTGAAAATTTGTCACCAGAGCCCAACCCTGTTTTTTTTAATAACACATAGATATTAAAAAAGCCTTATTTATCCTCTTTTTATCCTATATAGTCACAATATGGGAACATCTCTAATATTGCGTGTTAATTTGCTTAGTGTAGTAGAACCTCTATCAATCGTTTTATATGAAATTGATAATTTTTGAAAATTTGTCACCAGAGCCCAACCCTGTTTTTTTAAATAACACATATATATTAAGAAAGCCTTATTTATCCTCTTTTTATCCTATATAGTCACAATATGGGAACATCTCTAATATTGCGTGTTAATTGGCTTAGTGTAGTAGAACCTCTATCAATCGTTTTATATGAAATTGAAAATTTTTGAAAATTTGTCACCAGAGCCCAACCCTGTTTTTTTAAATAACACAGAGATATTAAGAAAGCCTTATTTATCCCCTTTTTATCCTATATAGTCACAATATGGGAACATCTCTAATATTGCGTGTTAATTTGCTTAGTGTAGTAGAACCTCTATCAATCGTTTTATATGAAATTGATAATTTTTGAAAATTTGTCACCAGAGCCCAACCCTGTTTTTTTAAATAACACATAGATATTAAGAAAGCCTTATTTATCCTCTTTTTATTCTATATAGTCACAATATGGGAACATCTCTAATATTGCGTGTTAATTGGCTTAGTGTAGTAGAACCTCTATCAATCGTTTTATATGAAATTGATAATTTTTGAAAATTTGTCACCAGAGCCCAACCCTGTTTTTTTAAATAACACATATATATTAAGAAAGCCTTATTTATCCTCTTTTTATCCTATATAGTCACAATATGGGAACATCTCTAATATTGCGTGTTAATTGGCTTAGTGTAGTAGAACCTCTATCAATCGTTTTATATGAAATTGATAATTTTTGAAAATTTGTCACCAGAGCCCAACCCTGTTTTTTTAAATAACACATAGATATTAAGAATGCCTTATTTATCCTCTTTTAGTTCTATATAGTCACAATATGGGAACATCTCTAATATTGCGTGTTAATTTGCTTAGTGTAGTAGAACCTCTATCAATCGTTTTATATGAAATTGATAATTTTTGAAAATTTGTCACCAGAGCCCAACCCTGTTTTTTTAAATAACACATAGATACTAAAAAAGCCTTATTTATCCTCTTTTAATTCTATATAGTCACAATATGGGAACATCTCTAATATTGCGTGTTAATTTGCTTAGTGTAGTAGAACCTCTATCAATCGTTTTATATGAAATTGATCATTTTTGAAAATTTGTCACCAGAGCCCAACCCTGTTTTTTTAAATAACACATAGATATTAAGAAAGCCTTATTTATCCCCTTTTTATCCTATATAGTCGCAATATGGGAACATCTCTAATATTGCGTGTTAATTTGCTTAGTGTAGTAGAACCTCTATCAATCGTTTTATATGAAATTGATAATTTTTGAAAATTTGTCACCAGAGCCCAACCCTGTTTTTTTAAATAACACATAGATACTAAAAAAGCCTTATTTATCCTCTTTTAATTCTATATAGTCACAATATGGGAACATCTCTAATATTGCGTGTTAATTTGCTTAGTGTAGTAGAACCTCTATCAATCGTTTTATATGAAATTGATCATTTTTGAAAATTTGTCACCAGAGCCCAACCCTGTTTTTTTAAATAACACATAGATACTAAAAAAGCCTTATTTATCCTCTTTTAATTCTATATAGTCACAATATGGGAACATCTCTAATATTGCGTGTTAATTTGCTTAGTGTAGTAGAACCTCTATCAATCGTTTTATATGAAATTGATCATTTTTGAAAATTTGTCACCAGAGCCCAACCCTGTTTTTTTAAATAACACATAGATATTAAGAATGCCTTATTTATCCTCTTTTAGTTCTATATAGTCACAATATGGGAACATCTCTAATATTGCGTGTTAATTGGCTTAGTGTAGTAGAACCTCTATCAATCGTTTTATATGAAATTGATAATTTTTGAAAATTTGTCACCAGAGCCCAACCCTGTTTTTTTAAATAACACATAGATATTAAGAAAGCCTTATTTATCCTCTTTTTATCCTATATAGTCACAATATGGGAACATCTCTAATATTGCGTGTTAATTGGCTTAGTGTAGTAGAACCTCTATCAATCGTTTTATATGAAATTGATAATTTTTGAAAATTTGACACCAGAGCCCAACCCTGTTTTTTTTAAATAACACATATATATTAAGAATGCCTTATTTATCCTCTTTTAGTTCTATATAGTCACAATATGGGAACATCTCTAATATTGCGTGTTAATTTGCTTAGTGTAGTAGAACCTCTATCAATCGTTTTATATGAAATTGATAATTTTTGAAAATTTGTCACCAGAGCCCAACCCTGTTTTTTTAAATAACACATAGATACTAAAAAAGCCTTATTTATCCTCTTTTAATTCTATATAGTCACAATATGGGAACATCTCTAATATTGCGTGTTAATTTGCTTAGTGTAGTAGAACCTCTATCAATCGTTTTATATGAAATTGATCATTTTTGAAAATTTGTCACCAGAGCCCAACCCTGTTTTTTTAAATAACACATAGATATTAAGAAAGCCTTATTTATCCCCTTTTTATCCTATATAGTCATAATATGGGAACATCTCTAATATTGCGTGTTAATTTGCTTAGTGTAGTAGAACCTCTATCAATCGTTTTATATGAAATTGATAATTTTTGAAAATTTGTCACCAGAGCCCAACCCTGTTTTTTTAAATAACACATAGATATTAAGAAAGCCTTATTTATCCTCTTTTTATCCTATATAGTCACAATATGGGAACATCTCTAATATTGCGTGTTAATTTGCTTAGTGTAGTAGAACCTCTATCAATCGTTTTATATGAAATTGGTAATTTTTGAAAATTTGTCACCAGAGCCCAACCCTGTTTTTTTAAATAACACATAGATATTAAGAAAGCCTTATTTATCCCCTTTTTATCCTATCTAGTCACAATATGGGAACATCTCTAATATTGCGTGTTAATTTGCTTAGTGTAGTAGAACCTCTATCAATCGTTTTATATGAAATTGATAATTTTTGAAAATTTGTCACCAGAGCCCAACCCTGTTTTTTTAAATAACACATAGATATTAAGAAAGCCTTATTTATCCCCTTTTTATCCTATATAGTCACAATATGGGAACATCTCTAATATTGCGTGTTAATTTGCTTAGTGTAGTAGAACCTCTATCAATCGTTTTATATGAAATTGATAATTTTTGAAAATTTGTCACCAGAGTCCAACCCTGTTTTTTTTAAATAACACATAGATACTAAAAAAGCCTTATTTATCCTCTTTTAATTCTATATAGTCACAATATGGGAACATCTCTGAGATTTGTGTAAATTGGCATATTGCTCTTCATCAAATCGAATCTTGTCTGTAAAGATTTTTGATCGAACTAGTTTTTTTCACAAATCAAATTTAAACTATCAAATATCTATTTAAATTTGTTTCTTTTGTATTATTTATTTTATGCCTGAAAAAATATAACGATATTTACATTAAAACTTTTGGATTTTCCACTTTTTTGTGTAAATGCCACTTTTCTGTTAATTTGTGTAGCTACACTTTTCTGTTAATGTTAAGTACTTCACACCGGTTTCAAATTAAGATATTTTTGCTTGTTTCTATAAAAAATGTTTATATTTTGCATAAACTAGGGTTTTTAATGAATACAAAAGTAAATATAATATGTGTATTTAAATTTTTCACAGAACCTAGGTGAAGAAGAGAATTATTCTATACCTTCTTCTCAGCGGAAACTCTTCATTCCGGAATGAAAATACACGGCATTGTTGTTGTAAAGTTGCCAAAGAAAGACTACATTTGTTGTTGCATTGGATGCTATATATGGGAGAATGGGAATCCGGCAATTGTGGCGAGTTAGTTGCAGTTTAGTCACGCAGGATTGCGTGATTAAAGAACACCTCTTTCACCAATGCCGTTGGCAGTTATGAGTATCTGGCATTCATTGCCGTATGTGTAGTTGGCGCTAAGGTTTGAGTTGAGTGTCATTATTTACAAGTGATTTACCTATTAAAAAAAAAAAAATACATTTTTTGCTATCGAGATACTAATAAATACAGATTCAAAAAGTTACCAATATTTCAAAATTGAAAATTATTATAAGCTATTAAATAATAAATTCATAATTTTCTATATTCTTCTAGTTTTGAGAAACCGTTGATAAAACCAAAATCGGTCAAACAGTTCCGAAAATAAGCAAATGTGTCTTAAGTATAAGTCATAAGACACTTATTATTACATTATATACATTTTGGGAAAACTAGTCTTGAAAGACTTGTCTAGTGGTTGTCTTCAGTTAGTTACTCTGGATAGCAGGCACCCTCCAGTTTTATTTAGCCTTCCTGTAGTAAAGCTGGGTGACCTACAGGCGACATTTTATTCCTAGCAACTCGCAAGAATAAAATCAAAACGGTAGACGAGGCACGGGTAGGAATACACGGGAGTGGGTCTGCCCTCTCGAAGTCCTTAACACCCAATGCTACCGATTTTCTAGCAGAAGTAAATGTTATTACATCTAGGAGGGAGAGTAATGAGCCCAGATAGTATGTAATGCGTGTAGAAGTACTTCATACAGTAATACTTTTTACATTTTTTCCGGAAGGCACTTGGCGAAACACACTTAATACACACATTTTTAAAATTTTTTAAAAACACTTGTTAAATATTTCGCAAAATTACAAAAGGTTTAAAAAATCACTCGATCGAGTTCGGCTTATTAGGCCATCATCAGGAGTATCTACTAAACTGTAAAAATAAAAATGTAGTTATATATGTAGTTGGAAAAAGCAAAAAGTGAAACCAAAACATACAAATAAAAAAATGTGGGAGGGGTAAACAATAAAATTGGTGACAGCAATAAACATTAAAAATTAAAAATTAAAAAAGGGGGTGAGTTAAACACAGGTAAAATTGGTGAGAGCAATCAACATTAAAAAATAAAAATTAAAAGGGGGTGAGTTAAACACAGGTATATGATTATTGATTAGTCAACGGTCGAATAACAAAATTCCAGATGTTGATTTTTTTTTTTTTTTTTTTTTTTTCCTTCTTTATTTTATTATAACCCGACGTATTAGTAATTTTATGGTGTGGAATGAGTATGTGAATAAAACAATGCGGGGTCGGTAATTGGTGAGAAACGGATTTCTCTCTGTTCGTTGAGGATATTTTGGTTAAGAATATAGCTTTTCGGATTTCGTATGATTCTAAGTTGTCTAAACGTCTGCTTTTTGGTTGTATATGCAATATTTCTAAATTGTTTAAACTAGATGTGTGATTTTCTAACGTTAAATGATTATAAAGGGATGATTCATGGCTACCAGATAAATGTTCTTTAACTCTAACTTCAAAATTGCGTCCAGTCTGTCCGATATAAGAGGAACTACAATCATTGCAATTCATCTTATTAACGCCAGACTTGGAAAGGCGATCAATTCTTGGTTTGTTGTTAAAAATCATTTTCTTAATTGTATTATTGTTATAAAAAGCAAAGCTAATATCTGTATATTGTGTCACGATGTTACTAATCCGTTGACTAGTTTTTCCTATATACTCTAAGCGGCGCCAATTTTTCGGCATTGGGCTATCAGGTGGATAAATGTTAGCTAAAGCTTTATGTTTCAGTTTTCTGTTCAATAGCTTTAATATAGTATTAGCTGCATAACCGTTATTCGCTGCTATTTCTAAAATTATATTAAGCTCTTTGTTATAATTTGATATGGTCAAAGGAAAGGACTGTTTATTAATCTATCTAAGAATGAGTGGAAAGCTGACAATTTTTTTAAAATGTGTGTCTTACAGTAATCTTCTAGGAGGGAGAGCAATGAACCCAGATAGTATGTATCACGTACCGGTCGGCAGTATTATCAGGTTCATTAAGAACCTGAATATTGACTGAACGGATAATTAAGTAGGGCTTGATGCACAAAAGATCTTTTAGGTCGCAGTGCGAGGTGGCTTGAACGCCAACATGGCCCTCAAGTAATAATAATAATAATACTTGTCTTGTCGAAAATGGTAACATGTCTGGAAGTTGTCTTTGGTTATATGTCTAGATGCTGTTTTTAGTAACATATTGTGTGGTTGTCCTTAGTAATATGTAACGTGATCATATCTCGTAACATGTCGTGCGGCTGTTTTAGGTAACATGTCGTGTGGTTGTCTCTGGTGACATGTTTTGTAGTCGTCTTTGGTAAAACGTCTGGTAATTATTTTTCAATGCAAATTTGGAAAACAAAAATTAGGTTTACGTTGACAATGTGATATGACATTATTAAAAGTATTTTTCCAAAAATTTCAAAAATAAAAAAATCATAAAATTAAATAAAATAAAGTTTAGTTATAAAATCATAGAAATTGCCACTGAGTGTATCAAAAAATCAAATCTTAAAATTAAAATTAAATAAATTTTAAATCCATTTTTTTGAATAATGAATATATTTAACTAAATACATATATGTATACTAAAAACCTTAAATAATATGAAAATTGATTTATTTAGTTTTAACTTAAAACTGTTGTAATTATACGATGTAACGTTACGATATGAGCACAACTAACTTTACAAGATGAATTATCTTCACTTGCTAAGAAAAAGGTTTAGTAAAAATTTACGAGTGGCAACGATTTTGTTGATTGTTTTTGTAACTTGTATATAAAATATACAAATGGCGGTGTTTTTATGTACATATGTATTAAGGGAATAGAAAATTTTATTTAAAAAAAATTTTTTTGCAATTAATTTCTTTTTAATTTTAAAGCTGACGATCATCCATTTTTATTACAATAATATTTAGTTTTTTATGCACATACAAATATTTAATTACTAGGGGGTACAGCCCGTCCTAGGACGGATGCAATTTATATATAATGTTGATGTCAAGCGGCCGCTGCCACAATCACCATTTGACCATTTGGTAATTTTTTAGCCGTTATTTTTTAGTCAATTAGGAATAGCTCGAGAGTTCGAGACTAAAGGCTTTTAAAGATTAGATTTAATTAAAATTAAAATTAATGTGTAGATTAATTATTTTAATTTAAAATAAATTACCACCACTGTTTCTTTATGCAACTATAATTGTTGAAGGATTTAAACCGCGCGAAATCATTCGATAATATTATGTGAGAGACATGAAGCCTAAGGACCAACCTAAGAAATCATACATTTAAATTAAAGGTAATGCTTACAGTTGATTAGTCAGCCAAAACATTTCTACACAACAATTGCCCATGACCAAGGGAAAACTTTCTTGTCAATTTTCTGAACATGCGGTTTAAGACGTTATCACGTCAAAAAAATATAAATTGAAAAATAAAACTAAAATGCCTTGACCACAATCGAACCTCGGACTTTAGCCGCTCTAGTCCAAAACATTTCTACTAAGCCATATCAACCCACAAATCACTTATAATAGATTACGCCTTCGTGGATTTCGTTTTCGTAGTTTACTGCGCATTACGTCAACCGAGAGTTGCTAGTAAGATATTGCAAAGGAAATGTATGAAAAATAAGGAATTTGTCTAATAAATGATAATATATGGATGTATTATGGTTGAATATGGATATATGTATTATGGTTGAATATTTCTTTCCTCTTACAAAATAGGATCCATGCTTTCAACAATCTCTTATTTGTTTGAAAAGAATGAAAACTATATGGACAATTATTTATATTGTTATTACAACAATTAAATACGGTGCACCACGTTATTTATTTAATTTAATTTAATTTTTGGATACAATTTCATACAACAATATTGTGAAACAAAACTGTTCACTCTCATTTGACGTCATTATTTTATGCCGTTTATTTTATGATCCAAATAGGCAAAGTGCGCAAGGCGTAATCTATTATAAGTGATTTGTGATATCAACCTAAGGAAATTTAATTTTCATTCTTAAATTGTTCCAAACATAGCATGCTTTGAAGTTTATGCAAGGAAACAAATTTTTTACAGAAAAATTCTCATGGCTTACTACAACTTATAATACATATATGAAAGTTTTTAAATAATTTGTTGTAGTGTTTAGGGGCATCATAAACGCGGACCACGTATTTTCTTGTGTAATTACTGTAATAACTATAAAGCGGAATGTTTAATTTAAAGTAAAATATTTGGTCATTACATGAATACTAAAAAAAATAATAATAAAAATTAAAAAAAATAAAATTAGAAGAAGATCGAACCGAAGAAGTTTGCCGCTCTAGTCCAATGCGTTACCACTACGCCACAAACAATATTATGTAGTAACCCTTGTTTTATTTGAATTGTTAAATTGTTTTATTTCTTCAAAGCGTTCTACAGCCTCGCTAGCTAAATATTATACCTGGGGGTACAGCCCGTCCTAGGACGAAAACAATTTATATAAAATGTATTCGTCGTCTTCTTCCAAGGCAAACATAAATCATGTTATCAAAGACTTGCTGGGTATGATCAAAAATATATTACATATACCCAAAACTCATTGAAAATGAGAATGAAAGAGAGGAAAAATAGTATATTATTCAACGAGCATAGCTGTTATTCATGAAGATGAAGTTTACCGTTATGTCGTAGAATCTACGACGTAGATCATCTGAGTGAATAACAACCATTATATGCGAGGAGAATACGATATATACTTTGCTTTCGACTGACAAATGACATTGTATTTTATAATCAAATCTTTTAAATATTCCTAAAATAATTTTCGTCGACATTTTGACGTCACAGTATAATAATGATAATGCCAAGAGACTACTAGATAAAATTTCAAAAATGAAATAATTTACTTGGTAGTATTAATTTCATAATCTCATTTTTATATACGACTTCATATGGAATGACCCTATACATATATGTATATATATTCTCCTTTTTGAATTGGATGAACGTTAGATATTTTATAAATAGATGGAAAACTAATTGTATTCCATATAGATGGAAAACACGTGTTGTCATCGGCAGATCTTACTAAGTGGAGTGGCTAACATCTTACATCAGTTTTCGAAGACGATTGCAGGAATTTTGAATCAGATGATTTATTTACATTTAGTTGTTTCAACCCTTAAATAGGGGTCTAAAATAAAATTGGCTCATTGATGTTGCATCTGTTAGTTAGATGAGATAGGATGAGTAGATTCAGATAATTGGGGCTTACCGCGAATTGGCGAGAGAGATAATTAGGCTTTAGGGCTTTGTAAATTGAGCTATTGCTTTTTCAAGAGGGTATTGATTGCTTTGTAGCTCTAAAGAAATCATTTTATAACGGGCTCCCGGAAGTGAGGTTTCTTTGCTGTTGGTTTAACCAAAATTTGCCTCCATCTCCTTCTTTAATTTTATATCAATTAAACTCTATATCACTTTTTAAAAGACTAGATATTAAACTTACTTTTATCATGTTGCTGCATTAACGGCAAATCAACATGTTTGAGACCATGGAAATTCTCAACACTGGTACTGTAGTCCGCAACACCAGGAACATTAGATAATGCTAAGAATGCTTCACCAGCAAAATCATTTGCAGTCAAGACATCATGATCCATAACTGTGAATGCGATCATAGCACCTTCGATTAAACACTGCTCTAGGGTTACTGAAAACTCAAAGCATTCATCAAAAACAGGGTTTAGTGTTTTTTTATGAACGTTAGTCTGTTGTTCTGCACAGTGCGAGAAAATACGCCTTGGTAACAGTTCAACAATAACAAAAGGATCACTGAACCCATTCGGATCAAGTGGTATGATGTCGCGTGCATGCAGTACTTCAACGCACAATGAATCATGATTAAAATATGTCCGTATCGCTAAGCTACCATAGGGCCCCGCTGAATTTGTAATCATTTGATCCTGTAATCGCTGAATATAAAACAGGTCAATTAGGCGATCAGTATCAGTTTTATGGTATTGCAATCGTTGTTCCACCCGCCAATAAGCGTCACAATGTAAATTTTCCATTGGTAGCCCTAGTCCTTCCGCATGAAAAAAATCACCCAATTGTAATAGTGCTTCGTATAGTCGATCATGGAAAACGGTTGGTCGGTCACCATCAGCTCCAGTATCCATTTGATGTGATAATTCATTTAAAACGGTATTCCAAATCATTGTTAAAGATCGATTAAAATTTTTCGTCAGCAGAGCACTATTTAAAGTTGATAAATGAACATCTAAATATTCTAGTAAAGGAACGATCGCTTGATTTGTTGGTAATGTATCTGGTGACCACGCTAAATGAAAAACAGCTTTTTGGAGTGGTGCTTGCATTAAAGGCCCTAATCGACCTAGCACACGTTCAGCTCGCGCTTCCATTTGAGATAAACTTGACTCCAGTAATGCTTCTGCATTGTCATTCAAATTTTGGCCATCTGGACGAAATTCTGCTAATGATCGACGAACATACTCTAAATTATTGACCGTAATGCACATATCATCAGATGTGCGAAATGGCCCACTTTGTTCGTAGTAGCCTTTATCCGCTAACGCTTGATGTATCAAATCACCGTAATGCATTGCTGCCGAACAGGCTGCATCAATTAACTGAGCCTCAAATTGACCCCCTAAGTTTGGTTCAGGCCATGCTAAAAGTCGCCAAAATTCTCTTAACTGATAAAAACATGACGCTGTATCTACAGATGATGTGCTGTGCCGAACGATTCTTTCACCTTCGCATAAGCGATCTAATGCTATGGCAGCACGGATACGTTGTAATGCTTTAGCTTTACTCACAGATAACCATCGTCTAACGGCTGGTTCAAACCATTCATGGCAATTTTGTAGTGATAATGGTTTTTCTGGTGGCTGTGGCGTGACTGACAGATGTTGTTTCAATGCTGCAAATTCTTGCAGTGTTAAATACAATTCAAAAGCTTGTGTGTCAGCGGGTTCCTTATCATCTTCCATTACCGTCCAATGGCTTAAAGATGTTACCAATATTTGACTGGTCTCCATTCGGGACGTTACTTCTTCTGCAAGCTGAAATTATAAACAAAACTAATAAATAATCCGCTTGAAACAATCTTAAATTTAAACAGTTGTACTAACCAAGCCATCGAACTGTTTGTAAATTATGCTGAAATATTGAATCCCATTTGTAGAGTCAAACAACGAATGATAGTAGGTTAGTCCTAATTGTAAATCAGCAATCAACGCTGTTGTAAATTGCACCATTGGAATAGGGCTCCGTTGAGCTTCACGCAGTGCTTGTTGTGCCCAATGCACTGAACCTTTTCGTAGTGCCCCAACAATTTCACCTCTTACGCCTTTATTAAATGGACATACTTGACGAAAAGCCTTCATTGAACCTAATAAACCTAAACAGCGCAGTAAAAATTCTAATCTTACTAATGATGGCGGATGTAGGGCTGGAAATTGATCACGATGTCGTCGAATTTGATTTAATGACTTTTCAATAAAAACTGTCATTGACTCAGCCAGCCATTGTTCTAGGTCACGAGATAAATGTCCTTGATTAGGCTGACCCCATAGTTTATCAATTTCAAGTAAGAGCTTATGTATATATTTTGGATCGATTGGTATAGTACGGTTAAGTTTGGCAGCTGCAACGTACTTCGCCAAAGCACTTTGTAGATCGGTTACGTCTCCTTGCACAGCCATTTGG
The DNA here is from genome assembly GCA_963556165.1 of Tipula helvola. Lineage (NCBI taxonomy): Eukaryota > Metazoa > Arthropoda > Insecta > Diptera > Tipulidae > Tipula > Tipula helvola. Next base: position 226,379,667 of record OY744483.1, read on the forward strand.
TGAATTGTTGTTAATGCTGGGCCTGGTAATTCACCATTCCATGTCCATTTTGGTGGCTCATAGTTATTTAATTCATGCTTCATGAAAGCCATATGTAAACGTTCCAGCTTTTTTACTTCAATCGTATTGTCTTCTTCGGAAGTACCACGATCTTCTCGAGTGGACAACCACAGCTTAAGTCTTATTCTTCCTTGAACCGTACTTCTTTGACTTCGCGCTTCTAATTTAAACCATCCCTCGAGTCCGGTCGATGGTATATCGGCGAGTGGTATATTTACACTTCCGAGAAAATCGTCTTGTGAACCTTGCCGTGCCGATTGACAAACTTGCTTAAAAAATCTACCTAATCCTCGAACACCGCGTACTTCATTTAACCTTGATACAGCGTCTAGTACACAGCTCTCATCGTCATGATCCCAGATATCTAAATGAAATGTATCCGTATTGATGTCATCAATATCGAATTTAAATTTTTCATTCCATTTGGGGCAAAGTGTATGTGGTTTTATTGATGTAGCTCGTATAAATTTAGCTGGAACAGGCCCTCCAAGTGAATCTCTATGTTCACGGCGTGCCCCATCTTTACGCTTAAAACTTAATCGGAATGAATGATGTTTACGCAATTTATCATGTTGTGGTGAATCTAAATTATTGTCAAATTGTGGTGTTGTTTCAGTTTGTGATTGTGCCCTTGGTGTTAATGGTGGTGGTTGTGGTGATATAGGTGGACCAGCTGGCTGTATACCAAGCATACAATACGGATCACTGAATCCTAGATGAAAAGAAGAAAAATATTTTAACGTTAACTCAAAATAGTTTTGGAAAAATTCTTTTGGATAATTTAACAATTGGACAACGTTAAAAAATTTTATATATTTGAGCCGCTATTAAATCAAAAGTTTTGTATTTTAATTTGATTTTATGGTTTCGAAAAGGTGTTGCGTTTTACCTAGACCATTTATGGAAAATGTTAGACGAAAAAAATCCAAAAACCAAGCTCATAATTTTTTGTAGTTAGAATTTTCAAACTATTTGTACTTACGGTTTGGTTAACAAGTTAGGTTTAAAATCGCTTAATTTTTTCGTTTGAATTTTCATAATTAGGAGTTTGCTTAATTACAGGAAAATTTTAACTCGAAAAAAATGCGCAGACCTAAAACTGTTCTTAGCTTATGCTCACTGAAGTGTCGTCTGATGCAGTGAGGCCCAGCATTTTGATATCGACGTTGCTGTTCAGGTCTTTTATTGCTGTTAGGATTGTCGCATTCATCAAAAATAATAATAGGCGATTTGTACCATTTTTCAATATAATTTAAATATATTTTAAAGGTTTTGCATTTTTAGATGGTTCATTTCAATTTATAGAGCAAAAAAAGCCCATCAACAACATGCAGTGTAGTATTTCTTTCGGTATTTTCATCTTTAGTTTCGAAAAATTGATTAACGAAAAATCGCCGTATTTTGGTTAATTATAATTGCTTTAAAATTAATATAAAAATACCAAAATAAGGATAATTTTGTCAGAAAGAAAAATATTTTTTTTGTAAATGCCACATTTAACCCATACCCATTTTCACCCCCCTTCATGTTTCCGCGGATCCGTAAAATCCCTTAACTTTTTTGTTTTGTGAACTTTGGCCTATCCTGAACCTATAACTAAAGTTTAAGGTCTGCACAAATTTTTTTAGAGTTACGGTCATTTTTTTCAATCTTTTCCTATATGTACTACAATATAAGAATACATTTAAATACCTCGAATTGCCATATTTCATCAACATAAAATAATAACAATTAAAGGCAGTAGCAAAATGGTCGCCCTTTTGAAATACAGTCGTTGGCCAAAAAACTTGCGCACCAGTTAAAGCCACATAAACATTTTTTTAAAAAGCCGATTGTGTTTACATTTAGAAAAAAATATGCCCAGTTTTCTGGCTTAGCACAAAATTGTTTGATTGTTACCCAGTTACAATGACCGCGGTGCAGCAGATTTTTCTTTGACGCTGATGTCCTTGCCGCTCACTTTTTCGAAAACTTAGAATTTGATAATCTTTCACAACCCAAGTAACAAAGTAGGTAATTTGTACTAATTTAATTTATTCTAGCGTTTGGTAGAATATGTAGCGGACCATGGCTACCAATGTATTAATTCTCCATAGTATTCCAATCTCCATCTCACAGTCGGTCAATTTACTATACATATAATGAATGGAACCGATTATCGAATAAATTCAATCTGGTACCCTCGTTGCGTCCATTAAATACTCTCTCATTACATTTTTCTTTTTACATTCAAAATTCAGCTGAGTCAGTGCACACACCAAACCAAGTACATAGTTACATATATATAAGCCAAAACAAATAATAATTTCATTTTGCTTTTTGAAATAATAATTTCATTCTTTTTACTTTTTGTTTTTGTACTGGTACATAAGTTAATACGAAAGTAAAGTGCGGTACGAAAATATGTTAAAGCCTTCCGCTTAATTATTGTAAGGGAATTTTGTATACAAATTCTTTAATATATATTTATTAATAATTATATTGAATTAAATAAACATTTGTGAACTTTTAATAAACATTATTTAACTAAAAATATGATTTGAATTTTCAATAAATTTGGCAAATAAAATTGTGTGAAATGTGAAACTTTTAAGATTAAAATACATTAAATTAGTGGCGTTTTATTTATTAACCTACCCCAACGCCATAAATATATGCTTTTTTTCTTCGCTAACGCTACATTCCATAGAGGGACTTTTTGGCCGCTTCATAGTGAAGTTTCGTAATAATTTTTACAACGGATAATGAGTGATTAATTTATTGATCCTTATATTAACCAGCCGTGATTTTTTCATCACCCGCCGGTAATCGAACCCGGGACCTCCGGAGTTTAAAGCAAGCATGCTAGCAACTGTGACCCGGGACGTCATTGCGACGATATTATGCGTGAGGCATAAATCCGGAGGACCAACCTAAGCAATCATATCTTTAAATTAAAGGTACTGCTTACAGTTGATGAGGGGCACGGTTGACAAGGGCTTAATTTCGGATCAATTTTCTGAACATGCGGTGTAAAATATTATCACGTCAAAACTTCCATATATACATATATGTAATATATGCTGATTATGTAGAAATTACGTAATTGTTTGATTATTTTTCTACTAAAAAGAAGATTCCTCGTCTTGGTAAAATGATTGGGAGCATTTCCGAAAATTCTCCCTCGTTTTTCTACCATGAATTAGTATTTACTTTATAGTAGAATAATAAGGAAATTTAAACTAATTTACACCAGTGTGGTGTGTTTAAAGTTGAAAAGATTTATCCCCAGTTTCTACCTATTCTCAACTTTTAAGAAAATCCAATATTTAGTTTAAAAATGTCACACATTTAGTTTAAAAATGTCACAAATAGGAAGAAATTTCCTCACACACAATTTTCCCATTTTTGACCTTGAGAAGGATTATCCTTAAAAAACAACAAATAGGTATTTTTTCTGTATTCTCCCCAAATTTTCTACCTTATGGCTAAAGTTTCTTCAAAGAAAAAATTAGGTAGAAATCTATTTTACATAAAGACGCAAATCACCTGAAAATTTCACCTACTAGACGAATATTCGAATAGGTTTGGCACGCTTGTTTCTTTATATCCGAAAATAAGTAAAATGAACCAAATTAAGTCTTGGGGTTTTATTACATAACCGCAGCCTTGCGCAATTTGTGCTTAAGCAATTCATTTTACCTCAGAAAAAAATGAATATTTACAGATTTCGTTTTCTACGAATGAATTAAATATTTTTAAATGAGACTGTATCATTACAATCAGTTGCATCACCTATAAAATACAGAGCCAGAATTGTATGAGGACAGTTACGTACCAAACGTTTTTTTCTGATGAAATTAGTGACCGTATTTTTGAAAGACGGGCATTTTTTCGATAAAATTAATTTTCAACAAGTAGGCGTTAGTTAATAATTGTACACACACTACACATTTTGCAATCACTAGTTATTAAATAGTTATGGTACTAGTGAGCAAAACGAGATATTATCCACAAGGGATAAGTTTGTCCCATGAGGCGACAGCCGAGTGGGACCTTATTCCGAGTGGATAATATCTCTTTGCTCACGAGTGGCATACAAAGTTTTATCCAATTTTGTTGAAATAAATGTAAATAATCGAATAAGGGGTGCGATTATGTATCTCTCGTATTACGAGTTACGAGTTTCGAGAACTCGAAACTCGCAGTATGCCGTAATTGCGACATAACGCAATTATGTAAGCAATTACGAGAAACACTTTTTTTTAAACAAAAGTGTTGCCCGATAGCGTCATTTTCGGCATAAAATTTTGTTGTTGTTATGCACAGTACTGTGGTTGTTATGCATATTTTGATTTTTTTTCAATCATTACGAGTTGTCTGTCGTACATAAAAAGCTGTGCGAGTAATGCCTGTATTCCATGGGAAAAATTGACTGATAGTCAAAAAAAACGAAAAGAGAAACATAATTTGATGCCCTATATAAGAGACAAAGCCAACGTGTTTTTTATTTTATAGCAAAGTTGTTTTTCTATAAAATAAAAAACAAAACAAAGCGTTGTCTTAGTCTCTTATATGGAGTATCAGATTATTTTTCTCTTTTCGATTTTTTTGACTGTCAGTCAATTTTTCCCATGGAATTGAGTCATAAAACAACAACAACAAGCTGCAATTACGAGAACTCGTAAAGTTTTACATAGTCGCGTTTTGTCGCAATTTCGAGAAACTCGAAACTCGTAATGCTTCCATAATCGACCTCAAGAAATAGTTCTACATTATTTTTTGTTTTCACACTGTAGCATTGAATTTTGAAATACATTTTATCATAGCGACCGTTCTTTAAATTTATGGGACGTGTTTCTTTGAAATTACAAAATCTACGAATTATTTTCCAATGACTCCTCAACATTTTGTTATACAAAAACAAAATATAATTCACGTTGCCCCTAGCAGCGTGGGTTATACAACATCAATGGGTTATTTTACGTTTTCTTTATTTGAAATCAGTCTGGTTATCGGGCTATTATATATCAAAATTGGATAAAATATTAAAATATTACGTAAATTCGAATTGCAAGGCAGTAGTCGACGCAATGTTATATAAAATCCACCTAAACTTAATATTCTTGAAATAGGAAGCGAACCATATTGGTATAATGGCACAAAGTTTAATTTGGAAACATTGCTCGTTGTTACGCACAAATTTAAACCGAATAACACCAATTTTTAATGTTTACACCTATTTATGTAGTAAATGTTCACCTAGATAGGTTGATATGGAAAGTGATACGCAATTTAAAATGAAGTTTGAAGTAGAAATCATATATGATTTATATAACGGCTAGTTATTATGTTTATTAAATTGGATTTTTTAATTTCGTGGAATCTAGCCTCGTAAATTAATTAAATTTTAATTTGTTTCCAAATATAAAAAATTAAATTTTATTGATATTTCGGCATTCTTGCCATTTTCAAAATATACACTACAAATAAATTTAAAAAAAATTAAGTTTAGAATTAAACAATTGTATACTAATATACTCTCACAACCAGGGTTGTGCACGTAAATTACATCGCGTAATTTACACGTAAATTTAGAGGTAAATAATTATTTTTTACATGCAAGTTAAATTTACATAATGTAAAAAAATATGTAAAAAATAGTAAAAAATTAAATAAAAAGAGACATCTGTTATGAACTACGGGAATAGGTATTTAAATATATGATTTTAGTCGATAAAAAAACCCTTTGATAAAGATCCATCTATTGTAAAGAAAATTACTCATCAAGTCTGAGAATGTCTAGGGTGGTGTATTTCGTCTACATAATATTATGGCGCTGTTGTAGTTTGTTTTTTGTGCATATGTATTTAAAATATTATATGGTGAGAAATTCGGATTAGTAATTTTATTAATTACCAATAAATACCAACAATTTGGCTATGCAAATGTAAATAACTATTTATTGCCATATTTTTTTTTACACAACAACAATGGTTAATTATTTTATTTATAAACAATTTTAAACGATTTAAGAATTTTTGTCCAACATTTTCAAATACAAAAAAAAATTGTTAATACAATAGTATTGTTAATAATTACTCAAAGAATTATTTTTTAAACCACAGTTATTAACAATTTTCTTTTTTTGGGTTTTAATAAATAATTGTTTGCATAAATAATGGCTCGACGGATTAACTTTGTGTGTATGTGTGTATGCATATGAAGTTTTGCAAAACCCGCTAAAATTCTCTGTAGAAGACTCTAAAGAATTTTAGCAGGTTTTGATTTTTGGCAAAACCAACAATAATGTACTAAACACATTACATTACACATATACACGTTATTGTTATTGTACTCTCATTCTCGCTCAATTATTTTTGTTCTCTTTTTTCTTAAAGTTACATATTTTAATTGTATCTGACTACTGAATATTATATAAGATTAATCTCTTCTGTACAATAAAATGTCAATCGAAATTTGAAAATGAATTATTTTATACTGGTTCAACTTTGGAGTCATAAAACTAGAAATAATATACCATATATTTCTATCCTTTTTTAAAACATAAAATAACAAAATGTATTCGCATAGTATAAAAATACACATGAATGAAACACAAAAATAGGTCATTAATTTGGTAATTTTATGTACTTTTGTGTATTTTAGAGCATAAGTATACGTATGTATATAGTACAGGTGTATATACACGTGCAGCTGATCAGTGATCAATCAATCTATCTACCTATGTATAATATACATACACATATACATTTTATATTTGAAATGTCCTCCTGTATGAAACAAACAAAATGTTGAACCTTGAAAATGTTTTCACCTTGAAATTAAACAAGGCCAGACGGAAAATAAAAACAAAGACGAGTGCACAAACACCGCTGCTAAAAAAGGAATACAAAATTATTTTATGTACATATTTGGTTTTTAATTTACTAACAGTAAAAGCATATGGTTGGAATGGTTGAACTTATTTAGGTCAAATCAAATGTTTATTGTGTGTGTGTGTTTATATCCATTTTTTGGCGCAAAACCAATTGAAACAAATTGTTCACATCACGCAAGAATGATAGATTAGAAGATTGTCCAACTCCGATGGAGAGTAAAACGACTGGTTCCTATGCTTTATTTTTTAATTTTATTTTTTATCCTCTCTTCTAATACGATAGTGAACCAAAAATGTTGTACTTAAATGAATTGTCGTGTTGTTAAATTACTATGAAAAGAGCGTTAATTTTGTTCTCCACTGTATATACAACATAAACATTACATTAAATAAATAACCAATGGTGAATGAGAGTGAATGACCAAATATATTATACCACCACAAGAGGAAATGAAAGGGATATAGATTAACACTTTCACATCAATGATCATGTGTTCATATTTATTCATGTTTCTCGCTCACACCGCTGTAAAACCAACTAAATATTTGAAGAACCAAGGGTGAATGAAACAAAATTCACATAACAGGTGGAAAAAAAGTCAGATATACAGACTGGTTCCTACGCTTTATTTTTGTACAAAAAAAGAGAGTAACGTATTTTGAGTTGCATAATCTTGTAATCTATCATTCTTGACATCACGCGTTAACTTGCTCGCTCTCTTCTCTCGCCTAATTATTTTTATATAGACTACACTCTCGTTTTTTTTAATTTTACGACTCTCTTTGTTTTTATTTTCGAACATGTGCCGCTGCCACTCTGCCAGCTGATCAGTGATCAATTCTATTGTATAAGTAAGTATTGGTTCATCGATACACAAATACAAATGCCAACCCATCCATAGATGATAATTCCTGTTGAGAGGATCAGTGTAAAGAGCGAATGACGGCTTGTATATAAACATTTTTGTTGATTTTGACCTACATACACATATGTATATATTTTATATTTGAAATCTATACTGTATGAAAACTAAAAAAATTTTTTGGTACATATTTTTTTCTGAAATAATGAGTTTTGGCCATTCACCTTTTCTATATTATTGTCTTGTTGTTTATTTATCTTTTTTTTAAATGCTTTCTAATGTGTTTACCTAGGTGCAATAAACAAATACAATAATAAAAGGGATAATAAATTTGATTAAAATATGGATTGATAACAATCTCATTTTTAAGAATAGGCGATGCCACAAAACATTCTTTGTTTCTTTGCTATTTGAAGAAATAAAAAGTTAGAATAATTAATTATACGCAGTTTTTCGTTATGAATGTGTTTTATTTTTACCAACTTGAGGAGAACGGATAATACATTATTAGTTATATAATTGAATATGATCAGATCACTCAACAACACTCACACGACAATCATTTGTCAAAATAAACATTTTAAACCTTGAATTTGTGCAAAATTCTTTAAAAAATTGATTCAACTTTTACATTGTACATAATAATTTTTATGAAAATTTATAGTACCTACATAATTAGAATTACCAATTCTGTGGCAATAATCCTAAGTGAGGTAACTCGAGTTACTTATGTAGTTTTTCAAATTTATTAAAATTCAGAACAACTGCATGAAAACAAAGATCATTTTGATAAAGGTGAAACAATTCTCACGATAACTAACAGTTGACATTATTATTTCGCATATGTTCCTCTTGATGAAGTCGAATCGTTCACTTTTTAAATTCTAGAAACTAAAAAAAACTTTACTTAAAAACATACTGTTAGTAAAAACAGGTTTAGAAGGGAATTTATTTTTATTTATGAAAGTTTGAGTCGCCGCGCCGTTTCATAAATTATATTATGCTAGGTAATATAGTCTCGTCATAAAACGTATTTAGGTGTTTGTGATGCAAAACCATCGTAATGCTAATTTTAGCAAAAAGTGGCATGCCTCAACATTTCATTTATTCTTAATTTTATGAATTTGAAAAACTATATAACTCAATTTATGTTGCCATTTGCCAAAGAATTAATGAATTAAATAAAAAATTCGACTGTATTTGAGCTTCACAAAGGTTTGATTTGTTTATGATATAAATCTGTTAAGACCACTTACCCTTACTAACTTATTTATTATTGATTTGAACTAGTGACGGCAAATTTGCACACTTTTTCTGTGGAAGACACTGGTAAGGTAAACATAATCTAATAATACAATTAGCAACGATCAAGCGAGATTATCAGATTGTAAAATTTTAACATATGTAATTTCTTTTTTTTTTCAATTTCCGATAGGATTTAGTTGTTGTGGAAGGTTATTAATTTCGTGACCATCAATTTAAATTTTGAAGGTTTTTCTGAAAATGGCATATGTATTTAGGGGTTGAGACAAAAACAGCTCGCATTATTGTGCTCGCAAATATAATTGCTCATCAAATAAAGTATCACTTTTAATCCTAATGAATTAGCTATGCACTTAAAAAATAAAAATACATACATACAAATAAAATACTAAAAATAAGAAAACAATACAACCTTGACAAACAAAATACGACGCATATTCGCATACCAATATTTTGTACATTACATTATCATTATTATACTCATCAACCACCCAATTTATGATTGGAGATGCCTTGTTAAAAATAATAATATGTACATATAAGTATATTGGCATGCACATAAACAGAAAAGGCTACATTTCAATTTAAGTATAGTTGTCTTGTCTTGGCCGTTATTGCTATTCCCTCATTTTCTATAAATTGAAAATGATAAATAGAAAACAAATTTAATTAATTTGCGAATGTACTTTTTAGTGAAAACTAAATGTTTGTTGTGGATATGTGTGTACATATTTTTTTTTTGGCGCAAAAAACAAGAAAAAAATTGTTTGTGTGCTTAACTTTGCTCGCTCTCTCATTCTCAATGATTAATTTTAGTTTCTATTAAATACTCTCCTTGTTTAAATAGCAAGGTAGAGTTCACCTTGAACTTGGATACGGTGATTATTCGATTAAGGCCCTCTCCGAAAGTTATACTTATTTATTTATACATAAATATTTAAATAAGTATGTTGGCGAGGTAACTTAAAATAAGTATATTTCTATCCCTTTCTTACACAAAACAATCTAAAATGAAAACAAAATAATTTTTTTTTTGTAGATTTATACTTATTATAAGTTACTTCGCCAACATACTTATTCAATCATTTAGTTAGATTGTATTTGTATGTATAAATAAATAAGTATAACTTTCGGAAAGGGCTTAAGCCATTTTCAAATATTTACTAAAATTAAATAACCAAATGAAAAAAAACAAAACATCTATGTATGTATATTTAATAGAAAATACATATATGCTACAGATTTTAAAAGCAATATGTAACCACATACATACAAGGTAGATTTGAATTTTTCTTCGGCCAAACAAAAAATGTTAAATTTCAATTTAAGTCTAGTCGTCTTGGTGCTATAAAAGGACAAATAGAAAACAAATTGAATTAATTTGCGAATGAATTTATTTAGGGCAAATTATCAAATGATTATTGTGTGTGTGTGTTTATATCCATTTTTTGGCGCAAAACCAATTGAAAAAAATTGTTCACATAATCACATCACGCGTTAACTTGCTCGCTCTCTTCTCTCGCCTAATTATTTTTATATAGACTACACTCTCGTTTTTTTAATTTTACGACTCTCTTTGTTTTTATTTTCGAAACGTGACGCTGCCAGCTGATCAGTGATCAATCTATGTACCTATTCTATTGTATAATACTTACACATCCATACATATTTTATATTTGAAATCTTTTCCTGTATGAAAACTAAAATAAATTTTGGTTATACATATGTATTTTTTTCTGAAATAATGAGTTTGTTGATGCGCTTTAGCCTTTAGGTCATTCACCTTTTCTAATTGGATGTTATTTTATCAAATGCTAAAAAACATTTTAAGAAAATATTTTTTAAAAAATATTTTTAAAAAACATAAAAAACTTCTTACAACTACATGACTTCAAATTTCTTTTTTGATTAAATTATTATTATATTTCCATCCTCTTATTGAGGATGGAAATATAATAATAATTTAATCAAAAAAGAAATTTGAAGTCATGTAGTTGTAAGAAGTTTTTTATGTTTTTTAAAAATATTTTTTAAAAAATATTTTCTTAAAATGTTTTTTAAAAAGTTTCTAAAATCAATTTATATTTTTATAATGCAGACTAATTTTATAATGTTTTAAATGTTAAAAACTTTATGTAAGTGATGTTTTGTGTTGTGAGAGTATATTAGTATACAATTGTTTAATTCTAAACTTAATTTTTTTTAAATTTATTTGTAGTGTATATTTTGAAAATGGCAAGAATGCCGAAATATCAATAAAATTTAATTTTTTATATTTGGAAACAAATTAAAATTTAATTAATTTACGAGGCTAGATTCCACGAAATTAAAAAAACCAATTTAATGAAGTAGAAATAAACCAGTCCTATGCTGATAAACAGACTTTATCGCATATGGGTTTCTCCGTTTTTTCATGAGAAAGAAAAGGTGTAAGAGAAATCTGATTTTATTTACAGTTAGTTAATGAAAAACCCATTCGAAGACTGAAACCGGAAAAAATCAGCAAAAAACTCATTTTTTTTATAAACATTTTTAACTTTTCAACTGTTGAAATGATCTTAAAATCTCAAGCAGTGTTTTGAAGAGGAGACATCAGACTATTGACTATTACTGTCATTTCATTTAGTTAAAAAAGTATATTTATTTGGGCCATTGAAAATGACGAAAATCCAAAAACTGAGAACTGGGGAAAATCATTGAAAAATAACCAAAAATTGTGTTTTAAAGGTTTCTAGTTTCTTTTATTAAAAATTCGTACAAAAAGTTAAACTGACTTAACGGGATGAAGTACCGTAGAAAAATTTCACTGTATTTGACTACTATCATCAGATATAAAATATTGATTTCAATAAAAAAATAAAACTAATTTACCGCCACAGAAGTTGATCATAATCTCATGACTTCACACCCCACAAACAATTTCGTAACGCACTGCCTGACAGCGATCAACTCAAGCTGCAACCGACCTGACACCACTCATAGACCTTCGAATTAATTTATGGTTCGGATCAGGAGTCGATAATATTGCTTACTAGGAGCGCAGTTAAAAGTTCGCGTGTGGTGCGTTTGGACCCTACCCAGCTAAATGTAAAAATGATTCCTGTGGCATTGCAAGAGTGCTGAGTTAATGTACTTTTCTTCCACTGAAAATGAATAGGACGATGGGAAAATAGTTATTTATGGTACTAGTGAGCAAAACGAGATATTATCCATGAGGGATAAGTTTCTCCCACGAGGCGATAGCCGAGTGGGACATTATCCCGAGTGGATAATATCTCTTTGCTCACTAGTGGCATACAACGTTTTATCCAATTTTGTTGAAATAAATGTAAATAATCGTAATAAATCTTCCATTTTGTGTTTTCACACTGCAGCATTGAATTTTGAAGTACAATTTATCATAGTGACCGTTCTTTAAATTTATGTGACGTATTTCTTTGACCTAAATTACGAAATCTAGGAATAATTTTCCAATGACTACTCAATATTTTGTTATACAAAATATAACTCACGTTGCCCCTAGCAGCGTGGGTTATACAATAACAATGGGTTATTTTACATTTTCTTTATTTGAAATCAGTCTAGTTATCGGGCTATTATACATCAAAATTGGATAAAATTCATTTATTTACTTTCAAAATGTATAGGTACACATTGAATTGTCTCTTTTTGTCTTATTTATAAATTATCTTGTGTACCTACTCTCTTATGATTTGATTTGGTTTACTATTTCATTAATAAATCGGATTTCGTATATGACAGAAAGAGATAAAAATACGTCATATCACTGAAATATCTGCACTTTAAAAGTACTTTTTTCACCACTTCTTAAGAAGTGCAATTTCAGTAGTATAAAGGACACTGTGAAGAATGGAATGAAACGCATAATATAAATTGTATTTTCTATGTTTTATTGGATTTCAGAATTAATTATTAATGTACATATTTGTATATATCTATACAGTTAACCAAATAAGTCTGCGTACGCCGCTTGAGTACATGAAAAATCATAAAAATTTATATCTATATCTATTCCAAATAAAAAAATTTATTAACAAAAATAAAAATTATACTTAAATAAAAGAATATAAACAAATATAAATTCATAATTTAATATACTTAATAAAAAGAAAAGTTTTATTTTTAAATGACAAAATTCATTGCACAAAAACTCTGCGTACGTTTATTCGATGCCTTAATGTTTTGTTAAATTATAACAATATTCAATATTTTGTCGGGTTTCCTTTTGCACGAATAACGGCTTCGAGTCGTTTCTTCATGGAACCTACTAGCCTTGATGTTAATTGTGGCGATATTTTGCTCCATTCTTCTAAAATTTTGGATTTGAGAGCCGCTTTAGAACTTATTTTGTGTTTGCGAATTTGCCGTTTGAGTAATTCCCACAAGTGCTCAATCGGATTGAGGTCCGGCGATTGAGGTGGAGTATGTAACAGTTTTCGGGCGTAATATAAAAGCCATTCTCTTACAACGTAAGCGGTATGCTTCGGATCGTTGTCATGTTGCAAAACGTATTCCGATTCTAGTCCCAATTTCGTCGCACTATCTTCTAAATTATTTTTTAGAATATCTAAGTACATCATCCGGTCTATTTTAGAGTCTATAAAATGAATGTTCCCAACGCCAGCTGCCGACATACACCCCCATATCATCACGTTACCTCCACCGTGTTTTACTGTGCAGCGTAAATTTTTTAATTCCATCGCCGTATTCCTTTGCCGCCATACTTTCATATTTCCATCTGCACCGAAAATATTAAATTTTGATTCATCACTAAATATGACCTTGTTCCAAAACTCTGAAGGCTGGTTTAAATACATTTTAGCGAATTTTAAACGTTTCTTTCGATTCGCTTCCGAGATTAGTGGCTTTCTTCTTGGAACACGAGCTCAAAACCCATATTTGCGGAATAAATTTCGGACGGTTTACGACGTAATTCTTTTCTAATAGGTTGTAGCAACCACTAAGGCAATTTTTGAAGCACTTTCTTTTGGATTACCCTTAATTATTTTCAGCAAATCACGCTGCTCACGAATAATCAGCTTATTTGGTCGTCCAGATCGAGGCTTCGGCAAGAGCGATCCCGTTTCATTATAGTTTTGAATAACTCCTTGAATAGTGGACTTCGATCTTTTAGTTATTTCGACAATTTTTCCAAAAGATTTGTTTTCATTCCTTAATTTAAGAATTAATTCGCGCAACTCTAAAGTTAGTCACAGTTCCGGCATGACATTTTTGTTTTTATTTTTAAATATTTTATTGATGTTGGCGCTGCAATCCAACTTAAAATACTAAAAACAAAATGTATTGCGTCATTACACTATTTTAAATTTTTTCGATTTACCGTTATTCAGAACAAATCAAATAACAGTGTGACGCATCTGATCGTACGCAGAGTTTTTTTGCAATGAATTTTGTCATTTTAAAATAAAACCTTTTTTTTTTATTAAGTATAATTGAACAGGTCCATAGAATCACCAACATAATTGAAAGAACGTTAGAACGTAAAAAAGTATGCTCAAGCATATTCCTGGACGTCGCGCAAGCATTCGATAAAGTCTGGCACAGCGGTCTGGAATACAAGCTGCATAGAGATCTACCGAGACAATTCTATGCCATACTAAGATCTTATTTATCCAATAGACACTTTCGAGTGAAATATGAGGATGAATACTCTGAGCTAAAGAAAATCTCTGCCGGTGTCCCGCAGGGGAGCGTCTTAGGACCAATCCTGTATTTACTATAATACAAGGGACATACCAACCACAAATGAAGGAACCATAGCCACCTTTGCAGATGACACAGCAATTATGGCAGTTGGAAATAATGTCGCTGATGCAACGAGCAAACTCCAGAGGATGACCAATGCGGTTTGTAACTGGACAAAGCGTTGGCGAATCAAACTTAATGAGACAAAATCCACGCATATTAACTTTACTTATCAAAAGGCTTACCACCTACCTATAGAAATTAACTCGCGACTCGTGCCATATGCAAATACAGCTAAATACCTTGGCATGACCCTCGATGCCAAGCTTAAGTGGAGAGAGCATGTCAAAAAGAAAAAAGAAGAACTTAACATAAAGTTCAGAAAAATGTATTGGCTCATAGGTAGAGGCTCTGAGCTTACAATTCACAATAAGCTGCTGCTATATCGGCAAATTTTGAAGCCGATATGGACCTACGGTATACAACTCTGGGGATGTACCAAGCAAACAAACGCCAAAATGATACAGACGTTTCAAAACAAGGTTCTTCGTAGCATCGTCAATGCTCCGTGGTACGCAAGAAATGAAGACCTTCACAGGGACCTACGGATGGAATACATCAAAGAGGAAATAAAAATGCATGCCGCAAAACACGAAATAAGGCTCCAGGAACATGGAAACCCCTATATTCGCCATATGATAGATAACCCTGTCGTTGAAAGAAGACTCCAAAGAACGAGGCCACTTGACCTAGTGAACTTACCAAACTAAAATTAGTAAATAGGTTTAATTGATTATGGGGCTAACCAGTGGGTTACACCCCAACAAACGTGAATTTTACTAGATATATAAAAATTTGTATTTGAAAGAAAAATTGCTAGATGAGCGCAGTCTCAGTCGTAATAAAATAAAATGAAAAAAAAAAAAAAAAAAGTATAATTAAATTGTGAATTTATATTTGTTTATATTCTTTTATTTAAGTATAATCTTTATTTTTGTTAATAAATTTTTTTATTTGAAATAGATATCGATATACATTTTTATGATTATTCATGTTCTCAAGCAGCGTACGCAGACTTATTTGATTAACTGTATATATTTACTTATTAGCTTTTTAAAATATCGGTTAAGTGCATGCAAAACAAATATTCTTAATTTATTTGTTGTAATTGAGCTTCCCCATAGACCTTCCACAAGCATCTAAAATAAGCATGTATACCAAATCATCAGCTAAGTATTTAATATTTTAATTATTGTATTATAAGCTTAACGAAAAGATTTTTCACGATTTTTTATATGTCATACAAATAATATTTTTATGTTTACAACGGCGCACTACGAATGAAATAAAATGCGATAGAAAAGTATCGATACCAAAACTAACCAAACATTATTTGTCTTTCTTTTAAATTACATAAAAATTGCCCAAACGCATTTAGATTGTGAGAAAAAGCACGATACATAAATTTTTGTATATAACATAGCTCGGTTTCATTTAACATTTAATTTTATACTTTATGAACTTTTTATATACAAAAATTGTGTGATTGTAGTAATAACTACTGAGATTTCGTTTGCTGGGTAGTTATGTAGAGTTAAAAATCAACTAATGTGATTTTCCAGCTGCAACAAATTTGACAGATAAAAAAAACCCGGGCGAAAACGGGGCGACAGCAGCTGTCATTCGTCGCCCGGTAAAATTTTTCGGGGCGATTACTAACACAATTACATTTCAAACGTCATTTAAATAAAAACTAAATATAATTAAATGATTTAACACAAAAAAAATCTTTCATTGCAAAATTAACGTAGAATTGTTAAAATAATTTGACAATTAATACGTAAATACATGCAAAAAACAAAAAATTACGGAAACCGCATTTTTTGCTGTTCCAGTTGAAACGTCAAAACATTAACCCGGTTTTGCCCCGGTTTCGCCCCGGTTTTTTTTTTTGTGTAACTGGAAAACCCTTAGACAATAGAATTAGAATGGACCGCTAATACAATGACAGTTCAATATAATTTTCAAATAAATGATGATGCCAACATACAACTAGCGGTCAAGAGGCAAATTGCGGCAAAAACGAAAACTAAAGATTTGTCAAAGTTGTCAACATCAATAAATTTTTATTTAATTTTTGGCTCCTTTTCGTGTGTTTTCTATTTTGTCACCGTTTTATAGTTTTAAATTCAATTTAATTTGATTTGAGATATTTTAATTGTGATTTTTGCACAAAATTTTTCCTCGGTTTCTTTTATTTTTACTGAAAATGGGGAGAAATTGTGTCGTAGTAGTTGGTTGTGATACCAGTTTGCCATTGACAGATAAAGCCGCGTCCACACGGGGTGTGAAATGTACACTTATGCGCGCATTTAGCGAATGTAAACGTCGTGTGGATGGTTTTCACATGACGAATGTGATTGAATATTTTCATTAAAAATTGTATGATCAAGGTACTAAAAATATATACCAGAGTAGAAATGTTCATTAACATTCGCCTACATGTGATCAATGAACATTTAACGAATCGTGTGTACTGAAATGTGATAAATGTACACATCCCGCATAACCGCCTACATTCGCTAAATAAGCGAATACGCACGCATAAGTGTACATTTCACACCCCGTGTGGACGCGGCTTAAGACTGTTTCTTTGCATCTGTGAATACAAAAATAAATGTTTATTTTAATATTCAGTGCTTGCAACTGCTTATAATTTCAAATATTAATGATGTTTTCTTTTATAAAATTTAATCTTAATGTTGATTTTTCGATTATTCCTAATAAATTAAATGGTAACGAACTTTTTAGTTAGCGAATTCGCCACGATTTGCCTCTTGACCGCCACTGTATGTTGGATCGCATATGAAGTAAGCAACTAGCAGTCCATTTAAAAATATATAGTCAAAGGGAAAACCACATAACAAAACACTAAATTAAACAAACGAGTCATACACTGTTCACTGTAAAATACACATACAGACACGCTCAAGCGATCAGTTAAATGCCCTATATTAAGGTGATCGGTTAAATGCATTTATAAACAAAGATCATGAAGATGAATTGCAAGTCGCATAAAAAAATGGAGGTGTGGCCAACACACGACTTTCTTTTACGAACAGCGAATTTTAAGAAACTTTTATAATGCAAATTTCTTGCAAACTTTATTAAGATTGTTTTTATTTTTTCATGTTTTCTGTAAATTGTATATTTTTGAAATATTTGTAAAATAAATTTTCTGTTTTACGGAATCTGGGACCTGGAACCCGAAATATTATGTAAGAGATTAATGAAGATATATCTGTTTTGAGGCCCCTTGAGTCCGAAAAAGTGGGTTTCGAAATGATGTCTGTCTGTCAGTCTGTCCGTTTGTCTGCTCGTCTGTTTGTCTGTGTCTTCTCTATAGCCCAGATGGCTTAACCAATCTAACAAAAACTTTAGATTTAAGCTTTACTTATGTAAAAGAAAGTAATAAAAAATAATAAATTTGTAAGAAGTTTGCGTAATTGGTGTCTCAAAATTCCCTGTTCGTAGAAGAAATGTGTTGGCCACACATCAATTTTATTTTTTTTATAAAATTTTTTAAATTTTTTTTTAAATTTTTTTTTTTTTAAATTTTTTTTTTTTTTAATTTTTAAATTTTTTTTTTTAATTTTTAATTTTTTTTTGTTTATTTTTTTTTACTTTTAGTTTTTGGAAACATTTTATTTTAGTAGTTTTTTGTAAACCTTATACTTTTTCAGATATTTGCAAAACAAATTTTCTGCCCCACGGGAGTGGCTACTTCCGGTTGACCGATTTGGAGCAAAATTCACTGGGACCTCCCAATTTATCAAAAAAGCTTAAATCTGAAGTTTCAGCTGGATTGGTTAAGCCATCTGGGCTGTAGAGAGGACACAGACTGACAGACGGACAGACGGACAGACAGACATCATTTCGAAACTCACTTTTTCGGACTCAGGGGACCTCAAAACAGATAAATCTTCAATAATCTCAAGGTCGAAAATTTTCATGATTACTATACTTTATTTTACTTACGTAAAAGAAAGTAAAAGTAGAAGCAATAAGCAAACTTAAAGAAGAACAGAAAACAAAATGTAATTGTATTTAAAACGTTGAAATGATGTAGCCGGTCAACGTTTTTGGCCAACGATTGTGTCAACAATAAAAATTCGTTTGTTTGTGTGTTTTGTGTACGTGCAAAACCAACACTAATGTACTACAAGCCTGATTCCGTAATGAGGTACACAGATACCTTCTTACATTAAATCGCTTATACTTGGAAGGATTGGTGGGAAACTTCGTATGTTTTGTTTTGTCTACAATTTATAGTGTATCCGATCACCAATACTTTCATGTATAAGCGAAAAATCAGTTATGATAGTCAGGCTTGTAATACATTAATGTTGGTTTTGGTACGTGATATTTCGCTATATTTTGAGGTATGTCAAAACCAACACTAATGTACTACAAGCCTGATTCAGTGATGACGCGTGAACACCTTTAATCGCTTATACTTGAAAGTGTTGGTGCAAAAAGTTGTGTATATACAGTTGCGGCAAAAATAATAGTAGTGCTACGTCATAATTGCAACATATTCGAATTTTTCATACTTTTAAATAAAATTATGATATTATTTTCTTATTATGTAATAAATAATGTAAATTTGGAAAACAACATTTTTTAAAAACTATGTTTTGTTTTCAGGCAGTTTGTATTGAATAATCTTGATTCATTCACTACTATTATTTTTGCCGCAGCTGTACATAGTGTATCCGATCACCAATACTTTCATTTATAAGCGAAAAAAAATTTATAATATTTATTGGTGAACACTCAGGCTTGTAGTACAATATTGTTGTTTTTTTTGCAAGAATGATATATTACTCAACTCTAAAAACGTTACTCTCTTTTTTTCAAATTTAATAAAGCGTAGGGACCAGTCTCTATATCTTTCTTTTTTTTCGTATCGTAAATATAATTTTATTTCACTCATAGCTGGTTCATCTATCATTTCGTTTATTTTAATCGGCTTGATTGAATGAATGAATGAGAAACAAAATCAATAACGTACTATCAATACAAATGCACGTGCTATTGTATATCTTTCTTTTACTTTCCATAGTATTAAATATTTGTAGCACTCATACATAATGATTATGAATGTATTTTAGTTTTGTTTGTTCTACAGTCAAAATCAAAATAAACGTTCTGCTCATAGTGTGATGAAAGCAAATCGATGCGTTTCAGTGCAATATTTAATATCACTGCTGTGCAGTATAAAAAAGCAAATGAGAAAATAAAAATTCAAAGAGAAAATAAAGCGTAGGGACGAGCATGTTTACTCTCCATAAGAGTTGGACAATCTTGTAATATATCATTCTTGGGTTTTGGGTATGTTTAAAATTTGTATCTCACGTACAGTGGTGTTAAACTTAAATTTTGTGTAAGATTATCAAATTCTATGTTTTCGAAAAAATGTGTGGAAAGGAAATCAGCGACAAAGAAATATCTGGTGCAACCGCTGTCATTGAAACTGGGCAACAATCTTATAGTTAAAAGTAATGTTTATGTGGTTTCAATAGGTGTGCAAGTTTTATGGCCAAGGACTGTAATTATTGTTTAATATCTAATTATCGCGTTTAAATAAATTTTATTTAATATTTTTGAGACAACTTAATTATGTTGAAACAAAACTGTATAGTGATAAAATGGCAAATTAAAATTTTTCATTCAGATTTTTGAGATTTTACGATACCCACTTTTCAAATGTTTTTTGCTATTTTTGTTAATAATGTAAAAATGTGACAGAAACGTTTTATATTTCGACTTACTCATTTTAAATACATATATCAAATAATTTAAATTTAAACTAATTTAGTTTATTGACGTAATTTTATCGCATTTGGCTAAAAACAAATCACTAAATTTTCGTTTTGAGGAATATTTTATATTCACCATCAATTAAATAAAAATAACACATTAGTAATTTTTACTAATTTTAAAAGGCAATTAGCATAAATGGGAGCGCATATTTTTCCTATCACAAATACTTCTGCAGTAAGGCCCGTAATTTTAAACGAGGATAGAGATAAATCAGCGAATTTATCCTCTCTTTCGTATTTGTAAACGAAGATAAATCCACTGATTGAAACCTAGATTAAAAATGTATCCACGGATTTAGACCTCAATATCGATGGCTAAAACAGTAGATACGGCTATTTCCGAAAATTCGGAAATATAAAATTTCATTTTTACGATATGCCAAAATACATAATACATTATGCAAAATATACATAGTGAATTACAAATTTAAATTATTTAAATAATTATATTTCATAATTTAAATTAAAAATGGAAAATAATGAATCTTTGTCTTCATCATCAGAGTCTGGCGAATCAGATTATGAAATAACCCTTTATTCTCGATCCAAACATCCTAATGTGTTTCACGATAGGATAGACACAGAGTTTTACAACGAGGAAGAGTTTCGGCGCCGATTCTGATTTTTTTAAAAAATTAAAACAACTTTTTTCTTTTGAATCACAATTGTACCTACAAAATACTTTAACAATTATTGTGGCAACTGCAGTTCTCCACAACATTGGTTTTATTTTAAAAGAGGAAAATGCTCCCGTCGATGAAGACCTGAATTTAATGATTCCACCAGATGTCCAAAATCAAATTCCAAATAGTTTCGAAGCTCAAGCTAATTTTGATGTTAGAGATGAAATTTGTCGAAATTTCGCAGAATAAATTGAAAAATACCAACCCCAAAATCAAAAATTACAAGAAAAATGTTGATATAAAAAATTTATTAGTTTATTCATTAATTTTATGTATCACATATTTTATTTCACACATTTCATCACATTATTGAAAAAAAGAATCAAAAAACTAAATTTATAATAGGAATATTTACAATATATACATAATTACAGCTTTTCAATTTTTTTTCGTGTAAAGTTCCATCTTCTATTTGACCCTCATGGCATAGGGCATTTTCGCGTTGATGGATATCTATCGCGAACACTGCAATGCATATCAGGAGTGGATGGGACAGAAGTTGGCTGAGTCGCTATCAATTCTTTTTGAACAGATGCTTCACTGCTTCTATAAACCTCTTCTTCACTGTTAAGAAATTCGTAGTTGATGAATTCTTCCTATAAATATATGATAAGGATAGTTAAATTTTAAAATTAAGTTTATAATTATATAACATATAGGATATATAATACCGTATCATCAAAAAGATCAGCGCTGGACTAGTATGGATTACGATTTGGGGTAATACTCTTTCCCACAATGCTTAAAATTGAGTTTTCCTCAACCGTTTTTGAGCAAAGACCACCTCCGGTTTTAAACCTCTCCAAACGTTCGGCTGCCACATATTTGCGCACCTTTCCTTTTAAATTTTTGTAGGAAACTTTTAGTTGCTGTATGCTTTGTTCAGCACCAACACGCCGCGAATTATATGATGTTCGTACTGCCTTCCAAGTTTCCTATTTTTTCTTATTAGATATTGAATCGGTCATTTTACATTCAATTGTATATTTTTGATTCTCCACTAATTCCACTAAAAGAAGTCTATCCTTTTCATTTATATTTGTCGACCTATAATATATTAACAAATTTACAACACAAAAAATCCGCGAATTTATCCAAGTGGTAATTTTACCAAAAGTGACCTACAGTCTTCCCTCGAATAAAAGCACTAGTCCTTTTAATGGAATAGAAGGACCATTGGTCCTTCTATTCGTTTAAATGGACTAGTTCCTTTATTCGAGTGAAACGAACCATCAGTAAAACAAAATGAAGAAAATGTTATCAAAATATGCAAAATATTGGTTCTAAGGAAATGTATAATTTTAATTTACTCTACGAGCCCTTATGAAACCTTTTATCACCGCAATTTCTACGCGTTGAATGGGAAAAGGTGCATGGTGAAGTAATTCATGATGTGTGATACTTTGATAAAGTATTGGCGGATTAGTTTTGGCCGTTTGACACAAAAAACAAGTTGCTTTACTTGTGGATGCACTTTGCTTGTAAAGATCATTCCGATTTTATAACATGGTTCGATACATATCTTCTACCTTTTTTGGAACTATTGGGGAAAGATGAGGAATTGTATCAACTTTTCGATGAAGATGATGAAAGGGTAATTTCAAAAGAAGAATGTAATCAATCCGGTATTGAGATAAGGGCGATTGACAATATTACAAAAACTAAATATAAAAATAATTGAATTAGCCAAGGAATGTTCCAAGTTATCAGAAACCAGCTATGAACGGGATTTGCCAGAGAATTCGCTCACCATGGTAAATTTGGATGGCTATTCCGGTTTGAAAATTTAAAATAATTAAACTATAATTATTATCAATATATACTACTTACGTGATTTATTAAGAATTCAAACATTAAACTCAAACCAACCATTCAACTTCTACGTGAAATATTAAAAATGCTAATAACATTTCACGTATAGGATACAAATGGCCAAATTGAACTTATGTAGCTATTCAAATTCTTACTAAATCACACAACATATCAACAATAATTATAATTTAATTTCCAAATATACATGAAGTTTAAATTTCATTTTATTCAAACATTTATTAATGTTTAATTTTGAAAATTATTTTATAATAAAATATGAAGTTTAAGAATGAAACAACATTGTTTTTCGTACCTATCAGCTAAACCTTACTCATTTTGTTTTATTAGTCAGTATTAACAATTCAATCTTTATTCGTTTTAATGAATCAGTTCATTTTATTCGAACAAAAGGACTGGTCCTTCTATTTGAAGGTCCTTTTATTCGAATTAATTTCTATGATTTCTAAAAAATGGATAATTAGTGTTCTCCCGAATAAAAGGACTAGTCCTTTAATTCGAGGGAAGACTGTAGGCTAAATCGGTGGATTTTCGAAAACTATGGATTAATCTCGATTTATCCTTGTTTAAAAATACGGCCCTAATACCACTGACAGACTAGGGATTAGCTAAGCGCGATTAGTGAAACGAGATTAGCTAATCCACAACAAATTCATATGGGTTAACAGACTAGGGATTAGTTTAGTAAATCAGCTGGACTCATTTTTTAATTCAAAATTTCTAAGATTTATACATTAAAACACACTAGATTTTCTTTTTCCTCAAAATTTATTCAGCACAAATTGTTTAAGATGTCATTGATTTTATAACTTCTATCGTAAATTCACGCCACTCGCATTTTCAGCAATGCTTAAATAATTATTTCACATTGTAGTGCCACTTGTACCATCACTAAACCCAATACAACGAGATAAGCTCGAAAATTTTCAAGGATTAGTGCACTAATCTCGATTAGTCACTAATCCTCAAATAAAACGAGATTAGCTAATCTTCAACTTGACACACTACAGCTAATCTCCAAAAAATCACTAATCGCGCTTAGCTAATCCCTATCCTATCCATTATCCTTACAAAGGGAAGAGTGAAATAAAAGTATGGAAGAGTCAATAGTTGCTTTCCAGTTTACGAAAGTATAAGAAGAATTAAACCAAAATAAAATTATAAGCCAGCGCGAAGCTGGCGAAACTGTTTGATAAATCGGCGAATTTATCCCCTCTTTCGTATTTTTAAACGACGATAAATCCACTGAATAACCTGGATTAAAATTGTATCTTCGGGTTTATATCTCGAATTCTCGATCCATAAAACAGTGGATTAAATTTAAATTTATTTTTAAAAATTAACATAAAAATGGAAAATATAGTTAATAAATCTTCGTTTTCGTCATCAGTCTGGTGAATCAGATTACGGGATAATATTGTCGATGCGATCTAAACGTCCTAAAGTATTTGACGATAGAATACACGTGGAGTTTTACAATATGGACGAGTTTCGGTGCCGATTCCAGTTTTCTAAAGAAGAGGTTCATTATCGCTTATATTTATTTCTTGAAATTGCTTATATTTATATTGAATAAAGCCTAATACCCAAGACAGTCTCAAACTAGCTAGTCGTGAATTCGAGGTTAAGTAGTTATTTTTTTCAGTCTATGTTACAACACGATACAAAAGCCTTTAGAATTACTGCGTTTCATAACATGATTATCGTACCTAATCTACAGTTTGAAACTCGATGAATATGAAATATAAAAAAAGACAGAATACGGCAGAAAGAATTATTTTATTTTGCGGTCATTTTTAAAATGAATTTGAAATCGCGACCTGAGATTATTGCGTTAATGTTTTTGTCTGTCAATAGTATAAAACAAAAAATATTGGGAGGAAAACAAACAAAAAAATTGACAAATGCCTCAGCAAGCAGTTCGAAAATTTCAACTTAATTTTAAAACTCGTGCCCGTCTCATGAAATAAATCGACGAGCGAGACACAACATGACGGAGTTAAAAATTTGTGATCTCGAAATCTAGTACAACGTTCCTTATTTTTTGTTTTTGCAAAAATAAGTTTTTAGCCCTTTATGTTGATAATTATTCGTTTCTACGCAGTTGTTAATGCGTAGAAACTAAGTAATAATTATCAACATAAAGGGCAAAAAACTTATTTTTGCAAAAACAAAAAATAAGAAATGTTGCACTAGATTCCGAAATCACGAATTTTTAACTCCGTCATGTTGTGTCTCGCTCGGCGATTTATTTGATGAGACGGACATCATGGTTGATAATTATTAGTTTCTCTGCAGTTGTCAATGTGTAGAAACTAATAATTATCAACATAAAGGGCTAAAAACTTATTTTTGCAAAAACAAAAAATAAGAAACGTTGTACTAGATGTCGAGATCACGAATTTTTAACTCCGTCATGTTGTGTCTCGCTCGTCGATTTATGCCATGAGACGGGCCAAGCTCAATTTACAATAGTTTGTTGTATACTACATATTTCACTAATATCGATATCCTAAGGAAAATGTATAAATGTATAAAAGATGTTTAAAGCAAACGAAAAGTAATAAACAATTGCATCACTCGATGTGTTGTTTTTGTTCGTTTTCAGTATCCTCCTTTTTATTGTATTCAGTTGTTTTTTATCAAACGTGAATAACATTTTCAAATATAATTAAATTGTGGAACGAAAGCAAAAACAAAACACGAAAAAATAACGAAAACCGAATCATACACCCATATACACACCAATATTAATACAAATATTATAAGGAAAACACTATTTTGCAGTTTCTAAGCTGCTAGAAGAGCTAAACTAGTTTCAAACAATTTTGCCTCTATTTATAAGCGACAGTGAAGACATTATTCGATCGTAGCGGCGAAAATCGTGGTGGTTATCTTAATATATTTAATCAACGGTATAAGCATACTAATTATTTTTTAACCTAACCACAAGTGACAAGTGTTAAAAAACAACTAATTTTTGTATAGTAATGAAACAATTTTGCTTGACGTTTGAAGATATTATTATGATAGTGAAATGCCCAGCTATGATATTTTTTGGGCAAATATTTGAAACCTATACAAACATAAAATTACTGATAGAAAATATCAGAGGATTTTCTTAGTGTAGACGGCGTGTAAATAAGATAATGAGCCCTATTCCGGCGTTAAAATTTTATCATGTTATCGTCTTATTGTGTTATATAACACAATAAGACGATAACATGATAACACATCCAGTCAAACAAAATTTTATCAAGTTATAATTTTATCATTTTATATAACATGTAAATTACTATTTTGGTATTCCGCTCGATTTTAATGTTATTACGTTATGTTATTTTCTATGGTATTTTGACGTAACATAAAAGTAATAAATTAGGTACTTTTATGAACTTTTATGGGCAAATTGTGTGCATTATTTATAAATTATAACATTTCAAAAGAATTAAAAAATAATTTATTTACGAAAATTTGGAAAAATGTCTTATTTTACAGTGTATATCGGAGTAAAACGAAAGGCACGCCAGGTTTGTAAATGCTTCGATAAATTTTTTTTATACATCATTCAAACAGTTTTTATTTATAGAATCAATCACCGCGCTAATTTAACGATGCTTCGAGATGCAAGTGATAAGTATGGACTGCCCGTATTTCAATTTGTAAAGTTGTTTAGGCTTAATAAGTAAACTTGAAATGACTAATAATTAAACTTGAACCATTGTCACGGCAATCAACCATACCATTCAGGCTCAAATTACTACGCGCCCTCCATTTCTATGGCCAATTACGTCTGCCACATTGTTTAAACTGTCGGCAATTTCTTGCATTGGGGCAGCAAGTTTATTAAAGCCTTTCTCTTTAATTGCAAGTGCTCGTTGCTTCAGTTACAAATATATACTGCTCATGAGTAGTTTTCGGCTGCCGTTTAACTTTTTCTATAAAGTAAAAATTATTATTTTATTATTTCATTATTAAATAAAGGCTGGCAATAAACCGGCACACAAAAAATTAATATTTGAGATACAAAAAAATAATAAAACGGCACAAATTAATGAGCAACAAACAAAAATTTCTTGGCATCATAATAATAATTTGGCAACATTTATAATTTTTTGGCACTACATATTGGGAAGGGTACACAAAAATTATTTTTTGGCATCGAAATAAACATTTTGGGCGACAAAAATAATTAACTGGCAACAAAGTTATAAATAAATAAATTAAAAATTAAAAAAATTAAATTAGTTTTAAAATATTCTGGAAAATGGAGATCCCTAATTTAACTTAGAATTGTAGAGGCTAACGGCTTCGGTAACTCTCACGGGCACGCGGGAGGTCGCTTCGCTGCCCCCCGCTTAGCCCTCCGAGGGGCTTTAGATTTAAACTTCGAGGGACGTAGGAGCCAGGATAGGCAAACATGTCGCACTGCGTGCCGCACGTAGGAGCGGATTATATAGAATCTATTAATGACACTGCAATATTTTATATCGATCCCCCATCAAATATTAAATAATTTGTATCGATTAAATTTAATTTTTTGTCTCGATTTTTTTTTTTTTTTTACTCTAAAAATAATTTTTTTCTGTTCCAAAATATTATATTTGTTGCCAATTTATTAAATTTGATGTCTTTGTCGCCACAGTATTTAATAATGTCCTTCAAAAATATTTGTTTGTTTTTTCATATGTGGTGCCAAAATATTATTTGTGATGCCAATTTATTATTTTTGATGCTAATGTTTGTCGCCAAAATTTTTTTCTTGTATGACCGTTTAAATTGTCCCTTAAATAAATACAATTCAAATGCAGAAATGTAAAGAATTACAAAATAAAAATTTCAGTAAAATGTATTATTTGTATTTACCAACCTTTTATTATGGTCGCCATGTTGTTTATAAAATATATTTAAGAAGGCAATCATTAAGCGTACTAGATTTTTTTAGATATAGTACAAGAGTATTTTAAATAAAATATAATTTAACATGGAGTGGTTAGAATACCGAACTGAAAAATAATTTTATGTTACCTCATTTTAAAAGAACTATAAAAATGGTAAGTATCCATTTTACTTTTTTCTGTGGCTGTGGCTTATATCACAATGAATTAATTTAACCACATAGATGTAATAAAGATCAATGAAACCATACAATTATTAAGAACCATAACTTTCCAAAATTATTTTCAACACAATAACAAATTATTCAGCCAAACTGACGGATTGCCAATGGGAAGTCCACTATCAGGAACATTAGCCAATATTTACATAAATTATATTGAGAATACTAACATCATGAATAACCAAAACAAACACCAAAATAATATAATTTACTGGCACAGGTACGTTGATGACATCTTAATGTTATTCCAGGGTTCACTAAGGCAATTGGATAATCTTCACAAACACATAAACAATATACATAAAAACATAAAATTCACGTTGGAGATAGAAGTGGACAAATCTATAAATTTCCTAGATATAACAATAGTAAATCAAAATCAAAAACACGAATTTAAAATATTTAGAAAATTAACGCAAACAGACCAAACAATAGACAAAACATCGTATCATCCACCACAACAAAAATATTCGGCATATAATCATATGATATATCGATTGAATAATATTCCAATGAACGAAAGCGATTATATGGAAGAGTTTGACACAATAAAAATGATTGCAGTGAAAAATGGATATGACGAAAAATTAGTACAACACATCAATTATAAAATTAGACAAAAAATACGACAACAACAATGTACGATAATAACAGTGAGGTAGAAAATACAAAAAAATATATCGGAATGGAGTACAACGAAAAGTACAAAAAAATAATGAGTAAAATTCTAACCCAATACGGATACAATATGGCTTACAAAACAAGTAACAAATTACAAAGGAAATTGGGTACATACCAAAGAAACGATTTGGATAGTGGAGTTTACAAATTAACGTGTAATGATTGTTCAAAATTTTACATCGGTCAAACCGGACGTTCATTCCGTCAGAGATTTTTAGAACATACGCAGGAAATCAACAGGGCAAATGATACCACAAATTTTAAATCTAATTATGCACATCATCTTTATACAGAGAAACATTCGTACACAAATTTAGAAAATAACCTCAAAATTCTACACAAACTTCCAAAAGGCAATATAATGGACCGAATGGAAGAAATTGAAATATATAAACACCGGAATAATCCACTGTTACTAAACGAGAAACGAAACACAAAAACGAACAAAATTTATGACATGGTGATAAAAAGTACACGAAACAATTTTATAAATTAATTTTAAATAAAAATCAAATTTAGTAGCATTATAAAAACAAAATAAAGAACTGAAGAAGGAAGAAAATCCGAAACCGGTCTTCCAATAAAAATAAAAAATAATATCACAAAAAAGAAAGCGTTACGAATTAATTATTTTTAGTATTTATTTACAAACAATTGTAAATAATTTTTTAAAAATAATAATTCTACAAAAAACAAAATATTTGTTTTCATTGAATTATTAAGTAAATCATTTTAAAAAATTATAACATATAAAAATAACATATACATATATGTAATTTTATATAAAATGTTTGAATCCCGGATAGGGGCCAATGGATAGACGTGTAAACTTGTAAAAAGCAAAGCTTACTTTTATAAGTTAGCAATTTCTCGATTTGACTTACTACTAAAATAATATTGAAAAATTCGACACTCATAAAAGTAAGCTTTGCTTTTTACAAGTTTACACGTCTACACATTATGTTATTTTTAAAAGAATCGGGGTGCTATGCATATTCAGTTAGGCTACTAAGTTATAATAAATCACCCTGTAAATTAGAAATATAAGAAATCGTTCAGAATATTCAGTGAATGAATTGGGTAATTATATATTAAGCATGGTTTCCACGATGGCGAGGCGAAAAAATTAGTCAAACTAAAAAGAGGAAAGAATAAAAAAAATAACGTGAGAGTGAGTGAAACAGCAACAAGTCGTTACTCCGAATTTTTATTCATTTATTTTTGATGTTTCGAGATTTCATCACCTATAACTTTGTTTGTGTTTGGATTGATATACATTTGGAGACATTTCATAATTTAACTTGCATTTTTTAACTTATTTTATGACTTTATTAACATCCATTATTGGATTAATGCGTTATATTTAATTATTGTCTTTACAAATCAAAATCAAAATTAACGGTTCTAATTTGAAATTTATTTTATTCCGAAATTTTTCTTCGAATTGACATATGAATTCCGAAAAGCAGCGGGGCTAATCCGAAAAAACATGATCCATTTCATCTTTTTTTCGGATTAGACTTCCAATTTCGGAGTGCTGAATTAAAATATTAAAAACTAGACTTCCCAATTTTTCTGTCAAAGAGGTATTTTGTCTCTATCGTACTATTGGTGAATTTTTACTTTCTCTTTTTAGTTTGACTAATTTTTTCGCCTCGCCATCCTGGAAACCATGCTTTAATTAAAGATTATGACGAAATGTATTAGAACTACAAAATAATTGCTGAATTTGAATTGCTGAAGTACACGGAAAATAGTTTTAGGTGATAAAAGCGACCGACGTCACATTGAAATGTCTAAATCACGCAAAATACTAGTTACCTAGGATTCTAGGTATCTATCTAGGTGAACTAAATTTGATGTGTATTGCTGCTTTTTAATCGTAAAGAAAGTTGCTGGTTAGCCACATTTCAATTAATTTTTTAAAGTAAAACTTTAGAATATTGTCTGAATAGCAATGTGAGTAAGTTTAACATTGTAATAAGTAAGATAAACATTCACTTAATAAATAAGATAAACTTTCAATCAATTAGTTCTAGGTAAAATTGAATTACAAGTAAAGTAAAGATACAGCTAAGTAATTTTAGTTACCATATTTTTCTAACCATCTTATAAGATACACTTTCATCACCAAAAGTGAACAACATTAGTTTTTAGAAAGGTGTATCAAAACACTTTTGGTTTTATGCTAAAATGAGATTAGTTTTACTTTTAATTTTTTGCTTAATAAAATGTATTTAAATATCAACCTAGGTATTTTGTTCTAAATTTATTTTGTGCGCTGCTATAATTCATTTATCTTTTTTAGTTGTGCTGCTACATTATTTTCGTTTATCTTCTAAATTATGTAATTCTATTCAAAGAGCTACACATTTAGAACGTATAAAGGGTATATCAATTTATAAACAATTCTTTCTTAAAATTTGTCTCATTATGTAATTAATCACTTACAAAATGAACTCACAAATTATAATACATACCTACGTACTTTCTTTGTACATATAAAGTTTTACAAAAAAAAAATGTCTGAACGAAAATATCTTTTGTTGTTGAATGGTATTTTTGTAGTTATTTAGAACAGAACCATTAATTTTATATAAATTTAATTTTCACGTGGTGGTAACATAATCCCCTGCCCCTTATTTTTTTTTGTTACTGGCTTGCTAGCTGGCAGTATTCATTTTATTTTTATATTAGGTTGTTCAGAAATTAATGCAGTTTTATGATTTTATTTGTTTCAACAATTTTTCAATAATAAAGAATTACGCAAAGAGTTTAACATTATAAGTCATTTTAAAGCTTATTTTATGCTCTTTCTTATCACATTATCTATTTGTAATCTAAATTGTGTGTTTTGTCTATTTTTAGACCTTTGAAGTTAAGATGTCAAAACAAGAATTTCGCCAAATTTACTTGTATGAATTTAAACTCGGCCGCAGTGCAGCACAAACGGCTCGAAACATCAATGAAGTTTGGGGCCAAGGAAGTGTTAACGAATGCAAACTACAACGTTGGTTTCAAACATTTCGTCGTGGTGAACTCAGTCTTGAAGATGAGTAAGGTCGCGGACGTCCCTCTGCCATTGACGATGATGAATTGAAGGCTTTAGTGGAAGCAAACCCACGCACGACTGTTCGAAAGCTTGCAGGAAACCTAGGCGTAAGTATTGGATTAATTTCGGAACATTTGAGCCGAACTTGGAAAGTCGAAGAAGCTCGACAAATGGGTGCCACACGAATTGAACGAAAACCAAAAAATTCGCCGTTATGAAGTTTGCTCTTCACGTCTTTTGCGCAACAAAACCGAACCATTTCTCGATCGCATTGTAACGTGCGATGAAAAGTGGATTCTATACGATAACCGACGACGTTCAGCGCAGTGGTTGGACCGTAGCAAAGCCCCTAAACTCTTCTCCAAACCTGAGCTGCATTAAAAAAAGCCTGTGGTGACTGTTTGGTGGTCGTCAGCCGGAATTATCCACTACAGCTTCTTGAATCCTGGCGAAAATATCACAGCAGAGAAATATTGTCAACAAATTGACAAAATGCACAAACAATTAAAACGTCTGCGTCCAGCATTAGTCAATAGGAAGGGCCCAATTCTTCTGCACGATAATGCTCGACCACATGTTGCACAACAGACGCTGCAGAAATTGAACCAACTTGGCTACGAAGCTCTGCCTCATCCACCATACTCACCAGACCTCTCGCCAACCGACTACCACTTTTTCAAGCATCTCGACCACTTCTTACAAGGAAAAGTATTCAACGACCAAACAGCCGCAAAAAATGCCTTCGAAGAATTCGTCGCTTCCAGAACTTCAGAATTCTATGCAACTGGAATTAATAAACTTGTATCTTGTTGGCAACAATGTGTAGATTCTAATGGTTCTTATTTCGATTAATAAAATTTATTCTAAACTGAGATATGTCGTTTTAATTAAAATGGTTGAAAAGCTGCATTAATTTCTGAACAACCTAATATTTTGTTTTTACCCCTCAGTTCCTGAATAAACAAACAATAAACAATTCTCCCTGTTGTTGTATTGCTTAAACATCCTTTTTGGTAGTAAAGGATATTAAATTATTAAAGTCATGCAGATAACAATAAAAATGTAGGTAATAATGTCCTATTGTTTTCCAATTGAATCTGTTGAATATTTTAGTAATTTAATTAGAAAACAAAATATAATTTGAAATAAGATCATTCCCGAATATACAATATTTATATAATGAAACGAGGAGTACGTAAATTATGGTAATTTATGTTTTCTTAATTCAATACGGGCTATAGTGTGACAATTTAATTAAATATTATAATATGAAATTGGGTATGACACTTTTTTGAGTCATTCTTTCAATGTCAAAGTGTCGACGAAAAACACAAATATAAGGGATCTATCAAATTTTCTTCCATAAAATCCGCACAATCTTGATCATAGATTTGTGGAATGCCCCATGACTTATTTCCGGTAGATATGCGAATTTATATAAGTAAAGTTTGTCTAAAACAAGGTACAAAATATTTAAAATGCTTTAGTTGTTAGACAGAAGGTTCATTCGAAATGTACAACAATGAGAAAAATCTGTGCCAATATACCCCAAAATAACATAACTAAAGTGATGCACGTTGATCCTAATTTTTAAATTTATTAAAATTCAGAATTACTACATCAAAAGGAACACTTTGTTATAGTTATAGATGAAATAATTTTAACGTTAACTAAAAGCAGAGATAACGTATTTATCATAGATTTATTGTTTTACTAAAAACTCGAAAAAATAAACTTCTTGCAATGTTATCGTTGTATTTCTTTGTATACGCGACGCGACCTACAGGTTCTTTCAAATTACGCAGTATTTTTAAAATCTTTAATATGAACATTTTTTCGGCTTTTTATAGAGAATATATGAATTGTAATGGCATACTAAATATTTTCGATTTGGCAAATCGGTAAAATAAAGCAGTCCAAGCAACAATTTGTGTCCAAAATTTGGTCATGCTGACAAAAACTTGTCACGTTGACCAAAGTGGGGAATGATTTTAGCTTTCTCAAATGCTAAATTTTTGAGCTATACTTCTGTGCCTCATCTAAATTGCTATAAAGTATAATAGTCATTTGCATAGCTAAATAGGTTTTATAGCTAATTTGATATATTCATGGCAAAATAGCATTTATCGAATATTAGTCATTTGGAAGGCAAACTAATTATTTTGCATAATAGATGTAGCCATTTAATCAAACAAGCATTTTAGCATTTTACATGGCTAAGAATCTAAAATTACAATATGGATATACAAAAATTAAATTGTTTTGAAGTATAACAAAATAACTTTTATAAAAGCATATTATTATTAAATAGGTATTTTGTTTTTGTATTGACATTTCACATTATTTTTATCATCGTATATACTTAAAGCATTGCCACATGCCATAACTACAGACGTTTTTCTAGAAACAGATTTTCCATTTATGATTAAATGGCTCCATATTTTGTGGTTAAAATAATGATAAATGATATAAAATAATTCAGATTATTAATCAATATTAGAAATTTACAATAATTTAACAATTTTAATTGAAAAATTATCATTTTTCGTTTCTGCCGTTCCCCGGAAACGGATTTTGACTTAAATGGTTATTTTTCAATTAAAATTGTAAAGTTATTATAAATTTGTTATTTTAATTAATAATATGAGTTAGTTTATATTATTTATCATTATTTTAATACAAAATATGGATCCATTTAATCATTAATGGAAAATCTGTTTCTAGAAAAACGTTTGTAGTTATGGCATGTGGCAATGCTTTTATGTTAACGGCGGCCTTATATGCGTAATGAAATAATAAATATACTATCTAATAATAAATATGCGCATATGCCGACCCAAAATTAGTTGAGAAGAAAGTTTCATCAGGTAGTTTTTAAAAGTAGGTCTAAAAAGCATAACGCCCCGCAGAATACGTCTTATTTATTGTAACTAGAAAATATATTTTTTGAACAAATTCCAAAATATGGGATAATTAGAGATAGTTTGTAAATGCAATCGATAGGGAATTGAAAGATAGGACTAAAAATGTATTTCTTTTCTATGTACTACAGAGAAAACGAAAAATATAAATAATGCAAAAATCGGGAAAAGATGGCAGTCATGACATAATAGCGCAAAAAGATGGCAGCTATGACATAATAGCAGTAGCAGAACCAATAATGTCAATGTGACATAATATTCACGTAAAATGCTATTATAAAAATACTATTTTGTCACAAGATTTACCAAATAGAATTTAAAGCAAATTAATCGGAGGGAAAGCAAAACAGCTTTTCTGTATGACTAAATGGCGATTTACACCACAAAATTGTCTTTAAACAAATAATTTTTCAAAATGGCCATGTCACAATAGCTGTATGAGAGGCAATAATGTCAATATGACAAAATGGCCACATGTGATGCTAACTACTCATTCTATAGTTAAATAGCTATTCTGGTAAACAAAATGCTATGAAAATTGCTATTTTGTTACGAAATTTGCCGAATAGCATTTATACTTTTCCATACATATGACTAAATACCTTGCAAAATACAACTTGTTCACGGTAAGCAATGTCCGCCATTCATTATGCCTAAGGTATGTGATGATAGTAGACCGAAATATTGTACTACCACGAACAAGGCAGAAACAGTATTTTTTTTGCTATTTGGTCAACAATCGATGTCAAAAAAAACGTTTTATTTTGATTACGTCATTTTTTAAAGAAAGAGCAAGCGATAGAAATATAAATCGCTTCCATCATACCTTTTCTAGTTGAAATATCTGTAGTCTTACTTTGGTAATTTTACAACAACAATGCCGTGTATTTTCATTCCGGAATGAAATATGTAGTATAACACAGCATTCACAATGAAAAACTTTTAAATTTTGCCTTTCAGGTTTGTATGAATTTCCAACTTGACGAATAAACATTTTTGCTCGTTATGTTGGAAATTCATACAAACCTGTAAATCAAAAGTAAAAAGTTTTTGCATTAGGAATGCTGTGTTACTTTGACAATTTTACAACAACAATGCCGTGTATTTTCATTCCGGAATGAAGAATTTCATTCCGCTGAGTAGCCATTTATTACGCTAAAAAATATTTACATAAAAAAAAATTAGAAATATGAAAAAACGAATCAACAAAATTATATAAAACCAACATACAATAATTCGAAAATATTAAAATTAAAAAATTACAAAAGGAAAATCTTCCTTACTTACCAAAAATTATCCAAAAAACCTGTAAATGTTATTCAAACATTTTTTTTATATACGATCCATTACTAGATATTAGGTAAGTTTATTAAAATATTATTAGTAATTATTACTGCAATTTTTTGCAACTAAATAACTAAAAATGTACACTCCAATATGAATTAAAAATAAAATTGTGAAAATTAATTTTTGAAATTTATATAAATGCTTAATATTGATTTTTTTTTTAGTTTTTTAGAAATTTATAGTTTTTCAGTCGTAAACAAAATATAGTAACAATTACTATTAATATTTTAATTCAGTTATTTTCTAGTAATCGATCGTATAAACAAAAAAAGTTGTGTATTAAAAAAGTATTACGCATTTTTCATGTCGCAATCACACAATCAGGAAAGTACTAAAATAAACCATATCGGTTTTTTTATTTTCTCTGTACATGCTGAAATAAAATTTCCCCACCTTCGGACGTAACATCGTACAGGTACAACCGATCACCATGAGCATGAGTTGCAACACGAACACAATATGAAGAAAATAAATAATACCATTGCCTGTATATGTGTAAACGGCCGTTTTAAATCAAAAAAAAAAAAAACACTCTATGTATGAGTAATCGACTTTCAAAAAAAAATTTCCCATACAAAAAGTAAAAATTTATATGAAAATATCTCGTTTTTTTTCGTTTTTTTCGTCTCGCATTTAATAACTTTTTAAATAAGGCATAAAATGATTTTCCGAGGATGCCACACTAAACTATGATATTTAATTATTATATTGGACAAAAAAAAATTTAATTTTAATCAAGATTTGGACTATTTACAATCAATTTTGTTTACCTAGTTTTCTAAATTTGGAATCGTAAAACAACGAGACAGCTACAAAAAAAAATAAAAAAAAACAAAACAAAAAACTATGAAACAATTTTTTTTCTTTATTTTCATCAGTCTGCTACGGCAAACGATACATAGTGATAGGACGGAGTTATATATATTTACATTCGAGGAGGGGAAATGTAAATATGTAAAAGAAACAGCGAGTACGTTTTGTTTCTAGTACTTTGCTGTTTGTACGATTATATGAGAAATGCGTATTTTTATTTTAGATTGTTTGTAATTTTTTATTTAAAATACTTCCCCTCCTCGAATGTAAAATAACTCCGTCCTATCACTATCGTTTGCCGTAGCCTGCAGACTGATGAAAATAAAGAAAAAAATTGTTTCATAGTTTTTTGTTTTGTTTTATTTTTATTTTTTTTTTGTAGCTGTCTCGTTGTTTACGATTCCAAATTTAAAAAACTAGGTAAACAAAATTGATTGTAAATAGTCCAAATCTTGATAAAAATTAAATTTTTTTTTGTCCAATATAATAATTAAATATCATAGTTTAGTGTGGCATCCTCGGAAAATCATTTTATGCCTTATTTAAAAAGTTATTAAATGCGAGACGAGAAAAACGAAAAAAACGAGATATTTTCATATAAATTTTTACTTTTTGTATGGGAACATTTTTTTTGAAAGTCGATTACTCATACTTTAACAACATTTCTCTAATTCGGCCTGTAAAATGTAGAGGTATTGATAATACACAAAATCATTTTGTTTTCTAACCTCAAAAACATCTATAATGATGTAATAGAATATATCTATCTATCTATCTTCTATCTATCTATCTATATACATATACATATGTATGTGATTGTTTGTATGTGTGATTATTTACAGAACTACACTCGTTGACCGATTTGATCTAAACTGGACACAATTATTGTTTAAGGGGACAATAGCACCTTCAAATATCAATTTTTTTTAATGTACATTTTTAACATTTCTGTCAACACGACACACCTGGGTATGTATTGGAATTTTTGTAACTGAATGAAGTTTTTCTTCTAATAAAGTTAAATGAAATTTTCATTATGATATCGTTTCTATATTTAATGATTAATCAGTCTTTGATGAAAAACTCTTGATTAAATTCATACACACCAGGGGTTGAACGTGTTTGTAAAAGTGGTTTTATTCTCGTGTTGACACGAAGGTTAAATGAAAACGAAGACATATCTTAATTAAACTTTGCAAATACATATGTTTTATTAGAATTTAACTTTACA
The DNA here is from genome assembly GCA_963556165.1 of Tipula helvola. Lineage (NCBI taxonomy): Eukaryota > Metazoa > Arthropoda > Insecta > Diptera > Tipulidae > Tipula > Tipula helvola. The sequence continues at coordinate 226,418,022 of OY744483.1, forward strand.
AAAAAAAAAAATTTTTTTAATTTTTTTTAGAACCGCGTCGCCAGCTAGAATTTTTTTCAAGAAAACACCAAAATATCACGGTGGGCAGGATTTCTGCTTTCAGAAAAGTCTCAAACACAAAAATAAACGGGGTTTTTAATCAGCATGAAAACCGCTATAGAATAAACTAAAAAAAAAATTTGGTTGAAAAATCACACATCTTGCAAAAGGTTCATCTGCAAATCTATGCCTCATCGAGAGAGTTTTAACGGCAGCTTGTTCCACAATGTAAAGCAAGAAGGTAAATACAATGAAGAACTTGAGGGAATATTTTTTATTAAAATAGAACTCAATTACCTGAACCATGAGGGCTCATTGCATTGAAATCCTGCCTAACAAGCTCACATTTAATATTTATTTCTTAGATACACAACCTCAAACAAATAAATTATCAATTAACACTGCCAACGAAACATTACGCAGTACCCTATCCAATAAATTGATAGAACTATCTCCTTCTCATTTGGTCTTGTAAGTATTTGGAAACACAAAAGGGAACGCACCTTCATTTCTAAGATTCAGAGATTCCCACTAATACGCATTTGCATCCAAGCATTTGTAATTTCCAACGAAGAGGAACCCTTGGAAGTAAAGCCGGCAGAAATTTTAAGAAAAGGTTACATATTCAAGAACTGACAATCTCTTTGCTTAAAATTAAAAAAACCGAAAATATTAGGCCATACTCCGGGATTTAAAATTTTATGTTATATGAAGTTATGTTATGTTTGTTTTTTCAAGACAAATTCAAACAGGAAGCCGGAAAAAAAATAACATAAAAAAAATGAATAAATATAGCAAGTTTTGTTTAATAATAGCAATCTTTTGTTATTTGTGTTATGTTTTATATTTTGTTGCAAATCTATAAAACAAATTGAGGTGTGGCCAACACACGACTTTCTTTTACGAACAGCGAATTTTGAGAAAGTTTTTATATTATGCAAATTACTTGCAAACTCAAGAGTTTTTTGTATTTTAAATTGTATATTTTTGAGATACAGTGAAACTTCTCAAAGCCGGAATCGTGTGGGACCAAGCAAAATTTCCGACTTTGGGAAATTTCCGGCTTTCGCAAGTGCTGTTCCAATTATAATCCAAATAATAAGTTTAGATGAGGATAATCGTGTATACTCGGATATACTAATTAACAAGTGTGCTTAACATCAAAATTCAATTTTATTAAAAACTAAAAATATACATACATATAAAATTACACATTTGTATGTTACATATAATCCACTTTAACAAAATACGTAATAATGATAGGTATTGTATGCAAATACATACAATTTAAGTAAATATATGTACATGTAAAAACAAAACATAACATAACAATAATAGAAGTTTAATGTGTACATTACATAAATATATACAGAAATCAGTTGGGCGCAGTGAAAAAATCATTCATATTTGTTTGCCTAGATTTTATGGTCATTTTGGAAATCATTAATAATTTAGCATCCGATGCAAATTTAACAATATTGGCTCATTTTCGCAAAGGGCATATTTTTCAACTTCTTCCAGATGATTAATTATAGTTTTTTTGTCTGCAGCTGGAGTTATTAGTTCATCACATGATTCATCGCTGTCAGACTCCTTTTCTGGTTCTTCTGGTCTTTCAGATGTTCGAGCTGTATCCATTATCTCAGACAATATTTCATCATTCTCGCAAATCACACCCTGATCAACTTCTAAAAAGTCAATTGCATTATTAGTATGATCGCCATATATTGCCCCGATCATATTTTGTAGCTCTGTTACAGAAATTGGGTTTTTTGCTACATCGTCTGTAGGTTCACCCAACGCAAATCCACAAGATTTGAAACATTTGGTAATCGTTTCCGGTTTAATTTTTTTAGTTGAGTCAGCTATAAAAAAAATGGCATCCAATACGTTAATTTTTTTAGACAAATTCGAAGCTTTGGTTGATGTGTCCATTGTCAATAACAATTTTTGTAACACAACCTTCCGGTAATGAAATTTAAAGTTCGCAATAATACCGCCATCTAATGGTTGCGGACGGGACGTTGTGTTTGCCGGAAAAAAAATTAGTTTTACATGCGAATATTCTGCCCGGGGGTGACACGTTGCGTTGTCAAGAAACAATAAAATTTTTCGTTTTGCTTTGATCATATCGCTGTTTAGATCTCGTAGGATATTATCGAATATTGTGGAGGTCATCCACGCTTTTTTATTAAAAAAATATTCAACTGGCAAAGACTTTTTATCGATATTCTTGAATGCACGCGGATTGTTTGAATTTCCAATCACAATAGGCTTCCTTATTACTCCATTCATAAAGACCAATGATGCGATGGTTAACCTATGCTTTGACTTTTTACCACCGTAACATTTCTCTCCTTTAAACGCTAATGTCTTATCCGGAAGAGCTTTATAAAATAATGCAGTTTCATCTATGTTTGCTATGTTCTCTGGTGTGTAATCATTAACAATATCTTTCAATTTTAAATGCCATGCAGTTACGGTTTCTGGATTGACATCATTTGCTTCTCCTGTAATTTGTTGAAACGAAATGTCATATCTTTTTTTAAACGAATCTAGCCAGCCGGTTGAAGATTTAAAATCATCATAGATCGATGTTTGTTGTTGTCGAGCTATTTGAAGTGCCTTTTCTTTTAGAATTGGACCCGAAATAGGAAATTTTTTTGCTCTTGCAGCACAAAACCACTGATATGTTAACTCACTAATCTTTTCGTATTTAAAGTCTTTTCTTTTCTTAATTATTTTTCGGATTCACGTGATGCTAAGTATCGTGATTTGATATCGTCTTTATTTTTTATGGTTTCGTACACTTGTGTCTTGCCGCAGTTAAAATGGGAAGCTATGTCATTTACTTTTGCACCTGATTCCTTCATTTTAATTAGGTCGTACTTTTGACCCAGAGATAGATTGGTGACATGAATTTTCTTCATTGCAAACTACAAAAAAAAACATTTTAAATTAGCAGAATGTCCATACCCAAATACATATGTATTCATTGTTGTCTTAAGGTAGATCCGCACGACGTGTTTTTACAAGTACTTTCACAAATGTGTCAACATTTGTGACAATTTTTTATGACCACATGTTGTATTTTTGCTTTTGTAATTACATACAGAGGCACAAACAATTATTCGTACATCATTGAAAATAATGGGTTAAGATGATTTTTTTGAAAACGAAACAAGCTACCACAATTTTTACATTGGTTTATTTCTGTCTTAAGTTTAATTTAACAATAATTAACAAAAATTATATAAATATAATATTCACTGATAAGGAAATTAACAAAAATTTGAAATATCTAACAAATTTCAGACAAACAATTATTCGTACATAACAAAAAAATTCAAATATATACATCGTTAATTTTCAAGACAAGAAAATTTAATATTTTGTGTGCTTTCCGTGGTTTTCAATAACGGCCTGCAGCCTTCGTGGCATTGATTCCACCAACTTCTCAGTCACCGATGCTTTAATCTTCCCCCATTCTTCCAAAATTCGTTTCTCTAGTTCCGTCTTATTCGAAATTTGGTGTTTTCTAATGTTGCGTCCCAGAATTTCCCAAATATGCTCGATTGGGTTGAGGTCGAGTGATTGCGGAGGTGTATTCAAGCGATTTCGACAGTTATATAGTAACCATTCCTTAACTATCCCTGCCGTGTGCTTTGGGTCATTATCTTGTTGAAAATAATATTCATGTTCGACACCCAATTTCTTAGCACTCGCTACTAAATTTCTCTTAAGGATATCGAGGTATCCATATTTGTCCATTTTATAGTCTATAAACTCAATATTTCCGACACCACAAGCAGCCATACTACCCCAAACCATTACATTCCCGCCTCCGTGTTTTATTGTCGCAGTTGTATTTTGTTTTTGCCATTCTGTGTTGGGCTTTCTCCAAACTTTCTGCTTTCCATCAGAGCCGAAAATATTAAATTTACTCTCATCCGTGAAAATTACCTTTTTCCAGAAACTAATTTCTTTTGTCAAGTATGTTTTCGCAAATTCCAATCTCTTTTTCCGATTTACTTCTGAGATAAAAGGTTTTTTTCGAGGTACTCTGGCATTATAACCTGATTTCTGTAGAACGTTTCGAACTGTTTCTGTTGAAATGGGCTGATGATCTTAGCAATTTCACATCTTAAATTTGGCATATTTTCCTTTGGATTTAACTCTACTTTCCGAATAATAAACCTTTTATTATTTGATGATAAAAGTGGTTTTCGACCTCTTCCAGACGTGTTGGTCAATGTGCCTTCATTTTTAAATTTATTAATGATGCTCTGGACTGTGGAGTGACTTCTATTAAACAATTCGCCTACTTCTCTAAGCAATTTTCCTTGACATACTAGCTTAACCATCATTTGTCTGTCGGAAAGACACACTTCCTTCTGTTTTCTGCCCATTTTTAAAATTTATTCAGTAATAATCAAAACTTATTAAAAAAATTATTATTTATTTTTATAACGAAATATGTATTGGCGTATATCTGGTTTTGTTCGAGGACAAATATATACTAAATAAAAAAAATATTTTTTACGCACGAATTGTTTCAATAACGGTAAATTACGAAAAATATGTATTGTGTATGAATAATTGTTTGTCTAGATTTTTGTATTTTTATTTAGAATTCTGGTTTTTTCTAACGAAATTATTTTTATTTGAACCTAGTTAAGGGATGACTATTTTTAACAATTATCTCACAATCTAACTCAACATCAAAAATGTAGATATGGCTTTTAGAAAAAAAGATTTTATAAAGTATACGAGAAAATATTAAATGTACGAATAATTGTTTGTATCACAGTATGTTTCCACACATATGTAATTTTTGCAAATGAATTTTATCCATTTCGGTATGTTTTTACATAGGATATAACCTCAAAAAATTTAACAAATGTCATCAAACATGGTTTTGACTGTAATTTTTCCTTTTTTTTTTGCTTTTAATTTTAGATATTAATGAATCTAAAGAAATCAAAGTCGTCTCGCCATAAATTAATTTATCGTCGTCCGTATTAATTTTGCAAAACACAAATGTTATTAATGAGCGTGTGGATACGATTTTCAACTTCCCAAATGTTTTAAAATACACTTGTATTTTTTGACATATTTGAGTTTGTTAAAACATAACTAAAAACACATCGTGTGGATCGACCTTTACATTAATATGGCTTACACAAAAATATTCAAATTTTATCGGCACAACACAATTTACTAATAAGAACTTATATTTAGTGGTTCCCCAAATACACAACGTTTATTTTTATTGATTTACGACTCACTTTTGACATATTTTTCTGTACACTCAAGAACATAAATGAAGCGGAAAACTTATACTAAACAAGTGCAGCACGGATTTCTCTATGTTTTTGAATCTCTCTTTAGTAGTTTCCAAATTATAATTATTTAGTGTGTAGCAAAAAAATAATGAAATTGCGTAACAAACCTTCGAAAATTATTTGTGTCCCGGTTTTCCGGCTCTTGCAAGGTAAATATAGTGAAATTGCTTACTTTTGTACCAAGAAGTTACTCCGGCTTCCGGGTTTGAGAAGTTTCCGGCACAAACATGTTCTTTTTACACCAAAATTATGTTTCGGTAAAAATAATTCCGCCTTTGAGGAGTTTCCGGGGGACATAGAAGTTCCGGCTTTAACAAGTTTGCAAAATAAATTTTCTGGTTCAGGGAAGCTGGGAGCTGGGACTACGGAATTTATGGAAAAAGTTTCAAAAGTTTAAAAAGAAGTTTAAACTGACAGTTTGGCAGACATATAGGCCAACAGACACCACCTTGAAACCCAATTTTTCGGAACCAAGAACCCCAAAAATCTCAAGGTCGAAAATAACCATGAAATTTTTTTTATTTTGTTTTATTTTTATTTGTCATTTTAATTTTCTTTATTTTATTTTTTTTTGGGATCTATGGTATATAATAGTTTTTCTGTAAACTAATACTTTTTGAGATATGTATTTGCAAAATAAATTTTATCGCCCTAAAAAATGGTCACTTCCGATTGACCAATTTTCACTAAAATTCACTGAGACCTCCCAATTTATGAAGAAAAACCTTAAATATGAAGTTTCAGTTCGATCGGGTAAACCATCTGGGCTGTATAGAGGACACAAACAGACTGACAGAAAATTAAAAAAATTAAAAATTAAATAAAAATTACAAAATAATAAATTTGTAAGAAATTTGCGTAATAAGTTTCTCAAAATTCCCTGTTTGTAGAAGAAAGTGTGTTGGCCTCACATCAATTTAATTTTTAATTTTATTTTAATTTTTTGTTATTTTTTATTTTTTGGAAACATTTGAATTAAGTCGTTTTTTGTAAACCTTATACTTTTTAAGATATTTGTAAAATAAATTTTCTGGACCAAGGGAGTGGCCATTTCCGGTTGGCCGATTTGGAGTAAAATTCACTGGGACCTCCAATTTATCAAAAAAGCTTATATCTGAAGTTTCAGTTCGATTGGTTAAACCATTTGGGCTGTAGAGAGCACACAGACTAACAGACTGATAAATAGACAGACACCATTTCGAAACCCACTTTTTTGGGCTCAGGGGACCTCAAAACAGATAAATCTCCTAAAATCTCAAGGTCCAAAAATTTCATGATTACTATACTTTATTTTACTTACTTAAAAGAAAGTAAGATGTACAATACATACTCTATATTTGGTTATCTATTGTTTTTTTTATATAATATTTAAACAACAACAGAATAGTTACAAGAGCGGTAAATGAGTTGTTACAATACGAGTTCGATGTTTATTTTGAACGAGTTCTCTAACGATCATTTAACGTACGTGTAACGTACAACGTTTTATTTCATACTAAATGGGACATTAATTCGATTTTTTCATTTAAAATTAAATTTTAATGTAAAAACATTAGTTTGAAATTTAAAGAAAATCAATCCAAATGATTTTCAAATTATCTAATTTGAGAATTATTAGGATTGATTTTCTTTAAATTTCAAACTAATGTTTTTACTTTAAAATTTAATTTTAAATGCAAAAATCTAATTAATGTCCCATGTAGTATGAAATAAAACGTTGTACGTTACACGTACGTTAAATGATCGTTGCACTTGCAGTACTCGTTCAAAATTCAAACTCGTTCTGTAACAACTCATTTACCAACCGCCTTTGTAACGTAAATCACTATTTTTGTTTGGCTTTATATTTTTCTGTACGGTAATGGCTCGTTTTTCGGACTGTTTTTTCTGTACCGTAATGATTCGTTTTCCGGACTGAAATCAATCACGTAAACATTGAATTTCTGTATGGTATGAAATAAACAAATTTGGGTATAGGTATATGGAAATATAGGGTACTTTATATACATATCTTAAGTGTTTATACTGTACATCCATTTTTGTTGGTTTTGGTTCTTTAAAAGCGCTACAGACGATCCAACTTGTCGGACCGACCGTCGGTCCAATCAGATCGGTTGTTGTCTACAGATGATCCGACTTACCATCCGATTTTGACAATATTTTATTTTTTTTTGTCAGACAAACGAATTCACACGATGGAATTATGTTTAGTTTCCTTTATTGTTCTCGCTCTGAAATTTTACACACGACTGAAAAAGAATATCGTCCGACAACACCACACTATCCGATTTAGTTGGTTGGTCGGACGGTTGGATGGAATTTCCATCTAACACATCCAACTTAATTTGTCGGACCGACATGCATACACACGATCCGATTTTACATCCAACCCAACCAAATCGGTCCGACCGCCCAACCAAATCGGATGGTCTATAGCGCTTTTTATAAACCAAAGTCAATTCAAACTCAAACACAAATCAAAAACAAATTTTGGGTAGTGAGAGTCGAAGAGAATAATATAACAAAGTTTTTACGGTTCTATTGTAGTTTCCATTTTTTGTTGTTGTTATTTTATTTTTTGAAAATAAATGTTCACGAGACGTCTTTTTGAAATCTTCTATAGTTTTTGATTTTACGGTCTGTAAATTGGGTTAATATTACGCCGAATCGACATCAATCGACCGTAATTTGGCACGTATCTTAATTGTGTAAATAAATACACATTAATTAAATGTTGCATTTAAATGGAAAAACAAGATAACAGCTGGAACTCTCCAACTGTTTGTTACACGTTCGTTCAACTTAAAATGAAAATCGATGTTGTGGTAATATTAAATGTTGTATTAATTAATTGTGATGACGATATCATAAAGCTCCCTAATGGTTTTTGTTATTAAATTTTATACTATTAGGTTGGATCAACAACTCGCTGTGATTTATTATTGTGATTTTTACTAAAAAATTTCGTCCCTCTAGTAATGAAACAGCGTATAAGAAAAATAGCACTTTTAAAATAATTCGCATTTAAATGTTTATTGAAAAAAAATTTTGAAATAAAATCTTTTGTTTTATAGAAAATTTAATTTTCTATGAAATAAAAGATTTTATTTTAAAAAGTTTTTTCGAAAATCATTTAAATACGAATTGTTTTAAAACTACTATTTTTCATATACGCTGTTTCATTACTAGAGGGACGATTTGTGAAAGTTTACTAAAATATATAAATCTTCCTTGTTTTATGTTGTACTCGTATATAGCTATCCACACATTTTTTAACTGACCAGTTTTAATTAAATTACTAAATTTCGAATATTATCATAACCATTGTTGTTAAATTAAAATAATCATAATAACTGATTGTTATTACTTATATCATTATTATTATTAGCATTTTCGCTATATACAAATTATTTTGTGAAAATATCGAAACGTGTTTGGTTTTAGATAAAAATTTAAAAACTTTTATTATTTTGGAAAGTTAGATTAACAAAATTTTACGCTAACCCAGCGCCAATCCTTTGGAGAATTTTATGTACACATGTATTACACGCAATATATACGTTAAAAAAATATTATATCATAGATATATACGAGTTAAAGCCAACTACAATGTAAAAATATACTAAACAAAAATTTAAATGTGTCGAAATTATATCAGTTTATAGAGCCTTGTGTTATTGACATTCACACGAAGTAACAGTGTATGTATTTAATTCCTTTCCGGTTTCCCACAAAAAAAACCACAATCAAATTTATAATTTCCAAATACTTAATTCAATATATTTTATTATAATGATCCGCTACTTTTACTTGTGTAACAATGGCGTGTGTCGTAAAATTGTACAACTTGCTCAAAGCCGTTTTCTCAAAGAGAAAAGTAAAAGTACCTTTATTGCAGTTGCATAACAAATAATTTTGCTGCTAAGAGATGTCGGTTCGATAATCGTAATCTTCGCCGCGTATCACCGGTAACACTTGTTTGATGAGAAATGAAGTAGATTTATCTCGTATTGACATTTTATACACGTCACAATAAAATATTGTAAACAAAGAAATACAGGTAAGTAACAAAGTAATTTGAAATGTTGTGCATTATTAATTCTATTTTGATTCAATTTTTCCAGATGATGAACAACGAGTGTGAACCATTTTTGGTTCTGTATTCACACATACGATGTTAAATAAATCTCGACTAAATTTTTAAGTCGAGTTTTATAACAAGAAATCAAAAGGAAGTTGCCTTGGTCGTTTCTAGTTTAAAGACGATACATAATATGGCCCAGCTCCTTTTATTTAACATTGTATGTGTCAAGATATGTAGATACAAAAATTGTGCACACTCGTATTCAGTGTTTTCGTATTTCGGATTACCTATTTATGAATATTTTTTTTAAAGCCAGAACTTCTTCAAAATCTGTCATTTCAAATTGGAGTGCAGTTTTTATTGAAGTAAATTAGAATTATTATTATTTTATTGAAATTATTGAAAATTTCGATTTATTTTCTTTTTTCGTTTGTTTTTTTCTTGTGATATGAAGAAAACAAATTTTTATAACTGTACGTATTTCACAAAAACTAATACATACAATATTTCTTCTGTTGGCAGTGTTGGCACCCATTCGATCATAGAATAAGACAGTAAAAATATTAAAACAAAACAATGTTTACCACGAAGCACGAATTCAATTATTGTCCAGGTTCTATTTGAAAATCGTTAAAAAATAGGCATTTTAAAGATATCGGCGAAATTTAGCCATACAAATTAACTTTGGCGATACAGATTCTCAGACTAAATTAGAATAATGCGGCTTAAGTTGCGTGATACAACGAATAAACTGAATTAACAAAGTAGATAGCCGATAAATTAATTTATTTTATTTTATTGTGATCTTAAAAGAGGTCATTACAAACCTTGCTTCATAAAAGCCATAAAAAAAAACAAAATGAAATTTCATTTCCGTCTATTACAAAGAAGCGCTTTTCTTGGTTACCACACCTAACTAATTTGATTTGGGTTATTTTAGCTATATATGTACTCCTATATGGATATATATGTATATATACCCTCATGATGTAAAGGCGGTGCAGTAAATTTCTCCAAAATATAAAAGAACAGCAAACAACCGATTTGATTTAACCTCTTGTGCACCCACCCTTTTTTGAGGAGATCTATATCCTTTTTTTTTTGGTCTTAAACTTATGTATACCCACTATGTTAGAGGATATATGTACATCCACTGAAAATGATTTTGAAAGAAGAATACTTTGTATTCACTATTCAACTAAGAGTGGGTAAGTAGGTGTATTACATATAAATGCTGAGAATGTAAATAAATTCAGGATAATTCGTTATATTTGGCGTGTGATAAGATAAACGAATATACGAAGGAAATAGTTGAAAATAATGGTAATTTGTTTATCTTTTATTTTCTAGAATAACAAACAGCATGAAAGTTAATACCGTTATTTACAAGGTAGTTCCGGTAATACGAAAATCAAATGTTTGAAACATACTACAATTATTTAGTATGTAGGGTGAATCAAAAATAATTATATTATCCTTCTTAACACATTGAGCCGTTTTATTAAAGTGTCCACTTTTAAAAATAAAAAATATAAAAAAAGCAAAGAAGTTAAATTAACTTAAATCCATCCACAGCTGGGACGCTAAAAAACTAAACGGCGGAATTAAAAGCGATTTGATTCAAGCCCACAATACTTATGTATTTTCGTATATAAGTACGGTTGAAAAGGTCTCTTTAGAAGTGCGGTAATTGTCGGTTACACAGCCTCTAAGCCATATCTCTCTCTCTACATATATAAAAATCAAAATGCTGAACCGAAAAAAAATTTATTCGTGTTGAGATTGGCTGTTCTAGGAGTCATTTCTATTGAAATATACTTCAATGATTTGTTTTTTGGATTATACTAAAATTGTTTTCGTCACCTAACAACTTTACTATTAACGTATGTATAGGTGGATGTGTAAAATGTGCATAAATAATTTTTATGTAAGAATTTGATAATTAATGTACAATTGGTAGAATAATTTTAAAAAAATGAACTGTAATTCATTTGTCTCAACAAGTGGTTGTAAGCAAACACATTAAGTAGCGAGCTACAAACTAACACACATACAAACACAAATAAACAGACACACAAACTTATGTAAACAGACACAATAATAGCTTTACACTATGTTAACAAAGGGCGATATTCCCAACTTCTATGGGCTGTATTTCAAAAATATGGATTTTTAGGGCTTAGCGACCATTGCGACTTTTGATCAACACGTCAAGGGCTATCATAATCTAAAGTTTCAGAGAGTTTGACCGAGGGCCATTCTGCATACAAAACGTTTGAGGTCGTTTGTAGACTTTTTTATTTATTACCAATCTTGAGTCCGGATGCGGAAGAATCTTATATTAATTTAATACAGACAGCTAACTTCTCTTTCTATTATTCGTGTGGGCATGAAACACACAGAAATGAAAAGTTTTCCTTGTGTTTTTTTTTGATTTAATGAATTTATAATTCACTAAGTCACTACGCTCTTCCCTCATACTTAATGTATGAAGTTGGAATTGTATTTTTGTAGGTTGGTCGCACAGTACACATAATAAAGGCACAGTACACATACATATATAAGGTAATAATATTGCGGTGGATTTCAAAAAATTACAACAACAATGGCGGAGATCGTGACTGAAAGTTTATGAAATATTTAAACAATGTTAATTATTTTGAATTAAAGTCAGTAGAATTTTTCACAAAATTTTAATTATATTCACTCAACACTCAAAATTATTACGCAAAACTAACAAACACGATTTGTTTGGTCACTATGTCCGCCATATTAAATTTTTTTTACATAGATGCGCAAGAAAGAACGAAAATGAAACATCGGAGTATATTACCTTATTATGTATACTGTGTAATAAAGGTAATATACTCCGTTGTTTCATTTTCGTTCTTTCCCTCTAAACAAGGTGAAACAAAATTGACTCTAAAAAGAAGTATCATGGCGAGTTCAAATTTGAATCAAATTTGTGTGTAAGTTTTTTATCATTTTAGAGACAACTGGGTGGTCATTTTGTGGTGCTTTATCACATTTGGTGATACAACTGTGATAAGCTGACATTTGTCGTAGCTTACTTCGGTGTCATCATGGATGAACAATGCCATGTCGGATATTGATTTGAATGAAAAAGACCACAATATCTTCCATCTTACTTTTACAAATGCCAAAAATTGTATATTTTGTTTACTTTTTTTATAATATGGAGTTTGGTTAAAAACATCTTTAATAAAAATTACAAAAAATGAATGAAATTTACAATGACGCGAAGTACAAATAAATGATATTTATTAACAAAACATTAATTTAAATATTTTTGAAAAAAAAAATAAATTAGGTATTGTTAAATTTACAAGAAAAACGAAATATACAATCAACAATTATTTAAGTTTTTTGTAGTTAATTATATGTTAAAAGAGCCATTCTAATTGCCTGAAATAACAAATTTCACAAAAACAATGATCCCCCTAATAGAAATGGACAAAAAAAAGATATTCTTGAACAAGAAAGTCAACATAAACCATCAACATAACTTCACAAAATGCAAATAATGGTCTGTGTTTAACCATTAAATTCTTGTAAATTTAAAGCTTTTCTAGTGAAGTTATGTTAAAAAAATAATAATTATTCTTTTTTTAATCAATAATTTTGTTTTGCATTTCATATCATGGTAATTTTCATTCATTTTTTTAAAACTTTAATTTCGTTGTTACTTTCTTTTACGTAAGTAAAATAAAGTATTGTAATCATGAAAATTTTCGACCTTGAGATTATTGAAGATTTATCTGTTTTGAGGTCCCCTGAGTCCGAAAAAGTGGGTTTCGAAATGATGTCTGTCTGTCAGTCCGTCTGTCTGTCCGTCTGTCTGTCAGTCTGTGTCCTCTATACAGCCCAGATGGCTTAACCAATCGAACTGAAACTTCAGATTTAAGCTTTTTGGATAAATTGGGAGGTCCCAGTGAATTTTACTTCAAATCGGTCCACCGGAAGTGGCCACTCCCTTGGGCCAGAAAATTTGTTTTGCAAATATCTTAAAAAGTATAAGGTTTACAAAAAATTACTAATACAAAATGTTTCCAAAAATCAAAAAAAAAAAAAATAAACAAATTAAAAATTAAAAAAATTAAAATTAAAAATTTAAAAAAAAAATTTAAAAAAAATTTAAAAATTTTATAAAAAAAAAATTAAATATTGTTTTGCCAACACATAAATATATGTGTATACAGTAGCGGTCCGTGGGTCTTAATTCAGGGTGGGCAAAATTTTAAAACTGCTGGTTAAAATCGAAAAATTAAATATGTTAGTTAGTGCCATAACCGTTCATTGCAAAATACTACAAAATTTATAAGAATAAATTATTATAATTTCAATAAAAATAAAAGTTTTTTAAACTAAGAGAAACTAATGGCGCGGTAAAGCCGTAAAGAAATGCTTCATATCAGGATATCCTTGCCGAGTCCACACATTATCACCACCAAATAGTTTACATAAAGCAATACAAACTTTTAAGTTTTAAACTGGGAGTTAACCATTTTTTCTTTCGAAAACCACTCTTTGTTGAATTTTCTGTTTGACGATTTGAGTGGAGCTGGGCCCATATTTTTTATTTTTAGTTTATCTTCAAAAGTTAAGTTTGTCAAATAAAATCAACAGAATTCAAATTTTCGATAGACATTGTAATATAAAGCTTATATACGATTTTTTTAAAAATGAACTTGTAGCATGTAACAATAACGTCCGAAACTTTTTAATTAATTATTTATTTTTTAACACACAAATTAGTTTCATAATACATATGACAAAGGCCTGACTGTAATTCACAATACTTCATAATGAAAAAAAAAAAATGATTTACACTACACTTCCTTGTGTAATTTTAATACCGTAAATTTTATTTAAAAACATGTCGTCTTCTGATTGCATCCTAGTCGAATTTTCTGAATATTATACAATATACATATTATACAAATCAAAAACTACTCTAATTTAACTAGATAGCATCGCGCGTAAGTGGAGGAAGTCCAGTAGTCAAAATGAAAATTAAAAACAAAAACAAAATTCAATCGACAACAAAAAAATTTTACTTGCGGGTGATTTTCGTGAATTGCCCACAATGCTTGTTTGTGTGTGTGAATGGTTAGCTTTATAAAGGAATAAAAATAGAAAAATTGTGGTAGAGAGCGAAAGTGCGCGCGCATCTCAATGTTATGTAGATTTGCACCATCATGCGGCACTACACGATTTGCCCAATGAGAATTTATAAACGAAGAAGAGAATGAAATGATGTAATATACAGTTACTTACACGGCTGAATGTGTGTTAATTTAGATTTTAGAGACGTACGTTAAAGAGAAGTAGATGTAGAGATTATTAGCTTCACATTTAAAAACAATTTTTTGTGTTAAGCTGCGCTCTCGTTTTGTGCACTAATTTGTATAAAGGATTTGTTGTTGTATTTCATATTTGAATCTTATACACAAATTATGAATGCGGAATATTTACAGTGCAACTTATAATAACATTGTTTTGTATGATGTCGTTGGACATTTGTTTTTATAAAAAAAAATCTGTGTAATTGGATCAAATTTAAGAGTGGGCACTGCCCACGTTGCCCAATATGACCGACCGCGCCTGTGTGTATATATAGCCTAATTATGCTAATTATTGCACACTACAGTGACATACTTCCGGTTTTTAATGCAAATATTACATAATTGAATGTGGATCATTTTTTCATGTTTCTTAACTTTTTTAACGACTTATTAGGGTTTGTAATACTTAAGTATATATATCGTTTTATAATTGCAAAGATATTTCGCAACTCCTGCCCCCCCCCCCCCACACTTTTTTACAGGGAGTTACAGCAGTTCTTGCATTTGTCATTTTAATTATTGTGTGTATTAGCCCAATTATGCTAATTATAATTAATTTGCACACTTCAGTGACGTACTGTATGTTATAAAAATATTTAGCCTACATGTATGTTAAATTGCCAAATCGGTCAACCGGAAGTGGCCACTCTCGGCCCGAAAATGTGTTTTGCACATATTTTAAAAAGTATAAGATTTACAAAAAATCACTAATACAAATTCCAAAAAATTAAAAGAAAAAATTTAAATTCATAAATATCACCTTTTATTTCTTTTACATGTGTACTAATGAGTTCAAAAAATTGAGTTTTGAAGTGGTGTCTGTTGGTATATATGTACATATGACTGTCAATTTGTAGTCCAAATGGTTTAAGCAATCAAACTGCAACTTCATGTTTAAACTTTTTACATAAATTTTGGGGTCCCAGTTCCCAGCTCCCATTCCGTAAAACAGAAAATTTATTTTGCAAATATTTCAAAAATATACAATTTACAGAAAACATGAAATAATAAAAACAATCTTAATTAAGTTTGCGGGAAATTTGAATTATAAAAGTTTTTCAAAATTCGCTGTTCGTAAAAGAAAGTCGTGTGTTGGCCACACCTCCATTTTTTTTTATTAAAGTATATTGAGTTTGATCAAAAACGACAAAATTAAATTTTTAAAAAATGAATGAAAATTACCATGATGTGAAATGCAAAACAAAATTATTGATTAAAAAAAGAATAATTATTTATTATAATGAAATAAAAATGCATTTAATTGGCATTTTATTTAAACACTAATCACATTTGCTGTTGAGTATTGGTTTATCACACATAAATTTCATTATGTTCATAAACTTTCATTTGAGGTTATGTAGAAACATCAATTCATCACTTTGATTCATCATTTTCCCCTTAAAATTTATTTTGCAGTGTTGTCATTTTGTGGTGAAATATCACATTTTTAATACTTATGCATCAAACAGATAAGCGGCGCTAACAGCGGCGCTAATTTAGAATACATTGATTTCCATAAGAGCGAACAGATAGAGCGGCGCTAAACTCGCAAAGTTTCTATTTTTGCAGGCGTTCAATGACATTTAGATCAAGATGGCGGGTCGAGAAAGTCAAGCTGTAAGTATTTGTGATTTTTAATTATAAAATGTATGTATATATTGCTTAATGTAATATATAATATATTAATTGTTGTAATTGTAAATATGTAATATAAATAGTACTAAAATATTTACATTTTATTAATTATAAATAGGAAAATCAGTGGTTAGCAACGGCAGTTGTATTGGATGAGGTGAAATTTTATTTTTATAAATGAAAAAAAAAACATTTATTAACAAGTGACATTTTTCCAGGATACATTTAACGAAAAATTAATAGAGTTGGTCAAAGTAAATAAAAACCTTTATGACAAAAGATTGCAGTCATATAGAAACCGAAGGATAAGATTGGAGACTTGGACCGCCATATCTAAAGATTTAGGAAGAAGTGGTAATCTTTTATAGGTTACAATATTTTCTAACTATGTACATACTTAATAAAATTATTAAATTTTCAGAATACGAGTGCATTCAGCGGTGGAAAAGTTTGCGCGATAGGTATCGGCGTGAAATTACTAAAAGAAAGATACCGTCAGGCGGTCCCGCTCCCAAGAAAGAAGTTGAGTGGGAATATTTTAATCATTTAAATTTTTTGGACGATCAAATGAAGCCAAACAAGTCAGTACGCATAAGGGATATTTTAACTATAGTAATCTAAATAATTATTGTCATTGTTTCAGTACAAAAAGTAACTATAAAAGGCCAAATACTGTCAGCCCTTCCACAAGTGAAACGCAAAACATTGATTCTTCTGGGGACGATGAAATCGGAGAGCATGATCTTTTTCAACCTAAAAGACAAAGGAGTACCAGCGACTCTTCGCAAGAAGTTGATCAAATGCGCGATCAATATAACGAATGTATTGAAATTGTGAAAACGTGTGCGCGAACTATTTCAAATGTTAATGAGAATGAAGACGATTTGTTTGGTCTAATGATAGCCGCCAAACTGAAAAAATTGCAACCCGTAACCAAGGCCATGGGAAAATTAAAAATATTTGAATATATTTCAAAATTGGGGTTCTACAAAGATGGGGCGGGGGCCCCACCTAACTTATAACTTAAAAAATGTGATTAAAATAATAAGTAAAATTTGTGATTAATTTTTTAACAGACTGAATTTTATATTTTGATGAAATGAAATAAATATTTTTTGTTATTTATATTTAAGTGTTGATTTATTAATTAATTTCTATTTCAATATTTACAACTTAACTCGCATATTTCATTTGTCTGGAAATGGCACCTTCATTCATAAAATAGTTTGCCAATATATTTCTTTTATTAAAGGCATCGTGCGAACAACGGTTCATACTAGATCCATCTTCTGAAGATATATTGACAGCTTGCGTTCTCCAGACCCCTTGATGAATTTCGCCAGCTTCATCTTCCCAGTCCACAAAATTATTAGGACAATTTAAATTTCTTTCCCTCGTTAACACATAGTTATGGAGAGCTATGCATGCTAAAACAATTTTTTCGACATTCCTTGGGTGCGCTTTAATCGTCGTCAATAGAATTCTCCATTTCGCCACTAGTATCCCAAATGCGTTTTCAATTACCATTCTGGCTCTTGAAATGCGATAATTGAACACTCTTTTCTCAGGGGTCAATTGAGTACTTGGATAGGGCCGCATTAGACACCTTTTTAATTGGAAAGCTGCATCTCCAACATAAAAGTATTGAAATGTGGTGTTCGAATTTGGCAATAGTTTGTCCTGTGGCGATGGTACCTCATCTTGATCTAGCATGGCTCCAAATTCGGATGCCGCAAAAATGCCTGGAATTTAGTTTAATTAAAACAAAATTAACAAAATAAATAAAAGTGGAAGTTTCTTTGTATCTTACCGCCATCACTTTGACTACCGTAGGCCCCTATGTCCACCATAGTAAATCGATGACGAGCATCGGATATAGCCAAAAGCACTATACTATAAAATTTTTTATAATTATAGTATAAAGACCCAGAATTTTTAGGTTGGGAAATGGCGATGTGCTTGCCATCAATGGCTCCTACGCATTGTGGTAAATCCCAAAAGCCGTTGAAATCATCGGCAATTTGCTCAAATTCACTAGTTGTTGGTGGTTTCACATAAATCGGGCTTAGAATCTCCCAAATAGCATCGCACATTTCTAAGACGATCTCACGAACTGTGGATTTACCAACTTTAAAATTCCACGAAAGAAATTGGTGTGATATAGCTTGAGATAAATAGCTAAAATTGAATTAGTTGATAGTTTAAGTTTAAGATAATATATTTGATTATTTATTATTAATGATATGTACATACCTTAAGGTAATCGCCAATCGGCATTCAAATTCTATTGCTGGTCTAATTGAATTTTTTTGTAATTTATTTTGAAGAAGTGAGCATAAATAATCATAGCTCTCCCGCGACATTCGAGAGTGAGTAAAAAAATGTTCAGAATCCACATTTTTTATGGTTTGGAACATAGTGGCAAAATAGCCTTTCCTAAAAATAACACAAAATTTTAATAAAACTATCTACAAAATAAAAATTATGTGCATACTTAGTTCTATCCCGAAATGTTGGTCGAACCCACTATCTACGCGTATTTCTTTTCACATTTTTTCCTTTATTATTCTCAACGATTTTTAGAATTTTTTTCATAGAAAACAGCATTAAAACCATTTTCATTAATGCAAGTGCATTATTACGATTCTTAATAGTTGTAAAAATATTCATAATTTCTCACGACAATCTACAACAATAAAGTATGTATAACAACACAAATGTCAAATTAGCGGCGTCTATGTGGTTGCAAAAAATCATAAAGACGAATAGAAGCGAAGAGAAGCGAAGCTAGGCGTAGAGCGCCGCTTATCTGTTTGATGCTTTAGAGAAAAAGAAATTGTCGTAACTTACTACGGTGTCATCATGGATGAACAACATATATTATTTGAATGAAAAAGACCACAACATTTTCTTTCCGTCTTACTTCTACAAATGCAAGAAATAGTTTATTTTGATTTTGTTGTTTAAATTTTTTTAATATGGAGGTTGGTTAAAAACAACCCTAATAAAATTTCAAAAATATGAATGAAATTTACATTGACGTGAATTATAAATAAATAAGATCTATTAACAAAATAATCATTTATATATTTTTGAAATAAAATAAATGGGTTACTGTTAAATTTACAAGAAAAACGAGATATAAAAATCAACAAGTATCTAAGATTTGTGTAATAAATTAAATGGTAAAAGAACAATTCGGTTTCAATAATGGTCGGTGTTTAAACATCAAATTTGAATAAACTAAAGGGTTTTCTAGTTATGTTACGTTAAAAATATAATAATTAGTAATTTATTAATCAACAATTTTTTTTGTACTTCGTGTATTGGTAATTTTCATTCATTTTTTTAAAACTTTAATTTTGTTGCTTTTTATTAAAGTATATGGAGTTTGATCAAAAACAACAAAATTAAAATTTAAAAAAAATGAATGAAAATTACCATGACACGCAGTGCAAAAAAAATTGTTGATTAATAAAAGACTAATTATTATATTTTTAACGTAACTTAGCTAGAAAACCCTTTAGTTTATTCAAATTTGATGTTTAAATACCGACCATAATTTACACTTCAATAAAAAATTAAAACAAAACACACTGACCCCGTATTCTTGTATTTTTACGATAAACGCAAACATTAAAAACATGTTATATTGGAATTTATTAAATTAAAATGCATTTTATTTCAATAATTACCATATTTACTTTTGAATTAAATTTTATCACCACCTCAACTAGCACTTCATATAAAATGTTCTTATAATCACATTTGAGGTTATGAACTTATCACTATTATTCATTATTTTCCCTTTAAAATTCATTATTTTCCCCTGAAGATTCATTTTGCAGGGTTGTACTTGTAGACTTTCACCAATTTTTTATATCACACAAAAAAGTCTCCACTTGTGATATAAAAGTGTGATAAAGCACCACAAAATGACCATAAGAATATTAGAAAAATTTTCGAAACAAAATGTTGTTTCCATTTTACTTCGCAAAAGAGAAATAGTTTTGACACACAATTGTAATTCTAATTTGATACTTATTTTTATCTCTTTTTAAATTCTAAAAGGTGAATTCATTTTGAGACACAGTTGCGATATTATAGCGAGGCGGAATACTATACATATAAAAATTAATTCATTAGGAGGTCAAAATAAAAAAAAACTTTTTTTTTTCGGAAAATTTATTTTTATTACAATATGGACATCGAACATTTTAAAATTGTTAACTGGCGCTGACATACGAGTAGCTTTTAATGAGCTTCTCCAGTTCTTCAAACTCGTCCACTGTAGTACATGGAATCTTAATTAAATGATTTAGAAAGACTGGACGTGCCGTCACAGAATAAATAAACAATGAAAAGAAATGAAAAACAATATTCACATCTTGAATTTTCAGGAAAATATATGTATGTGTATGAAAATATTGTGTTTTCATTTAAAAATTGTGGTGTCAGTTTTGATTCAATTTGCGTTCACAAAATTGACTCGGAATCGTGCATAGAGGGTTCTTGCGCATCTATGTCAAAAATATTTTAATATGGCGGACATTGTGACCAAACAAATCGTGTTTGTTAGTATTGCGTAATAATTTTGAGTGTTGAGTGAATATAATTAAAATTGTGTGAAAAAATTTACTGACTTTAATTCAAAATAATTAACAATGTATAATTGTTTAAATAGTTCATACACATTTCAGTCACAATCTCCGACATTGTTGTTGTTATAATTTTTGACATCCTGCGCAATATATTACCTTATATGAGGGACTCAGAACCATAGTGGCCTAGCGCTAGCCCACATTCAAAATTTCAACATTTTTTCATTTAATTGGTCATAAAAGTTCATTTAAGTGGTAAACAAATATAATAATAAGTAACCTGGAAATAACTGTTTTTAGAATTGGAGGTCAGTATAATTAGATTCCATTTCAAAGAACATTTATGGCCGATTAAACGAAAATGTATGATATAAAAATGAGGGTTAGGCCACTATGGTTCTGAACCCCTCATGTACTGTGGTTTGGTCGTAGCTACCTGATGAGTAGATCGAAATTTTTGTTTTGAGATTATCAGTACGAAACCAAACTACCACACAGATAACTCAAGGAAAGGTTTTCATTTTTAAAGTCAATACATTTTGTAATGACTCTCAGTCTCGGGTTAAAGTACGGGGGGGATTTTGATATTTCTACTTTTTTTTGGTAGATATATTATAAATGACTGGCCTCTTCATTTTTCTGATTAACAAGTCGAAAATGTTGTGAATGCCATTATTATTAATATATTGTGTCTATAAAAAGCCGAAAGAATCTTATTGATTTAATATTTCTTTATAATATAAACATTAAAAATAGATAAATTAAAAAAAAAAAGCTAATAAACTATTTACTGACTATAGTAGTGATACAAAGAAATAATGACTAATAGTAAATATCGACACCCAGTGATAATAGTGAGTGATATACAGATTGAACAGTTTCCTTAAGAGTTTTGCGATCAATAAATAAATCAAAATGGCGGACACGCGCGCTCTCCAAAGAATAGTGAACCGAGTTAAGTACATTGAGGCCTTTGCTTTGGCCGATCTTTGTAAAGAACCCGTCGAAAGAATCAAAGCGAATCTAAGGCTTCTTAATGAAGAATGGGACGCGTATAAAACAAACAAGCATTTGTATGGGGAAACTCCAGACATTATTGCGCTGCAGGAACAACTCGAGACAAAATATTATACTGTTAAGGGCAAATTAAAAGAAGCGGAACTGAAATTCGACAACAGGCAGCAACCGGTGAACCGGTGGATACTATAAGAACTAATGGCAAATCAGCGATCGTTTTTGCTTAAGCTAACCAATTTAAATAATAAATGTGATAGTGATGTTCGCCTGCCACGTGTCAATATAATATTTTTTATCGGAATTTATTCCGAATTCGCTTATTTTCGCGACTTATTTGAAGCGTCAATCCACAACAATCCTAAGATGTCGAACGTTCACAAACTACAATATCTAAAGGGTTTGTTGAAAGGCGAAGCAACTGCGCTAGTGCGTCATATTACCTTTACTGAAGCGAAGTACGACGAGACATGGAAGATGATCAAAAATCGTTATGACAAAAAGAAGCAAGTCATATCAATGTTTCTCAAGCAATTCATGGAACAGCCATCCATTAACCAGGTTCCCGCTAAAGCACTTCATCACATGCAGGATGTTTCAGATGAAGTAATACGAGGAATTAAAGTATTAGCGGATGAAGCTCAGTCGCGTGATCCGTGGTTAATATACACCCCCGTTCAAAAGTTTAAGACCACATTGCACAATTCACATTGCATTTGCTGACAACAAATGTAAAATCAATACTATTTTTTGTAATAGCTCGATAAATTAAAAATGCATGTTTTTGTCAACAATGTAAAATCCAATTTTAGAACAAGATTCTTGAAAATTAAACTTTTCTTAAACTTTTGAACGGGGGTATATATATTGGTCAATAAACTCAACCAAACCACAAAACAGGCTTGAGCTCAACATAGCCATGATACTGAATTCCCTACCATTCAACAGTTTCTGGATTTTTTCAGTAAACAAAGTGATATACTGGAATGTTGCGAGCCCCTAAAATGGAATTTTCATCGTCAAATTGCAAATCCGAGCATGAAAGTGATGCATCTTGAAACTAAATTCGAAAATTGTTTAAAATGTGGTCAAAAACATCTTCTCTGCAGTTGCGACGAGTTTCTACAATTATCCGTGAACGACAGAAGAGGTTTTGTTGCAGAGAACAAGTTATGTTTTGTTTGCTTCTTTAAAACCCACCAATCGCGTGATTGCCGTTCGCGGTACAGATGCAGTATTTGTCGGGCAAAGCATCATACAACTTTACAGCGAGATGAACAACTGATGCCAACAACAGCTTTGAGTACGGAAATCACGTCCAGTAATTCAGAGCCAAACGAAGAAAATAATGCGACAGTGAAAATTGTGGGTGCCATATCAATAAAGAAATATACGGCTATTTTACCTACGACAGTGATTAGAGTACTCGATTCATCGAATCATTACCAAGAGTGTCGAGTATTGTTAGATTCTGGTGCGCAGGCATCCTTTATTTCTGAAGCATATGCTCTACGACTTACATTCCACGTACTCATGCCAGGATATTAATAAAGGGACTCAAACCTGGCACTGAAGCGACCAGAGATAAATTATCGATTAACGCTGTATCCTTGTATTCAGATATGGAAAAAATAAAATTAGACGTTTTCATCTTGAAGAAGCTAACTGATTGCTTATCATCGCGAGAAATATCAGAATCAAATTTTCGATCCACATTTCTATAAGTCTGAAACGGTGGACATCATTATTGGAGCCGATCGGTTCTTTAGCATATTAAGAGAGGGATTTATAAACAATTTACGCGATAATCTGATAGCACAAAATTCAATGTTTGGGTGGATTGTGTCAGGCGAAGTAACCGATGTTGCAGATAGTTCCGGCTAAACCAGATTGAATTACCACATCGATTTAAATGTGGACGAAACTCTAAAAAAATTCTGGAAAATTGAGGAAATGCCCACTATCACAGGCAAACTATTATCGGAAGAAGAAAGAGAGTGTGAAACACATTTTAAAACGAATTTGTCGCTTGAAAATAGTGAGAAATACATCGTAAAATTGCCTTTTAAGAACTCACGAACCGCATATTGGGAAATTCGCTAAATGTTGCAACAAAAAGATTTTGTCTTTTAGAAACAAAACTAAGGCGCGATCTTAGCCTGAAGCGTGAGTACATAAAAGTTATGCGGGAGTATCCACTTTAGGTCATATGCGGGAAATTCCACTAGATCAACAAATCAAACAGATAACAAATGTTTTTATTTACCTCACCACGCGGTCATCAAAAGGGAGAGCTTAACAACAAAATTACGAGTCGTGTTTGATGGGTCCAGCAAAACCACGAGAGGAAATTCCATTAGCGATGAACTCGTGGTCGGTCCGACTATACAACCCACATTATGGACAACGCTAGCCAACTTTCGATACAATAAAATTGCGCTCACCTCCGATATAGTTAAAATATATCGACAAGTTAAAATCGCCCAAGAGGACCAAGAGTACCAGAGAATCCTATGGCGAGAAAATTCAAGCGAACCCTTAAAACATTATAGGCTCACCACGGTCACATTTGGAATGGCCAGTTCAGCATTCTTGGTGATTCGATGTTTGCAGCAAACCGCATTCGAACACGGAAAAAAATAAACTTGGCCTCAGCTAAGAAAACGGACTTTTAATTCAAGAAAATGTACTTTTTCTTGATTTAAAAGCTAATTTTCTTATTTCTTTCGAGTTTTTCTTCATTTCAAGATACGTATTTCTTACATGAAGAAAAACTCGATAGAAATAAGAAAACTAGCTTTTAAATCAAGAAAAAGTACATTTTCCTGAATTAAAAGTCCGTTTTCTTAGCTGAGGACCAGTTTATTTTTTTCCGTGAATTTATGGAAGAATATCCAGACATATCAGAGGACATCTTAAATAAATTCTATGTCGACGATTATTTGCCCGGGGCAAGAAAGAAGGTGATGATAATTTGCAGGAAATAATGCCGTAAATGTCCATCAACCCAAAAATAAAATATTATTGTAGAATGCACTGACGAAGAATGATACATTCGAAACCGGTAGCATTGTTTAAAGAATATATATTATCACATAAAAGAAATTTTCTATAATATTCACAATTTTTTAACATGTTAATTATTTTATTTTTGTATAAAGTTTGTTTGTATAATTATAATTATATTTTTTACATTTAAAAAGTGCTTGTGACATTATTAAAAAAAGGAAATAAGTGTAACAAAATTTTTTTTTTGTGTTTTCTTTCCTATTATTATTATAAAATATTTCAAGAAATCAGGCCCTTTACTGGCTGAATTATACGGACGGGGCTGTTACACCTATAACTACATCCTCTTCTTGCACAATCTGCTATGAATGAGCTTTAGCTCAAAGTGGATTGTGTAAGTGGGTTTTTTTGTAATAAGTTACGTAAATAAAATAAATAATAATAAAGCGGCACACCTTAAGAGAAGCTCAGCCTCGTACTTGAATAGAGACTGAAAATAGAGATCAAACATTAGTGAGCTATGCGATCCGCTTACTGAAAGAGAAGAATCTTTGGTACCTATCGATGAAGCGATTCCGACAGCACAAATACTAGGCCTGCATTGGAACTCCAAAGATGGCCAATTATCATTTAAAGTGAACATGCCTCCAGAGGAAAGGCCTACGAAGCGCACATTAATCTCGAACGCATCTAAGGTATTCGACCCACTTGGATTGGTGTCATCGACTATAATAATTGTAAAAATCTTGTACCAAAAATTGTGGTTTAACCACAAGCTGGAATGGGATGACGAATTACCCGACGACATAGCAGTAGTTTGGAATCAGTTGAAGCAGAACTACCACAGTTATCACAGCTAAAAATAAACCGATGCATAAGCAAAAAAGAACTACATATACATGGATTTAGCGACGCGAGTAAAAGAGCCTATTACCTCAAAAACCAAGGTTGCACCAATTAGGCAGGTGTCATTGCCTAGGTTGGAATTATGCGGTGCCCATCTTCTGGCAAAATTGATGGCAGAAGTGCTGAGAATATTGGATGGAGATGTAGCTGTATACGCGTGGACTGACTCAACTATTGTGTTGGCATGGTTATCTGATCATCCCGTGAAGTGGAAAACGTCCGTATCCAATCGAGTGTCGGAGGTACAACGACTATTGCCGAGAAACAATTGGAGACACGTGTATTCGGAGGATAATCCGGTCGACTACGCTTCCCGAGGTGTGTTACCAACCAAGCTCCTAATACTGCACCAGTGTTGGCATGGGCCATCTTGGCTAAGCGAATCAGAACCATCATGACCAGTGATAAAACGCGAAGTATTCTACGATGATACAATATGCGAAGCGAAGAATAAATCAACATTCTTACCTATGTGTTACACGCGAGCGTCCAATAACAGTGAAAGCGAAATATGAGACATCATCTTCAACAAAACATTTTCGTTCACTAAGGCGATCAGGACACTATGTTTCGTATACCGATTTATCCAAAATGCCAGAGCAAAGAAAGGCGAAAGGCGGACATCCGTTATAACGCTAAATGAAATCAAATTAGCTACTGAAAAATTGGTAAAATGGGTACAGCAGAAAGAATTTTATACCGAGATTCAGATGATAGCAAAGAATCAGCAACTGTCCAAGCATCACAAGTTGTCAACACTGACTCCGTTCTTCGATCCGAACGGCTTACTGCGAGTCGGCGGTAGACTAAGTAATGCAGATTATCCATACAATTTTAAGCATCCAATCATTCTGCTGAAATCCCACATCCCATGTTCCCAATCTAATCCGACAAAAATATTGGACCATCAACAGCAGATCTACGGTGAGGGATTAAGTACGAAAGTGTATCCAGTGCTTCAGAGCCAGAGCGACTAATGCCAAATAATTAATGGGTAATTTACCATCTCTTATCTCTTCGGATCACACCAGCCAGGCCATTTGCGAACTGCGGTATTGATTACGCTGAACCGATCATCTTAGCAAGCAATAGGGGTCTTGGAGCCAAAATGGTTAAGGGCTACACCGCACTCTTTGTTTGTATAGTGACCAAGGCTGTTTATATCGAAGCAGTAACCGAGTTAACAACCGATGCCTTCATAGCAGCCCTTAAAAGATTTTCGGCCAGAAGAAATTTTCCAAACGACATCTTTACCGACAACGGCCCAAATTTTGTCGGTGCCAATAAATATCTAAAAGAGGTATACAAATTTAATCGTTTAGAAATTAATAATTCTGTCATTTCAGATTATTGCATCCAAAATAATGTAAATTGGCACCATATCCCTCCATCCTCACCTCATTTTGGCGGACTCTGGGAATCCGCGGTTAAGTCCGTAAAAACTCACATGCTTCGAGTTACGGGAAATATCCATTTAACCTTCGAGGAAATGACCACACTATTATGCAAAATAGAAGGGATATTGAATTCTCGCCCTTTATGTCCATTATCTGAAGATGACGGAACATTTTTTGACGGGATCAACTCTAGCATCTGGGCCTGATTATAAAATGGAAGATTCAAATACATCCAGATTATTAAGATGGCAGCAAGTTGAGCAGCGAGCCCAATATTCTTGGAAGCGGTTCCATAGAGATTATGTCAACAATCTCCAACAAAGAACTAAATGGAAAACCAAAGAAGGAAATATCAAAGTCGGCGACTTACTCTTGATTAAAGAGGATAACCTGCCTTCGTTCAAGTGGTCAATGTGCAGAATCATCGGAAATTACGAAGATGATAGTGGCATCGTACGGGTCGTCAATATTAAAACTGCATGCAACACTCTAAACAGACTTATAACTAAGGTCTGCAAGCTTCCATTGGATTAACTTGATTGTTGACGGAATACCATTATATTCGTCAACGGTGGGGACTATGTCAAAGACGTTCATCTAAAAAAAAATAAACCAAACAAATTAAACTATTTTAAAATTATTATTATGTAAATTATACTTAGTTTTTAATCTTACGAAAAATGTGAATTGTCCCGAAATCATGCAATATCGCTATGTTGTTTAAAAACATTGCGTTTTTCTTTGACAATATCAAATACATACATAATATACTCTTGTTTGTAAATTCTGCACTTTAACTCCGTATTATTAGATTTTTTTGTTTGTTTGATTAACTTCGCGTCTTAAAAAACAGAATGCGCGCGAGATAGCATGATGCAAAATAGTGATTAAAATTTGAAGTTAAACAAATTCGCGCTAAATTTGTAGATTGCGCAAATATTGGATGCAACTCAGGCACTCCCAAGACTGTAAGAAATGAGCCTGCAAAATAATACAAATTCATTTGTTTTTGTTCTCTTTCCGGCGACTTTCATCCGAGCAACACCAACGAGTTTTAAACATATACAATTTTTTTCATAAGCGATTGCGAGTAAAGGCGAATTTACAAGCGTGAGTTAAAGGCGATATTAATATTTTCAAATTTATATTGTTAAATAAAAAATAAAACATTGTAAAGAATTAACTATAAAATATATTGAGTTCATTTATTTATTGTAACCAAAGAATTCCCATAACTAATTCTGTGCGAAAATTACCACCCGGTAACCTCTGTTTTGCTAAACATATTTTACGTAACAACAGTTATTAATATTATTACGGTGCCACCTACGAATGAGTAGAATAAGTTAGTTGATAGTGGACAGTTCTACTATGGAATTATCCATGATAAAAACTATTCTTACCGGAGCAATCATGAAATTTCGAGACGTTTTGGTTTGAGCATATAAGGAGTGAACGAATTCGAATTAGAACATTAAGTTTTTGGTAAGCGATAAGTAAAGCATATAAAGCAAATTAAAAAATGCTTTAAAAGGTGTTTTAGTGTGAAATAAAATTTATAAGTGAACAGTGGAATTTAATAAGTGATTTTGTGAATTTTTGTTAATAAATTATGTTGGAATAATTTTTATAATCAAGAAATTAAATCGCTTGTGATAAATTGAACTGTTTTGTTTTATTCACAATCCAGTGATACGAACCTTGATTGACAAGGTAAAATCATAACAATTGGTGGCAGCGATGGGGTTGTGAATAATAAAACAAAGAAAATGATTCTCTACGAATTAAAAGTCCCCGAATTAAAGAAGGAACTAGAGAAACGGGGTTTGCCCACTGATGGTGTTAAAGCACCTTTACAAGTGCTACTACGTAAGACCATGGCGAGAGAAGGGTTAGACGCGGATCATCATAATTTTTGTGAAGACAGGAGATTAACAACCATCAGTCGAAACAATGCAAGTACCACCTGGAAGTTCCGATTTGTCGAAGTTAATGGCTGCAATGAAGCAGGTGATGACGCATCAAGGAGAGCAATCAAACCAAATGATGAGACAAATGGGTGAAATGAAACAACAAAACGAGTGACAGTTGGAGGCAATAAACCAGACAAACCAAGGAATGAAGCAACAAGGAGAGGATATTAAAGACCAATTTTGCAAAAGAAATTGACGAGAAACTTCTCGAACTATCTACTAACATACCTAGCGAATTAGAGAAGTTGCAAACGGAGATTCAACAGGTTGAAGAGAAACTGCAAATGGAAGTTCAAGTTGTCAAAACGGATGTTCAACAGGTCGAAGTAAAATTACAAGCAGATGTTCAACATCTCGAGAAAGAATTAACTGATGTCAAGACAAATGGAACAACGACCCAAGTGGTTTAGACGGTTCACTCAATCAAATTAAAGCCACCACGTTCGACGGAACAACATCTTTCGTCATTTTCAAATTTCAATTTTAGATGGCAGCCAAGCAAAATCATTGGGAAGATAGAAATCTTTTTGCAGCTCTAATAGTGGCTCTTAAAGAGGCTTTACAGATACAGACCATTCTGGAGAAAGAGCGCAACAGTTATCTTGAATTTATTTAGGCGCTAGATCGAAAATACGGCAGTTACTACAAGCGGGAAATTTATTGCATGGAACTGAAAAGGCGCAATCAAAGGGAGGAGAATCGCTTCAGGAATTTTCATCAGCAATTGAGCGACTAGTGCATTTAGCACATACAAGTACGTCAGCCGATTACATGGAAAGGCTTAAAATTGACACATTCATTGACGGTATTTGAGATCCAGAGAAACGCAGGGCGGTGATGTTGTCACCTAAAGCAACCTTCGCAGAAACCATCACTTGTGCGTTGATGAATGAGTGTCTTGTGCGTTGACGGCGGAGCCGTTAAACTACAAAGAGTCAGCTTAAAGGTGCAGAAGCTAACTCCTTCAACCGATTGTCCCATAATCTCCATCCGCGGTTCGAAAGTAGTAAGAGGCGGTAACAGCTTAATAATCAAAGGTGACGTTGATGGCACGGTCTGCAACATCACCCTGGATACGGGAGCAAATCGGCCGACTGTTCGTAAAGATCTGATCTTTGGAGGTATACAATCAGCTAATGGATTGAAGTTACAAACGGCAACTGGAGATAGTTCAATGATAAAAGGCAAAAAGATCGTAAAATTAAACATCGGGAGAACTATTTTCCAACACGAAGTGTTGATTGCAGATATTGTGGATGAAGTCATTTTGGGGATGGACTTCACGAGGGCAAATGGCTTCGTGCTGGATGTAGGGAAAGTAGTATTAACTTACGATAACATCGAGTTCCCACCTCAATCTAGTAGTACAGGAGCAACTACCAGACGAATTATTATTGATTATCGGGAGAAGCTGCCACCGAACTCAGAGACCGTCTTGTGGGGAAGATTGGATGGAGGTTCTGGGTCACCCAGGTTGTGGCTTGTGGAAGAAAAAGAAGAGGAGGGTGGAGCCAAGGAAATTATAATCGGAAAAGCCCTAGTTAAATCAGACAACGATATGTAGAGTACCAATTAGAATTCTAAACCTCTCGGATAAGATAAAAACCATCAAGTAAGGAACAGTCATCAGCAAATGTGATGAGGTATCAACGATAATAAAATGTGAACAGAAAAGTCCGATTGGAAAAGCCGACATGCAAGGGCAGAAAGAAATGGTAGAACAACTCATGCAGAAACGGACCGAAGATATTACCGTGGCACGGAAAATATCTGCACATCAAATTCTTGAACGGTACATGTCCATATTCTGCAGTACATAGGATAATAACGGAAGGACCTTAATGGTAAAGCACCGAATTGATACAGGAACAGAGATGCCGATTCGTCAACCACCCAGGAGGTTGCCATTAGAAAAGAAAAGAAGTAAACCGTCATCGAGCCATCTGACATCCCATGGAGCTCACCAGTAGTGTTGGTCGAAAAGAAGGATGGTAGCATGAGATTCTGCGTTCATTACAGAAAACTCAATGCTGTGACTAAAAAAGATCGCTACCCACTGCCAAGGATCGATGACACGTTAGACACGTTATCAGGACTGGGATTTTGCATAAAAGGCGAGAAGCGAGTTTTCGTTTGATTTCTCGCCTTTCAATTATGACCGACCGTTTTTTCCGATTTTGCACATATGGACAAAAGTGAAAGGCGGGGAAATTGAGCAACTATGATTTAGCTGTCAAAATTGCATTTTGTTTATAAAAGTGTTTGTGTTTACAAAGTGTTCATTTTTCATTATAAATTGATTAAATTTAAAAAATAATAAAAATATATTAAACATTTAATTAAAATCCCAATTAATAATATTGGGATAACCTCCCAATTGTCATTATTTCGGATCGGAAAAATTATATGCGGATTATACGGTCGCGTCTTAGAGATGAATTGAATCCTTTCAGCATTGACGAAACAAGGTAATTAATTAATAACCAAATATATTTGAAAAAAAAAAAACAAAACATGAGCATAAACATATGTAAGCGTTACTGACAATACTAACAATTTTAACCGACAATATTAACCTAAAGATTCCAGGAACGTTATAGGCTTCCAAAAGGCCTGATTATTGACGTCATTAATAACTTGGAGGAATATTTGGACCACCTCATATATCATACTGCTAATCTGCAATACCATCTCATTTAAAGGTATTAACCGCTATTAATTAGTTTGCCACCGGTGGATATCAGAGACAAGTTGGCATGAACTTTTTATGCAACATGTCGCAAACCAAAGTTTCGGAGTGTGTTCGAGCTGTATCTAAATTGTTGTCAACAAAGCTCTTAAGTACACATGTACACTTCCCTGTTACGGAGGAAGAAATGTTGCAAATTAAGAATAGGTATTCGGATAAAGCGGAGTTCGGATAAACAGTATTCGGATAATCGAGACTCTACTGTAAGTGGAATAAAGAAAAGGATTGAAAACATTTACGTGAACAGGAAGGGACTCCATTCAATTAATGTCCAAATAGTAAGTAAAACGTTTATATTATATTTTATTTTTATTTGAATGTGTATACATATTTATGGCTATGACAGGTGTGTGATAATGAATTTCGAATTATAAATGTGAATGCAAGGTACCAGGGTTCATCGCAAGACTCTCTTTTATTTTCAATAATATCCATGTGTTACACCATCTCAAGCACAACTTTTATTCAAACAATGATAAATGTACTTGGTTACCTGGTAAATATTACTTCTATAATTTTGTAGATTTGTTCATTTTAAATTTTTCATTTATAATTTTTAGGTAATCCAGGATATGCTTTACAGCCGTGGTTGATAACACCTACCCACGATCAACTGATGTGAGGCAGAATGAATTTAATAAGAAACATGCCAGTGTACGTAGTGCTGTGTAACGGTGCATTGGCGTTTTTAAAGTCCGATTTAGGTAGATCTGTATTTATAAATGAAACGCTTCTTATTTCATATGATTCTGTGCTCGAAAGGTAAACTATCTTAAGTCGACTTAAGCTGTTTTACCTTTTTTAAAATTCAACGTGCTCTATCTCTCCTCTAACCTCACTTACTTTAACTTAAATGGTAACACCTTGTGGCCAAAGGCTTTGGTCGCAAAGCCATAGCAACTTTAGTCGACATAAGTGAAAAATGAATATAATATTAAACTTTTTCTAACTCTCTAAAAAAAATTTGAAACTTGAAATAAGAAATTTTACCTTTTGACCACAGAAATATTACAATATATTTTATTTGCAGATGTTTAATGGAAGAAAGGGGCATGCGGTACGACCCCACAATTGTAGGTCATACGATCAACGCATGTTGCATGCTACATAATTTGATGGTACACAGAAAAAAAACGGAGTTCTCCTGACACCGAATCGGTGTCATATAATATCCCACCGATCGGATACAATTTTTTTTGATCCTAAATTCGTAATTATTTTGATCGTAATTTACTTTTATCGGATAAACATTTAACAATAAGAAACCACAAATCACATTTTAAGGAAGCACGTTTACACACTCGACGGATAGAGAGAATCACTAGTGAAAGAGAAATGTTAAACACATTTTCGGATACCTTGTTTTTAAGGATATGGGATAAAATAAATAGATTTTTGTAGTGCGGAAACCACACCGGTAAAAGTTATTGTTTTACTTCAATTTGAATGTTAATTAATTAATTCGTAATTTCTAATATGCAACACATTTAATGGGTTTTACAATCATTCAACGAAATTGACTGATAGAGAGGATTCTATGGTTTTTATCCCATTGGTATTTAATTTTAATGTATATGATTTTAATATGTATGTTCCGAAGATTGTGACTGGACTGATTGTACTTTGTACCACAATTTACATTCTATATATACGGAAGGACTGTACAGGTTGTATTAGCGAATTTAACTAGTACAGCCAAATTCTCTTAAAATTTTACTTTTTCACGATATGTATTCACACAGCATTTTTCTGTCGGCAACGAAAACACTAAACGGTGTGAATATTTATTCCGATAGAACTAAAATAATCTCTGGTAGTACCTTTTAAAAAATCCGCTGTTAACAAATTTTGCGTTTACTCCAAATGGTGCAAAAGTATACTGTTTGATCCTTTTGGATATTTTGAAATTTGTACTCGATCTTGCGGAGTTAATTTGGTACTATTGAATAAAAAATAAAGTTTTTTTCGGGTAAAATACCATTCACACCGCGATATTTTTTTGTGTAGTTAATTTAAAATCCATGAGAACACAATTTTACTTTAATTTATGTTTTTTTCTTTTATAACCTATGTATGCAAGGTATACAGAAAAAAGAGGTAGTATATTCCCGTGTTTAATTTTCGTCTTTCTTTGCGCATTACGTCACGTGAAGACAAAAAATCAGATATTTATATGAAGTTTGGCGGTTTTTTGATTAATTTTTTAAATAAATCAAGAATAATCGTATTTTTTTTAACAAACCGTATTTACAATTGATAATGATAGTTTACCGAGACCCTTTTTATGCTTTATATTTTTTTTATGGTCCAAATATTTGAGAAATAATTCCTTCGAGTATATAATGTCTAATGTAAATGGAAAAAAGGATAGACAAAATTATGAATACATAACATAAAACAATTTAATTATTAAATGTTTTTGGTCATTTACGTACCAATTATTAATTTTATTTTTTTTACGTTATTTACTCAAATTTTTGCCATCTATTTTCGTTTGGCTTCAAATTATTGGTATCCACGCACCTATTCAAATATTATGTCCGTATTCAACGTTAAATATAAATGGCAAAATATATTAAATAAAAATTCAGTTCACAAATTATTAAACGCCCAGTTAATAGAAAATATAAATTTGAAAAAAAGGAAATTAAATAAAACTATCAATTAAAATTAAATCTCTGGCTTATTTCATTTATTGTCTTATGGTTTTCGCTACACATAAATCAAAACACCTATTCGCTGCTTAGTGTTCCATATGTGTTCTTATCAGAAGTACAATTGATAGTTTTGTTGCAATAGGAATTATTCAAATTTAGTATATTTAAAATCGAACACTGCCAAATTTTTGAATTAAATAATTAAAATCTAAACGTTATCTGCATTTAACAACAAAATTATACTCATAAATTCCAAAACTTGTTATGCAATGTGCTCAAACAGTATACTCTAGACACGGATATTAAAACATGCCTCTTTTCGCGATTTAATTCCGAAAGTATTGCAGTATGTAACTAAAATCAAAATTGAAATGTGTAATTTTAACATAAAGTCGAAAAATAATTAATGGCAAAAATAAAAAAAAATTCATTTATTTTCCATTTATTTAAAAAATTAATAAAAATATCACGAAACTCCATATAAATACCAGCATTTTTGTCTTCACGTGACGTCAAATTGTGAAAAAAGGATAGCAACAGCATGCGCAATATTATACCTTATTTTCTGTATATCTTGCTATGTATGTATAAAAAACACATGGGATGTCAGAAAATATTAAGAAATTTTTTTTATTTTAATGTAGCGGTCGAATAAATATTTAGACCGACCACGTTTAAACTCAAAACTTGACTCAAAGAAAAAGAAAATAAATGCCACACGGCAATAAACTTTACTGGACTCTAATCCAAACTTGACCATATCAAAATCGAAAACTACAGATGAAATCACGTTACGAAAAATAATTGAAGGCTAAGTGTTCAACTAAGCATTTTCAAATTAATTCATTCCTCAAAAAGTAGACTAGAGATCATTAAGTAAAGTAAAAACCTCAACTTCAATAGGTAACAATTCAACAAATTATTATTGACAACCTAATCCACCGTTATTTACAAATGTAATGAAGTTTGAAGTTTAAACTCATTATTTAATAATTCTATTAATTTTAAATTCACTCAAAATAGCTTTAAACTTCTCTTGAACTTTTCAATTGTTAACCAACAAAATCTCAATTGTTATTCTTCCTCGTGTTGTGTTTCCCCAAGTCGGAAAATTTAATTCATTTCATTTTCATTTTTTATTTTTTTCGAAACAATTGAAAAGACTTATAGTTTTGCTATAAAAAATACATAAAAATTGACATTAAGATGAATTAAAGGTGAAGGAGTTTTAAATGTTTAAACAAAAAAAAAAAGCGTTGACATAGGAGTATAGGAAAGAAAGCTTTCACACAGAACTATGAACAATACAAATTTTCTTTAGGTAAGTTGAAGAAGAAGTCAAAAAGTTTTTATGGTTTAAGAACTGAAACTATTACAACAACAAACATATTGTGTTGTGTAGTATGCTCCTACATATAAGGAATATACATATAGTATATGTACGAGTACATATTGAAGAAACACAAGCTGTAAGAAGAACGAAAAGTTTCCAATTTTTATAAAGTGACAAATTTTTTTTAAGCTTATACATATTTTCATCGTTAGTACGTTATACAAGGGTAGAATGAAAAGTCAGATACTTTTTGAATAAAAAAATTCTTTTTTAACCAGGAATCGATCTATTTGTCAACAAAGTCTCCTTTTATAGTAGCTTGCTATAGACCATTGATATTCCAATATAATTTAGCCATAAAAAAATGCGATTGGTGCCTGCTTCTCATTCCATCCCGAAATAGCCATTTTTCGGGTTTGAAACCAACAAAAAGTCAGGAGGCCAAACCTGGTGGATAAGGCACCAATTCGTGGTATAATTCGACGAATTTGGGTGTGGCATCTGCGACGTGTGAGTCAGTGCATTATCGTGTAATGTGTTCCACGCAACATCCACGTAATGAACGATCAACAAGATGTCATGGATTTTGTCCATCATTTCCTCAGTAGAGACGTCAGTGGGGCGTACTGACAGAGCCTTCTAGAGTATAGAGCCATAATCATTATGACGTATTTTTTGGAAGCTTTTTTAGTGGTATAACTTTTCACTGATTTCCATAGCAATCCATACTAAAAATGGTGTTTTTTAGCTTCAAGTTTTTCAATGAAAAAAGCAAAAATGTTACAAAATTTTTATACAAAAGTTTTCTACATATATTTAGCAGCAATATACAAGAAGGGTATATTAGTATTAAGTAAATATTAATTGCAGAAATATTAAAATTAAATTTTTTCTAAAATATATTTTTCGAACTTTCATTTTGAAAAATACATCAAAGTCGGCTCTGACGAATTAAAATAATACTTGCTAAATTTATCTTTAGTTTTACTAGTGTACGTTAGATGTCTCAGATTTATACAGAAAAATACGAAAAAAATTGTTTAATCACACAATTATGACACGTTCTTAATATTTTGAGAATTTGTTCTGCTTTTCCTACAACTTTTGAACTCAAATTTCTCCAAGTAACAATTTTTGGTACGATTTTTCAAAATGTTGACTGCCCACTGCCATCTATGTATATTGACTTAATACACACGATTTGAAGTAAGCTTTTCTGTTTAATTTGACCAGAAAGCTGTTGTTATGAACTTTTTTTTATATTTTGGTTTAAATAAATCAATTATTACAAGAAAATGAAAACGATTTACTTAAACGATATTCATATATGTTGAAATTCAAACATTTATAAAAATATTTCAGAAATCATAATTAAGAATTTGCAACATTTTCATTTACAAATTTGTCTTAGGAAAAAAAGTGATTTCCCATATGTTTTATGTGTTTTACTATGGAAATTTTGGTTTTTTCGTCGTTTCTAATTCCCTTATAAAAGCTTCGTTTTTTAGATTATGGCTTGTATAATCAAGGTTGCTTTGGTACTGAGCATGGATTATCATTCGTACTAATTCAGTAACCCACTTATAATCTATGAAAGAGAAGTTTGTCTGTATTAAAATCATAAGATTCTTTCGGTTTTTTGATTGATTGATTGATTTAGTGTGTACGACCAAGCCTAAGGCAAGTTTCCCGGATACGCCGGGTCCACCGTACACCCTTTTACGAATAACAAGATAGAGGGAAAGAGGAAAGGTATGTTAGTAATAGAGAATCAGAGAGGGGTGAGTTATTTTTTGATTACTTATTAAATACTAACCTTTCAGTCTGCAATGTTGGGCAGGAACCGACATTTATCATTAGCAATCGGCAGGAGGTTCTAGATGTGACCCTCGCCTCGGATACTATTTTTCAGTTGATTAGGGGATGGAGAGTGGCGAAGGAGCACTCATTCTCTGATCATCAATATATAACTTATAACCTTAACATTCACCCGGGTACCCAGAAGCCTTTCAGGAATCCTAGAAGGACAAACTGGGAGAAATATGGGGAGGTGTTGGAGGAACTATTGCCGGAGGTCCCCGGACCTCCGGAGACAGTGGAAGAATTGAATTGCATTGTGGATGTTGTCACAAGAGCATGCAATCTTTCCTTTAATGCTTCTTGCCCCCTGATAAAGCCAAGGGGCAGGCAGAAACCGGCATGGTGGTC
The DNA here is from genome assembly GCA_963556165.1 of Tipula helvola. Lineage (NCBI taxonomy): Eukaryota > Metazoa > Arthropoda > Insecta > Diptera > Tipulidae > Tipula > Tipula helvola. Next base: position 226,456,338 of record OY744483.1, read on the forward strand.
CATGGAGTTGGAGACCTTTCGGAAGGCGTGTAGGACAGCCTTTAATAAGGCAAAGAGCACGAGGCATGTACGGGACTGGGACTCCTATAAGGAGGACCTAAGAAAGTACAAAAAAGAATTGAGGAAGGCACAGAGGGGATCTTGGAGACTCTTTTGTGGTAGAATGGAAGAAGTCTCTGAGACTTCCCGCCTTAGGAAGATTCTATCTACTAACCCAACTAGTCCTAGTTACTTAATTAGACCAGACGGGTCATGGACAGCTTCAAGTGCGGAATCGTTGGAGCTTCTCATCGATACCCACTTTCCGGGAAGCTTTGATGACTCGATGGAGCCTGGAGCTCATCGAGGAACACCTCCAATAGATATGGAGGGCATATTGGATAGAGAGCGGATCAGGTGGGCGGTGCAGGGTTTTAAGCCTTATAAGTCGGCGGGCCCGGATCGGATTATACCAGCAGAGATTCAAAAGAACTCGGCAGCCATCATCCCCTGGCTAGAGGTTATCTTCAGGGGATGTTTGAAACTAGTCTATATTCCTAGGAATTGGACAGAGGTCAAAGTAGTCTTTATTCCGAAATCGGGAAAGAGCTCACATGCTCGTCCAAAGGACTTGAGGCCTATAACTCTATCATCCTTTCTGCTGAAAACCCTGGAAAGGTTGATAGATGTGTTTATTCGATCAAGAATTGAACCCAGGAAGTGGGCAATATCGCAGCATGCGTACTGTAAGGGAAAGTCGGTGGACACAGCTCTGCACGATCTAGTACGCACAATTGAGAAATCAATTTACTTGCAAGAGTTTTGCATGGTAGCATTTCTCGATATTGAGGGTGCTTTTAATAATGTAAAAACGGAGGCGATCATGGAAGGATTGTCTTTTTTGGAAGTGGACTGCTCTATAAGTAGGTTAATACATCAGATGCTGGTAAGCAGGACTATTACCTCGGAGCTGGGAGAGTCCAAGATTAGAAGACGGGTGGTTAGAGGAACCCCACAAGGAGGTGTAATGTCCCCCATTCTCTGGAGTGCAGTGATTAATGGATTGCTGCTGGAACTAGAGAGAGAGGGGATAGGGGTTGTAGCATATGCTGATGATGTAGCGATAGCTGTCTCAGGCAAATATCTAGATACGATTAGGGATGTTATGCAGAATGCACTCCTGATCGTTACGAAATGGGCCAGCAAGTGTGGATTGGGGATTAACCCGTCCAAAACAGAGCTGGTACTATTTACTAGGAAATATAAAATTCCGGTGGTTAGCCCTCCTATCATAAACGGCAGCGGACTAGTTTTTGCTGACCGAGCGAGATTTCTGGGCATAATCTTTGATAGTAAGCTCAGCTGGAAGCCTAACACTTTGGAAAGAGTGAATAAGGCTATTGTAGCCTTATACTCGTGTAGAAACGCTATAGGTAAGAGATGGGGCTTGAAACCGGAGCTGGTATACTGGCTCTATACCGCCGTGGTAAGACCTGTGCTAATGTACGGGGTTGGCGTTTGGTGGCCAGCTCTAGATAAGGTAACTTATAGAGGTATGATGGAGAAGGTGCAAAGAACGGCCTGTATGCTTATAAGCGGGGCGCTTAGGACAACACCTACACGCGCTTTAGAGGTTATGTTCCACCTTATTCCAATCGACCTTTATGGTAAACAGATGGCAGCCAACGTGGCTACGAGGCTCTTGGCTGTCTCTCAATGGAAGTGTCTTCAGGTGGGACACTCGACGATAGGTAGATTCGCTGGCGAAGAACTGGCGAATCTGGATTATATTACACCAACGTTGTGCTTCGATAAGGGTTTCCGTACCATCTTTCCCTCAAGGGAATCCTGGAGAAACGGATCAATCTTGGAAAACGAGGCAGTGCAATTTTTCACGGACGGCTCGAGGCTAGACGATCAGGTAGGAGCCGGAGTCTTCTGTGATAAACTTAATGTTAATATTTCTGTTCGTCTCCCTGACTACTGCAGCGTGTACCAGGCTGAAGTGGTGGCGATCGGGCAAGTCATGACATGGTTGAAGCATAATGTGGTATCCGGGAGGGATATCGCAATTTATGTGGACAGTCAGGCAGCGATCAAGTCACTTGGGGCAGTTTGTCTGAAGTCGCGGGTGGCGCTGGATTGCCGATCATCTCTTAACGAGATGAGCGAGTATTTCAGCATCCAGATAATCTGGGTCCCGGGTCACTCGGACGTCACGGGGAACTGCAGGGCGGACGAACTAGCTAGGTACGGTACGACTCTCCAGATGCAGCCGGAAATGGTAGGTCTGGGGAGGCCTATGGCAGTGCTAAAATGGGCGCTCAGTAAAAAGGCAATCGCCTTGACAAATGAGAGGTGGATCAACACTCTCACGTGCAGGGTAGCAAAGCAAGTTTGGCCAAAACTGGACTTGCGGCGCTCCAAGGTACTAATATCCCTGGGAAGACAAGAAATAGGATTGGTCGTAGGGATAATGACAGGTCACTGCCTTTTTGGGGAGCATGCGAGAAGGCTGGGGATACAGACGAATGACTTTTGTAGAAGTTGCATGGACGAAGAGGAGGAGGAGACTTTGGAACACTTCCTATGCTCATGTCCGGCGCTATCATACAGAAGGCATAAGTATTTGGGTGTGTACGGTATGGACAGCCTTTCGGAACTCGCGGACTGTGGAGTGCGAGATTTATTACGCTATATAAATAGCTCTGGTTGGTTTCAACGGGAGTAATGGGGAGATGGGATCCTGTGGTATCACAACGGGCCATTGCTGGCCTAAGTGTGCGATAGCAGCCACTTCAACCTAACCTAACCTAACCTAATAGAGAATCAACCCGGTTCCAGACACCATGGCGGTTGATAGTTGTAAATAAGACAATACAAGACAACACAATTTCTAAACTACGTTAACTGCTTGCCTGGAGCGTTGAATTCAGCCATAATTTTTTTTTTTGTTACTGAAAATTAGAATTAAATTTAATCCCATGAATAATTAATTTTGGAATAATATTAGATGTGTATGTATGTATGTGTGCGTGTGTGTGTATGTACATATGTGAGTGTGTGCGTGTGTATGTATGTGCACTTCCAGCGGGGGTTTGGCGGTGGGAGGGGCGAGATTTCGTTCCATCATCATGTTCCCAAGCGGTCACCCAAATCTGTACTAACCTAAGGAAATGTTGCTTGACATCGTTGTTGAAGTTGTTGCGTCTCTTCTCTCTTGTCTACTTATAAGATTCTTTCGGTTTTTTATAGACAAAATATATTAATAATGTTGGAATTCACAACATTTTTCGACTTGTTAATAAGAAAAAATGAAGAGGCCAATCATATCTATCAAAAAATTCGGGGTAGGCTGTGTCTTCTACACGGCCGTAGGTGTTTTCCGTGATAACGTTTATAAGAGGTGCGAGAAATGGCACGATGTATAGGTTTGTTAAAATAAATTTCTTTATTATTAGCATCATGAAATGAGAGTACAGTGATTGTTTGCAAACGATTAAATACTGGGCGATGGTATGAGAAGTACGATATGAAGCGCAGGGTCTCAGCGGAGATGTGCCTGATGAATGTGAGTTTCGCAGACAAGTGCCTCCCAAAGTCGCCGAGGCTAGTGTGATGAATACGCAGTCTAGGTCAAATATATTTTATATCAGAGTCCACACTGGCATTTGACCTATCAGATCAGGCATTCCCCCTTTATAGTGCTCTCTAGCATTGTAAATCGCCAATTTGTAGATCTAAATTTTAATTAAAATTTATGTGGAAATTATTTATTTTAATTTACAATAAATTATCTGCCACAGTTTCTTTACGCACAATTCAATTAGCACTAGAATTGCTCCGATCAGATGAGGCATGAGGGGTTGTCTCGCTATAGTGATCTCAAGCATTGTAAATCGCTAATTTATAGTTTGTAATTTTAATTAAAATTTATGTGGAAATTAATTATTTTAATTAACAATAAGTTATCTGCCACAATTTCTTTACGCACAAATTGACACCAGAATTACTCCGGTCAGATAAGTGATTTTCATGGTTGGTTGTAAATCGCTGTTTTGTACTTTGTAATTTAATTTAAAATTAATTAGCTACCACTAGTTTTTTACGCAAAAATTGACACCATCGGATCTCCGATCTGATGAGCCGTTCTCTCGCTACACTGGTTGAAGCATTTAAATCGGACGAAATTAGAGGTTCGCGGGCGCGGGTTCCTGTGCCGTCCGATGACGTTATTGCGATAATATTATATGTGACACATAAACCCGAAGGACCAATCTAACCAATCATATCTTTAAATTAAAGGTAGTGCTTATAGTTGATGAGTAATTGCCCCCGACCAAGGGCTAAACTACAATCGCTATTTTCTAGTTTGAATTTTTAATTAAAATTTATGTGGGAATTAATTAATTTAATTTAAAATTAATTAACCACCACTGGTTTTTTACGCAAAAATTGACACCATCTAATCTCCGATCGGATGGGCTATTCTCTCGCTACCCTGGTTCAAGCATTTAAATCGGTCGAAATCAGAGGTTCGCGGCGCGGGTTCATTTGCCGCCGGATGACGTCATTGCATTAATCTTATGCGTGACACATAAAGCCGAAGGACCAATCTAAGCAACCATATCTTTAAATTAAAGGTAGTGCTTATAGTTGATGAGTAATTGCCCCCGACCAAGGGTGAAATTTCGGGTAAGTTTTCTGAACATGCGGTGTAAAATGTTATCACGTCAAAAAGTATTATAGAAATATCAAAATCCTCCCCGTTCTTTAACCCAAGAGTCATACAAAGTGTATCGACCACAAAGAGAGTTAATTGTAATTGTTATTCATTTTAATTTTATATAAATAATTTAGATGCATATAATTTTAATGGTATTTTAAGTGAATTATACAGAATAAATTGAAATATTATTACTTTTGAACTAATAATGAATTACCTCACTTAATGCATGGAATTACCAGTGAGTTCGGGGTAATGTCGTCCTTTGTCGACTTTCAGGGCAATTCAATTATCTTGCAAAGACGTACGGTAATTCTAAACCATTTGGAGTAAGCAGACTCGCCTATAGTAGGAGAGCTGTTTTTTTTAATAAAGCATCACTAAAAGAAAAAGAAAATAACTACTTGGTTTTTTTTTTTTTTCTAATTATTGTTAGACAATGTTGAGTATGTATTTGAGGCAGCAAAATTTGTGCGACACTTCTCTAGCAATGTCTAAACACAAAATCAAAGACCTGGCAGAAGGGTAGCGGGGCATTAGCAACCCTTGAATTTTTTAAGTTTAAACTTTTTTTTGCAAAAAATGTCCTTGGGGCATTTTGAAATTTTAATACCTTTTAATTTAGTATTAAATAAAATATAAAACAAAAAAGCCAGATCATTTAGTCAGGTCTAAATGTTGCCAGGCGGTTTCAAAGTTGAATTTCGTAGATGTCTAAAACATATATTTAAGGCAAGCTAAGACTTAGACAGAATAATATATTGTACACCGATTCAAAAGAATTGTTTTCTGATTTAAACATGTAGCGCGTTGGTTTTATAATTATTTTGCTATGATTTTACACGTTCAATTTTGTTGTAACACTAACATTATTATAATTACATTACTGGATTAAACAACTATTTATTACCACCGAATTTATACTATATTAATTTGCCCGTCACCAAAAACATTAAACTGGGAATTATTTAATTTTCCCTTCAAAATTTTCTGTATTACACAAAATGGCAGTGTATACACTGTATGTAAAATTTAAATAAAAATAAAAATGAATTTCTTTGTTTTGGTTTATCTGCGCTGAAGTAGTGTTTGAATGAAATGAATTGTGTGCTGTGTTTATGTAGGTAAAGTGGAAAGTGTGGACGTGTGCATATTGTGGCGATGAACGAGTGATGCAATTGAATTGAATGATGAGTGAGTCGCTTCAAATGTACTGGGTGAGTTTTTTAACTTGATACACTCAAATATCTCGGAAAATAAGCACTCTACGAAAAAAATGGTAGAGACCAAAATTTAATTATTCCTCGGGGGAAATACATTAGTGTTAAAATTAGTACCCCCACTCCCTCCTTGTAGGTGGGGCGGGGGTAACCTTGTAACTAAGATAGGAACCCCTATTTATTATTGCAGATTCGGATTCTACGGCTAAAAATACGTATGATTTGACTGAAACATTTTGTTCGATTCATGATAGATGGCGCTGTAATTGACGATATTAAATTTTTTTTTATTTCTCCTATAGGATTCTCCTATAGTATACTAAGAACCTACGCAAACGATTCTGCAATACGTCTGCAATAAAAATACCATGGTTTCGTTGTAAATACTCGAAGTTAGTCTTAAACAATTTGTACTGTCGTATTCATATGTATATTTGTGTAGTGCATATTTTTAATACAACATCACAGAAACTTGTTAAAAATTGATATAAATAAAAATCTTACTGAACTAATAATTTTTATTTAGTTAGCTTAATTATCTTTATTCAATAAAAAAAAAATTTTAATTTTAATTCTAGGAAAAATTATAGATGATTTAATTGTATACAAAATTATTTGTACATACAAATTTTTATTCATAATTATTTGTGCACATTAAAAATTAAGATAAAACAATAGTAAATTAATTAAAATTAAATTTATTTTTGCTAATTAAATAGTGATTTAGTCAATTAAGATGTATATGCCCTTATTTAGATTTTATTACTTCTCTTTGACATCTTGCAAGTGGTCCAGATTTGTCGATAAAATCTCATGGAACCTTATCGCTTATGGTTTAATTAGCAGCCTTTAATAAATGTTTGGTCTTACTATATCGTGACTATGATCTTTCGCTTTCATTTAAATCTTCGCAAGTTTAAATCGGAACTCTACCTTGGTCGTGGTTAAAGTTTCAAAAAGATTTTTATTTATATCAATTTAAAATAAGTTTCTGTGACGTTGTATTAAAAATATACACTGCCCAAATACATATGAATACGACAGTACAAATTGTTTAAGACTAACTTCGAGTATTTACAACGAAACCATGGTATTTTATTGCAGACGTATTGCAGAATCGTTTGCGTAGGTTCTCAGTAGGAGAAATAAAAAAAATTTAATATCGTCAATTAAAGCGCCATCTATCATGAATCGAACAAAATGTTTCAGTCAAATCCTACGTATTTTTAGCCATAGAATCCGAATCTGCAATAAAAATTAGGGGTTCCTATCTTAGTTACAAAGTTACCCTCCGCCCCACCTACAGGAACGGGGTGAGGGTACTAATTTTAACACTAATGTATTTCCCCCGAGGAATAATTAAATTTTGATCTCTACCATTTTTTTCGTAGAGTGCTTATTTTCCGAGATATTTGAGTGTATCAAGTTAAAAAATTCACCCGGTATATACCCAAAAAAACTTATTTTCAAAAATACAAGCCATTTAAGTGGGACTCTCTACCTGCCAGGTGGCCGGGAATGTTGTACATGAGTGCGAGTGAGTGACGCTATGGATAGCTTGAAGTGTGAGAGAGGGCGTATATCGCCGATAGGCTGAGTATAAAGCGTAATGCGGGCTCTTGCAAGACCACTGACATAGTAGGCGTGCTGCTAACCTGTTACAAAAATTTTTGGAATAGTTAAAAGAGATATATGGTATGTAGCTTACTTAAAAGTGAAGCGTTTTCCCATTCAAACAGGATTATTTAATATGTTGAAGATATGAAGATATGAGGTTTGAGGCATTACTATTTTGTAATAAAGCACTAAAAGATAATTTTTGATCTTTAAACTCCATCAGCTCTATACGTAAATTTTCTGGAATCGTTTTTATTTTCTTCATTTTTTAAGAAAAATTGAAAATGCCAAATTTCAAATCCAACTGCCATCAGCGGGTGTAATCGTTTACATCCATTAAATTGCTTGCCTTATATTAATGAATATTGCTTTGGAAAGTGAAATAATAGCAAATGAATCAACAGATTCATTTGATATTATTTCACTTTCCACAGCAATATGCATTAGTCCACAGTCGGCTATAAATTTACATACAGCTTTGAAATATTCAAGCATAATATGAAAAGATCCTTAATGAATAAATATGTCATCAAATAATGGCTGCTCACTGGATTGAATTTGCATCGAGAGACTGCTGTACTCTTCAGCGATTTTTTGGCTTTCTTTCAGAGTTCCGAGAACAACATTTTTAGAAGTAGGTGATTCATTGATATGCGCTAGATAACAAATCTTTTGTTTAGAGGTATTAAAGTCTTCTATAAACTTGCTGTTAAAGCCAACCCACATCGGAGTATTCGTAATTTTAAATGCATATGACAGCATCCAAAGCATATCAATATTTTTTATTAATTGTAAGGATTCTGGAATTATGGAACGTCGCTCATCTGTAGGTGGTCTTTATTATTATTATAACTGTTTTGTAGGGCCATGTGGGCGTTTAGCCGCCTTTCACTGCGACCTAAAAGATCTTTTGTGCTTCCAAACCCTCTTAATGAACCTGATAATACTGCCGGCCGAAACGTGATACATATTATCTGGGAACATTGCTCTCCCTCCTAGATGTTTACTGTAGGAAGTACTTCTACTCGAAAGATGGTTGTATTGGGACACAACACAAGGACTACGAGAGGGCAGTCCCACCCCCGTATATTCCAAGCCCTGCCCCGACTTCCGTTTTGATTTTACTCTTACGAGTTACTGGGAATGGAAAGTCGCTTTTAGGTCAACCACAATGTTGTGCGTAAAATTGAATGAAAAACAAATAATTTATCAATGGTAGTATTTTTTTCCTCTTTAACTATTATATACATTTTATTAAAGTTTTTTTTGTGTTAATAATGTTTAAGAAAACTTCTGGAAGCATAACGATTAGAAATCAGATTGTATCATAAAATTTCAAACAAAAGCACAAATAAAATAACAACTGTTAAACTTTGAGTGGTGTGTTTTTGTTGAACAATGTAATGGTCTTTGCTATCGATTCGAAGTGTATTGAAATGAACAAAAAAATCTGTGTTTTCTTTGCGGTGAAAGGCTGCTTTAAAGAAAAAAATATAATATTTTCGTATGGACAGCGATTTCGGTCGCAAAATTAGGATTGAGGATTGAGAATTTTGTACATGTACACGGTGTTTTGTCCGGATAATTGCTATTCGACACTCCAAGAAATTAGAATTAATTTATCTCTTTATTTCTGCTTGTTATTGTCGCTCCTTATCCACTTAGCAGATTTTTCAACTAGATTTTTTAATGATAACACTAGATGCTTTCACGTTAAATTCTGAATCTACATATATAAAAATGAATTCCTGTTTGTTTGTCTGTTCCGAATGGGCGTCTCAGCCGCTCCACCGATCGCCATGCAATTTTTACCATGTACAAGTTGCATATCCAGAACCAACCTTACGATATTTTAGAAGGGGCTGGACCCAGGGGTTTAGGGGCTGCGGTACAATTTTTTTCGAAAATTTTAATTTTCTTTAAATTTTTCCACAAAAATGAGTTTATGGGGCTGGTTATATGAAATTACTGACATGTTCGAATCCGAGGGGCCCAGCCCTGGATCAAAAATTAATTTTACATGTATAGATACAAATATTTGATTATTTCAAAATTACTTCTCAGCCGCTCAACCGATCGCCATGAAATGTTTACCATGCAAATGTTGCATGTTCAGGACCAATCTTACGGTACTGTGAAAGGTGCTGGACCCCGGGGTCTAGGGGCCATGGTACAAATTTTTTCAAAAATTTAAATTTTTTTACGAGAATGATTTTTGGAAAGGGGTTATATGAAATAAAGACATGTTCGAATTAGGGGGGTCCGCCCCTAGGTCAAAAATTCATTTTTACATGTAAAGATACAATTATTTGATTGTTCTGAAATAACGCCTTAGCCGCTTTACCGATCGCCATGAAATTTTTACCATGGATATGTTGCATGTTCAGGACCAAGCCCATGATATTTTTGAAGGGGCTGGCCCCCGAAAATGTTGTGAATGCCATTATTATTGATATATTGTGTCTATAAAAAGCCGAAAGAATCTTATTGATTTAATACAGACAACTAAACTTCTCTTTCTATTATTCGTGTTGGCATAAAACACACAGAAATGAAAAGTTTTCCTTGTGTTTTTTGATTTGGTGAATTTATTTATAATTCGCTAAGTCAACTACACTCTTACTTCATACTTAAAGTATGGAGTTGGAATTGTATTTTTGTAGTTTGATCGTAGCTACCTGATGAGTAGATCGAACTTTTTGTTTTGAGATTATCAGTACGAAACCAAACTACCCACGAAAACGCAAGGAAAGGTTTTCTTTTTTAGAGTCAAAATACATTTTGTATTAACTCTGGGGTTAAAGTACGGGGGGGATTTTGATATTTCTACTTTTTTTTGGTAGATATATTATAAATGACTCTTCATTTTTCTGATTGACAAGTCGAAAATGTTGTGAATGCCATTATTATTAATATATTGTGTCTATAAAAAGCCGAAAGAATCTTATTGATTTAATACAGACAACTAAACTTCTCTTTCTATTATTCGTGTTGGCATAAAACACACAGAAATGAAAAGTTTTCCTTGTGTTTTTTGATTTGGTGAATTTATTTATAATTCGCTAAGTCAACTACACTCTTACTTCATACTTAAAGTATGGAGTTGGAATTGTATTTTTGTAGTTTGGTCGTAGCTACCTGATGAGTAGATCGAACTTTTTGTTTTGAGATTATCAGTACGAAACCAAACTACCCACGAAAACGCAAGGAAAGGTTTTCTTTTTTAGAGTCAAAATACATTTTGTATTAACTCTGGGGTTAAAGTACGGGGGGGATTTTGATATTTCTACTTTTTTTTGGTAGATATATTATAAATGACTCTTCATTTTTCTGATTGACAAGTCGAAAATGTTGTGAATGCCATTATTATTAATATATTGTGTCTATAAAAAGCCGAAAGAATCTTATTGATTCAAATTATTGTACGTGTAAAATTGCCTTAGTTTGAAAAAACTTCTTTTGTTTTTCGAAATGTCATTTTCAGCCACAGTTTGCGGTAAAACGTATCGAAGTGGACGTAGATTTAATCGTTTTGAATAAATTAATACATATTAATTTGTGTTTCGGATGCCGTTGTTCTCGATTAGTTAGCTATATTGCAATAAAATAATTGTTGGTGATTATTTTCCATGTATTAAATATTATTTCAAGTGAATATACATTCTTATTAGATTTAAGTTTTCAGTTTATAAACGTGTTAATCTATGATTATTTTTTGATTGTAGATAACATTTGATTTTCCTTAAAAAAAATTCCATAAAGACATTTTCAAACACAGTTCGCGATGAAACGTATCGAAGGGAACATTAAAATCGTTTTGATAAATTAATACTAATTTCTGTTTTGAATGCCCGTCATTCCTGATTAATTAGCTACACGTTTCATTTTTGCTAAAAAATGCCACCGAAAAAAAGATCAATTGGGCAGGTAACTGCAAAGTCGAAGAAGATTTGAGCCGCAAGGGTGGTTGAATCAAGCGAACAGCCTGAAGCACGACTTGAAAATGATCGAAGCAGTACGTCTTCTTCTAGAGATAATGAAACAACTAAACAGCGCGAAACACGACTTGCAAACGTTCGAAGCAGGATGTCTTCTTCAAGAGCTGATGAAACAACTGAATAGCGTGAAACACGACTTGAAAATGTTCGAAGCAGGATGTTTTCTTCTAGAGCTACTGAAACCATTGAACATCGTGAGGCCCGACTGGAAGTCGATCGGTTACAATATGGACGATTAATAGAAACTTTTAGAGGTGATTTAAAGTTAGCAGCATTCAATTACGAGAAAGACTATGATTACAATGTTTCAATTGGGCAAATGGAAAACATTTGTTTGTATTGTCATGCTTTAAAGTTTCACAATGAATAGCCTGGAATGTGTTGTTCAAATGGAAAAGTGAATTTGCCTCCTCTGGATGATCCACCTGAACTTCTTCTGGCTTACGTTTTCGGAACTACTGTGTTATCCAGACATTTTCTACAAAATATTCGAAAATACAACTCATGCTTTCAAATACAGCGATGTAAAGAGAGAATTCTTGAATAACAATCAAGGTATTTGAATTATATACCTCCCACGCAACGCCGGGTAACTCAGCTAATTTATTATAAATTTTATTTCGCTACTTTTTTTACAAAATTTTCTGTATTTTTTACAAACTGGTTATGAACCGCCAATAATTATAAGTTTGCCTATGGAGACATCTATTATAATTATTTTACATTATATAATTTTTAAATGACAAAAATATTACTGACATCTCTTATCGACTAGCAAAATTAATTTTATAAAGTTACATGTACACTACATAAATTGAGCTAATTTTAATTAATTTTTAGACTACTAACGAGCTGTCAAAATTTTAATGTAAACAAACAAATTTTGTGTGCATTGTGATTGTGAGTGCGGATAAAAATATAAGATAAGTAAAAGTTTACATTTTACAATAAATATTCTTAAATCTAAATGTTGATTTCCTTTTCCTTTTAGGTCATCTTGGATGATGTATATGTCCAGAGTTAACATTCCGGCCCCCATGAATCGGTTGATTCATAAGATTGTATTGGAAGTTTGCACAATTTGTGAATAGCACGCTGAATTATTTTATTGGTGTTGGCTAAACGTAGGCTTACAATACGTCCCCTTCCGTCATTTGATTTATGTGCTTCAACAACTCTTGCTAATCCCCAACATGTTGATGGTAAGTTTGCTTCCGATACTAATACGACATCTCCAGTTGCTATATTGTCATGTTCTTTAGCCCATTTTGTTCTCTTTTGTAGGATGGTGAGGTAATCTCTATGCCAGCGGTTACAGAAATGCTGTTGCATTTTTTTTACTAATTTCCATTTGGCCAATGGTGAAATTTGTTGCTGCTGTAGATCATCATCTGCCATATCAGTAAATGTACGCCCGATTAAAAAATGAGCCGGCGTTAAGCAATCGATGTCTTCTGATTGGATCACCGCTAATGGCCTTGAATTCATGATAGCCTCGATCTTGGTAATTAAAGTTGTAAATTCCTCTAGAGTAAGTATTGTATCACCAACAACCCTCCCTAGATGAATTTTAGCCTGCTTGACCGCCGCTTCCCATATTCCACCCATATGAGGTGAACCAGGTGGGATAAATTTCCACTCAATTTTATGCTGCAACAGTGCCGCTGCGATGTCAGACGTCTTGGATTTCAAAAGTTGATATAACTCCCGCAAATGGTTGTTTGCTCCGACGAAGTTTGTACCGTTGTCGGAATACAATGTATGACAACTTCCTCTTCTTGATATAAACCGACTTAGTGCTCCTAGGAAGCTGTCGGTTGTGAGATTACACGCAGTCTCTATATACACACATTTTTAAAAAATTTTCAAAACACTTGTTAAATATTTCGCAAAATTACAAAAGGTTTAAAAAATCACTCGATCGATTTCGGCTTATTAGGCCGTCAGGATCATCAGGAGTATCTACTAAACTGTAAAAATAAAAATGTAGTTATATATATATATATATATTTGGAAAAAGCAAAAAGTGAAACCAAAATATACCAATAAAAATATGTGGGAGTGGTAAACAATAAAATTGGTGACAGCAATAAACATTAAAAATTAAAAATTAAAAAAATGGGTGAGTTAAACCAAAGATCATAGTATATTAGAGATGAGTCATTCAGTACAAAAAATAAAAAAGACTAGAAAACCCCCCCATTTCTTTATAAGGGGTACCTTTGCATAACATGTAGTAGATTAGAAACCGGCACATTAAAGGTTAAATATTTACAAGTAATTTGAATGCAAAATATTTACGTATATATCAAAGGAACCCTATATATTACATCGGGGGGACCCTATTTTTACCTCATATTTTACTACTGAATGAATTATCTTTAATATGTGATTATCTTTGGTTAAACACAGGTAAAATTCGTGAGAGCAATAAACATTCAAAAATAAAAATTAAAAGGGGGTGAGTTAAACACAGGTATATGATTATTGATTAGTCAACGGTCGAATAACAAAATTCCAGATGTTTATTTTTTATTTTTTTTTTTTATTTTTATTTTTTTTTTTTATAACCCGACGAATTAGTAATTTTATGGTATGGAATGAGTATGTGAATAAAACAATGCGGGGTCGGTAATTGATGAGAAACGGATTTCTCTCTGTTCGTTGAGGATATTTTGGTTAAGAAATATAGCTTTTCGGATTTCGTAAGATTCTAAGTTGTCTAAACGTCTGCTTTTTGGTTGTACATGCAATATTTCTAAATTGTTTAAACTGGATGTGTGATTTTCTAACGTTAAATGATTATAAAGGGATTATTCATGGCTACCAGATAAATGTTCTTTAACTCTAACTTCAAAATTGCGCTCAGTCTGTCCGATATAAGAGGAACTACAATCATTGCAATTGATCTTATAAACGCCAGATTTGGAAAGGCGATCAATTCTTGGTTTGTTGTTAAAAATCATTTTCTTAATTGTAGTAGGTAAGAATTAGTTTTAATAATAACCAGATTTGGTTCAATAGTAGTTGTAAAAAGTTAAATTTATTACCAAATTATACTAATATAAAATGTAATACTAAATCTTTAGAGGGTAGAAGAGCTATTAATTTAGCTCGTAGTAGTTGGAGGAATAGTGAGCTACGTAAAGGGTATGCTACCAGGAACAACTTATGTCTCCATCTTAAAGTTGTTCACACTGAGTTAGCGGCTCGCTTGCATTCTGTTGAGTTTGACTGGTTGGATAATAAGTTTCGTGCCGAGGTAGCCGACATTTCTCATATTCAATATGTAAAGCAAAAAGCTAAACTGGATGTGTTGCGAAATAAGGCGTATCCACGTAACCATAGTGGTAATAGTGGTATGTCTGGTTTCCAATTCCATTCACGTTTTAAGAACTTGTCTTCCGTTGGCTTCAGTGGCGTAGAGGTTCAAATGCTGAGCAATGGAGTAAATTTTGCTCCTGTGCCAAATACAATCGGCGTTCAGTCATTTCAGAGACTCGCTATGGATGCCGAAACTGCCTTATCCAGCCAGTCAACCTAACTGAAAGCAATATGTGCGTTACAGATTAAGAAAGGCTTGAGTAACGCTTCCTCCTCCTCTATCTCCTCTCATTCTTCTGTTTCTTCTTCTAATAATAACCTTAAAGTGATTGGTACGATTAAGAAAAAGTTACGTGATCATGACCTGATAGCCTGTAAAGCGGATAAAGGCAATACGATCACTGTTCTCACAAGAATCGATTATTACAATAAAATTTCTGATTTCATTACAGAAAGCAACGCATTAGAGCTCAATAGAGATCCTACTAGGTCATTTAAGACTTTGGTCAGTAAGTGTATCAACAACTGCCCAAAGGTCTTTGATGGCACTGATTGGAGGTACACGGTTATGAATCCATCTGCCCCAATTCTTTATGGTTTACCTAAAATCCATAAAGAAGGCATTCCAATTAGACCAATAGTAGCGTATTGCAATGCACCTGCCTACAAGCTATGTAAGGGTTTCATAAACTTTTTCAACAGTCATACCAATTTCGTTTCGGCTTTCTCGGTTAAGAACTCGGTAGAATTGATTAGCAAAATTCAAGATGTTGATATTCCACTACACTCAAAATTAGTTTCGTTTGACGTTGCTAGTCTTTTCACTTCTATTCCAATTAACATTTTGTCTCAAATAGTTTATACTTACTTAGATAGGGATGTTGCAGATGGAAGCCTTCGGAATGAACTGAAGCTGATATTTGAAACTTGTATTAAACAAAATTATTTTTGCTTTGATAATAAGTATTTCAGATTCACTGATGGTCTACCGATGGGCTCCCCTCTGTCACCTTTGTTAGCAGAAATTTTCATGAATTTCTTCGAACAAACGATTGTATCAAGCAATAATCCTTATCTTCGTCATATGATATTTTGGTACAAATATGTTGATGACATACTATGTCTATGGAATGGAACTGATAGGCTATTAACCTCTTTACGCATCTGGTTAAATTCTCAATATCCCACCATTAATTTTACGGTAGAAAAAGAAGAAAACAAATCTATTAATTTTCTAGATATAACAATAACCAGAATTAATTCTTCAATAGAGTTCAAAATTTATAGAAAACCCACGTATACAGACGCCATTATACCTAACTCGTCAAACCATCCCCATAATATTAAAATGTCAGCTTTCCGCTCATTCTTAGATAGATTAATAAACATTCCTTTGACCATATCCAATTATAACAAAGAGCTTAATATAATTTTAGAAATAGCAGCGAATAACGGTTATGCAGCTAAGACTATATTAAAGCTATTAAACAGAAAACTGAAACATAAAGCTTTAGCTAACATTTATCCACCTGATAGCCCAATGCCGAAAAATTGGCGCCGCTTAGAGTATATAGGAAAAACTAGTCAACGGATTTATTAGTAACATCGTGACACAATATACAGATATTAGCTTTGCTTTTTATAACAATAATACAATTAAGAAAATGATTTTTAACAACAAACCAAGAATTGATCGCCTTTCCAAGTCTGGCGTTTATAAGATCAATTGCAATGATTGTAGTTCCTCTTATATCGGACAGACTGGGCGCAATTTTGAAGTTAGAGTTAAAGAACATTTATCTGATAGCCATGAATCATCCCTTTATAATCATTTAACGTTAGAAAATCACACATCCTTTAAACTGGATGGAATTTAGAAATATTACATGTACAACCAAAAAGCAGACGTTTAGACAACTTAGAATCTTACGAAATCCGAAAAGCTATATTTCTTAACCAAAATATCCTCAACGAACAGAGAGAAATCCGTTTCTCACCAATTACCGACCCCGCATTGTTTTATTCACATACTCATTCCATACCATAAAATTACTAATACGTCGGGTTATAATAAAATAAAGAAGGGGGAAAAAAAAAATCAACATCTGGAATTTTGTTATCCGACCGTTGACTAATTAATAATCTATACCTGTGTTTAACTCCCCTCTTTTAATTTTTAATTTTTAATGTTTATTGCTCTCACCAATTTTACCTGTGTTTAACTCACCCCCTTTTTTAATTTTTAATGTTTATTGCTGTCACCAATTTTATTGTTTACCACTCCCACATTTTTTTATTTGTATATTTTGGTTTCACTTTTTGCTTTTTCCAACTATATATATATATAACTACATTTTTATTTTTACAGTTTAGTAGATACTCCTGATGATCCTGACGGCCTAATAAGCCGAAATCGATCGAGTGATTTTTTAAACCTTTTGTAATTTTGCGAAATATTTAACAAGTGTTTTTAAAAAAAATTTAAAAATGTGGGTATTAAGTGTGTTTCGCCAAGTGCCTACGGCAGAAAGTGTAAAAAGTACAGTCTCTATATGTACAGCCTTCGTACTCAAGCAAAGAAATATGCATATGTACACCTTCATGGGTACCTGGCCTCTCCTTCTGGTTGGCTGCACCTTGAACGTTCCACAGTAGTCTACACCCATCTTATAGAATGGATGTACATATTGCACTCTTTCGTTCGGTAGGTTCCCCATTAGTTGATTTTCTGTTTTAGGGCTTTGTTTGATGCAGTTGTGGACTATCGATCTGGATAATATTTTGCCCTTGACTATCCAAAATCTGCGACGAATTATACTGGTGAGAAGACTTACTCCCGGATGATTATATAATATATGCGCGTCTCTCAATAAGCATTTCACTGCATGATGGTTCATTGGTAATATGATAGGATGTCTTGCATTAAATGGCACACAAGAATTTTGGATTTGTCCTCCTACCCGAAGAATACTCTGGTCATCTATAAAAGGATGTAAACTTATTAGATTGCTTCGTTTTGGTAGCGTTCCGTGATTTTGCAATTCAATCATCTCTGCCGCATACTGAACTCGTTGAATCTCTCTTATCAGGATGTGTTCCGCTTGATCGATTCCTTTACGGATCGTGTCTCTCTCCCTTTGCCGGTTTTTAAGGTTGCCGATATATCTTCGTATGAGCACTAATATCTTGGTCATTTTGCTGAAGCTTGAGTATCTGCTAAGGAAATTTAGCATAACATCGTTCGACGTTACTACAAAATTTTCCGTCTTTGAAGGGCGAAGTTCTTCTGTGGTCATAGTTTGTGCTGTGTGTCCCTTGTTTGCGTGACTTGAATCTGTTCAACATCGACTAACCATTGAGGTCCAAACCACCACAGCTTACTCTTGGTTAGTTCTATAGCAATTGTACCTCGGGACGCAATATCAACCGGATTATCCTTGGATGAAACATGCCACCAGACCTCTCGTTTATATAGCTGGATTATTTCACTCGATCTGTTCGCAACAAAAGTTGTGAATAAGGAAACTAGTGATTTTCACAGTTAAGGACTCTTCCACCGTTTTCATGAGCTTTGTTAATAACAAAGCACCCATCAATTCCAATCGAGGTAGACTAATCTGCTTCATCGGTGCTACTCGTGATTTAGATGTAATTATATTAGAAACTACACCATGACCTGTATCCACCACAGCGTAAACAAGGGCAGCATAAGCGTTTTCGCTTGCGTCGCAAAAACCAATCAATTTGACTTGGCTGCCTGATTGTATCCATCTTGGAATGCGAATAATGTGGGACTCGCATAAATCATCTTTGATCTCCATCCATGCCTTTAGGATATGTGGGGGAAGCTCATTATCCCAATTCACACTTTGCATCCAGAGCTTCTGGAACAGAATTTTCGCCTTTATTATTATCGGAAACAACGCCAAGCGGATCATAAATGCGACTCGCGTCTGATAATAATGTACGCTTCGTGTGTAGATTGCGATTCGGAATGTCAACCTTGAACTGGAATACGTCTTCAAAAGGATTCCATTGAAGACCTAATACCTTTGCTGAATCCGTATGTTCTCCGATCTCCTTAACATCTCAAGCTCTATTAATTTTTTGGCACATGGTATTGAACTTGCTCCTGTCATTATGTCGTCCACATACATGTCATGAAGTATGGCTTCTGCTTCTTCTGGCTGAGTTGTCTGTAGTTGCATACCTATGGCTGTTATAGTTCGGGTTGCTAAAAAGGCTGCAGGCGCGGTACCATAAGTTAACGTTCTCAGTTCATATGTATCTGGCTGATGATTTGGACTGATTCGCCATAAAATATTCTGATATTTACGATCCTCTGGCGAAACCCACACTTGTCGGTACATTTTCTCCACGTCCCCACATATCACAAACTCATGTTACCGAAACCTAACAAGAATATTGATAAGCGGAGTTTGTACAGTGGGGCCCACCATTAGAATATCATTCAACGATAAGCCTATAGATGACTTGGTGGAAGCATCAAATACCATACGAAGCTTCGTGGTTAAACTGCTTGCTTTTTGCTTTCAGTACTCCGTGGTGTGGTAGATAATATTTATTTTCTTTCTCGCACCTTTGCATTCGTACCATGTGTCCTAATTCCTCATACTCTTCCATGAATGTTTTATACATTTTGCCGAATTCCTTGTCTCGTTCAAACTTTCGTTCCATGGCTTTTAGACGGTTTAAAGCAGCATTGTAAGTTGTTCCAAGCATGCTAGCTGATTGTTTGAATGGCAATTTTACTTCAAATTTATTGTCTTGCGCTTGCTTGGTCGTTATAAGAAACAAATCTTCGCATTTTTGCTCTTCTGGTGTTTGCTTTATACATTTGGGAACTTCTTCTATTTCCCAAAACCTGCGAAGTGATTTATCGATATCCAATAATAAATTAATATTCTTTACCTCGCTATTGGATTTATATTGCGCTGATTCCGTTTTGCCAGCTACTATCCAACCGAAAATGGTCCGTACCGCTCGTAGACCACTTGGCAGTTGTAGGTTTTCCTTTTGTATTGCCTTAAAAAATATATCTACCCGTAGTAGAATATCAATGTGGCCGTGTTTGTTATGTGTTGGATCAGCCAAAAGTAATCCATTCAGCATTCGTAGATCTTCCTCTGCTAATGTGAAATCGCTGAATGTACCCGATACCTTAGGTATGATGAACGCTTCAATGTAGTTTTACTGTCGTTCGCTGCTATTAACAGATCAACTCAACCCTTGGTTGTTCCCACTCCAGTTTCGCCTAAAACTTTAACCAAAATTCTGGCATTTTTACGTTTGATGTTTAGATTCTGCATACACGCCTCTGTGATGAACGACTCCTGCGATGCCGAGTCGAGTAATGCTCGATAAGTCTGCCATTCGCCATTACCATCTTTAATTTTTAAGAGTGCAGTTGGTAGTATTCCTCCTCGAGTTGCATGGATTGTAGCGTATGTTTTAACTTCGGCTTCACTATGATTTTCTGTTGTTTCCTGAATTGTGAGTGAGGCGATATTAACGTTTGCACTTACCATGCTACTCTCGACAGAAGTGCTTCCCTCTCGTGATGACCCGTGGAGTGATGTATGATGCTTCCTTTGGAAATATTGACACCTGGCTTTCGATCTGCAATCTTGCACCCTATGACCACCATATAAACAATTGTAGCATCTATTACTCCTTTTTATTGCCTCTGATTTTTCAGTTGACGTCATGCTTTTGTAACTGTCACAATCATGAATTCTATGACCGCTTTGTTTGCAAATCGGACATTGTATAGCTGGAGATGTTGCAACAGGATAAGCTCTAGTAGTTGATGGTCGAATCGGAGCAATCTTCTTTGCATAATCTTTGGTTGATTCTAACATGTCTACACGCCTTCCAAGAAATACCAACAAATCGTCGATTGTCGGAAAATCTTCATCTGCGGTGTCCCTTGCCCAAAGAGACCTAGTTTCACTATCAAGTTTATTTAGTGCAATATGCACTAACCAAGGATCCCTTTTCTCAGCATTTGGCCCTAATGCCTTAAGTCCTCTAAGCGATTCGTCAAGTGTATCGGTTAATTTCCTGATATTAATCTCATTCGGTTGTGTAATATTTGGCTGATCTAAGTATGTTTTGATGAACGCGTTTACTGTATGACGCTTCCTGTCATACCGCTTAATAAGCTTTTGAAACGCCTCGTGGTAATTGGCAGCGGTGACAGCTAGGTGGCGAATTAGTGCTGCTGCTTATCCTTTCAACAGACCTCTAAGATATTGTAATTTCTGAGCTCCAGTCAGATTATCCCTGTCGTGAATGGTAGCTATAAATATCAAACAACAATTGCCACTCCATATAATCGCCATCGAACGTCGGGATATTAATCTTTGGCAATCGTACCTCGATTGTTGAATGCTCGGACCCACTTGTGGAACTGTCGTTTTGCTTTATAGTCGAAACGCTATGCTTCCGCAAGGACGCGTTCAGTCCCGCAAGCACTACATAGTAGCTGTCCTCGAATTCCGAATGGTCTGATTCCACTTCGTCGTCTTGATCAAACATCTGGCGTTCAATAGCCATAAATTCGGTGAATAGCTTCTGTACTCGGTCTAGCTTTACGTTGATTTCATCTGTGCTAGCGTTATCTAAATTACCTCGCACAAAGTTAACTAGCTTAGTCATGGAACCCTTAATAACCGCTCGCTGCCTTTTCAACCCTTCAACCCTTTTATTTCTTCTTTTTTTTTTTTTTTAGAAATCGTTTATAAATGCTTATTGCATACACAATAAGCGTAAATAAGCTATCTTATAATTAACTTTATTAACACTCGTTATGATTTAACTGTTTATTATATTACGGAACTTTCGGATTTGGCGGCTTTAATATTGCAAGACAACAGCAATTCAACGACACAGCTTGAAATTAATTTGGTATCACTTATTTGTGATTTATTTATTTGTATTTAAATGCTTATATGAATAAATGAAATTTAGTTTTACTTGCTACGATATTAAGGCGTCTATATTATAATTTCCTTTCTCAAGGTGTAACCAAGCGCTATGTGCTGGCTTGGCTTAGCGGTGCTCTATATCTCCGTTAATTTATTACCGTTGGATTATAGCTCCTATGATGTGTGGACTGATAATTTTGTCCCTGTTTCGGCGCCAATGTTTTGTCCGGATAATTGCTATTCGACACTCCAAGAAATTAGAATTAATTTATCTCTTTATTTCTGCTTGTTATTGTCGCTCCTTATCCACTTAGAAGATTTTTCAAGTAGATTTTTTAATGATAGCACTAGATGCTTTCACGTTGAATTCTGAATTTATTATAAATTTTATTTCTCTACTTTTTTTACAAAATTTTCTGTACAAACTGGTTATGAACCGCCAATAATTATAAGTTTGCCTATGGAGACATCTATTATATCATAATTATTTTACATTATATAATTTTTAAATGACAAAAATATTACTGACATCTCTTATCGACTAGCAAAATTAATTTTATAAAGTTACATGTACACTACATAAATTGAGCTAATTTTAATTAATTTTTAGACTACTAACGAGCTGTCAAAATTTTAATGTAAACAAACAAATTTTGTGTGCATTGTGATTGTGAGTGCGGATAAAAATATAAGATAAGTAAAAGTTTACATTTTACAATAAATATTCTTAAATCTAAATGTTGATTTCCTTTTCCTTTTAGGTCATCTTGGATGATGTATATGTCCAGAGTTAACACACGGTGTATAATATACATTTTGCTATTATGTGCCGTCAAATATTTTTATTGTATTAGTGTATTTTCTCATGCATCAAAACCAACACAAATGTCTTATACAAATACAATCCATATTATTTCCGTGACGCACGCATATTATTAAATCCAAAACCTACTATTTTCTGTAAGTGTTAGTGATATTTTATACTGTTTTTGATACAAACTACAATTTAAAATCAAAGTATGTAAAGATTATACTCTATTATGACGCTAATACTTACAGAAATAGTAGGTTTTATTTTGTGTTTGTATGGCAATAATATCCATGAGAAAGGTGTAAGTATCAAAAATAAGCGAAGCGGGTGAAATCGGTTCAAATTTTTGGTGCTTACGCTCGCTTTGAGTAATTTTTCCCTTTCTTCATGAGGAGTTCATTTTTTTGTCTCTATCGCTGTTGTAACCGACGGCATTCATTTGGTTTCGTTAATAAAAAACCAAAACAAATTATTATGTACATATACGTAAACAAAATAATTTCTCGTCTATAAAAAAAAACAAAAAGGAACATAAATAAATAATTTCTAATTCATGCATTCTTCGTCGGCCCCATTCGTAATATTTTTAATTTTCTTTTTTTAGTTTTGAATATTGTTATTTCTTTCGGGAGAAATTACGTGTGGGAACTGGGAGTATGTGAGAACATAATAAAATGTAGTCAATATTTTAATATATTCTCTCGATCGTTCTCTTCTGAGTTTATTTATCTTATTTGTATAATGTTATCCACTTTATTCTTGTTATTTTATCTCTCTCTTTTGCATCATATTAAATTAAAAACTAAAAAAACGCCCATTCGGCACCAATACAATTTACCAATACTATTACCTTCCGGTAATCCTCAAATAAAACCTCATTTTGCGACCAAAATCGCTGTCCTGGTGTTATTGTACCAAAACTGTTTATAAGCTAATTTTACAACATTCTCAATTTGTGGGATATTATTTATCTGCGTGGTGCTGCTTCATTATGTATATACATACAATATCCTCAAACCGGGTGATATTACTTATCTGCGTGGTCCTGCACGAGTCTAAATAATACATACGATATCCTGAAATCATTGGGATCTTAGTAATCTGCGTGGTGCTCGGTATATCGGTAAAAAAAATTCAACACTATTTTACTGATAGATACATTAGAAGCTGCCGGGATTAGAAATCTCTGAAGACACGGTTAATCACAGATGACCTCAAGTATCAATGCAATTAAACCGTTCGTGTTTATATTTTTTTTTGTTTATTTATTTTTTTTTTTATTGCATTATAACTTATGCATTTATGACTTACAATTAGTGAATGTCAATTATTTTTTATGAGTTTAAGTTTTTTTTTTTAAATGGATGTTTTCAGTTAAATTTGTTTTCTTTATCTTATTTAAGTAATTTTGCTTTCGTTTTTTTTCTTTATTATTTTCAATATTAATTTTGTCATTATTATCGTTCTTAGTTTAATTTTTTTTTCTTTTTTTCTTTGAATTTTCTAGAAAAATTGTCTTTTCTTGACGTCGATTACTTTGATATATATTATTTTTCTATTTCATTATATATCAATTTATTTTAGCAGTCTAATTTCGTCGTTCATTTCCATCACTTCCGTTTCATTTTTAAGTGTGTAATATTAGTTGCCTCCTAATGTTGGGATAGAGTAGGACATATCTTGAGGAGATGCTGAATATGGGTAAAATTCATTGAAAACCTTTGATCAGTTGGTACCAAGGCCATACGTGTGATCCAGTCACTATTAATACTTTTGATTGCTACATTTTTTTTTTTTACTTTCATTTTTTTTCTGCCATCCGCAGTTATACCAGCTCCAATCATGCTTGAATAAATCCCACCCCAATACAATAAGCCTTAGCTAGGTATATATAAACCGTGATTCAAGCCTATGCTCGGAGATTTCTTTAACAACCCTCTGGTTACCTTGGATTTTAAATGGTCGGTATCACTTCTGATTAACTTTTGTGATATCGCCAAACCCAAGCACACTGGAGTGGCGTTACAGCATTTTGATATTTCTACTTTTTTCCTAAATATATTATAAATGATTAGCTTCTTTATTTTTTCTGATTAGCTAATCGAAAAATGTTGTGCATGCCATTATTGTTAATATATTATGATTTATGATTATAAAAAGCAGAAAGAAACATAATGATTTAGAGACTCTCTAAATTTTATTATTTGTGTGGACATAAAGCACACAGAAATGTGAATTTATCTCGAGTTTTTGATTTAGTGAATATAATTTGCTAAATCAGTAAGTTCTTACCTCATACTATATGTATGACGTAAGAATTGTATTTTTGTAGTTTGGTCGTAGCTACCTGAAGAGTAGACCGAACTTTTCAGTACGAAACCAAACTACCACATAAATAACTCAAGGATTGCTCTCATTTTTTGTACAGGGTTAATACACATTATATGACTCTTGGGTTAAAGTACGGGGGAGATTTTGATATTTCTACTTTTTTGGTAGATATATTATAAATGATTGGCCTCTTCATTTTTTCTGCTTAACCAATCGAGAAATATTGTGGATGTCGTTATTGTTAATATATTTTAAATTTTACAAAATATTATTGATTTTAATACACAGACAAACTTGCCTTGCTTTGCGAGGAGAAGAAAACCAGAGCGTCCGAATTATTTAACTGAACTCTCGGCCAAAGGGGCAGGTTACTCTTTGTAAAAGACAACAAAAAATGTAAAAAGACCAACATACTCGAATCCATCAGCAGACTTAAAACTGGGGAATTGGCAAGAAGCGATGAAGAAAAAATCAATGATTTTGCAGCTCATCTAACGACCGTATTCGCACCACACCGGAAATCAAATAATTTCTTGCTACCCGGGCAAATGAAGAATGAATGAATTTAAGAATACAATTAAAAATTGCATAAGCCCGAAAAAGGCACCAGGGCATGATTTTATTCCTGGAAAAATGATAATTGAATTACCAGACATCTATAATAACATTCATCTTATTTATTTATTTATTTATTTATTAAATCAAAACAAAAAAAATACAATTCGAGAGTAATAACTCTCACTATTAAAAAATTGTATACATTTCCATAAAAAATCTTGATCATGTGTACCGGTTATATTTCTCAAAAATGGAAGAAATTGGTGATCACAATGACACATGAGCCCGGAATACAAATTTCATCCTATCGTTTAATCATCCTGCCCACAATCTCAAAGCTATTCGAAAAAATGTTATAACGAAATTGAAACCAGTGTTAGTAGTGCGGTACGTTATCCCAGACCAAGGTATATATGTAGAAATAATGGTATCATATTACGCATGTCGCATCCTGTCTCTCTCTTTTTTAATACGTCACTTACATCGTAAAAATATTTTATTTATTTAGTGTTGCTTCATCAATTTAATGAAAAAAATATTATTTTTAATTAATAATAAACAAAAATGACGAAAATGGTGATTTGTGCAGTGTATAAGTGCTACGGCAACCACGACAAAAGATTAAAATGAAATTCAAATGAAATCACTCGTGAAAAAATTATATTGTTTGGATTTACGCCACAAATGTTGTCATAAAGATAAGTTTAATAATAAACTTCTTATATATACAAACACTTTACGGCCGCCCAATTTTCAAGATGAAGCATGAGCTTCTAAATTATTCACCGGAAAATAGCCGGAATTTAAAATTAGGTGCCGTTAGAACAGAAAATCTTCCCAGTTCAATAACAAACAAAGAGTTCATCTTAGCGCCAAAAGTGGCAAGAAAGTGGGGAATCAAATCGAATAGTTACAGATATTTTAAATGTCACCTCAACGATTCCTGAATTGAAGAATATCGCAATATTGCCTGTAATTTATGAAACCATTCCTCATAACCTAGAAAAACCCACGAGTACGTCAGTTTTAAACGGACAGTTGGCAGAAGAGAGGTAAACATGTCATAAATCGTAGTTTTTGTAACATAATAATTATATAATTTTGTTTAAGCAGCCGAAATTTAATGGAAGTGAATAATGATGGGACTGACGAAAATAGTAAACTGATGAAAGAGTGTAATCGATTGAAGTAAGAGTGTGACGTTCTGAAACTAGAAAATGAATTTTTAAAAGAAATATTTACTCATGGCCAACGAAGAAAAATGCAAAATAAAGGCTAACGAATAAAATGAGAATTTAAAAAGGTCCAAAGGCGGTACCGTGATCAAATATGATCAAAAAAGTGATACGTTACTCCCTCCTACAAGTGATAAGGGCTGGTGGAATTTTCGAAAACTGGAAACAACCTGTTAACTACGGTTTTGATAGTAAAATAACTAAAATTATTATTGATAAAGTTATTAAAAAACTGAATTCTATTGATTATCATATAAATTGTTTTCGGCTTTTTATAGACAACATACTATTTGTAATGACATACTCATTATTTTCGATTTGGCAAATCAGAAAAATAATGGAGTCATACTCCTAATATATCTACCAGCAAAAGTAGAAAATATTCATCCCCCCCCCCCCTTTTCCTTCCCGCAGAGTCAATACAAAGTGTATCAACTCTCAAAAATGAGAAATCTCACGAATTCTCACGAAGACGAATATTAAACACGGGAATGTCATACCATTATTTCTATATACTTTGATCCCAGACCATCAATTTGTAAGTCGAAATCAATATAGTACTATAGAGCAAGCACACAGAATTGTAAATGGAATCAAAAGCACCTTCAAAGAAAACCACTATTGTTCTGCTGTCTTCTTGGATATCACACAAGCCTTTGATAACATTTGACACGACGGACTAATATACAAAATTAAAGAGCTTCTACCTAAGAAATTGTACTCAGTTCTAGGAAACTATATTCTTGAAAGGCAAAATTGATGGTCAAACAAAACAGTGCGCTAACTACTTACAGTGTATCAACAATTTGTCCGTATACAGCACTCGGTTAAAGAAAGATTAATAAAAAAAAACATTTCAAATCAAACAAAATATTCTTAAAAATAATAATAATCATGATATAAATTAATTTACTTTCACGTTTCATATAATTTACTATATAAACAGTCTAACACGATGTTAAATAATTGTTCGTACACACAAGGAAGTTGATGGAATTTGGTAATAAAGATTCGGTCTTATATTTGCTGTTGTAACCTATTCATGCAATGACAATTTGCAACCTTCTTTTCATTGAAAAAGAAAACTTCCGAATTATGTCGGGGCTTTTTTTGTCCCATTCCTCCACAATGACCCGTTTTAACTGTTCCTTACCGCTAGTTTAGTGTTCACGAATCTTTCGCTCCTAATAATGCCATAAATTATCAACGAAACTGACTAAATGCCATAAATTATCAACTGACTTTGACTTTACATGGTACAATAACCATTCCTTGATCAGGCTTGAAAAATGCTTCGGTTCATTGTCATGTACGAACCGAAAATTTGGCCCATGTACCATTTTCTCAGCACTGGGTAACAAATTATCATTGAAAACATCCAAATAATCAAACCGGTTCATTATGGTTTCAGTGAAGGTCAAATGTCCTACACCCTTCAGCTGAAAGCTTCTTAAACCATTATACTTCCGCCACCACGTTTTACTCAAGTTCACTGTTCGGTTTCGTCCACACCATAACTCGCCGATCTGAACCAAAAACGTTAAATTTACTTTCGCCTGAAGGAATAACATTTTCCCAGAACTCTTTGTGCTCACTCACATATCCCAATGCATATTCCATGCGTTTTTTAATATTTTTTTTCGACAAATACATTCCTTGTGTACCGCACATCCACAATACTCTTATTTATGCTAATTCTTCGGTATTGTTTGAGGTTTTATCGGTATTTTTTCGCGTTGATAAACTTTAGTAGCGATCGTTGGAGCACTAAGTTTTCGATTCTGTTTTATTTTCCTCTCTATTAGACGTATTTGACGTTCGTTCAACTTTCGGTCGCGAGCACGCCTAGCAATTATCTCTATAGGAATTTGATTTTCTGGAAATTCTGGACGGCAAAAAATCACGGGCGATTTTGAAAATTTCTCATTAACTTTTACCTTCACTCTCCAATTTAATGATCATTTTTCTAATTTCTACACTAATTTTGTTATGAGAATCACAAATTTTTAATTAATTGGACAATGGCACATTCACAATGTAAAAAATATGACTAATAAACTTTTACGCAAAAACAATTTCGCAATTTACCGTTAGTTAAAAATAGCAATACAACAAATAATAAATTGTTAATGTGCTAATACAAAAGTGCAAGTGTACGGATATATATAATTATTTGACATAGTTTTAGGCTGTTTAAATAGTAAATCTTATCAAACGTAAAAGTAAATTAATTTATATCATGATTATTATTATTTTTAGGTTGTTAAATGTAGTTAGAGTTAAACAAAAATAAAAACAATCAATGTTTCTTTAACCGAGTGGTGTACGGTACAATTTTGGCTGATGGGAAAAAATTTCAGCTGTCGTTAGACAACAGAGTTTTACTATATCATACGATAATGAAACCTACATGGACATATGGTATTCAGTTATGGGGATCCACCAGCGTGTCAAATAGAGAACTCCTCCAACCCAAGCGAAAATATTTCGCAGTATTACCAATGCTCCATGGTATGTACATTCAAAATGGAATTAAAACCATTAAAGAAACAATAAACAAATTCAGTTCGAAATATTACACAAAACTAGAAACATATCTTAATGAATTGGTCAGGGATATACTAAAACAACCGCGATTTAGGCGACTGGGAGAAGGTGGTTTGGCCTCCATTGGAGGGGGGAGAGGGACTAAAATTGATTAGATTAATTTATCAGCTCCGTAACCTTCCAGTAGGGTGCGCATCACGTGAGCTATTCTGGTCATGTATCCGGCAGAAGGGGTATGGGTACAATTGTGTTAAGGGTAACCTGGACAGCGATTTTGATCGCGAAATGAGGATTTATTTGAGGATTACCGGAAGGCAATAGTATTGGTAAATTGTATTGGTGTTGAATGTTTTTTTTTTTCATTTTTTCGTTTAATATGATGCAAATAAAAGAGATAAAATGACGCGAGTAATAGGGATAACATGATACAAATAAGAGGAATAAGCTCAAGAGAGAACGATTGAGAGGATGTATTAAGAGAGACTGAGACAGAACAACAAATTCTGAAGAAAACAAAATTAAAAATATTCGCCTTTTAATGCAAAGTGCCTGACATCTGGTGAACGGTTTTATAACTTAGCCAATGGTGGCCAACCGGTAAATAAATGCATAATTAGACATGTTTCTTAGTGAATTTATTTCAAAATAATCGTTTATAAGCACTTAAAAAATTAAATTCATTTTGATAGGTAATTAATTTATCAATAATATTTGAATTTAAATATAAATGCGGTACATAAATAACCGGTTACCACCATTGGCTCGTAACATACGTAGCGCCTCTTGCGGCGCTTTAAAGGCGAATTACGAAGCGAGAGAGACTCAAAATAAAAAATATTAACCAAAAAAAACAAAAAAGTTAGAAAACAAAACGATTTTCTTTATTTTGTTTAGTGTTGTGTTGCAACTCATGATGGTCGGTTGCTCCTATACGATGTTATGTCCGAGGTTGGAGAAATTTTATTCTAGCATATACACAGCAAATAAAAAAGCAAGATGGTTTATTTTATTACTTTCCTTTTTAACTTGCGTAACCTATTTTATATACAATGTTTTTTTGTTTAGAATAAAATGTCCGCACACTTCGACATAACATCGTAAAGGAACAACCCTCACGAGCTGCAAGGCAACACAATACTAAAAAAAATAAACAAAATCATTTCATTTTCTTAGTTTCTGTCATGATTCAATAAAACCAAGGTTAGCTCGAAATATGTAAACAAATGGCCATCTTTATTTTTTTGACGTCACTCAATTCTCAATACGTATATAAATTACAACAACAAATAAAAAAACGAAAAGTAAAAAAGAATTGCATGACGTCACGAACACGTGTTTTGAAAAATCGAGCTAACCTGGGATTTATAGAATCATGGTTTCTGTTTTGGTTCCTTTGTTCAAAATTTAAAAATTAAAAATATTACGAATGGAGCCAACGAAGAATACATAATTAAAAATCAATCATTTATGTTGCTTTTTGTTTTTTTTTATTTGCGAGAGCATGGTGTCGATTCAATGAAAATCTTCTATTTTTCTTTTTTTCTATTCTGCTATTATTTCTATGGAAACTAGATTCGATTTTCGAACAGTCCATAAATTAGTGTCGATTTTTTTTTTAAATCCATCGGGTTTTCTTAGAAATAATAGCAGAATAGAAGAAAAGAAAAACAGAAGATTTACATTGAATCGACACCATTGTTTTGGTTACGTTTATGTATTTTGTTTTGGTTTTCTATTAACGAATGAATTCTGATAGTAAGAAGAAAGGGAAAAATAACTCAAGGCGAGCGTAAGCACCAAAAATTTGAACCGATTCACCCGCTTGGCTTGTTTTTGATACTTACCCCATGAGAAAACGCATGAGAAAATACACTAATACAATACAAATATTTGACGGCATACAATAGCAAAATGTATATTATACAACGTGTACATATACAAAATTCTCAATCCTCAATCCTCATTTTGCGACCAAAATCCCTGTCCTGGTCACAATTCGTAAGTTCACTCGCACTTCATTCGCTTCTGCCTCCTTGTGGCAACCACTGGTAACTGACACCACTAGGCACATTTTTGGCTATTTGGCACAGGCGAAAATACGGCGCTAAAGGAGAAACTCTTGACAAAAACCCTAATCTCATCTGGAACAGCATATACCGATGGATGAATGGCCGATAGGTTAATCAGTTCGCTCAGGTATGTGGACCCTTTATACCAAGCACCCTCCAGTTGTATTTAGTCTTCCAGTAGCATGGCTATGGGTGACCTACAGGCAACTTACTATTCCCAGCAACTCGTAAGAGTATAATCAAAACTGTACACTGGGCAGGGGTAGGAATATACGGTAGTGGCATTGTCCTCTCGAAGTCATTGAGTACCAATGTTACCGTCTTTATAACAGAAGTACATGCTATAGTAAACATCTAGGAGGGAGAGCAATATGCTCAAATAGTATGACTCGCGTACCAGCCGGCAGTATTATCAGATTCATTAAAAGCCTGAATATTGACTGGAAGGTTAATTAAGCAGGGTCCAAGCACAAACAATTTTTAGCTCGCAGTGCGACATGGCTAAATACCAACATAGCCCTACAGTAAGAGTATAGTAAGACTAGGCGACTGAGAAGGACGGCTCTGAGCCCCTCATATCACATACCCTTAAAATTTCGAAGAATTGTGATTCCATTTTCACAGGTTTATATGTATTTCGTTTCATTCTTATCAAGCCACTAAAATGCCGACAGGGTTAACATTTTAAAACAAATTTGTATTTGCTATAAAACATATTTTTTGAATTCAGGAAAATTATAATAATAAAAACCAAAACAGATTTAAACGCAAAAAATGTTATTACAAAATTTATGCTGTTTTTTCTAAGATAAATAAGAAGAAACGGAATGTTGTTTACTGTACGAGTACATACATAATGAATAGAGCAAAAATTCCTTTTACGTAAATGTGTATTCTATTTTCCTTTATTAGTTTTGTTGTTTTTCTTTATTTTGTTTAATTGGAAAATAAAATAAAAAACGAGAAATGAGCTTTGTTATAATAAATTAAATATAAGCTTAATATGTATTATATTTCATATAGGTTATAGTATAGTGAATTAAATTCAAACTTTATTACATTTACTTTGCAGAATGAAAAAATATGGGAGTGCATATGGGTGGGAAGGTTTTAACAAATAACAAAATATAAGCATGTATTAGAAGTACACTGTTAATAAAATTCCAATAAGAATTTTGAGTGAAATATTAAAGTGTGAAGTTTATAACAAAAAATATCATAAAATAGGTTTTAGAATTTTTTGACAAGAATAATATATTTTCAAGAACGATTGGCAGCAATAGTTTAAAGTGAAGTAAATCATAAGGTGTATGTACCATTTCTCAACGGTGGGGAAAAATCGCAAATTTAAATCTTTTTTGTTACGTCATATCGATTCTGCTTGTTTGAGTTATTTATTGTTCAAACCAATAACACGAATATCACAGTGGCTGTCGCAAGACGCCATTGGTAGGGAATAATAGTCTTAAGTATCGTGAACCTAATGGTATATACTGTATTTCTCAACGGTGGGGTGGAATACCAAATTTTAATTTTTTTGTTACGTCATATCGCTTTTGCTCGGTTGAGTAATTAATTATTCAAATCAATAACATGAATTTCACACAGATTGTCGCAAGATGCCACTAATGGGGAACAATAGCCTTAAGTGTCGTGAACCTAATGGTAAATACGTCATTTCCCAATGGTGGGGAAGAATATCACATTTTAATTGTTTTGTTACGTCACATCGCTTCTACTCGGTTGAGTAATTTATTGTTCAAATCATTAACATGAATATCACAAGGATTGTCGCAAGATGCTACTAATGGAGAACAATAGCCTTAAGTGTCGTGCACCTAATGGTGTATTTCTCAATGGTGGGGAGGAATACCAAATTTTAAGTTTTTTGTTACGTCATATCGCTTTTGCTCGTTTAAGTAATTTATTGTTCAAACTAATAACGCATGAATATCACAGGGATATATCGACGAATTTTTAATGGAACCAGAAAGATGTTCTATATTATACCGAATAGCACGAATATGACACCTTTCCGTCTACTCTCCAAAACTTTCCGTTCTCTAATCTTCACACATTCATTCAAGCCCGTTTATAGGGATCCCCGTTCATATAACCATTCATATGGAGCACCCAAGCCAATGGGATCCATTAATCTGACAACGAAGAGTCCGTTTAGAGGAATCCTCTTTTATTTCCAAGACAAACAAAACATCTGGTTTACCAGTAGTCAGTTGGTTGACGGTTTTGTTGCCCCTTCGGCAATTTAATAATTTTTAAATAATAATTTATAATTAATACTTAAAAATTAATAATTTATGATTAATAATTAATAATTCATATTTAATAATTAATTAAATGTACTATTTGGTATAATAGTATCGTCTTAGTTCCATACGAAATTCGTCGATTTTTTATTCTTTATATCTCTAGCCAAATTTAACATTAAAAGCTCGACCCGCCTCTACAAAATATTAATGATTTGTAGATGTAATACTTTTATTTGTACACGACGATATGATTCCAGTGTGCCGAACAAGGGTTAATTGAGACTGACTATTTTCGAGTTTTACCGCATATTTGGTTAAATTGTTTAGTGGTTCTACGTCGACTATTAATATTTAGTATACCATTTTGTATTTTGATGTTTATATTTAGGCTGTTTTCCAAACGGATACTTATTTGTGGAACCTGTCTAATTCAAATAAGTAACTTGGCGAGGTGACTTATTTTCTACCTCTTTCTTACCAAAAAATCTAATTTGTAATGTCAAAAAAATACTTTAAGGTATAGTGAAAATAATATCTCAGCGAAACTCATTTTTTCATCGTTGTGCGCAGCCAACAGTGAAGTAGTTAAAATAAATTAAAAATTCAGAGAAGGGTCGGCTGAATAATAGTTTTAAAAACAAAAAAAAATATAAATAAAGATATGTGAATTTTGATTCCATTACATAATGTAATTTATATTGGAAAATATTAAAAATTCTCATTATTTTATAGGTAAATTCTAAAATAACATGTGAAATTAAAAAAATATAAAAAATATTAACAACACCACTGGATATGTAACGTTATATCCATTTAAGGTACGAACTAGGCATATTTTGAAAGAAATGTCATTTTTCGTGTTAAAGCAAAACAATAAAAAAACTTGATTTTAAATTTCAATTTGTGCGAGGCAAGCTAATGACATTAAAATTATCTTAAATGTTATCAAAAGTTCTAGTGCTAGTGTGTTACCTAAATTAAAATTACATTAATTATTGTGAATGAATTTGAGGAAAAACATAATTCAAAATAGACAAATTCTAACCTCAAAATGTAAACAAATTAGCCTAAATACATCGCTGTGTTTACGCCATTTGTTTTGATGCGCGAGAGCTGTCAGAATTTCGCTGAGATATTATTTTCACTATACTTGTTTATGTTTATATTTTAATTAATATTTATGAAACCCACAAACACACAAACACTAATAACATAAAATTAAAATATAGATAATTAAAATAAAATTATCCCAAGAATAATAAATTTAAAAAAAACGCAATGTGACAGTATATTGCTCATTTTCATTCTATTGATGCAGCTGTCAAAATAGGTAAGCTTGACTCTACTTACTTATTTAAAATGGCGGCCAAATAAGTCAATAAGTATCAAATAAGTTCCGTTTGGAAAACAGCCTTAGAATGTGTTTTTTGCAGGTGTTGTAATACGCATGTGGCAATTGTATTCTTCTTTCAATATTTATAAAATCATCAACAGAAAAATTGTAGTAATCTATAATTGGTTTGAAAACCAAACCACATGACTCGGAGCATGTATATTCGACCAAACCAGTAGGATCCAATAATTGTCTAACTATTTCAAGAATCTTTAACTTTATCGGAAGAGAAGATCCGGTGTTTGTTCTGTTTAGAGTAATTAGACTAATTAATTATTAGTATTAGACTAATTTTAAAAAACTAGTCATTAGAAGATCGGCCCGCGCGATCTAAATATCTCTTTCGATTCCGTCACTAATCAGTCAGTTTTGCAATGAAATTAAAATATACACTTTGACTTACATCGAATACATTTTTGTAAAATTCAAAATCTACGAGAGCCGAATAAAAAATTTGCATCAGAGAATCAAAGCCGCAGATACACTGATTCGCTTCATATCAATAATATCATGAACAAACCCATTAGAATATACATATGTAAAGGCTTATTCTTAAAGAATTTTGACAGGTCACGGCTATCTGGAACTTTTTGGCTGTTTCCACTTTCACACTTTATTTGTTTTACCTTGATCGATGTAAGTTTATTGATCTTTTTGCGAACAAGTCTTTTTTTTAAGTATCTCTTTAAGACTCGACGACCGATGTATTTGGGGACCTATATATATTGGCGGTTTTGTTTGCTCCAGGTTTCTTCGTGAATACTTATATTTGTATTCTCATCTAGTTCGAGTGGATCCGGTGGTGATTCGATATTTTTGTTGGTTCCTTTGTTAGTGCATCGTGATTTCGGCGTAGAATGCAGGATGTTCGAAAATTGGATCCTCTTTAAATTGCTCAGTGAGCTTCTTGTTTTTGTTGTATTGGATTTTTAAGATATTGAACCAGTTTTCGACATTTGCTTTAGACAAGAGATTTGGCACACAAGCACGTTTCTTATATCAACAGGTAGTCCAAAATGGCAAATAAGAAAAATATTTTTTTATGCAAAATAACATAAACTCAGCAAAGTAAAATTCATCTTTTCCTTAGATAAAAAGTTTTCTGAAATTTGTTTAAGTATATTTTTATGTACATCAGAATCAACATTATATAATTCACAGTGTGCAGCGGAACGCTATTTATCTTCTTATATTTCCAATTTAGATGCGTGAACTTTCTAACTGAGTAGTCTGAGTGATACAGGCGTTTACCTAAAAAAAACACCAAATAGAAAATGTTTCGGGTTTGATGCTAACCAAAGTACCTATTAAGTTTAATATTATTTTTTTGCCATAGCGCCATTTCATTATTTCAATACCAATTGAAAAATATAAAATTTTGTATTGTAAAACAATGATATTATGTAATATGTAATAATACATTTTTTCTACGGTATTGCAGTAACCCATACTTTCGATAATGATTCTTTGCACAAATCGTGTGGCAATTTCATTACACAACGATTTCTCAATTGCCACACGATTTGTGAAAACCCAATTGTTTCAATTTTTTGTGAATATTACAGTGTAACAAAATCCCTAAGGATTTTGTTAACAGAATCATGGAAGCATAGGTTTGGTACGGTGTGTGTAGCTGGCTAGAGCTCACGGTGCGGCGTGTGGGGTTTTCCAAACTTGCTCCCATGCTTGAATAACCGCACGACGGATGACACAAAGGACCAGACAAAATTAACAATATTTTGCCACGTCCTTAGTGTCTAAAAAAATAATAAGCTGAGAGAGTTCGTTCAGGGATGACAGATTCAACACTCTGCGATCTCCGTCACGCCTGCCTATAGGGCCACCTTAACGTCGGGCCGCCCACCGAGATGCTGTTTCCCAGTCGCGGCGGTGACCGACGCCAATAAGGGATGGAAGGGCGCCCTACAGACAGACCTAACCAAGACCCCCCGGAGCGGAAACCGTCAGTCCAACTCGAACTAGACATGTAGCGTGCCGCCCCCATTGCAGCCTGCTCTGCGGGAACGAGCGGCACGACCGACTTAATCACAAGGTTGTTACGGACCAGGTACAACTGTACTTTATATTGCAAAAGTTTGAAACCAAAAATCAATTAAAATAATCTGAATAATAACAAAACAAAAAAATGTATGAGAACGCGAAGAACAAAAAAAAATGTGAATCAATTTAGGTGGTAGTACATATGGTACCCCGCACGAAAGCTGAAAATAAAACGTTATATCATATATTTAAACAATATAATTTTAAGAATAAAACAAAAAAACCCTAACCTAGTCAAGATCAGCTCACAATAATAAAAAAATTACTCGGTGTCACAGGTTTCTTTATATATTTTCACCTGCAAACACCTACCTGTATGGCCCGTCCGGCCTATCCACCAACAGCGCCGACGCAGGATCTGATGCAGCAGCCTCCTCAAACACGAACCCCACTCCGCTTGGTTGCTAGAGTTGCTGCCACAAACACTTCTTTCAAACAGGTTTAAATCTTTAACTGGGTGAATTATTATTGCAGTTATCTCACTTTCTAGTGAGTGACTAGCCCCGAAGCCAGTTATACCCAATAGGATACCGTCAAGACTCAAGCTATATAAACTTTTTAGAACTAACCGCATCAA
This sequence comes from Tipula helvola, assembly GCA_963556165.1. Lineage (NCBI taxonomy): Eukaryota > Metazoa > Arthropoda > Insecta > Diptera > Tipulidae > Tipula > Tipula helvola. The sequence continues at coordinate 226,494,004 of OY744483.1, forward strand.
TAGCCAGCAAAATCGGCCAAGGCAACATTCACTTCTGCACACTATTATTTACTTGTTGTTTCAATTCCATACGACTATTCACCATTAATTTTAAATTGCACGTCCATAAATCACCCGATAATTTTAATGTTATATTAGCCGCAAGAACGGTAACGAAAACTTCAATATTATAATTTGATTTTTTTTTCACACCAAAAATAAAAACACAAAAGTTGTTGTGGACTGTTTAGGCTTTTGTACAAACAAACACTTCACAAATGAAACCCGTTTATTTAATTTAATTGGTTTTATTTTATTATAAATAAAGTTATCTTTATTTTAATACAATATTTTTTGTAAAAACGCACAATTTTTCTCAACTTACGTCAATGGTAATAATGATCAAAAATATAAAGTAACCGCACAAGTTAATAAGCCACAACAAAGCATCTATGTATTGTATTACGGTGGCTAACAATATAAAATTTTTTATTTCGTACTAAATCGTGAACCAAATTTTTTTTTTTTGCCCAAACTGACCAATCAGCTTGTGAGTTGTCTTTTTATTATTATGATGATTTTGATATTAATACACCTGTATGACAATGTTCCTTTAAAAATAAATTACTTATTTTACCAAATGTTTATTATTTTTAACACGCGTCAAATTGACGCGTACCGTAAAGATGGGTATACATATAAGAAATTTCCTTAAACCTACTTAGTGTTAACATATTCTACATAATTACAGAAATGCATTTTAGGAAAATCGTTGTTAAAGTTTTGAAATTATTTTATTTTGCAGCAAAAATGAAAACTATTCTTCTTTTCTTATGTGTTTCTCATTCTAGTTTTCATTTTTTTTTTTTGTTAATTTTAATGATAGAGTTTATTATTAGCTATCGATTGGCATCAATAACTCATTGGCCGAAAATTTAGTAGAGTAAAATATGCTTAGAACGCGGCAGAACAATGAAACATGAAGGTGGGCATGATGTAGTGCGGCGTGGGACTGTATGTTGGTGGGAAATATGAACCGATTTCTCAAGGAAAACTTGATTTTAAGCTTTTTATCACTTGAAATATTAAAAAGATGGGGTATGCTTATCGTAACAATATTCGCCGCGGTTTTTAAATGCAGCACCCTCGGTAAAGGTAAGAATGTCAAATGGTATTAGTGTTTTGTATCGAAACTGTATTGTGAATTTAATGTAGTGTTTCAAACGAATTTTTATATTTTAAAATGTTTATAAGTCGTTTAGCGACGCGTTCGGACTTCGTAGCTATAAAATTAAACGTTAAACATTATTGTAACCTTTATCATGATGGTAATGACATCTGATGTGCGGAAATAAAAACAAACTCTTTTTGCATGCCCCATTGGAATTAAAGATTGTTTTCAAATTTATCAGGACACCGATCCGGAACATTTATCTTATATCGTACAAGAATGACTTCTATATAATTGTCGGAGAGAATCCGTAATTCGAAATCACCCAATTTCCAATAAAAATGAGCTCAAAAGCGGTGGTGGTAGAGCGGCAAAAAATTAGCCAATAATAAAAGCCTATCAAATAATGAACTATGAGAACAATCTATTATTTTAAAGTTTCATTAAAATTACGTAAGAATATAAGTTTTATTGGGATGTACCATTTGGCTTTGTAAAGTAATTTTTGTTTTCTGTTTTTCTTAATGAATTAATTTAAATTATCTTTTTGTATTACAGTACTAATACATATAATATAATAAACCGCCAGAAATCTACAAATATTTTATATATGATATGTATTATATTATAACCAAACAAAAAATTTATTTTATTTTTTATTTTTTTTAAACTCCAATTACAATACATTTAAGAACCTAAAAATGATAATAATCACGATATAAATTAATTTATTTTTACGTTTAATATGATTTACTATTTAAACATCCTAAAATGATGTCAAAAAATTGTCCGTACCGTACACATAAAGAAGTTGAGGGAATTGAAGGAAAAACAAATTAGGTCTAATATTTGGTGGTAACCTATTCATGCAATGACACTTTGCAACCTTCTTTTCATTGAGTAAGCCAACTTCCGAGTTATTTTGGAGCTATTTTTGGATTTGGCCTATTCCACCACAATAACCCGTTTTAATTATTCTTTAGCGCTAATTTGGTGTTCACGGATCTCTCGCTCCAAATAATGCCATACATTTTCAATGGGGTTGAAATCTGGTGGCTGTGCAGGATGAGGGAGTGTTGGCTTTACATTGAACAATAACCATTCCTTGATCAGCTTTGAGGAATGCTTCGGGTCATTGTCTAGTGCGGGGCGAAAATCTTGCCAAAGTCCCATCTTCTCAGCACTGGTTAACAAATTATCCTTCAAAATATCCAAATAATCAAACCAGTTCATTATGGTTTCAATGAATGTGAAGTGGCTTACACCCCTTCAGCTAAAAGCTCCCCATAACATTATATTTCCGCCACCATGTTTTACTCAAGTTCAGTGTTGGGTTTCCGCCACACCATAACTCGCCCGTCTGAACCAAAAACGTTAAATTTACTTTCGTCCGAAGAAATAACATTTTCCCAGAACTCTTCTGACTCACTCGGATATTGCAATGCATATTGCAATTGCCACATATTCAAGATACTTTTATTTGTGCAAAATATTGCGTATTGTCGAAGGTTGTATCGCCATTTTTTCGCGTTGGTAAACTTTAGTACCGATCGTTGGAGCACAAACTTTCGATTCGGTTTTATTTCCCTTTTTCTTAGACGTATTTGACATTCGTTCAGATTTCGGTTGCGACCGCCCCCAGCAACCATCTTTAGGGATTTGGTTTTTTAGAAGTTCTGAATGACGTATTGAATCGAAGATCGTGGGCGAATAATTATTTTGGAAATTTCTGATAAACTTTTACCTTTACTCTCCAATTTAATGATCATTTTTTTAATTTCTACACTAATTTTGGTACGAGTATCACACATTTTTAATTAATTGGACAATATTTCATTCACCATGTGAAAAATACGCGTAATTTACCATTGTTTGAAAATCGGAGTGCAACAAAAAATAAATTGTTAACAGCTAGTGTTAATTTTTGTCAAACTTTTGGTAAATTGTTAACAGCTTTTTGACAAAAGTGCAAGTGTACGGACAATTATTTGACATAGTTGTATAAATTGTACGAATAGTATATCTTATCAAACGTAAAAGTAAATTAATTTATATCATGATTATTATTATTTTTCGGTTTTTAAATGTCATTTGAGTTAAAAAAAAATAAAAACGGATTTTTTGTGTGATTTCTAATTGTTTTTTTTATCAATGTTTCTTTAGCCGAGTGTTGGAATGGACAATTTTTGCGACAGTGCACATATATAAAAAATATTTTAATTGTTTAATTAGGTATTTAATTTTATAATATTTGTTATTTCTTAAATTACTCTAAAATTAATTTTCATAATTTGAAATGTTAAAATGAACAAATCGTTAATTGTTTGAAAGTTATATTTTAACTGATAGCAATAATTGAATTAAGAATTGTTTTGTGCGGTAGATAGGGACCGCACAAAAAAAAATGGCTCAGCTTTAGCAGAGCATACCATGTCACACAGCGCCAATTTTTACAATGGTAGAAATATTTTCAACTAGAAAATAGCTCCATATTTAATAAAGTGCTAATTTTTAAAACTAAAATATGTAATATTTTAAAATGTAGCAATAATATGAACTAAATAAAAATGCCACTTTTCTAAAAAAATGATTGTGTTTTTTTTGTAAACTGCAGGTAATGCATTACTTTTATAAATATGTAATGCATTATTTTCGAATATTTTGATACGATAGAAAATGATTTTCAGATGAAATTAACGCAATTTTGTAATTTTAAAATTCGAAAATTTTGAAATTCGATAGGTACAATGGAAACGGGATTCTTTAATGACTTTCAGATGAAACTAATGAATTGTTAAAGAAGTTTTCTCAATTTTTTACTAGAAAGAGCAGTAAATTCACCCCTTTTCCAAAATAATTTTATAGAAGAGGGCTACCGAAGCCGTCAGCCTCTACAATTCTAAATTAAATTAGAGGTTGGCCACCTATCACTAATATGTATCATTAATAGATTCTATATAGTTAATCCGCTCCTACGTGCAGCACCCTGTGCGACATGTTTACTGATCCCGGCTCCTACTTCTCCCGAAATTCAAATATAAAGCCCCTCGGAGGGCTAAGTGGGGGAGCGTAGCGACCCATTTCCCAGAATTTATAATTTTTGTTTATTTTCATTTTAAAATTAAAATCTCCCTTTTCCAGAATTTATAGGGACTTCAAGTCCCCATTTCCAGAATTTATAATTTTTGTTTATATTCGTTTTAAAATTAAAATCTTCCTTTTCCAGAATTTATAGGGACTTCAAGTCCCCACTTTCCAGAATTTATAATTTTTGTTTATATTCGTTTTAAAATTAAAATCTCCCTTTTCCATAATTTAGAGCAATTTTAAATCTCCCTTTTCCAGAATTTTTAGCGACTTTAAATCCTCAGTTTTGTTTGTTTTTAAAAAATCTAATAATAATAATAGTTTTTTCGTCCCCCGAAATTCAAATGTAATGCAACTCGGAGGGCTAAGCGGGGGGGGGGAGCGTAGCGATCCCCCGCTTAGCCCTCCGAGTTGCGTTAGATTTGAATTTCAGGGAATGAATTGTGCGGGTTGAATTAATAACAGGGATACAATATGCGGGATGAATTAATCCGTGATGAATTGCGTGGGATAATATAGCCTAGACTCGTTGTCACATGTGATTTCACATATTATTTAGCAGAATTAATAGAACGTGCTCTCCGCGTGGCCCATCAAATTGATTTAAATCGTCTTGGACATTTTTACTAGCAACAATCAACATCCAATAACACAACATACCATACCACAAATAGTACAACATATAATAACACAAATAGGCCGTGACGATGGGCCTCATCATTTGCTTAAATTCATCCGGCAACAATTATAAATAAAGATTAACAATAATTATTGAAATTGGCATTTGCTATAAATCAAATTTCTACGCAAATGTCAAAAGTTAGTTCATTTTTATGAAAACAGACGGTTTTTGTTTATCTAAAAACAACAAGCATACTAAGTTTTTAAAATTTATTTTAGTAAATATACATCCCAAAATAAATGTTTTAAACCCAAGACTCAAACTAAATAAGGTAATTGCTGTCAAATAGTAAGTGATTTTTTTAGTCAAGACTTAATCCAAAATGTAGTTTACCTTAATTCCACATTTTAAAAAATGGCGCTTGCAAAAATTGCGCATGCGCGAAAAATGGTATGCTCTGCTAAAGCTGTTCCAAAAAAATATTCACAAACTCCATAAATCGCTATAATAAATAATTTTGAAAAAATTAAAAAAAAAGTTTTTTTTTATGCGGTGAAGAGGGACCGCATAAAAAAGTCTCCCTTAGAAAATATGTCAAAGTTTTACAAAATTAAATTACACATGGAAACATTTTAAAAAATTTTAGTTTCTCATTTTAAAATAAAACCACAGATAAGAATAGACAGATGTGGATCTTGTATGGGCCATATTTACATTCTAAATTTCAATACCAAATTACAATCCAATTCTTTTAGAGCAGGACGTAAATTTCTGTCTCTTTTTATCTTTTTTTTACGTATGGCTATTTTGATTATATCAAAGCAAACATGGCATGGCTATGTTGATTATATCAAAGCAAACATAAACCAACTTCAAACAACATTTTGTTTTATAATATATTCGTCCTGCTCTAAATGGATTGGATTGGAATTTGGTATTGAAATTTAGAATGTAAATATGGCCCATACAAGATCCACATCTGTCTATTTTTATCTGTGATAAAACGGAAAATTTCCTTTTTTCTTACATCATTATGTATATTTTTTTAGTTTATGTTCAAGGTTAACAATCAGTGTGGCTATTAATACCCATTTCGTTAGTTTTGAAATAAACATTTCTTTTAACTAAATTAAATTCTTTGTGTGCAAGAAATTGAAATTTGCTGGAATATAAGAATATTGAGCTTGTCTAATGATTAATGAAATTGGCTGATGCAATAGGTATGAAAATGGCTGAGGTTTGAAAAAAAAAGTGATGCCAACACCGTTCAAGATTGACCTAACCTCGCGGCGAACTTACTTATGGCGAACAGAATCTCGATATTCATATACCGCATAAAAAAAAATCGCACAAAAAAAATCGCATAAAAAACAATCGCACAAACACATCGCTTTAAAAAAATCGCATAAAAAAGACAGCACATAAACAGGTTTGACTGTAAGTCAATAAGCCAAAAAATCGTATTTTTTTATGTTTAACCTGGCAAGCTCGTTCTTTCCGCCAGAAGTAGAACATTTCAAACTTGGTCTCATTAAATAAAAATGCGATGTTGAAAAAGTTGTTGATGTGTAAAATAATTAAAAAACAGTAATGTTTTGCACTTTATGTTTATTAATTAATTAATGACGCAACAACATTACATATTTTAATTGTTTAATAAAAAATTATTTATTTTGTTGTTTAATTTATAATTTATTTGTTATTGGTTTGTATGATTTAATTTAATGTATTATTTAGTTATTTTAATTTATTTATTTTATTTCACCACCATTTTTGGCACACAATTTGTGTCGTTGGCGACCAACACAAAAAGCGATGTGTTGTCGGTATGAATTTCGAGACGAGACTAAAAATTTTAAAATACAAAAATTAATTTTATTTTGTGACTTCGTCGTCGTGTATTGTTGTTCGTTTGTGTTTTGTTCGTTTTTGGACAAACCGGTCTGCGGTTGGTTGTTTAGATGTCATGTGACATCAGGCCCAATGTGTTGGACAGGTGGCACCCAATGTGGGGCGAGCTTGTGGTCGTACCGGAATAATTGCAGTGGTGCATTTCGTGATCCGCTACAAAACTATGTTACGGTAGAATACAAATTCAGCCTGCGCAAACCATTTTGATGCAAGGAAAAATACGTAAGCAAAATTTCGTAAAAGTAGACAAATTTAAATAAAAACATGAATGAAATATTTTCTACGTTTTCATTCAAAAATAAACATGTAGTTCGATACAGTAAAAACTTATTTAAAAGTACATATACATATGTATAAATTTAAAAATATTGGTAACTGATAATACGGCACTATAATGTTTTTGTGTTTCTAAGTGTGTGTAGTTATCCACCCTAATTAAAATGATCAACATTGTTTTAAAAATAACACGTTTTTGATGGCTATAAATGGACTTAAGTCACTTCAAAATGAATGTAATCATTTTTTAATTTTTAAAATAGCTTAAGTCCCTTGAAAAAAAATATTTTTGAAATAAATACCTAATAATTTTGTTTGACATAATTAAAAAGTATTACATTTTTATTCCTATTGACGATTGTAACAGTAGGGAGTAGGCTGAACGCCTCTCATGGAAAAATTGTTTATTTAAGCCGCATACTACAAAAAAAATTCAGTAACTTTTTTGGTAATTTCGCAACAGAAGAACTTGACGGACATAAACTTTTCTCAACTTTTCGGTAATTTTTTTCCCCTCCATACAAACTTAAAAAAACATAATTTTTTATTTCATACGAGAAAAAAAAATTATTTTTTTTAAGTTGGTATGGAGGGGAAAAAAATTTACAAATTATATGGGAAAATTTTTATGTCCGTCAAGTTCTTCTGTTACGAAATTACCATAAAAGTTACTGAATTTTTTTTTGTAGTATGCGGCTTTAAAAGAACCATTCATTTGAAGTTTGTGTTGCATAGATAAACAATTAGCACATTCGAAAAGAGACCATAGTAAATTTATAGTAAAATGTATTTTTGTTATGTTGGTAAAAAATTTACTAAAATTACCTTGTCCATACAAAAAGTTAAAATATATAAAATTCAATATCGAAAAAATTCGAACACGCATTTTCATGGATAATAAATCGCTCGTCATTTAAAACATATTTTTTTGTATTTAATTAGATATAAAGTTAATTTTTCGTCACATAAATCCGGTCATAAAGATTAAAAATGTGTGTAAATGATTTGTAAAAATAATAAAAACAACGACATAAAAATTTACTATAAATTTACTACTCATGTTCGGAAAAAGATTGGCAAATTTCATCTTCGAATTTTACTACAAATTTACTTTGGTCTTTTTCCGAACATGCTAAATATAGGAAAAATTGAAAGAAGGAATTGCGATTGTTTCAGCAATGAAATTAAATTTTAAACGTCAATGGTTAGATAGTTTTAGTATAGACAAATTCGGAAATTCCGATACGTGGAATCCGTGATGCTTCAATCAATCGTCAATACGGTAAATGTAGATTTTTAGTGTTTGTTTTTTGTTAAATTACGCATTTTGTTCTATTTTATACTCGTTTATGGTGAATTCGCGAGAAAAATTTGCTACCTAGCTCATGAATTGTTGAAATTTCACTCGCATGATAGTAATAATGCGCTCTTTTATGTATGTATTTCGCATATGCTCTTTATTTACTCACAGACCATTAAATCCGTAAATAAAAAATTAGAAAAAAATCCGATGCAAAACAAAGAGTTGAAAACAAAACCTCGTAAATAGAAGAAACAGAAACAAATTAGATTATCCTTGTCTTTCCAATTTAAAAAACAGAAACTAAAAAATGTAAGAAATTATATTTGTTGTTTCACCTGTAGAAAACAAAGCATATGCAATACAATTAAAAATAAAAAGACGCATCTAGGAATAAATCTGTGGCCAAAAGGTAAAACATCTTATTTCAAGTTTCAAAATTTTTTTAGAGAGTTAGAAAAGATTAAATATTATATTTATTTTTCACTTATGTCGACTAAATTTGGTATGGCTTTGTGACCAAAGCCTTTGGCCGCAAGGTGTTACCACTTAAGTTAAGCTAAGTGAGGTTAGAGGAGAGATAGAGCACGTTGAATTTTAAAAAAGGTAAAACAGCTTAAGTCGACTTAAGATAGTTTACCTTTTGAGCACAGAAATAATAGTAAAAACAATTGGCATCTTTCTCATACCAATAGAAAACTACAATTTATACGCTCTACATCGCACCTCGCGTGGTTGTTATTAACCTTTGTGTTGAAACGATTATGAAACGACTTTTCATCTGTATAAACTCTTGTATGTACCAATTTTATCAGGGATTTTGAATGAAATACTGTAAATTAGGATACAATTTTTACATAGATACGATGTCGTAATTAAAATGTGATTTTACTTTATAATAAAAAATGTTCATTCGAAGAAATAAATATTAAAATTCGTGTTTAAAGCCAGGGTTGAAAAGCTCTTGTAGTTTTGTATGTGTTTCTGAATAAAATTATGAACATTTAAATTTTGTTTTCCAGATTATTGGAATATTTCATGTTTGGTTTTCACATTGTGTCACATGTGTGTAATTTTTAATTAACATTATTAATTTTGTATAGAGATCTCACTTTCTGGGTTGTGCTAATATCATTGAGGAAGCACTTTACATAGAGAGAGATTTTGCATGACAAAAATATGCATATTGAAATAATTTTTGTTTCGTTTTGAAATTTTATTTGTGAAGATATGAAAAAAATATATAAATTTTAATTGACTTTTTCTATACGCAATTGACGATTGGAGACGTGATTTTAGACAGTGGGTACGATAGTTAGTTTTATTTCCGATAGATACATTTTATATGTATTTCTATGGACAAGGTACTGGGTGAAAAACTTTATTTTATTTCCGATAGGTATCGCATTTTATACTTTTCCAATCGTCAATAGAAAATATAATCGTCTATAAAATATAAAGCAAACTGTTTAAATTCATTTTTTATACACACACACTTTGTATATTATTGAAATCCACATTCTTATGATATAGTAGTAGTGCCAAAATGTAAAAACAAGAATTTTGTTTTTTTTATTTCGTTTATTGCTTAATTAAATTCGTATTTTATATTTCGTGTTGGTTGTGTGTTTTTGGATTAAAACTTATCCACGCCCTACTGCCGATGATTTATTGTGATCATATTTCACTTTATGCCAATCTATTTAAATGCGCATAGAAACACCATAAGATAAAAAGAGATATTAGAAATTTATACTTTCTTTTCATTTTATCGCTCTGAACGGTTTAGATAAAGATGCCAAATTTTATTTCATGTCATTTTTCTTTCATACAAATTACTTCTCTATTGTTCTTCCGCGCTAATATATTAAAATTATATATTTAATCGAATTATTATTATTTAAAAAAATAATATCTTAATAATATATCTGCGACCTTAATGCTGTATAATCAATAATATACATATTATAACAAATAAAGTAGAACTCTTATCTAATAAACTTTTACTACATAATATATTTACTTCATGTTTGAAGCTCTTAAAATGGGACTTAGGCCACTTTCAAAATAAAATGTTGGTCATTTTATTAATCAACTAATTTTCTCATTACAAAATCTTAGTGATCTTACCTCAACTAGCTGTAATTTGTTTAATAATGAAAAGATTACGTAGAATTGAAAATATTATGACATCTAACTTGATTTTTTGGAAAATGGACTTAGGCCACTTTCAAAATACACGGCTCACATGAATATAAAATCATATTACATAAATAAAACTTTATCTACATAAATACATAATCTTCATACCAAATGGGGATGTGGCTATTTACATAAAAACCAAAAATACAAAAACGAAACAGAGTGAAAACGAATGAAATGAGAAATTGAGAATATGCTTTACAGCGAAGGGAATATATATTCCATTTTCAATACAAAATTTCATATCGTTTTTAAATGAATTTATTTCCCTTACTAGACACTTAATGTTAGTACCAGAAAATAATATTCAAAGGGTGTCGCTAGCTTCGCGCTGGCTTATAATTTTATTTTGGTTTAACTCTTCTTATACTTTAGTATTTTGTGTTGTTAATAGGTCAAGACCTCTATCATTTAGGCTACTCAGTTATAATATTTTGATATGTAAATTAGAAAAATAAGAAAAGCGTTACGGGATTAGTTAGGGTTCCCAACTATTCGTTTTCAAAAGAAAGGACATTTAAAAAAATTTTAATTAACTAAAATACTTAGGCTAGGTTTCTCAAAAAAAGGGTAATCTCAAGTTAAATAAAATTTCCTCTCTTTCTTCTTTTATGAAATTTGCAGTTTGCTCCATAATACAAATTCAAAGCAAGCTGATTATATTTTTACTTAGACATATTTGACCAGGCGGATCTCAATGGGATGGACGTCAGGTGTATTCAACATTTCGTTGTAAGCTCTGGATGGTTCCCTGAGTAGAGCCGTGAAAAATTGTATGTGGTATGGCAACGGACCAATTTGTGTCTATTTGTGCCGGTCTCTTAGGACAGTCACCCTAACCTATTTGTCTTTCAGTCAAATATTTAACTTTCCAGTTACAAAATTCATTTGACAAAGAAATAAAACTTTGTTTGCATTGAATTTGTATTATGAAACTTCAGAAAAAAAGAAAGAGAGGAACTATTATTTACTGGTGATTGGTCTTTTTTTGTGAAACCGAGCATAATCTATTTAAATAACATAAACAACATAAATTAAACGCGGTTTCACAACAATTCCCTTAGTAGAAAAATTTGTAAACCCTTTCTGTTGGCTATCAACTGAAAACTTCTTTTCGATTATTCATGAAGAGTGGCAGTGCATTCACAATGAAAAAATTTTTTACTTTTGACTTACAAGTTTGTATGAATTTGCAACATAATGAACAAACATTTTTGTTCGTTATGTTGGAAATTCGTACAAATCTATAAGTAAAAGGTAAACGGTTTTTGCATTCTGAATGCTCTGTAAGTCTCTTCGAACATCATTGTCCTTACCTTATAAATATTTGGGTAGTATTTGGATTCCATACCTAGCAAAAAAATAAAATGAGAATAAAAATCCCGAAAAGAAAAAAGTACAGACACAAAATAATTCAGAACAAAAGAAATCCAGAAAATTAAAATCTAGAAACACAGTAATCAAAGTGAGGCCCAAGTTAAAATTAAAATTTATAAAATGTCTATAAAATTTGAGTTTTAAGAATTTAATACTTTTAGAACTTTTAATATTTGTCGTAATGAAAATTTCCTCGTCAACCTTGCAGGCACAGTTCAAAGGAATTGTGTCCCTAATATCACTTCCACTGATAGTTCTACCATAAATGTTTCAAGTTGTTTTGTGGTTGATTATGGGTAAATCCGTTGGGTTTGTATGATATCGATGAATGTATTGGAGCGAATTACGGATTTGTGTCAAATTGGTTAATGCTTCGCAAGCCTTGCAGAAATCATCAAAGGAATAGTATCGCTTTTACTGATAGCCCAAATGGTTCAAGTGGTGATAAAGGTATAAAATGCCTATAAAATTGATTTATTTTATTTATTTAAATCAAAATAATTTTTCTGGATTTATTTTTTGGTAATTTCTGGATTTTTTTGGGGGATTTTTTTCTGGATTTTAACTTTTCAATTATTCAGCATTTTAAAATTTCTGTATTTATTTCACGCATAAGTAGTGATCCCCTGTTATTTAAATTGGAATTATAGTCTTGATAAAACTAGTTTGAAATTTCTGAAAGATATTATTTGATAACGATAAAACATAACAAAAATCCCAAAATCATCAAAATTAAATCTTTTTTTAAGATTTTATAGAGATTTCTGTTGCAAATTATTCAAGTCCTTATTGGTCCAGTGTTTTGCTAGTGTCTTGGATTTTTAAACTTTTTCTTTACTTTGTAACCATAAAATCTATTTTCTAACTGATTATCATCTCGCAATTTATCCATTATGCTAAATATGCCCATAGATATCTTTGGCTAAAATTATTGCGGGATGCTTAATATATTTTGTAACTAACACCCAAAACTAAATAACAAAGAATATAATTAAACGGAAAAACGACATTTCCACAAAATAAAGGACATTTTAGCTCACAGAAAGCGGAAAGGACAAATTTCACAAAAGAAGGACTGTCCTTCCCAAAAAAGGACGGTTGGGAACCCTAGGATTAGTGAGTGACTGACCTGGGCTTTTATTATTATAGATGCTTAAATGTAAGTTCTACATTCTATTGAAGTGTAAATTTTTAAATAAGACGACACTATTTTTCATGGACAAGGAAAAAACTTTGTTAAAAAGCTCATAATTCAAACATACTACAAGCGTATTTATTATTTTATGCATTCATCAGTATCATTTTATGTCGACATTCTCAGCGCAAACATGACTATTATAAAAGCAAAAACCACTAACATTTTTTGATTCGCCGACCTAAATGAAGCACAAATAGACAAGAAACTAAATTGTATCTAATTAATATGCTTAAGCACATTTGAGAATATAATAAAATAATGATGACCACAACAATACATTAGAATAAAACAAGCGGAAAGCTCATATTTATACTCGTATACACGATATTGAAGTGTTTTGGAGAATATGCGTTAAATTATTGATCTAATTTATATCCGATTTTGTAATTTGTAATTTGTTATTATTGTGTCACATTTTTATCGGTTTTACATTTAGATTACTCATAATATAGTACACTATATACAGTAAATCCATGTATAATGTACCTAAGTCGTTTTCGAATTTATTATCTACATATTTAAATTTTCGCCGTTTACCTCCTTACAATCAACTTATTTTAGTAATTACATACATGTCCTCATTATTTGTTTCTTCTGTACACTTACATTTGTATATTTTATACATCCAAAAATATTTGTCACATTAACATTATAAATATAGATGAAATTATTATTCATAAAATTTATACATTTGTGTCTTACAGATAGTATAAGAAAACGTCTTACATAATATAAAAGTAAAAAAAGGTGAGAAGACGGGTATTATTAGAATACATGCAACACAAAATATTAAACATAATAGCCTATATTACTAGGTATAAAAAGGATATTGGAGCTACATTAAATATTCAAAATAATAATGAAAGAAGCGTGGTGATTATAACAAGTTGCAAAGAAGGCACAGCCAAAAAAGATAGATCAATTTGTCTATTCAAATGATTATAATACTCTACCATCTGAGAATTCATTAACAATGAAAACGAATGTAACACCATTTAGCCAAATCGTGTTCAAATACATTTCATTAAAAGATGGTTTTAATGACGGCACGGTAAAGGTTAAATATAAAAATCGAAAATCATATAAACAAAATCCTCGTCGATGAATCGTTTTGTCCACTACTAACGTATAATATACACTCATAGTGTGTTCCTTTAATGGGGCATACAAAAACAGTTTTGTTTTGTTTCCGCTCATAAGATGTCATTCTCGTCGTGGTAAAGGTGACAATAAATTGATAGGTTATCTTTTTAATACATTTAACCATAACTTATTTTATGAATATGTAACATCTGTTTTTATCTACACGAAGACTTAAGTAATATCGCTAGTTGGTCGGTCTCTAATAGGCTCGTTTTAAATGCGAATAAATCTCAGTCGATCATAATTTATAAAAAATCGTTAGACACCTCATCCTTTCCTGGTATTTTTCTGCAGGGTTCGCTAATTAGGTATTCAAATACTGTTAGAGATTTAGGCTTAGTTATTAATAAAACTCTTTCTTGGGGTGACCATTTAGTTAGTATTAGTAAGAGGGTCTTTGGTATGCTTAGTTGTTTGTATAAAGTAGTAGGATTTTCTGATAGTCAGTTTAGGAAAAAAATGTTTTTGTCTTATCTTCTTCCTCATTTTATTTATGGTGACGTAGTTTTATTCGGTATGCTTCAGGAAAATATGAACGTTCTCCAAAGATGTTTCAATGCATGTACTAGGTTTATTTTTGGTATTAGGAAATTCGATCATATTTCTGCCTACTCTAGCCTTGTTTTAGGATGTAGTTTATCTACCTTTTACGAATTTCGCGTTTGTCTTTTTATTTTTAAACTTCTCAAAGCTAAGAAGCCTTGTTATCTTTATAGGAAGTTACTTTTTAGCAGGTCTCATTCCTCAAACTTCCGCCTGATTCCGGCCAAAAATAGTTGTAGGTCGCTAAACAAATCCTTTTACGTTAGGGGAGTTTCTCTTTGGAATTCAATTCCATTGGAAATTAAGAGTTTAGGATCGGCCAAATTATTTAAGTCAAAATTTTTGGAGTGGCGTGATTGATGGGCAATACGTAGTTTTTTTAAATTTATTTTTAATATTATTATTATTATTGTTAAATTTTAATATTATTTCACCTCTTGCTGTACATTTTATTGTAAATGAGCTATTGCTCAAAATAGAATGTGTATGCATGAGATGGAAATTGTTTGAAAAAATTTAAAAGGTTTTTCTGCCTAATGGAAGCAGCTTCATCATTTTATTTTTGTTCTTTTGTTCCGTTTACTCTGTTTCCATCTGTGCTTTTCCTTTTAATACTAAATTATTGTTAAAGTACAATAAATAAATAAATAAATAAAAATATAAACATTTTAAAATATAAAAATTGTTTTGTGTTATTGAAATACTCCATACCTTTGACTATATAGTTTTAAATGGACTGCTAGTTGCTTACTTCATATGCGATCCAACATACAGTGGCGGTCAAGAGGCAAATCGTGGCGAATTCGCTAACTAAAAAGTTCGTTACCATTTAATTTATTAGGAATAATCCAAAAATCAACAATAAGATTAAATTTTATAAAAGAAAACATCATTAATATTTGAAATTATAAGCAGTTGCAAGCACTGAATATTAAAATAAACATTTATTTTTGTACTCACAGATGCAAAGAAACAGTCTTATCTGTTAATGGCAAATTGGTATCACAACCAACTACGACACACTTTCTCCCCATTTTCAGTAAAAATAAAAGAAACCGAGGAAAAATTTTGTGCAAAAATCACAATTAAAATATCTCAAATCAAATTAAATTGGAGTGTTGGGTGCGCCTCAATTGGGTAGGGGTTGACCGTCTATAGCCATGTATCTCGTGGTCTATATTCCAACGCTGCAACTATGTAAAAGCCACCAAATGTGTCTAGTATACCTCCAAGTGGTAACAGTCGGGCAACGATGTGAATACGTCAGCTAAATACTAGATGCGAGTGCAGTACACTATAAATGAGCAATGAGCACAACGAATATGGAAAATGATACCCCAGGTGGTACACCTGTTAATCAGGCAAATCCACCCTCTTCGGAGGTCGGTCTCGTGGATTCTGGGGGAGACCAGCCATTGCTATACTACCATTATCTAAACCAATCCCAAGATATGTTGGTGAATAAACAAGCTCAGCTGAGCGAATCAGAAAATAATATTATACATTCCTTCCAGAGGAGTAATAAAGTATCGTATTCTCCGATAAGAGGCCGTAGTCCTTCTATTGGGGCCAGTAGCAAGAACATTCGTTATACAAACGAAGAAAAGCTTCACAATGAATTGTGTAAAGCTAATAACGCACTAATTGAAGCCAATAATATTAACAAGCAATTGAATGATACAATTGCATGGATGCAGGAGCGTATGGAAACGCTTGAAAACGAAGTTAAAGCTCTTAAGCCAAAGGAGGCAATCTATCCTACTCCTAGCCAGACTACAACTGAACAAGAGTACCATACGGATGAAGACGAACTAGCTCGAGAAACTGAGTGGATAAGAGTTAAAGGGATTAGAAAAAAAAAAATTGAATAATACGCCCTCCCCACCTCAATTAAAGGATGATGTTCCTAATATTATTCAGAAACCATCAAAAAAAATACCTCCACCACCACCAATAGTAATAGATGAAGTCAAAGACTATGATCTACTCTATGAGAAATTTAAAAAAAATCACTACAACTGATAAGTTTAATGCAAAGATGATGAATGGAAACACCATCAAAATAAACTTGGAAGATGGTGAAACTTACAGAAAAATGACAAGTATGTTAAATGAAGAAAAACGTGCTTGGCACACGTTTGAAGACAAACAAACCAGACCAATAAGGGTTTTGACTAAAAATCTACACTCTACGTGTAAACCAGAAAAAATAATTGATGATCTGAAAGCAAAAGGATTTAAGGCTACTGAAGCATCAATTAAGCTAAAACGGAGAGGCAAAGTACCTCTCAACATGTTTATGTTGACCTTCGATAATGATGAAGATATCGAAAAAATTTATCAAATTAAGTACATCTTAGGGTGCAAAGTAGTTATTCAGCCTCTAAGACGGTCTAAACTTATACCACAATGTAAACAATGTCAAGCCTATGGACATACACAAAAATATTGCAGCAGGGAACCCAGGTGTGTCAAATGTTTAGGTAAACATCATACCAAAGATTGTGTAAAAGATAGAAATGTTCAGCCTAAATGCGTTCACTGTAGAGAAAACGATCCGGCTAACTACAGAGGATGCAGCGTTGCCATTGAACTGCAAAACATCAAAAATAGGAATGTGATTGCTAAAAATCCAAGATTATTCAGGCAGCAGGCAGTTAAGATGACCCAACCCGAAGTAAATCGTAGAGCGTTGGGAACTACTCATGGACAATTGGGTAAAATAACTTATGCTCAAGTAACGATGAGTAACGGAAATCCAGGGAAAACTGGTCAAAATGACGATATAAGTCAAACATTTAAATTAATTTTAAGCAGGCTCAATACATTTGATGAGCGATTACAGAAATTAGAATACAGCACTAAGGGAGCCATCCCTAAACAGAAAAATGGCCGGTGATCTTAGAATCTTATGTTGGAATGCCAATGGACTAATGCAACATCAACAAGAATTGCAAGTGGTCCTGGACACAGAAAAAATCGATGTATGTCTCATCACGGAAACACATTTGACTAGACAAACAATTATTAAATTTAAAAATTATCATATACATATATCATACCATTCATCCGGAAAACACTGCTAAAGGAGGTAGTGCTGTTATAATCAGAAATAGTATCCATCACTATGAAGAGTTAAAATATGAAACAGAAGAAATACAAGCAACTGCTGTTAACGTCAAAACCAAAAATGATTCTATTTGTATTGCTGGTGTTTACTGCCACCGAAGCACTCGTTGAAAGAAAAGGATTATCTCGAGTTTCTCAGTAAATTAGGAAAACGGTTTATACTTGGAAGAGACTTTAATGCAAAAAATGTCCACTGGGGCTCCAGATTAACAACAACTAAGGGTAAAGAACTCCTAAAAGCCATTAGGAAATGCAGTTGTGAAGCTCTCTCAACTGGAAAACCAACTTACTGGCCTACTGATCCAAATAAAGTACCAGATCTGATTGATTTCTTTATAATAAAGAAGATATGTGTAAATTATATACAAGTAGATGAAAGCCACAATCTAAACTCTGATCATTCACCGATACTTTTAACGTTAAGTGAACAAATTATTCAGAAAGAAAGGATGCCTTTTCTATTAAATAATCACACCAATTGGGAATGCTTTAGACTATCGCTAGAAGAAAAAATTAACTTAATGGTTCCATTAAAGACCGAGGATCAATTAGACAAAGAAGTTCACAAATTTGTAAACGATATACAGCAATCAGCCTGGGAAAATACCCCTGAGGTTAAAAAGAAAATCAAGGGAAACAACTACCCTTTGGAAATTAGGGAACTCCTAGCAGAAAAAAGAAGAGCGAGAAGAGTATGGCAACAAACAAGGGCCCCCCAAGATAAAACTAACTTGAACAATCTCACTCGACAATTAAAAAGAGAGATCAAAGAACTGAAAAATGAATCAATCAGCAACTATTTAAGAAAATTAACTAATGATAGCAGTACTGGTCATTCTGTTTGGAAAACAACCAAAAGAATTAAAAGACCAATAATACAGAACCCTCCAATAAGAGTAGCAGGTGATAAATGGGCTAGGAATAATGAAGACAAAGCTCGAGAATTTGCTGAACACCTTGAAAAAATATTCCAGCCACATCAAGATGAAACGTTAGAAGCTGAGATAATATCTGAACAAGCTGTGCAAGAAAGTAAAGAAATCCTACCGACAACACCAAAAGAAGTCGCTTGTGAGATAAAAGCTAATATGAATATGAAAAAAGCTCCTGGCTACGATCTTATTACTACAGAAATCTTAAAAGAACTGCCAAGGAAAGCTCTGGTGAAGCTCACCAATCTTATAAATGCAGCATTTAGAATCAAATATGTACCAAGCTTGTGGAAAATTGCAGAAGTAATCATGATCCCAAAACCTGGGAAACCACCACACATAACCTCATCTTATAGGCCAATTTCGCTATTGCCAGTCATGTCCAAACTCTTTGAGAAGCTTCTGGTAAAAAGGTTAAATCCGATAATCGAGAGTAAAAACTTAATCCCAAATCATCAGTTCGGTTTTCGTCAGGGTTGTGCATTTACGCGTAAAAAATAATTTTTTACTCTTTTACGTAAATAATAGTAAAAAATAGTAAAAAATTGGTAAATGTAAAAAATATGTAAAAATTAGTAAAATATCAAATAAAGTGACATCTGTTATGAACTACGGCAAATTGGTATTTAAATATAAAGTTCCATCTATTGTAAAGAAAATTACTCATAAAGCCTGGCAATGTCTAGGGTGGTGTATTTCGTCTACATAATATTATAGCGCTGTTGTAGTTTGTTTTTTGTGCATATGTATTTAAAATATTGTATGTTCGGAAAATCGTATTAGTGATTTTATTAATTACGTTTACATATTTTCATTTAATACCAACAATTTGGCTATGCAAATGTAAATAACTATTTATTGCCATATTTTTTTTTACACAACAACAATGGTTAATTATTTTATTTATAAACAATTTTAAACGATTTAAGAATTTTTGTCCAACATTTTCAAATACAAAAAAAAATTGTTAATACAATAGTATTGTTAATAATTACTCAAAGAATTATTTTTTAAGCCACAATTGTTATTAACAATTTTTTTTTTTTGTGTTTTAATAAATAATTGTTTGCATAAATAATGGCTCGACGGATTAACTTTGTGTGTATGTGTGTATGCATATGAATTTTTGCAAAACCTGCTAAAATTCTCTGTAGAAGACTCTAAAGAGAATTTTAGCAGGTTTTGATTTTTGGCAAAACCAACAATAATGTACTAAACACATTACATTACACATATACACGTTATTGTTATTGTACTCTCATTCTCGCTCAATTATTTTTGTTCTCTTTTTTCTTAAAGTTACATATTTTAATTGTATCTGACTACTGAATATTATATAAGATTAATCTCTTCAGTACAATAAAATGTCAATCGAAATTTGAAAATGAATTTTTTATACTGGTTCAACTTTGGAGTCATAAAACTAGAAATAATATACCATATATTTCTATCCTTTTTTAAAACATAAAATAACAAAACGTATTCGCATAGTATAAAATATACCTACATGAATGAAACACAAAAATAGGTCATTAATTTGGTAATTTTATGTATTTTAGAGTATAAGTATACGTATGTATATAGTACAGGTGTATATACACGTGCAGCTGATCAGTGATCAATCAATCTATCTACCTATGTATAATATACATACACATATACATTTTATATTTGAAATGTCCTCCTGTATGAAACAAACAAAATGTTGAACCCTGAAAATGTTTTCACCTTGAAATTAAACAAGGCCAAACGGCAAATAAAAACAAAAACGGGTGCACAAACAGCGCTGCTAAAAAAGGAATACAATAGTACATTGTGTCATTAGGATTAAAAGTGATACTTTGTGTGACGAGCAATTATATTTGCATGCGAGGCGAAGCGCAGCGTAGCCGAGCAAAAGCAAATATAATTGCGAGTCAAACAAAGTCACTTTTAATCCGAATAACACATACTATTTTTTCTCCAACGAAGAGTTTATGTCTTGTCGGTTTCACATTACTAATTATACGAGTAAGTACAAATTATGTAATTAAAACTTCAAAATTGAAACTAATTTTGTTGAAATATTTTGTGGAACTAAGGAGGTCATGATATGAACGAAAAATAAAAAAAATAAAATAATTATTTCATATACATACATTATACATACATATTATTGGATTTTCACTATAATATTTTTCTCCTAGTATTAAAAGTGCCTACTTTTACACCTAGGATTAAAAGTGTAGCTTAGCAACACACACATTTTTAAAATAGTAAGAAAAAGGCCAACTTTAATACCCAAAAACAGTATTAAAACTAGAGGCTTTTAAGACGTTGGGAGAAAAAATTATTTTATTTACATACATATTTGGTTTTTAATTTACTAACAGTAAAAGCATATGGTTGGAATGGTTGAATTTATTTAGGTCAAATCAAATGTTTATTGTGTGTGTGTGTTCATATCCATTTTTTGGCGCAAAACCAATTGAAACAAATTGTTCACATCACGTGTTAACTTGCTCGATCTCTTCTCTAGCTTAATTATTTTTATAATATAGACTACACTCCATAGTACATAGATGATAATTTCTGTGAGAGGATCGGTGTAAAGAGCGAATGACGGCTTGTATATAAACATTTTTGTTGGTTTTGACCTACATACACATATGTATTATTTTATATTTGAAATCTATACTGTATGAAAACTAAAAATTTTTTTGGATATAAGTATGTACATGTTTTTTTCTGAAATAATGAGTTTGGGCAAAACCAACACAAATGTATAAGACATTTGTGTTGGTTTTGGTTTGGGTCATTCACCTTTTCTATATTATTGGCTTGTTATTTATTTATCTTTTTTTTAAATGCTTTCTAATGTGTTTACCTAGGTCACAGAAAAAAATAACATATACAGAAGAAAACCTACCAATAAAATATCGTACAAACCTACCAATAAAATAGCGCCAAAAAATGGATATGAACACACACACACAATAATCATTTGATAATTTGCCCTAAATAAATTCATTCGCAAATTAATTCAATTTGTTTTCTATTTGTCCTTTTCTAGCACCAAGCCGACTACACTTAAATTGAAATTTAACATTTTTTGTTTGGCCGAAGAAAAGTTCAAATCTACCTTGTATGTATGTGGTTACATATTCTGATTGAACCAAATACATAAAGTAATTTTGTATTCCTTTGTTTTTTATTTAGGATAACCAAAATATAAAATTTATTTGCTTTTTGGCCTTATGTACATACAAGAGAACAAAAACAAAAATTATATAAATACGACTGACAACAATTTAAATAACGGCAACATCGCAATTTAAATAACGGCAACCCAACACAGTACATACATAGCTATTGTCATTTTACGTGAAAAAAAACTAAAATCTACCTTATGTAGCTATGTGGTTACATATTGCTTTTAAAATCTATAGCATATAATTTCTATTATGTACATAGATGTTTTGGTTTTTTTCATTTGGTTATTTCACCGTATTCAAGTTCAAGGTGAACTCTGTCTTGCTTTGCTATTTAATATCAAGGAGAGTATTATAAATAGAAACTAAAATTAATGATTGAGAATGAGAGAGCGAACAAAGTTAACCTAAGCACGCAAACAATTTTTTTCTTTTTTTTTTTTTTGCGCGGGCGCCACAACATGTATTTAATGTACACAGTACACACACATCCACAACAAACATTTGTTACTAAGTGTATTCAAATCAAAACCTGCTAAAATTCTCTCTCAAGAGAGAATTGTAGAAGGTTTTGAGATTGAGTGTATTCGTAAATTAATTCAATTTGTTTTCTAGCTATGTATTTATCATTTTCAATTTATAGAAAACTAGCTGACCCGGCGAACTTCGTACCGCCTCAGAATTAATAAATGTTGTGTTAACTTATTAGCTGAAAAGATAAAATGAATGTAATTCACGTGGCAACAAGGCAATTGCTTTATTGAAGTGAATCGAAATGATTCGCATGGCATTGTTGCACTATTTGCTGGATGGGTTGCGCTCGGGTCGATTCCCTTCATTGAAGCATCTTGTGATATACGACTATTTTCGTTTTGTTGTCAGGTGCGAAAACAAACAAAGCGGATGGTTTGCCGATATGTGAACATGTTACGTACAATTGACCGTGAGACAAACATTCATTTTCTATAGATCCAGGCCACAAACACTCAAGGATTGGCCTTGTGATTTGTTGATCGTCATGGCGAATGCAAGACGGACCGGAAATTAAATTCGTTTAAACTCGAATGGCATATCGGTTGAGATCATCGGAATTCTCGGAATGAGAACTTCTTCATCTTTCAATTTTCCTTTGAGTATCGTCACGTGAATCACATTGCCCATGAGTTTTCTCACCACCAAACGCATTCCGTTACATAGTTTTAATTGGGTGAAGTTTAAGTGATCCACATCTTTGTCCTTTGCCGCAAGAATTACTCGTTCACTCAACCAATTGTAATTTTTTTGGTTAGCAATGATGTTCGGGTACACTTTGCTGATGAGCTGGTCCTTTGTTGAGACGAAATTGCAAAAATTTGGCGGAAACGAAATCAATCCATTCGATTCGTCAGAAATTGCTTGGAGAAATCTTCGGCAGATGGATCGTTTAGCAATGCAACTCGCTTGTTTGTCGTCAGCTGAAGTTTCTTCACATAGCGCCACAGAGTCGATGATTTGAGGCAAACGTTTATTTCATCGGCAGCAGTCGATCTTGGTATGACTGGTAGTGTTTGACGGAAATCGCCAAACAGTAGAATTATTGCTCCTCCAAAACATCTTGAGTCATTGCGCAGATATTTCATAGTTCGATTGAGTGCTTCCAATGCAAATTGAGCTGTTGACATGCAGCAGGAAATGTTGGGCAGACTACACCATTGACAGTTCGAAGTTATTCAAATGATGTCGGCCCACGAACATTCACCAGCAAATACCGCAAGTAGAAGCATTTCTCATTCTTCGGATGAACTGTGTAAATGCGATCAAGAGCATCAGTAGAATGCGCATATGGATGATCAGGAACCGCATCGCGTTGCTTCCGACGTTAAAATTTCTTCGATGAACCGTTCCAAGTATAATAACGTGGCATCTCAGAGTAGAGTAACGTTCGTGCATACGATCACTTTGACAAATCGAAAAGAAACTGGTCAATGTTGTCGTTAGAGGTGCTTCAGCACGTTAAGCAACATTCGATGCGTTGAAATAAACTCGTTGACCATTCTCCAGATGCTTTTATAGTGCGTGATTTCATCGTTGGTATTGAAAGTTTGAACGCCAAAAACCGCCATATCGCTCCCTTTCGTGACATATTTGCAGATGTATTTGATGGACTTCACTGATTTGCAATACTCCACGTTGCAATGCACCTTGAATGTTTTGGAAAGAAGTGGCGAATACCGAACAATCGGAAACAAATCGTGTTGTCGACCACGCTTTATTTAATTTTTTACTATTTTTTACATATTTTTTTACATTATGTAAATTTAACTTGCATGTAAAAAATAATTATTTACCTCTAAATTTACGTGTAAATTACACGATGTAATTTACGTGCACAACCCTGGTTTTCGTAACCAACACTCAACAAATGATCAAGTTCACCGAATAACCAGTATAATTGAGAAAGCACTAGAGGAGAAAAAAATCTGTTCAACAATATTTCTAGACATTGCCCAAGCATTTGATAGAGTGTGGCATGAAGGACTTAACTATAAATTAAGAAATCTTCTACCAATCCAATTTGCTAATATACTGGAATCTTACTTAAAAGATAGATTCTTCAGGATTAAGTTAGATGATACTTTCTCTGAATTGAAAGAAATCAACGCAGGAGTTCCACAGGGCAGTGTATTAGGCTCGGTTTTATACCTACTGTACACTTATGGTCTTCCTGCATTAGAAAACAATACAATGGCGACTTTTGCAGATGACACGGCGATCTTAGCTGTTGGCACAAGCAGCGAAGAGTCAACACAAAAGTTACAATCAGCAATAACTAAAATTTATAAATGGAGAAAAAGATGGCGAATAAAACTAAATGAAACTAAATCCATTCACATCAACTCTACAAACAGGCGATTCGAACATATCCCGATTACCATAAATCAAGAAATAGTACCGTATGCGAACACAGCTAAGTATCTCGGCATGACCCTGGATGCTAAACTGTGATGGAAAGCACATGTCAAGAAGAATAGTGAAGAACTAAGAATTAAATACAGAAAGATGTATTGGCTGATGGGAAGGAACTCTTCTTTATCAACATTCTTTATCCATATATTTTATGGAACGCCAATGGGAAGAAGCCATAGATTAATATTAAGTTAGTAAATTAAGTTAGAAACAAATTGCTCATTAGTCCAGGTGACTAGATTGTAATAACATAAAATAAATAAACAAAATTTATTTAAAAAAAAAAAAAAAAAAATTAAATTGAATTTAAAACTATAAAACGGTGACAAAATAGAAAACTTTAAACACAAGTTGTTAACACACGAAAAGGCGCCAAAAAATTAAATAAAAATTTATTGATGTTGACAACTTTGACAAATCTTTAGTTTTCGTTTTTGCCGCAATTTGCCTCTTGACCGCTAGTTGTATGTTGGCATCATCATTTATTTGAAAATCATATTGAACTGTCATTGTATTAGCGGTCCATTCTAATTCTATTGTCTAAGCTCCATACAGTTTCGATACAAAACACTAATGACATTTGAAATTCTAACCTGTGTGCTGCATTTAACACCGGCGGCGAATAATGTTACTATAGGCATGCCCCATTACAATGATTATGCATTATCCACTGCTAGTTTATCTAGTAGTCTCTTCTTTCATTATTCACTACTACCAAGTAAATTATTTCATTTTTGAAATTTTATCTAGTAGTCTATTGCCATTTTCATTTTAATTAGATTAAGGCGTCAAAATGTCGACAAAAATTATTTTAGGATTATTTAAAAAATTGGATTATAAAATTCAATTAATTATATCTGTCGTGGACAAAGTATCCTATTCTAGTCGCATATAATGGCTGTTCTTCCCTCAGATTATTTACGATACTCGGCTTTCGGATCGTGTCGGGAAACTTCATCTTCGTGAATAACAGCTATCATTATAATGCTCGTTGAATAATGTACTATTATTTAATTCAAGTCAAAAAACTTCCAAAATGTTGTACCATAGACTAAACTAATATTATAGAGACGTCTTAATACGAATAAAAGAATAGTCCCAAAATTAGTATACATACACAAATGGCTGTAACACAAAACGAACACATTTTTTTCTCATGCAGTTTATTTTATGTTTGAACTTTGCTTTTGCTTTTGGTATACAAAGTACACACAAGTCAATTTTTGCTGAGGCAATTTTAATTTGAAGAACAAATTCGTAATTATTTTAATTAAATTGTCGACATTTTTCTTTTTCTTTTATATTTTTAATTATTCTTTAATTTGATTTTGAATTTTTTTTATATTATTTAAATTAAGTTCTAATAGTGAATGGGTTTTAATACGAGCAGTAATAGAAATTTTATATTTTGATTACTTGTAAAAGTTGAAGTTGGAGTTGGAATCGGAGTCGGAGTCGGATTGTCAATTTCTAATACCTCAGAGTTTAAGTCGAAGTATTATTTTACCGATTCCGCAACCCATGTTATAAAACATATAAACAGAAAAACTACTTAAGGCCGATTATATGAACACCGCTAAAAAAATTCCGAGAGTAACGAGTAATCACTACTCAAGGATTTTACTTTTAGTCGATTGTATTTGTGGATTGGCAATACTTTTTCTATGACGTTTACTTTGTTGATGTTTATTAAAAATTGTTTTTGGTTATTTAGAGGAGTATTATCTGCACAGGAGAATAAAATTTCAATTCCCGAATTTGACATTTTCTTCCTTGTTGAGTTCATTTTCAATTATTACGTTATTTTATAAAAATGTCTCGTTTGTAATTTTGTATGATACACCACAATTGAAATGTCCAAAACACAAAAACAAATTTTTTTAGTCTCTGATTCAGTCACCAAAAAAGAGAATTCAACGGACGGTAAAAAAAAAATCATCGATTAATTTTCTGATTTAGTGTCGTTCATACAATGCAAACTACGTTAAATCATAGGATTAATCATTTATCCTCGTTCATACAATCGTGCCTTAGTATACCAGGGGGCCTATTCTCGAATTCCACATCTATTTTCCACATGTGGAAATCAGTCAAAATTCACAAAAACGTTCGGAAATTGTATTTCTTGTATTCTTGAATTCCCTACTAAGGGAATATTTCCGAATGGGTATAAGCATGTGGAAAAAATTCCCCATGTACGAAAAAGTCAATAATTACGTAGATTTTAGATTTACTTTTTGTGAATAAAAAATCCTTTCGAAATTTTTTTTAAATCAAAATTCATGATAACACAAAAAAGTAAAAAATTCTTACAAAATGGACTGAAATATAGAAAAAAAAAACATTGCAAACATTAAACATAGTTAGATGACTTTATTGACAATTGCTGCTTTGATAAAATTGCAAAAATAAATTCAACGCACTGAGTGATGAATAAAAAATTCCGAATGATTCAAGAGTAGGGTATTTGGTTGCATGTGGAATATACATAGGGAAAAATACCAATGGAACTATTAAGTGAATTTTGACAGATTTCCACATGTGGAAATGGATGTGGAATTCGAGAATAGGGCCCCAGAATTGTGAAAAATAACCTATTAGTTTAAACGAGTTAAACTATAGGTAGTTTCAGATGGACAAAATAATGTAGAACTAAGTTGAATTCCAGATGACTAGTTAACCAATACATAATAGTTTTTATTGTGGTTAAATTGAGGGTAATAATTGAACAATAAGTTGCCTTATAAACATATATGACACAAATATTACCATACCCCGGTTTGGTAGTGTTCAGTGTAAGTATAAACTGTTAATTTATTACTAAATTAGAAATAGTTTACTGAACAAAGACCGTGAAGGTGTTATGTTGGAGTATTGTTAATATACTGAGATAGGTATATTGCAGTTGCCGACCCCTGCAATCTGTTATATAATTAACCATGGTGTTGATGTTCTTCGTTATGTGACACATTTCGGACACAGTTATGATTTCTTTTGGATATTTTGTTTAAATTTGTGTTTCCTTTTTCTTTTCGTTTTTGTAATTATTAGACACTGATGACGACTAAAAATTTGAAACGTACATATATTGAAGTAACACGGTCCAAATATTGGAATAAAAAGTCTTGAACTTATAATTTTAATTTATAATTTATTTATTTTAATTTATCAGAAGGTTATTTTATTTATGATTAATTTTAGGTATACAATTTTCGTTTAGTTTTAATTTATTTCAAATATAAAGATTTTAATTTATAAACTTTTATTTTGTACACTAAATATTTTTGATGAGTGCCGATCGAAAATCCGTAAACAATTAAAAATCAATATTTATTTTACGAGCACTCAAAGTTTAGTATATAAGCAACAATATAATTCAAAAAGTATATAATGTACTATTACAAATAAAGACTTAAATGACTAACAATTATAATACATGGATTTATGTTTGTAATGCTAAATAATAAAATACAGCTATCTGCTATGTGTTAGAATTATCTATGAACATAATAACCGAATGGTAAACATGAGTCGTGTGAGTCGTGCTTATATTTACCGCATCACTGTCACACTTGTATTTATAAATACATACACACGGAAAACAAGAATATATAGCGATACAATACAAGTACATAAACGGACGAAAAGAAAAACGCATGGTGAATAGTCGCTCAAGTAAAAAGGTGTCATGGTGGTTCTTATTAAAATAAATAATTGTGAACATTAAATTCTAATTATTGTAATGTATAAAAGTCTATAATAAAATACATGTTATAAGTAAAGTTTTGCGTTTATTAAATCAAGCACATATAATTCTAAAACAATGTACTGATCAATAATACATAAACCATTGATCGACAGAACAACTTCTCCTCCGCATTGCATATCTCTTATCATTAACTAAGTTACTATTTAACATAATCTAAATCAGCTCTGGATTTCCAGATGTAGGAGCCATAAGCCTGAATCATTAAACGAATGTGGAATTGTGGATTATCAATTCATTTGTATACTGAGATATTAATTTATACTTTGATTCGGAGTCTAAACTTAATTTTAAACAACTTTTAGTTCGATTTATTAAGTACATACTAGCGTAATTTTTCGGCTTCGCTCCGGCAAGTTAAGGTCAACTTCAATTTACTTTCGTGCAAATTAAACCATGCCACTGAACATTGCTAACAATAACCAATTCGTGTTAAGGAGTCGTCAACTACACGGGCGGATTGTGAGTCATATTTTAAAGATAACCAGAAGGTGTCACAGAATTGTTTGTAAATATTTTATGGACAATTTAGTTTCTCTTGTTCAAAGGATAAAGATAAAACTGATAAATAAAAACTTCTACTTCAAATGAATCTGGGCTTTTGCTAAGTTAAAGCTGAAAAGTCCTTTTTCAGAATCAATTGAGAAATCAATTCGATCAAGTCGGATCCAAAAGTTATTCAATCTTTGGGGTTTGAACTTTGTTGAGTTTTGGCAGAATGTTCTAAAGTTCGACCTATCTATTGCACCAAGTGCTTCGTACGCGAACAACTTTTGTTGGATTTGGCTCATACAGTCGACTGCTATTTGGTTTCGAGCTTGTACGCATAGATCCAAGATTCATCACCTGTCACGATGTTACAAACATGTTTTGTAGTACATCGATTATATTTTTTGAGCTTTTCTTTTGACTAATTGACAAGAGTCTTTTTTTGAGCGTTTGTCAAATTATGTGGAATCCAACTGTTCCAAATGTTCTTGCAATATGCAGCACACATTCAGCTGGTCCCACTAATGCCCAAGGATGCCTCAATCTCACGATCGTCGATAAGTCACATGACGATCTTGCGGTATCAGTTCATGCATAGCATTATTGTTCTTCGGAACAACAACGGATTTTGGACGAACTTCACGAATAAACCTGTTTTAATTAATTATTTATTTTGAATCTACAGTAAATATATATTTACAGTAAAATAACAATTATTACACTTTCTTTTTTTATTATAATTTATTTTTTTTTGTTTTAATTAGTTTTTCTGGCATAAATCAGTTTTTTTAAAGTTTCCCTTTTTTAATATTTCACATAGTATATAGATTTATGTGTGTTTTGATTTAATGTACATAAAGTAAAAGTTGACAAATCAAACTAAACACCTTAAACAGCAAGAATATAATAATATATGTAAATGTCAACAAAATCATCTAGCTTTAACGAACTTCGATAATTACTTATAGGTAATAACGAACAACTATTAAGCCCAGCAAGAATAATTTTTCGCAATTATTCCTTTTTATCATGGATGTGGAAACAGCGACAACTATAACCACTGTTTTTTCTTTAACATATGTATGTATACATACAAGTGACGGTTAATTTATTTTAAATTAAAATAGTTAATCTCCACACACATACTTTAATTAAAATCCAAATTTATAATTTTTAATAAAATTTCAAAAATCATAATTGTCCAACCTCTAGCGTAAATATTTGCAATTGTATTTTGTGTTGTATTTGCCATATTCGTACAGATTACAGTATCATTATGGTATTGCGATAATAAAATGTGAATAGAGTTCTCTAAAGGATAAGACACACCAAACGGGTTTTTCGTTGTACGCTCTGCACCAATTTTAAATATGTACACACAAAAAAATAAATGGTCACCACAACACCGAATCGATGTTCCATAGTGCCCCACCGATCGGATATTTATAATTTGAATCCAATCGGATATTATAATAAAAATGGCATAAAATACATTTGGATAAAAACTTTTACACCGCATAAAAACCAAACAGGAACATTCGTCTTTAGGAAAACACCTAGAGGTGCATTTTATTAAATCCAAAAGGAGTTTTTATAAAAATTTATCTTTTCGGATAGATAAAAATGTTTATCCGTTGATGCGTATTTAATTTTATAAAACTATATTCAGTTGGAGAAAAATAAAATACTTTTTCGGATAAAAAACCAATTAACAAACACCGCACATTTTTTGAGTGTATGGTTTTTATCCCATTGGTATTTTATTTTAATGTATGTGATTTTAATATGTTCCGAAGATTGTAAGATAATTGAATCTTCTCATCAGGCCGATGCGACTAGACTGATTGTATCTGAAGGAATATGCAGGATGCTTTAGCGAATTTAACTAATACAGCCAAATTCTCTTACAATTTTACTTTTTCACGAAAACTCCAAACGGTGTAAATATTTACTCCGATAGAACGAAAATAATCTCTGGGAAGTACCTTTTAAAAAAATCCGCTGTTTACAACTTTTGCGATTACTCCAAACGGTGCAAAAGTATACTGTTCGATCCTTTTGGATATTTTAAAATTTGTACCCGATCTTGCGGAGTTAATTTGGTACTATTGAATAAAAAATAAAGTTTTTTTCGGATAAAATACCATTCACACCGCGATATTTTTTTGTGTGTATATTTTGCTTACATATTTTAACTGGTTAAAATATTCTTTGAGGAATAATAAATTTTTTTTTAAAGAAAAAATAAGCATATTTAAAAACGGTGCTAAGCTTACGACGCAAAACGCGTTTGGTGTGTCTTATCGTTTACTCTTCCAATACATTTTTTAATTCGTTCGATACTCCCTTTCAATAGAGAAAATTAAATAAAACTAAATGTATCTAGTGACGGTGTAAATTAAATTTCAAAATGTAAATAAGTGTAGGGATTTAACAATAATCTACTAAATTACGTATATTCGTGTGTATTTATTATCTGCCGTGTTTTTCAATCCATAATACGAACATACATAATTTCTGATTTATTTCAACTAAATCATGACATATTCACATCCATGCATAAATAAGGTTATTAATTAATTTGTTCATTATATTTTGACTGAATCAAAACCAACAAAAATGTTTATACAAGCTGTGCTGCCCCTGTACATGTGACATAAAAATGTACATTAAGGCGTTGTTATGATGTCGCCGTATACAAACACGACATAAAACTCACTAACACACAGACACAAGTCACTTTACATTTGTTTTATGGTATCTGTCATTTAAGCGAACAGCATGGCTTGCACCCATCAAACATTCACGGCTACATACCCAAAAGAGTGCAATTTTCGCACGGCATTCCGTACCCTTTTCTGGTTGTAATTTGAAAAAATTAATTGAGTTTTGAGAAATATGAAAAGAAAAGAATAGGACGCCATTTTCTAAATGCGATTGTTCGTGCATTTTTATCTATTCGCGATTTTCAACAAAGTAGCTGACATCTGGTGAAAATAATATTAACAAAATTTAACCATAGAACACGGGGGATCAGAACTGTCAAACAGTTGAATTTGACAATACTCGTCCCCTTTACTTACATATAAACCAACGCCCACTTCATTTGATGGAAATCGCAAATAAACATTCGTAATTGAGCTATAGTATATTTGAGACAAACAGAATAAAAAGTAAAACTTTTACCAACAAATTTGTTATTTAAATATTAACCCTCAATCCATGAAGGTATTTTAGGCATCTTAACTCCATGAACCAGGGTCGTTTTCGTCTTTGCACTATAAAATCAACAATATCAATAAAAAATCTTAAATAATTCTCGGATTTTCTTTAGGCAACAAGGTAAGAAACAACAGTTTTTTTGCCCAGAAGAAAACTAATTTTTTTTATATTGCATATGGAGCAACTTTCGGAAAAAATTACAAAAAGTAGTTTTGACCAGGACGAAAACAATCCAGCAGCTGTATTCTGAAAAAACGTAACTTGGTTATTTACGTTTTTTTTTGACAGTTTAAAACGAGAATCGCAAAATTAACGTTATTTCCCATTCTGAGCGAAGAAAAACGTGCACGTTCCCGACGTTAAAAAAACCCACGGTTTTTTGGTTGGGTTTTTGAAACGTTTTTCGTTTATATGACAAAAAATTAATTAGTAATTAAGCCAAACAATTACTTATTTTGTAATTAGAACCTATTTAATTTGATTTCCGTTAAGTTTTAGAATTTAATAATTAAATTAATAATAATTAATAATAATTTAATAATTAAATTAATAATAAACCAGTTCATCTTTTTCAGGTTTTTCCGTTCTTTTTCACCAAAAAAAGTTGAGTGTTGCAGTAAATAGTATTGAATAATACTTTTTAAGTATTCCTTCTGGTTTTAATACAAGAAAATCATAGTAAAACGCATTTTTACTGTAAATCTTTTATCTTTTGGAAAAGAACGAAAAGATTGAATGTAAAAGGGCCTTAATGCTTTCAATGTAAAAAGGTTGTACAATTAGAATCAAAAATAATTTGTCTGAGACAAAAAAAAAAATTTAAATAAACAAATCATATGAATTCCCAATATTATATGCAAAATCTTCTACTATGTTTATAGAATTTGTACTTGCTTTAATGTGCAACATTTCTAAAATCGATCTTTTTTTAAAAATTTTTGTTTTCGAGAATTTTGACGTTATCTAAACTGATTAAAATGTTTGTATCTCCCGAATGCTGTGAAACAGTGCACTAATGTTTAAATTTATATTTGGATTTGCGCCTCTTTTGTGTTGATAAATCCGTTTTTCTAAAAACTCCTTTGTCTGCCCTGTGTATGTTGAATTGCAACATACTTGGTAAACAATATTTGATTGTTTTTTTAATGGTATTTCATCTTTCATTTTTGAAAAAAAATTGTCATTTACATTTGAAGCTGCACGTCCTACAATTTTAAAATTATAATTCCGAAAAAGGTGTTTTATTTTTTCCTAAAGATTTTTTATATATAGAATGGCCAAATAATGTGTAGTTTCAGTGTGAACTTGGAAATCAGGATTTGTGTGAAAATTTCTTTGTTTACAAAATATGTTATTAATTAGTTTTTCCGGATATTGGTTTTCAATTAGTGCATGTTTTAGAATTTTTAAATTTTTATGATGGAATTTAGTATCGGAAAGCTTTAGAATTTTTTGGGCCAAAATTTGTATAATGTTAATTTTGTAAGTAATTGGAAGCCAAGAATGAAAATTTAGATATCTACCAGACCAAGTAGTTTTATGGTACCAATCGCAAGAAATTTTGCCGTTTGGTTCATGAATCTTTTTCTAAAGTGAATTTTATTCTGTTGTTTATGGAATTAAAAGCTTGTAGGAAATGTTCAATCTTATCTATTGGTACAGCTGTTATTATATCATCAACATATCTGTAGTAAAATAATGGTTCAAAATCTAAAGTGTTTAAAACTGAAATTTCTAAATTTTCCATAAGTAAATTTGCAATGATGGGACTTATTGGGGAACCCATAGGTGAGCCAAAAATTTGTTTGTAAATTTTATTATCAAAAGAAAATTCTTTTTTTGTGAGATTTAGTATAAAAATTGCACAAAAAATCCGAGCACGGTGTGGCCAATCCGGCAATGTTATTATTTATATACTATTATTTTATTAATAAAACAACACCATCACTTTTTTCTGTATAATTAAAAATTAAAGATTATTTGATGTTGCAGCTTCCTTATCGTCCTCGGTTCGCTAAAATATACATTTTATTTCTTTAAATTCCGAACCAGACTTGTATACAATTAAAATAGTTGTCAAATGGCATAATTTGACAGAACATTTTCTTTGTTTTCCAGTATTCTATGTTTTTTCGATGTTCGTGACCGTTTTATTATCGGAATAGTAATTTGACAAAAAAGAAACGTTCACGTTAAGGAACACCACGTTACCCGTAACGTTTTTTTTTTCTTTTTTTCAGAATACAGCTGCAGGTGTTCATGGATTGAGGGTTAAGTAATGGATATTTTTTTTAATTTATAGCAACAATAATTATCATCATGAATTAATAAATAAATAGAACATTTTCCTAATCAATGAAACCGCAAAATTAATAAAAAATTTCATATTTTTAAGCTTCATGAATTTGTATATGCCATGGGGAAATCAAAAATCCAAAGTAAATATAAATTTCCGAAAAATATAATATTGCGGAAATTAGAAAATTTTTTCGGAAATTTTTCTAGAATATTCAGAGCGAGATAAATTTATTTAAATCGTAGAATACGATTTTGTCTATAGTATCCGATTTTGGTGTATTGAAAAAATGTATTATCTCGAATATCTAGCTTAAACCTTACAGACTTT
Organism: Tipula helvola; assembly: GCA_963556165.1. Taxonomy (NCBI): domain Eukaryota; kingdom Metazoa; phylum Arthropoda; class Insecta; order Diptera; family Tipulidae; genus Tipula; species Tipula helvola. Next base: position 226,529,114 of record OY744483.1, read on the forward strand.
ACATGAATGCGGCGTATTAATTTTAAACTTGACCAAATATTTAAGAACCATAGCAACACACTAAACCTTTTTACGGTTGTGTTTGTTTTATTTTTCTAATGATAATAAACTAGAATATTACTACATGTACTATTATTATTGTTGTCATTCTGTTCTGCAATATTTTTCCTTGGTCTTTTATCTAAAACTTTTTATAGAAATACAAAATAAAAATCTCAACAACAAAAATAAAAGATCACAAAAATTCCATTAAAACAAAACTGAAAAAAATGTAGAGTAAGGACGAGAATAATAAACTAAAATGAATTTTTGGGGTTACAATTACAACTCGGTACGAGTTTGTTTCCAGTTTTCGGATTTCCTATAATATTCCTATGTCCTATATACATATTTATGTATCTTTATTTTGTTTGTTTAGTTTATATTGGATGGTATAGTAAGTCACTTGTTTTTTGGTTTGATTCAATCGTAATTGAGTCGATTCTCGATAAAAGTTTAGAATGACCCAATTATTCAATTAGTACTATCTAGGTATTTCTAGGGACGAATAAAGCGATTTTCTTTGTTTATAAACTTTGTAAAATTATTTATTCATACAGAAACAGCTCTAATCTGAATAAAGAAATGAGGATGAATGGAGGATTACCGGAAGACACTAGTGTTGGTAAATGTGTGTTTGCGTTCGAATGTCCGTTTTTAGGCATCTCAACTCAAGCAAAGCGCTAGAGCGAGATAGATGCCTTATATCTTCGCTATTGATGTCTGTTAACAAGTATTAATTCAAAAAGTACTTATCCGATTTTCTGGCTAAGATCTTTAGGTGGTCGGGTTCCAAAGTTATAGACGCGTAAAGATTTCCTTTGTAATACCATAGGCAATCATAATAGATTTCTCATTTGACTAAAAACACAAAAAAAAAATTAAAATTTTCCATTCAAATGTTATCGGTGTATTGCATATACGTATTATATTTGCAACGCATTCTAAAATTATTGCCTTATAAAATACACAACACAACGATACATTGGAATTATCAGAAGTTTTTTTTTTCCATTAGTTATGTGTAATGAAATGAGAAATCTAGTATGAATGTTAGTAGCATCTCAACCAAGCAGCTGAATCATACTAGCAACAGTCAAGGGAAACTCCTGTACCTGTTATTTGCCAATGACGTCATGCATTCGGAGGTTTCATCATGTTTGGATTTCACCGGCTCCCGGAGCATCTACCACGCGCCAATTACAACTCAACTTGTCCAGAGAGTCGTTTAAGAAAGTTTTATTTAAATTTTTATGTAATAATAACTAAATAGTCGGCGTTTTCTATCTATCTTTTATTCCTTTTGTGTTGTATTTCAAAAAAATATTAACATAATAATTTAAAAAATTGAATTCAATAAATACACAATTGGTCATTTTGACGGGTTGGTAGTTTAAGTGTTAAAATTGAAGTATGTAAAGATTATACGGGGGTACGACAATAATACTTACAGAAATATGTAGTAAGTTTTATGTTGTGTTTATACTGCAAATACTACGGCTTGTATAAAAGCGTTTAATTACGATAGCTAAAATATCGTGTATTTGCTAAAAAATAAAAAGTTAAATTTTAACGCTTTAATAAAAAATTTCAATTTATCGTCTTAAATTAAAAATTATCAACGATAAATTGAAATTTTATATTAAAACTGTTAAAATTTTAAATTCTATTTTTAGTAAATGCACGATATCTTAGCTATTGTTAATTAAAAACAAACGCTTCTTAACAATTTGCTTAAATAATTAGCTTTATTATATATGTATTATATCAAATCGGTCTCGTCGCTCGTTCTCAATGTGTACCGGCCTTAATGGTTTATGTATGTAGATATTATATAGAAGGCATTGTTGAGATGCCGCTAATTCGATTACATCCTGCAACGGGTTTCCTATTTTTTTTAGTTTTTAATTTAACATGATGCAAATAAGAGAGATAACGTGACGAATAAGATGGATAACGAGATACGAATAAGAGAAATAAGCTCAGAAGAGATCGATCGAGAGAATATTTTAAAATATCTTCTAATAATACACATAACTCACAAAGAAATAAGGAATTCCAACATAAAATAAAAGATTAAAAGCATTACGAGAATCTTTCGTTGAATTGGTTAAAGAGAATTTCTAATTCTGGGACAAATTTCCAAAAGTCGGAATCTGGAAATTCTTCTAATACAGAAAACCAATATTTAAAATGAGCGAAATTATTTTGATCTAAATCAGTTTTAAAAATTTTAAGTTTTAGCACAAAGTAGGATCCTACTTTGTGGTTTTAGCACTGAGCACTATATAAGAGTAGTCTTTTCAGTACCAAAAAAAGTCATTCGAAATTTCAAAACGTATTATTTTGTAATGGTTGAAACGAAACGAGAAATATATATGTGCAAATATATATTTCTTTCCTTTTTTCGCATTCTTCAAAAAAATATAAAACAAAAAATAACAAAATAGTAGTATACAAAAAATTCATAAATGAAACACAAAAAAGGTCATTAGTTTGGTAATTTTGTTTGTGTATTTATGTTGCACGTGCAAATGATCAGTGATCATAATCTATATATGTACCTATTGTATTATATCAAAACCAACAAAAATATTTTATAAGTTTATAAACATTTTTGTTGGTTTTGATTATATACATACATACCTACACATACATATTTTATATTTGAAATCTGCTTTAAAACTAAACCAAATTTTGGAATAATAATATATTTTTTTCTGAAAATGAGTTTGTTGATGTATTTTTTTTTTAAGGTGATTCACCCTTTTGATTTGGATTTTATTTATCTTGCTTTTGAAATGCTTACTGGTGCATTTTCCTAGGTACAAGAAACAAATACAATAATAAAAGGATAATAAGTTTGATTAAAATTTGAATTGATAACAATTTCACTAGGCATATCATTTTTTAGGACGTCCCGCAAAATATTCTTAGTTTATTTATTATTTGAAGAAATGAAAAGTTAGAATATTTATTTGCAGTTTTCTGTTATGAATGTATTTTTTCCGACTTGAGGAGAACGGATAATACATAATTAGTTAACGTGTGTTACTCACACGAACATCATTTATCAAAATAAACATTTTGAATAAAATGAATTATTATAATCTTGAATTTGTGCAAACCTATTTATAAAATAGAATCAACTTTTTACATAATAATTTTTATGAAAATGTTATAGTAATTAACTAATTACCAATTCTACACAACGGTTCGATCTGTTAATGATATAAATCTTTTAAGACCTTTTACATCATCAAACATTAATTGGTAAAAAATTTAGTCACATTTGGAAAACAATTTTTATTTGGGGGGCGAGTAGACGAGAGAGAATTACGCAACAACTTCAACAACGATGTCAACATGCGCTTGATTGTATGTACATATTAAATCGATCAAATCAAACCAATCAATCATTTAGAGAACAACAATTTTTATGATAATATTTTTGAAAAAACTCTACCAAAGATCGAGCTATGTCGGTAAATCCAGAAGGAGCCAAATTTTTAACAATTTTTATGATAATATTTTTCAAAGAGCTCTACCAAAGATCGAGCTATGTCGGTAAATTCAGAAGGAGCACTCAATGAACCAAAATTTGTCTCATTCTTCTTAAAAAAAATTTCCGCCAAAAAAGTTTCGTCATCTTTCGTCACCAACTTTTTCCGGCAGGTTTGCCAATGAATTTTCTTTAAAATACAGTAGCATGTAAGCCTGTATAGTACACTAACGCATTTTGCTTTAAAACATGGATATCTGTTTCCTCAATGATATCGTTAAGTGGTAAATGATTGGTGCAGGCATACTCTTGACATTTTAGACTCATTTCAAATTAAGTTTTAAAGCTATTTCAGTCCAAATCAATTGCTTGCGATTCGTATGACAAGCAATTTTTAAATGGAGAATTAAAAGTAATTTTTCTCACTATAATGTAGGCAAAATACACACCAATTTCATTTTCATGACTAGATGGCATGTAATTAAATCCACTTTTCCCACGAACAATTAAAAAAAATGTCCAAACAATCTTGGTTCGACCTGTTAAAATGTATTCAACGTCGAACTTTTCCTTCAAAATATCAGCTAGTAAAATGTTAGCTTTTATGCTGATTTTAAGACCTCTGAGAAACTTAAAATAATTTTCATTTTTTGAAAGAATGGTTACTTTATCTACGAATGGTAAGCTGCCTTTAAGAAATGTGTAGACATTATTACCAATCTTGAGTGGTCGTTCATAAGGAGCTGATGATTTAAAATGTCGGCAATTTAAACAATCGAACGGATCATTAAATCATTGCACCATTTGAGCAGTTGGCATTGTTCAGAAATTCTTTTATTAAATTTGATAAATATAAAGGATTAGCAGATTTGTTAATTATAATATAGCTGAAAAAAGCTTTCCAGTCATCCACCAGTCCGCACAGCATAAAAAACAAAACTGACGTTGCCAACTCATTTTTTCTTTCACGGCCATCGTCACAAAACCCTTCAACACTGTATAAAAAGATATTTACAGTAAGGTCTTTATTTATGCACATTTCATCAAAATATAATACATAAATTTTTGATTTTGGTGTTATATTTTGAAATACTTTCTCCAAACAAAACTTCATTTGTTCGTGGTGAATAAATTTAATGGGATACCATCTCGACTCAAGAATTAAAAGGGCGTAAATCGGCTTATGCCCTAATCGGCATTGCCCTACGGCTCGCTCATTTTCAATCTAATTTTCTGTTAGTACGTTTTCATGACATAATTTTGCAATTTGGAACAATACAGGTGACGTGTTGTTTCCTAGTATCCAACTGCCGTTTTCGTTCTAAATTTTTTTAAGAAAATGAATAATACATATTAGTGAATTAAAGCACACTCAAGTTTTTTTAAAAACATTTTTGAAAGATCCGGAGGATTATTTGTGAATTCGATTCAAACGAATTCGAATCTTCAAAGTTCATTTCTGAATTGAATCAAATTCGTTCGTTACTTATATAAATTAAATTCGAATTTTATATTTCGAAGCTACATTTGTCTCACCCAAAAGATCCCGCTCTTTCATCCCATTTACCACGTAGTGATGGAGAGGAATTAAGCACTCATCTACAAATTATTTACAGTTACCTGAAGTAACTAGTTCGTTTTCCCTCTGCTCTCCATCATTATAGAAACGTTCGATTCTATCAGTCAAGGTATTATTATTATCATACACATTCACATCCACTTTCCCTGCTACTCGTCAGGGCGAGTAAAACAATTTAGTTATGCTATTTGGATCATACGTACACCTATATTAGCGCCACGTGCAATATTTACAGTTAAATTTCCGATCTTATTTTGATATTTATTGCTTATTTAATAATTAGAGTTGTACCAAGTTAGGTTGAATATTATATCATTACGTCAATTTTATAAAGTGTGAACGATTTAGATCGATATATCTTCTATCTATCTAAAATAAATCGTTTAGTTTATTGAGTGTATCTGTTCGCTATATTATTTCAGTAATATAAATATTTAAAATTATTTCAATGTCGAATACAGACTATAATGTTGTGTCCTCAGTGGTTACGGCTAATGATTTATCAAGTTTGTTTTAAAATTCTCTTTTTAAAACAATGTGTGTGAATGATGGAGAGAAGAGGAACAACGAACTAGCTACTTCAGGTAGCTGTAAATAATTTGTAGATGAGTACTTAATTCCTCTCCATCATTACGTGGTAAATGGGGTGAGCGCGATCTTTTGGATGACCGTGAGACAAATGTAGCTATGTACGAAATATAAAATTCGAATTTGAATTAAATACCTGTGTACCTATAAATTGCAAAATTACGTCAAGGAAATCGGATTTAACATTTTTTATGTTACCTACAGACAAAGAAAAAGCGCAGAAATGGATAAGTTCTATCGGACTTTTGCCAAATGAAATTATTAATAAAAAAAATTTCGTGTGTCAAAAGCACTTTATGAAGGAAAATGTTACATGGAAAAATCGTTTAACGAAAAATGCTGTGCCAATTCTACATATAGTTCAAAGGTCTAATATTGATGAAGAACATTTCTCATCTAATAATTTGGATAACTTCGATCTGGAACAGGAAATTCCATCATTGGTTCAATCACAATCGCTAGTTTTGGAAACAATCGGTACCCAAGCTGACTAAGCTGACGAAGAAATTCAATTTTTGAAATTTATTGATAAAATCAACTGTCTCCACTGTGAGACGCCGAAAGAAAATTCATATATTTGCCTGAAATGTAAAAGTAAATGAAACAACGAAAAGTGTTTGTAAACTTCTTGTAAAAGAAGGTTTTTACTATAATGAGAGCGACAAAGCATTTGCTCAGTCATTATTTTATAAATCGGCTTCAACGTACAAGTATTTGAGGGACCAATTGAATTTAAAATTACCATCTACCTCATCTATATATAAATGCTCTCTCATTAAATTTATTCCACCACGAACAAATGAAGTTTTGTTAACTCAACTAGAGAAAGTATTCCAAAATATGACATCAAAATCAAACATTTGTGTATTATCTTTTGATGAAATGTGCATAAAGAAAGACCTAACTTGTAAATATATTTTTAGACCGTGTTGAAGGGTTGTGTGACGATGGCAGTGCAAGAAAAAATGAGTTGGCAACGTCAGTTTTGCTTTTTAAGCTGCGCGGACTGGTGGATGACTGGAAATATGTTCTCAGCTATATTTTAATTAACAAATCTGCTGTTTCTTTATATTTATCAAATTTAATAAAAGAAAATATAAAGATTTGCAACGATATGTTGAAATTACATGTTGTTATGGTAACGTGTGATCAAGCAGCTACTAACATCCCTACTTACAAAACACTTGGAGTGACTCCAGAAGCACCATATTTTTTTGTTAACGATACACAAATTATGGCGCAGTTCGATCCTCCGCATCTAATTAAATCGGTTAGAAACGCCATTTTAAAAAATAAATTTCAACATTTGAATTTTGGAGTGGCCGATGTTAATGTTATTCGAAAAATATTCGAATTTGACACAAAACAAAATGTTAAACTGATGCCAAAACTTACCATCCACCATTTCGAACCAAATACGTTTCAGAAAATGAATGTCAGTTTGGCAGGTCAAAAATTGAGCAGTACAGTAGCCAGTGCAATTAGGACAACATTGAAAGTAAAACCGGAAACGTTTGGCGAATTTCTGAACAATGCTATACCAACCGCTCAAATGGTGCAAAGATTTAATGATCTGTTCGATTGTTTAAATTGCCGATATTTCAAATCTTCAGCTCCTTATGAACGACCACTCAAGATTGGTAATAATGTCTACAGATTTCTTGAAGACAGCTTACCATTCGTAGATAAAGTAACCATTCTTTCAAAAAATGAAAATTATTTTAAGTTTCTCAGAGGTCTTAAAATCAGCATAAAAGCTAACATTTTACTAGCTGATATTTTGAAGGAAAAGTTCGACGTTGAATACATATTAACAGGACGAACCAACCACGATTGTTTGGAATTTTTTTTTTCAATTCTTCGTGGGAAAAGTGGGTTTAATTACATGCCATCTAGTCATGAAATTGGTGTGCATTTTGCCAACATCATAGTGAGAAAAATTACTTAAAATTCTACATTTAAAAATTGCTTGTCATACGAATCGCAAGCTATTGATTTGGACTGGAATAGCTTTAAAACGGAATTTGAAATGAGTCTAAAGTCTAAAGAGTATGCCAGCAGTACCAATAATTTACCACCTGATGATAACATTGAGAAGACAGATATCCATGTTTTAAAGCAAAATGCGTTAGTATACTATACAGGCTACTGTATTTTAAAAAAAATTAATTGCCAAAGCTGCCGGAAAAAGTTGGTGAAGAAAGACGACGAAATACAAATTTCGGAAACTTTTTTGACGGAAATTTTTTTTTAAGAAGAATGAGACCAACTTTGGTTCACTGAGTGCTCCTTCTGATGAATTTACCAACATAGCTCGATCTTTGGTAGAGGTCTTTGAAAAATATTACCATAAAAATTGTTGTTCTCCAAATGTAATTAAATTTTTAACAAATGAATATTTGATGATGATCGCTCAAAAATACACCAGTTTCCTACCAGATCCAAATGAAGATTGCTATGAATATATAAGAAAATTAGTTCATTTCTTTATTCTTGTTTTGATGAGAAAGAACTGCAAATGGTCCACAGTAAATAATGAATTTTCCAAAATTAAAACTCGTTTCGCATCAAAACAAGCATCAAGAAAGCTGAAAATATTAAAAAGTTGATAATACATTTTTTTTTATATTTTTATGAAATTTTATTACACTTTTGTCCCTACATTAACACGATAATTGGTTAGCGCGAATATAGTTTAATTTAAATCAACGCGTTTTTGTCTCGACTCGAGCCACTAAATATGCCATTTTCACAGAAACATTCAAAGTTTAGGCAAATTGATGAGCACGAAATGAATAACCTTTACACAACAACCAAATCCTATCTTTAACAGAAATTGAAACAAAAAACAGAAATTATGTTTGTTTCTTTGTTATTTTCTTTCGCTTAGGCCGGTATTACATTATCACATTTATATAACTATACTAGCTGACCCGGCAAACGTTGTTCTGCGATATAAATTATTTCTAGTGAATATTTTGGTTGTTAAATAAAAAATAACGAATTTATTGTAAGTGTGTGAGGATGGGATCTATGATAGAAAGAGGAATGAAGCGCATAGACGATGCACGCCGATAAAAACAAAAAAACACCAATCATTCATTTTCTCAATTCAATGTATTTCATTAACGTAACGGACATATTCCTTGTTTAATCTCTTAAATGTAAAGTGAAAAATTAATATATTTTTTATTCTAAAGTAGGAAAATGAAATAAAGAAAATCAATATTAATTTCGAAGAGCAATTGAGTGTACGATATTTTTTGTCAGTCCGTCTTTAGCCAACACAAATAAGCTCGATGGTTTGCCCACGCGAGAACATGCCACGTATAATTGTCCGTGTGAAAAACATGGTGTGCCCAAATCTAAGCCGCAAACAGACATCGTTTGGCCTTGAGACTTATTGATTGTCATTGCGAATGCCAATCTAATAGGAAATTGAACGCGTTTGAATTCAATTAGCAGGTCTGTGGGAATCATTGGAATTCGTGGCAGCAAAACATTTTCGGCTCGGATTTGCCATTCAAAATGGTGGCTTCGATAATGTTTTTCATCAATTTTTTAATGATCAATCGCGTGTCATTGCACAGCCGTGGTGGATTCAAATTCCGAAGTAAACTAACCGGAGATCCAACTTTCAGTTGTAGAAGGTGTGGTGGCATGCCTGGCAATTCAGTGAGTTCAAAAACTCTGTTGGATAATTTACAGCTTCGTTGGCATCGCAAACTGTATCGATCGATTTGTATGATACCAAGTCGCCTGGCAACGACTGCTGTATTTTGCAGTTAAAATCGTGGACGTTCACATTTTTTGCTGCCAAAATGGCTTTTTCTGCCAGCCACGCATGATTTATGTATTGTGTGCGTACATCAGGAAATATGCGGTCAATGAGAGCATTTTGCGAATCAACGATTGTGCAGAAATTAGTGGGCAATTTTATGCATCCAGTATTTTCATAAATAGCAACTTTTCCATCGCCGATATCTAACAATTGGTTCGAGAATGTGTCAGCGGATGGATCTTGTAACATTTGGACGCGCATATTTATTTGTAGCTGAACTTTTTCAACATTACGCCACAGTGGCGATGATTTCAAGGAAGCGTTGATCTCATCAGCGTACGTTGAACGTGGAATGACGGGAAGTGTTTGTCTGAAATCACCTGAGAGGAATAAAAGAGTGCCGCCGAATAGTTTGTCGTTGTGCTTTATATCTTTGAGTGTTCTGTTCAACGCCTCCAGAGAATGTTTGTGTGCCATAGTGCATTCATCCCAGATGATAATTTTGCATTGTTTCAGCACTGTGGCCTTGGACGATTGTTTTTTTATATTGCACACTGCGTCTGGGTTATTTTGAACATTCAGTGGCAGCTTAAATGCTGAATGAGCTGTTCTGCCTCCATCCAATAAAGTTGCCGCAATGCCAGATGATGCAACGGCCAATGCGATGCCATTATTTGATCGTATTTCGGCGAGAATTAGCGAAATGAGAAATGTTTTGCCAGTTCCACCGGGTGAATCCAAAAAAAGAATCCACCTTGTCCCGCCGGAACAGCCAGCATAATGCGATCGTAAACGATTTTTTGTTCATGAGTCAGTAGTGGGACATTGCGAGTAACAATCGCTGCCATTTCTGTAGTATCGTACTGTAGTTCACGATTCATTTCGGTGTGCATTAAATTAGATGCACCTCGATTTGGCGAACTCATACCGAAATGACTGAGTGGTAAATTGGCAATGAAAACGCAAGGATCCTCGATAACAATCAATGCTTCATTGTACATAGCGCCGCTGAATGTAATCGTTAAATCGTTGCACCGTATACGAATTCGATGCAATATATCGTCAGTTATTGAACATTTGTGCTTATCCCACAACGTATCTGCTCGTCCCGGGAAACATGTAGTCAACATTATAGCGAATAGTAGACGAATTTGTGTTGCTGTGCAGCTCAATGCTGCTTCAGCAAGCATATCGTCCCAGTGGTTGTCGTCTTCGAGCAAGCCGAGTGCAAGGCATGCATCTTTATATGTTGGATACTGTTGTCCATTTACATCTTGAAATGACAATGGGCCGGTGACATTAACCACCAACAGTCGCAGATGGAAGCACTCAATCTGTCTTGGGGTGACCGTATATACTCGGCCCTTATTTTGAACGTTGAATTGAATTTTTGACAATTTGCCGCAGTATTGTGAACTATTTCTGTTGCTCCGAACGAAGTCATTTGAAAGCAGGAATTGAATGTCCGAATGGACTTAAGGAATAGGTTTGAATCTGGATCCGTGCTGATGTGCAAGCCGTTCAATGGTTCTGGTGGTGTCTCAATTTCTGGTAGTTGCAGTTTTCTTGATGCGCAACACATCCCGACTGACTCATGTTTGAATTTGAGCGCATGACAATGGGGCCATTCTTTGTCCATAGCACCAATCAGCACTTTCGGATGAGTGGAATATTGAATATCTGGCTCGTACTCGAATGCGAGACGAAGGAATGAAGCTGCTCGATGTACTTGTTGGCGTTGTCGGTCATTTGCTATGCGTGTGTTAACTACGAACCGGCGCGCTTGTCTCCGTTCCAATTGTCGTTGTTGATTTCGTTCAGCTCGTGCCTCTTGTGATTGAGATCCACGCAATTGCGACATCCTCACACGCACATTTTCGTTATCTTGTTGGATTTGTTCGTTTGTTCTTTCTGCTCTATTATTTCGCTTGTTTGTTACTTTATTCGCTCGACGACTCAAATGGGCCCCTTTGCGTCTTGCTGGCATTGTTCACTATAATACACACACACACACAAATAGACAAAATTGTTGTACTTACTGATGAAAAACGGTATACCGATAATGTAATTTGTTGTTTTAGTATTTACCTTTTTACAATCATAAAACACGTTATATTTCTTATAAATTAAAATAAATCGAACAAAATGTTGCATGCACTGCGTTGTGATACATAACAAATGCAGAATGAAAAGTCAAAACGATGCAACGCTTTTCGTGAATGACTTGCGCATATGTGGATGAAAGTTCAATGAGGCTGACGCAGTGCCTACTGCCATACAACAACATAAATTATTTCGTTATGTTTGAAATACGAACTACAGTTAAATTATTTGGATATTGTTCATACACAAATACTAAAATCGCCATTAAAAAATGGGAGACTGGGGTAGGAGGGTGAAAATTTGGGGTTATAGGTATTTTTTGATGCCAAATCAAAAAAAAATACGAAAAAAAAATTTTGTTAGATATATAAAAAATGTTGGGGATAAGGGGGACGGTACCCCGAAAATTCTACGAAACACAATTCTACTAAACCACAATTCATATAACAACAATTCATCTAAAACAATTCATATAACAACAATTCTTAGTAACACAATTTTACGAAAAAACAATTCTTCGTAATAACAATTCATCTAAAAACAATTCATCGAAAAACAGTTATTTTATACTAAAGGAAATTGAATGCATATTGATCAACAAAACAAATCAATTTTTTACGCAGCTTTACTATGCAGCACGTGAAAGTTATTAGAAACAACACTCAGTTTTTAAATTTATTATTAAAAAATTAATTTGTTTATAACAATATAAAGATGTCTTAGCCAAAATCAAATACAATTTTTATTATATTTATAATAAATAAATTCTTAATTTACAGCAAAATCATTTTCAAGTGATTTAATTGTATTTATTAATAAAAAAATACAATTGTTTATTGAACAATAATTTGTTAATAACAAATTATTTTATTTATAAACAATTTAAAAGTATTTTTGGCCAATATTTTCAAATACAAACAAAAATGCTAATTCAGTATTGTTAATAATTAATTATTCGAAGAATTATTATTTAAGCCACAATTGTTATTAACAATTTTTTTTTGTTTATAAACAATTATATTGTTTATATATTTATTATAAATAAATTATTTAATTTTCGTAATTTTATTCAATCATTGTTAAGGAAAAAATCTTAAAAACTCAATCAAAACCAAATCCCATAGTAAAAAATTCTTTTTATTATGAATTTTTAGATGAATTGTGTTTTAGATGAATTGTTTTTCGACGAATTTTCGCGTCACAGAGAGATTTTATATGAAGATTTAACAATTCATCTAAAACACAATTGATCGAAAAGTTTATATGGGAAATCGGATTAATGTAGTCACACAGTGAAATAGGTTTTATTTTTTGATTTATTATTAACAAATTAATTTGTTTATAACAATATAAACATTTCTTAGCCAAAATCAAATGCAATTTTGATTATATTTATAATAATAAATTCTTAATTTATAGCAAAATCATTTTCAAGTGATTTAATTGTATTTATTAATAAAAATTACAAAATCTTGCAATTACAAAACTTTGCATCACAAAATAGTGCATTTATTTTGCTTTTTAGTAGGTGCCATTAATAGAATCTTTATAATCCGCTCCTACGTGCGGCACGCAGTGCGACATGTTTGCTGATCCCGGCTCCTACGTCCCCCGAAATTCAAATCTAAAGCCCCTCGGAGGGCTAAGCGGGGGGGAGCGCAGCGACCTCCCGCGTGCCCGTGAGAGTTACCGAAGCCGTTAGCCTCTACAATTCTAAGTTAAATTAGTTGATGCCATTTTTCTTCAATTTATTTTCCTCAGAATAGAGAAAAAATGTACGGGAAATTGTTATGCAAGATTTGTTATTGCAATATTTTGTAATGCAAGATACTTTGTATTTGAAATAATCCTGTCAATTAAGTTATGCCGTAGACGAATTTTATTTGATTTGAATGGGCATGTATATAATATTATAACCGTTCAATATATTTTCTGAGCTCGCCATAGTAATATTTGTGTAACAAAATAAAATTGGTCAACATAAATAAATTCAATTTCCTTAATGTATGCAATGTAAAATATTTTATGAATAACTGTTTTTAGATGAATTGTTTTTCGATGAATTGTTATTGCGTAGAATTGTTTTTTCGTAAAATTGTTTTTTGTTGAATTGTTGTTTTACGAATTGTTTTACGATGAGTTGTTTTTAGAAAAATTGTGTTTCGACCAATTTTCGGGGAACCAAGGGGGACACCTTAATCAGCTAGCGGTATGAAATATACTTTACGACCTATTCTCATACCTACCAAATGGTTCCCCGAAAATTGGTCGAAACACAATTTTTCTAAAAACAACTCATCGTAAAACAATTCGTAAAACAACAATTCAACAAAAAACAATTTTACGAAAAAACAATTCTACGCAATAACAATTCATCGAAAAACAATTCATCTAAAAACAGTTATTCATAAAATATTTTACATTGCATACATTAAGGAAATTGAATTTATTTATGTTGACCAATTTTATTTTGTTACACAAATATTACTATGGCGAGCTCAGAAAATATATTGAACGGTTATAATATTATATACATGCCCATTCAAATCAAATAAAATTCGTCTACGGCATAATTAAATTGACAGGATTATTTCAAATACAAAGTATCTTGCATTACAAAATATTGCAATAACAAATCTTGCATAACAATTTCCCGTACATTTTTTCTCTATTCTGAGGAAAATAAATTGAAGAAAAATGGCATCAACTAATTTAACTTAGAATTGTAGAGGCTAACGGCTTCGGTAACTCTCACGGGCACGCGGGAGGTCGCTGCGCTCCCCCCCGCTTAGCCCTCCGAGGGGCTTTAGATTTGAATTTCGGGGGACGTAGGAGCCGGGATCAGCAAACATGTCGCACTGCGTGCCGCACGTAGGAGCGGATTATAAAGATTCTATTAATGGCACCTACTAAAAAGCAAAATAATTGCACTATTTTGTGATGCAAAGTTTTGTAATTGCAAGATTTTGTAATTTTTATTAATAAATACAATTAAATCACTTGAAAATGATTTTGCTATAAATTAAGAATTTATTATTATAAATATAATCAAAATTGCATTTGATTTTGGCTAAGAAATGTTTATATTGTTATAAACAAATTAATTTGTTAATAATAAATCAAAAAAATAAAACCTATTTCACTGTGTGACTACATTAATCCGATTTCCCATATAAACTTTTCGATCAATTGTGTTTTAGATGAATTGTTAAATCTTCATATAAAATCTCTCTGTGACGAGAAAATTCGTCGAAAAACAATTCATCTAAAACACAATTCATCTAAAAATTCATAATAAAAAGAATTTTTTACTATGGGATTTGGTTTTGATTGAGTTTTTAAGATTTTTTCCTTAACAATGATTGAATAAAATTACGAAAATTAAATAATTTATTTATAATAAATATATAAACAATATAATTGTTTATAAACAAAAAAAAATTGTTAATAACAATTGTGGCTTAAATAATAATTCTTCGAATAATTAATTATTAACAATACTGAATTAGCATTTTTGTTTGTATTTGAAAATATTGGCCAAAAATACTTTTAAATTGTTTATAAATAAAATAATTTGTTATTAACAAATTATTGTTCAATAAACAATTGTATTTTTTTATTAATAAATACAATTAAATCACTTGAAAATGATTTTGCTGTAAATTAAGAATTTATTTATTATAAATATAATAAAAATTGTATTTGATTTTGGCTAAGACATCTTTATATTGTTATAAACAAATTAATGTTTTAATAATAAATTTAAAAACTGAGTGTTGTTTCTAATAACTTTCACGTGCTGCATAGTAAAGCTGCGTAAAAAATTGATTTGTTTTGTTGATCAATATGCATTCAGTTTCCTTTAGTATAAAATAACTGTTTTTCGATGAATTGTTTTTAGATGAATTGTTATTACGAAGAATTGTTTTTTCGTAAAATTGTGTTACTATGAATTGTTGTTATATGAATTGTTTTAGATGAATTGTTGTTATATGAATTGTGGTTTAGTAGAATTGTGTTTCGTAGAATTTTCGGGGTACCCTACCAAATATACATAAAAAATTTGGGGCTACTTCAAAAATTAACTTACCGCTTATCTTTTTTACTCATTTTCTCATGCGGTAAGTTAAATTTTGAAATAAAGGTAAATTTTTTTTAATTAATTATTTTAAAGGAATTATATCGCACAAATAAACATTTTGGGCGACAAAAATAATTAACTGGCAACAAATTTATAAATAACTAAATTAAAAATTAAAAAATTGAAATTAGTTTTAAAATATTCTGGAAAATGGAGATCCCTAATTTAACTTAGAATTGTAGACGCTAACGGCTTCGGTAACTCGCACGGGCACGCGGGAGGTCGCTTCGCTCCCCCCCGCTTAGCCCTCCAAAGGGCTTTAGATTTGAACTTCGAGGGACGTAGGAGCCGGGATAAGCAAACATGTCGCACTGCGTGCCGCACTTAGTAGCGGATTATATAGAATCTATTAATGACACTGCAATATTTTATATCGATCCCCCATCAAATATTAAATAATAGGTATCGATTAAATTTAATTTTTTGTCATGAATTTTTTTTTTTTACTACTAAAAATAATTTTTTTCTGTTCCAAAATATTATATTTGTCGCCAATTTATTATTTTTGATGCTAATGTTTGTTGCCAAAATTTTTTTCTTGTATGCCCGTTTAAATTGTCCCAATTAAAATGAATAACACTAAATATGGCACGATAAACTGATACGTTTCAAAATCGTCTTTTTCTGCGCAGCTCCGTATGACGTGATAAAAAAACAAAACAAAATAAAGGAATTTGTACATAAACAAAAACTAAAAAACAAATTAAATAAAAGAGAACAAAGTTACACGTAAACAATTGTTTTCAATTTTCTTTTTGTTTTTTGCTTTTATTTTTTTTATTCATAAAAAAAATACAACATTATTATGTTACAATGTTTCTTTCTTTAGTAAGTTAATTTTTGAAGTAACCCCAAAAATTTCATAAAAATCGGTCGAGCCGTTTCGGAGTAGTGCGACCACAAACACCGTAACACGAGATTTTTATATATTAGATAAATATAATTATATTTTTTTACAAAGAAAATACTGTTATATTTAAGTTCAAGAAGCTAAATATAACAGTATTTTCTTTGTAGAAAAATATAATTATACATATTTATATAATTATAAAAATGTGATAATGTAATATCCGCCTTAGGTCGACTAGCATTTATAGCTGTATATGATCTACTATTATTATTTAAATATTAACGGGTATTCCAGAATCTTCTCGAAAGAAGCCATGGACATCCCCGAATATAATTTTACTTTCACTGAGACACAAATTTGTGTTACCTTCGCACTGCACGAGTATTATGGGCCTTATACGACAAAACATTTTCAACTGTTAGTTGAATGCTTCGCTTGCCAAATCGATTAACTCTACTTTCTGAATATTTTTAAATTTTAGTGTCAATCACTTGATTGACTCCAAACGGTTTATATTCAAAACAAAATTCTCTATTAATAAGGGTTAACACCACTAAATGACAAAATTTTATAGCCATAATAATTTAACGGCCATATAATTTAAAAGGATTTTGAAAAAAGAATATTTCTATTTCATCGCTTTTCTCTTCTTTGGGTTTTATGGATTTAATCGATTTGGCAAGTGAGGCATTCAGTTATCGTGAAAATTGTTTCGTCTACATAAAAATGCTCCTTTCATGCAGTTGTTCTGAATTTTAATAAATTTGAAAAACTACATAACTCGAGTTACCTTGCTTATGATTATTGCCACAGAATTGGTAATTACTTAACATTTTTATAAAAATTATTTTGTACAATGTAAAAGTTGATTCAATTAAAAGAACAATTCAAATGTAAAGAACTTTGCACACATTCAAGATTATGTATTATCCGTTCTCCTCAAGTCGGAAAAAACACATTCATAACAGAAAACTGCAAATAATTATTCTAACTTTTCATTTCTTCAAATAGCAAAGAAACAAAGAATGTTTTGCGGGACGTCCTTAAAAATGATATGCCTAGTCATATTGTTATCAATTCAAATTTTAATCAAACTTATTATCCATTTTATTATTGTATTTGTTTCTTGTACCTAGGAAAATGCACCAGAAAGCATTTCAAAAGCAAGATAAATAAGATCCAAATCAAAAGGGTGAATCACCTTAAAAAAAAAAAAAATACATCAACAAACTTATTTTCAGAAAAAAAAAATATACATATGTAGCTATTATTCCAAAATTTGGTTTAGTTTTGAAGGAGATTTCAAATATAAAATATGTATGTGTATGTATGTATATAATACAATAGGTATATAGATTATGATCACTGATCATTTGCACGTGCATCATAAATACACAAACAAAATTACCAAACTAATGACGTTTTCTGTGTTTCATTCATGAATTTTTTTTATACTATCATACTATTTTGTTATTTTTTGTTTTATATTTTTTTGAAGAATGCGAAAAAAGGAAAGAAATATATATTTGCATATATATATTTCTCGCTTCATTTCAACCATTACAAAATAATACGTTTTGAAATTTCGAATGACATTTTTTTGTACTGAAAAGACTACTCTTATATAGTGCTCAGTGGTTTTAGTTTAAAACCATCAATATTTCCTAGAGTTTGAAAAATCGAGAGGTTTGTGCCTTGAAGGTTTACAATTAATTTGCTCAAATGTGTTAGCAAATCATTTATAAATACCTTTTTCTTTTTTCTTTCGCTGGCGCTACATCCCATGGAGGGATTTGGCCGCTTCATATTGAAGTTTCGTGATCATTATTTTAATGGATAATGAGTGATTAATTCATTGATCCTACATTAACCAGCCGTGATTTTTTCATCACCCGCCGGGAATCGAACCCGGGACCTCCGGGGCTTAAAGCAAGCATGCTAACACAACTGTGCCACCGGGGCGGCATTTATAAATACCAACGATTTTCAAAATCTGAACACTTTAATTTATTAATTAATAATTTTTAATATATCATTTATTCGCGTTTCCAAAAAAATCAAAATATCCTTTCTCATTTCAAAAAATTGATTCAAGCAGTTTCCTCTGCTGAGTTTGACTATAGATTTAACACGGCAGTTACATTTTAATTTTGTCGGTTAAGTTTTCAACATTTAATTAATTGTATAGGATCGAAAACGCTTAGTAACGTTTGTAATCTCTCCGAGTTCTTCTCTGAATAGAAATTAGACAAACTCAGATCGTTTGGAGTTTTACAACACAGTCACGTAATTTTACAAAACAGACTATCTTTATTTCTAAGCTGCTCCACCTTGTTTTACAGTCAAACAATAAATTTAATTCTTTCCAACTGTTAGCTTTAACATGATTCTGTAATAACGAGTTTCTAACTACAGATTATTTAAATAGTTTTACGACAATTCTATCACTTTTCAAAGCGATATTAGCAAAATAAGTATTTACCTGGCTCGTCATCAGGCTTTAAGTTTTTAAGTTTATCTAATCTTACTAGGTGAGTATATGTAATGTGGCGTACAGAATACAACGTATCCCGGAATATTGTTGATACATATTATTGACTTTTTATATTTGAATTTTTTTTTAATTTTTTCCCAAATTCCCTAGGAATTTTATTTGAAAATCCCGGGAAATGGTTCCCGAGAATTCTCGGGAACCACCCTCTACCTGTTACCATCTACTAGTATATATGTAAATACACCATAAGTCAGTAAACAAGAAATAGCCGGCAGCAAAACTAGAAATTTTCAGCTGAAACAATTTCAAGTTCAAGTGTCAGTGAAGCAAAACTAATGTATACAATATTGCAAGATTTGTATAATTCTGTGATAGCTAATATTTAATTATTTGTTTAAATATCGTACGAAAAAATGTTATTATAAACATTTTGTGATACGTTAATATGTGATACATACATATGTACATGTGTAGTAACTAACGATAACTAAATAATAGTTAGTCCTTTTTCTTCTATTTTGACGGTCATATTCGCTTAAGATTTCTCTTAAATCATAATAGCTAATGTCATTTGAGGCTTAAATTTTATATTTTGTATTTTGTAGACAGCATGGATAGTTTTCTGGCATTATAAATTTAAACAAATTTTGTATTAAGTATTATATTTAAAAACCCCACATACACAATTTTATTTTATTTCCTAATGGTATCAACAACCAAATTATCACAGTATGTATTCCTCTTCATCGTTTGCGTTATGACATTATTCACCAAATACGATATTCTCAAAACGCTATCAACCAAACCCCTTGCCACTCGCTAATGTCTATTTTTGACAGCAACCTGAGTGGGTGAAACATTGAAAGTTACCAAAACAAAACAACCGAATAAGAAAAATCCTTGCCACTCATTCAAATTCAATAATTTTTTTTTTTATTATTCAGGATTTTTCCAATTTTTCCTGTCGTTGTATTAGTTTTTCCTAACATTCATGTAAAAAATATTAATAAAAACAACTATATTTGTACAACAATAACAAAAATAAAATCCATAACAAATGGAAATTGCTATGACAAGGGTTGATGTCGTGAAGCTTATTTTTTGCTGGTCGTTGGCAAAAAAAAAATCTACATTAATGATTTTCGTTTTTCATTTTCACATTTTCGTTTTATTTTTTGTTTAGATAATGAGAATAACCATATTTTTAGTGACCTGAAATTTAATTAGAAAGTATTTATTTGTTGTAATATTGCTGTTGAAATTCGAGGTTGAAATGTTCGCAATTTTTACCGAGGGATCGAAATGTACAAGAAGAAAAGCAAAAAACGATGTCAGAAAATAGTAGAAAACAAAATTATTACGGTGTTACGAACATAACATAAACCAGCGCACAAAATATAATAATTAACTGTTACTCTTACCATTAGCGTCCTTTGCCTCTAACCCCTCCGCCTCCTGAATAATTGCTGATAATACAATAATTTTTGGTTTCTCTTCGGACGCAGCATGAATTAACCGATAATGCCGATCGGTTGATATACCAAATGCCCGTTGAGCATGCAAATACATTTCCACTTTATAGTGAGCGAACTGAAATTATAATAAAAACATAGGATAATTCAAACATTGCCAGTTTAATATGTGACGTAAAAATTGATTTACATATATGCAGTATGTTCAGACCTAACTGAGAAATATCGTATTGTCTATTTTTTTCTCGCTGGCGCTACATCCCATAGAGGATTCGGCCACTTCATAATGAAGTTTCGTAATCATTTTTTTAACGGATAATGAGTGATTAATTCACTGATCCTACATTAACAGGCCGTGATTTTTTCATCACCCGCCACCGCCAGGAATCGAACCCAGGACCTCCGGAGCAGGACCCGGAGCTTAAGCAAGCATGCTAACAACTGTGCCACAAAGGCGGCTGATATTGTGTATTAATTTAGCCTGTGATTACAGAACTGTATGGCTTTATTAAACATAAATAGCCTAGATTTCAAATATGGTATTGTACGTACGGAAAAATCACATCAAAATGAAAATAAAATTATGTAATTACCTTTTTTATTCATTGTTATGCATGCTGATTTTATCGTATACACATTGAGCAATACTATCATACTTCCTCAATGGTACAAACACAAAACACCAAACCTTATGTGCCAAATGGGTCCCATTTGAAACGCGATATTTTAAAACGTGATTTGACAAAACGCGATATTTCAATTATCAGAACCGAACTAAATTTATAAGTGTTAAGCGCCAAAGGAATAGATTAGTTGAGTTATCGTCACTATGTGTTTGCGTGTGTGTGTGTGTGTGTGTGTCACTATCAATTAAAACCAAATCTACTACTATATAGTTAAAACAGATGATTGTACGTATTTTGGATGTATGCCGAATCGGATTGCAAATTAATATTGGTTTTCCCTTTTTTAATGTAAATCGTTTCCAGTATTGACCTCTTCCTATAACTTGACTCTTTCTGTAAAACCATAACATTATCTAGGGAAATACCGTGTTGATTTTGTTTCATGTGTTTTGAAATAGCACTTTTGGACATTTCTCTTTCTAATGTGTCATTAGATTTAGCACCGTAAATATGTTGGGAATTTGGGATATCTGTTTTCCTAAAAATTGCTCCGTTTGGCTTATGTATGTTGCGGGGCAAGCGTCACATGAAATTTGATAAATAACGTCTGACTATTTTTCGAACTGAATTTTGTCTTTGGTTCTTGAAAAAACAGAATTTCCTAAGTTTCCACAAATTCTACCAACCCTTTCGAAATTCAAATTTTTCAGAAAACCTTTTAGTTTTTCAAATTGAAAAATTCTGTAGGAAAACAGAAACGTTCGCCTTAAACTCAACTGATTTCATAGAGAAAATTAAAAACGTAATTATACCACCAGATTACATGGTAGTATCACTAGATGTAAATTCCCTCTTCACGAACGTTGACAATAAAATCGTCTTAAAATTATTTTAATTTCAAACAAATGGAAAGATAAAATATAAAGGGCTGAAACCTCACGAGGTGATCAGAACTTCGGTCTTTGGTATCTTCAATAATGTCATAAAGTTGGTGTGACAGTTTTGACATTATTGATTTCTATTTTAACCAAATTATATTTACTTATACAACAACAGACAAACAGGTCAAAAGCTTCAATAACATGGGTACAGGCATCCAATTTAAAACGAAAAATCGTATTCTAGAACTTTATACCGAAAATAGTATAACAAACTATACTGATACTTCTAACCGTTTAACTGACTATATTCCAGGAACTTATCCAAAAACTCATTTTAGAATCCCATTTACAAATTGCATGTCAAATTTCATAACAAACGGGTAAGGAATAACTAAATTCCATCCTACAAAGCCATATTCCAAAGCTTTATCCAAAAATCATTTTATAATCCCATTTCCAACACACATATCAAATTTCATCATAATCGGTTAAGAAATAGCAAAGTTCCATCGTACTTGGCCATATTCCTGAACTTCGTCCAAAACTCATTTCAGATTCCCAATTTGAATACACATGTCGAATTTTATCATAATCGGTTGAGAAATGGGCAAGTTCCATCATATTTAGCCATATTCCAGAACCTGATACAAAACTAATTTTAGAATCCCATTTCCATTATACATGTCGAATTTCATCATAATCGGTTGAGAAATAGCCAAGTTCCAACATACTTGGCCATATTCCAGAACTTCATCCAAAACTCATTTTAGAATCCCATTTCTAACATACAAATTAAATTTCATAATAATCGGTTGAGAAATAGACAAGTTCCATCATACTTGGCCATATTCCAGAACTTCATCCAGAAATCGTTTTAAAATTCCAGAACTTCATCCAAAAAACATTTTAGAATCCCATTTCAAATACAAATGTAGAATTTCATCGTAATCGGTTGAGAAATGGGCAAGTTCCATCCTACTTGGCCATATTCCAGAACTTCACCCAAAACTCATTTTGGAATCCCATTTGTAACATACACATTGAATTTCATAATAATCGGTTGATAAATAGGCAAGTTCCATCATATAAATAGTTTGTTAACTATTCACTACATCCAAATCCAACCCCAACTCAACTCCAACTCAACTTCAACTCAACGCGCAAATTGACCCCTAATTTAACCTTCAAATCAATTCCCAATTCAATGCCCAATTCAATAATCAAATAAGCATGTATAAAAAAATCGTAAATATTTATAAAAGCAGGTATTTTGGGTCATTTCGTATGGCAGGTACCCCACCCCTTTGACGTACAGTCTCCAAAAGCTTTTCAAATCTCCGCCTTGACCATAGAAACAGATTGCCGTAAAAAAAATCCAAATCGGACAAGCCGTTCTCGAGATACCATGGGTCCAGACACACAGACACACAGACACACAGACACACAGACACACAGACACACAGACAGACGGACGGACATTTTTTTTTTTTTTGCATTTTCAGACTCAGGGACTTTCAAAACGTCGAGAAAAGTGGTTTTGGACCAACCAAATTTTTCGTCATTTTTGACAGGATTTCAATACTTTGGTCTTTTTAGACCGAAGTAATATAAAGAGAAATAGTGGATCGAAATAACCCATTTGTTAATGGGTTAATTCCTTGTTTTAAAATTTAAATTATTATTTCTTATTTTGTTTCTATTTCATTTTATTTGGTTTTCTATAATGAACAATTTTGAAAAAACCAGTGTATAATAAGCGTATTCGATTGGACTGAAGAGAACAACTCTTCACTTCAGTTAATTGAGTTACTCTTTACTTAATTGAGTTACTGAAGAGAAGAGACTGTTCGATTGGTATTCTTCACTTCAGATAAATGTCATAATAAAAATAAAACAATTTATTTCAGTTTGGCTTGTGTTTAGAAAAAATGTTTCAAAATGTAATTTTCTATTAATTTCTAGTAATTTATTATTAAAAATACTTTTTTTTAGGTCGCAAATTCCCAACCAAACAGGCCCCCAAATCAACACACGAGAATATAAACAAACGAAATTAAAGAAATTCAAAAAAGAAAAACAAATAACTCATCTGAAGTAACTACATAAGCAAAATATCTCTTCAGTTAATTCAGTTGCTCAATTTTTAACTGAAGTGAAGACTGAAGAGTTGTCAATCGAACAGTCTCTTCACTTCTGTTACTTCAGATACAGCTATTACTTCAGTTAATTCAGTCCAATCGAACACGCTTAATATATTGATGTAAATAAACAACAAAAAAACAATGTGTGTAGCGTAGCCTCCACGCACGACAGAAGTGAAACTTTTTAAGCTGTAAATTTGTAATTACTACAATTTATCGTTCAATGGTCCCGGCTGGCATATACAGTAAAATGTGTAGCATTTCCGCAGCAAGAATTGAAGAAATAGTCAATTGGTCCTTATAGTGTTATAGAAGATTATACAAAGTCAGAGTAGATACATCCAAATTAGATAATTGCATATTCTACATTATCTAGTTATTTTTCTCAATCTCTGTTACTCCATGATCTGGTAAAATAGGATTATCACAACTCGATCCAAAATCTACCTATATAGTATAGTATTTATACTAATAGTAATATTAAAGCAACATTTTAGTGATGGCGTATTGTTCGGTTTATATTTTAAAGTGAATTTTGCTTAAGACAAACATTTTCTTCAAGAGAAATTCAGAATACTAAATAATTTACCTAAAGTAATGCAACCAGCGATTGATGCAAAGGTGCAGTTTTCTCATGTCATTTGGAACTATTGCAGAGTATAATTTCCATGTCTCATTTTGTAGCTTTGTTTCATTTTTGAATTGCCCGAGAAAAAGAAATACATTTTGTATTTAGTTTAAAAGTATTAAATTTATTCTTAATTTGCCAACTCTCATTGTATGATCCTTTAAATATCTATTGCTGTACCGGTAATTTATAATTTCATTTTTCTGGTAGACAGAACCACCATAATATATTTGTAAGTCATCTGCAATCAATTGATATGACGATGTGCTAAGTAGTCGTGGTAAACTATATAAAGAAAACAGAAGCCGCGCAAGAACTGAGCCTTGGCGAACACCACATATTAAATCAGAATAATCTGAATACACCCTATAAACATATACTGTTTATTTACGGCTTCTAAGTATGAGTTTATCAGTTTAATATGTATAGTACTTCGAGATGGATTAAATTCATTAAGGTTTGCTAAAGTATAATAGAACTAAAACTGTCATATTCTTAGAATTACAATACATTCGAATTTCATTACAGAAATGTGTTGTAGCTGTCGCAGTGCTGTCGTTTTGAAAAATATAAAAGGAGTAAATTTCAAATTTTCAGAGGAGTATTTCAAGTCAGAAAGGAGTACAAACAAATATCACACAAATACACATAATTTTTGGAATTTTGTATTTTTTAAAAATCAGTTCAGCAAAACTTCCATTCAAAATGCTATATAATACATATTTAATTAATATTTATGTATATAAAAACAAAATTAATTCATTTATAAACAAAATCTAGAAATTTAGAAATAAAATCTTATCACATTCGTTGCGATTATCACAAAAAAACTAAAACAAAAATTAACAACAAAAATATGTAATTAAATATTATTATAAAAGATGTTACTTTTTATATTTCATTAAAAGATCTTTGGATGGAACCCATTTACTCGCATCAGTTTGTTTTAGCATTTCCTTTGCCATAAGAATTGAATTCACTGTACAGGTAGCTAATGAATCCCTTTGGTTATTTTTAATTAAAGCTACTTGCGAAAACACACGTTCTGCAGTTGCACTGCTATGGGGAAAGCTTAATATTGCTCCTATAAAATTAATTAGATGAGGGAACATTTTACCACTGGTCGCATTTTTTAAATTAAAAATTCCTGCCCAGAATTCCTCAATATCCATATTTACATTGATACACTCTTGATTTAATAATTGCCTCCATTCGTCATCTAATTCTTGAATATACTTTTCTTCAATGAGGTTTGGAAATCGTTTAAGTAAAGGAGAGACAGTGGGTACTTTTAATTTTGGGTTCAAAATCGATACGTTTTGTGATTTGTCTGCATAATTCCTTGTAATAATCCCGACAATTACCGGCAAAATCCGATACGTCCAAATACGTGTGTAAAATGGTTTAATATATTATTAATTATAGAAGGGGAGTACAAAATGAGACAGCGGAGTACAGGAGTACGGATTAGACGAAAGTAGTACAAATACTCCGATCGTACTCATTTCGACAGCACTGTGTGGAAGTACTATGATAAGGTTTAAAGCCTGATTGAAAATCACAAATATAAGTAAGACCCTGCAACAAAATACTTCATAAATTGATCTTTCAAAACATGCTTAAAACATTTAGCCAAACATGAGGAAATATTTTTAGGTCTAAAATCGTTAATATCTTTAGGTGAATTTACTTTTGGCACTGATAAAAACTTGAAAATTTTCCAAGAGTCTGGAAAAACAGATGTAGAGTCAGAATTATATTGAACAGTACAACTAAATAGGGAAATATCAAAGGAAGAATTAATTTTAAAACCGAAGATTTTTGCCATCTAGACCAATGGAATTAAACCTAATTTGACTTAAAGCCATTTCTAAACGGGAAAAGTCAAAATTACATCAATCAAATGCTTATTAGACATTTACTTGAAATAAAACCAAACCATTTAACTCATTAGGATTAGATGTCAATTCGATTTGCTAATTTTTGCTACATATGTTCTTAAATCTTAACAAATTTTCCTGACTTTTTCACGAATTAATTTTGTGGTTAGGTTACGAATATTCTTAAAAATTAATCGCATTTCGACTGTGCGTTATCGTTTCCAATTTTGCCCAGCCAGATTACGCTCAATAATGGCTCCCTTAATAGTATAATTAACCCATTATGGATTAGAATTTCGATTTAAAGTGCGGTGAGTAAGTGGAACAGTTTTATCAAAAGCATCTATATAATTAAAGTATTTAATATCTATAACTTAAAATTAACATCTGGTACACTAAAAATTCGATTCCAATACGAGTTATCAACATAGAAATTTATAAAATCACGATCAATAAGTTTAAAATTCCTGAAAGTGAATGCTTTAATAGGTTCAGAAACTTCACCTGTATCAAATGAAGAAGCTAACATGTCATGATCCGAATAAACCGAAAAATCGAATTGTTTAAACCTTGCAATATTAGCAGTATAATTTGTAGCGACAATATCTAAAAGAGTAGAATTCCCAGATCTTCCATCACCATTGCGTGTAGGATTAGAATACACAATATGTAAATTAAAACAATCTAATATTATAATTTTCAAATGTGATTTAATTAACTGTTGGTTCTATTTCCCTAACGATCATTTAATTTTTCAGAAATCTTAAAATGCATTTAAGTTCATAGTTTCGAATTTAAATATAAACAGATTTAAAAATTAAAATTGAAACAACCCACTCTGATACAAGTATTTTGTGCAACAACAACATGCTATTCTAAAACAAATATTTCACATTCACACTGTTCTGTAATACACTTGACAGACTAGGAATTAGCTAAGCGCGATTAGTGAAACAAGATTAGCTAATCCACCATAAATCCATTTGCGTTGAGAGACACTAGGGATTAGTTTCCTAGGCAGAGAAGTAAAATACTATGGTGGTGATTCGCTAAAATATAGCTAACAAATCAGCTGGACTCATTTTTTAATTCAATATTTCTAAGATTTATACATTAAAACACACTAGATTTTCATTTTATGAACATAATCTCATAATTTATTCAGTACAAACTGTTTTAAGATGCCACTGATTTTATAACTTCTATCGTAAACTCATGCCGCTTGCACTTTCAGCAATGTTGAAAGAATTATTTCGCATTATAGCGCCACCATATACCATCATTAAACTTAACACATCGAGATAAGCTTCAAAATTTTCAAGAATTAGTGCACTAATCTCGATTAGTCACTAATCCTCAGATAAAACGAGATTAGCTAATCTTCAACTTGACACACTACAGCTAATTTCAAAAAAATCACTAATCGCGCTTAACTAATCCCTAGTCTGTCAAGGGTGTAAGATCAAAGTGAAAAAATGGGGGAAAAAAAAATCTTCTGCTATTCAAAAGTGCCCTCCATAATAACGTTAATATTGATAGTTTGTTTTTTCTAAATTTTATTTTTATTAGAAATACGCTAATCTTACAAGAATAGGAATTTACCGAAATCGTGGGACAGAGAGTACATCTTTTTGAAAGAAAGCCACGACGCCTGGGCTGTAGTTGTTATTCCAACTTTGTGAACCATCGTGTCTTCCAGCCTTTAACAACAAAAAAATTGTATAACTTTGTATACTGGGATTAATAATTGTTATTTTTTCCTAAGTACGGGAATAGTTTCTGTCTTGTCGGATAGTTAAATTAAATAACCTATAGTTGGTGCGTAAGGGCTGGAAGAAAAAAAAACGACGAAAGACATATCCACACGATCCGTACATACTTAAACGGATATATATCTACCTAGTGGTTCCAGCGAGTTTTTTTTTTGTTTGTGTATACAGTTCGTTGGTCGAGCAAGTGCTTCTGCTTTACGTCATAGAGAGCATAAAACAACAAATGTAAAAGAAAAAAAGCAAATATGTATATACAAGTGTTGATCGTATGAAATAATATTGAGAACATATATAAATTGAGCTTTTGTGTCCTATATTAGTTTTTAAGACTCTTTTGGAGTTACTTGAAGAAAGAAAAAATTGGTTCTATCCGACTCTCGGACGACACTTTTCCCATAAATCATCCGTTAAAGATCACCAAACCAACCATTTATATTTTACAAACATTTTCCGTTATTTTGGCAAGGCAAGGCTCTTAAAATGTATCACGGATTTTCTTAAATTTTGAAGACGTCTTCTCCAATAACACAATTGGTCACGACAATATAAATCTTCTACTCTCATACCGCTAAGTCACAGACTCACAAATAATGTTAGATTATTTATAATTGACACTTGTTGAGCAGCAATCAAAGTGCATTCGCTATTTTTCATCTTTGTTCTTTAACAATTAGATCCAGTTATACATCTCTAGTATACCATTGAAAGTCATTAAGAATTTAATTTACTCCATTCAGTGAGCATCCACAATGTTCAAAAATTTATTTTCTGAAAATTTGTGCCATTTAGTGCCAGCCCTTCAGTCTGGGCGGGACATCGCTGTGAACCACTCGAAAATACAAAATAATAGAACACAAACAATTAAAAATCAGAATTAACGTTAATTATCATTTGTTAAGGAATTCCACCTACTTGCCATATAGTATTTCATTTTATATATCTCCCAGCTCTCCCTAACTTGCTCCACCCTAATGGCGTGATATTATTTTAAAGCCTCACATAGTAATTTGCTATTAAGAGTTATATACGATTTTGAATACCAAGAGAATTTATTGCTCAGAAATAATACTTTTAAAGGCTATTTTATTAAAGCAATTTACAAATAATGTATCGATCAACATGTCGTTGAAATTTCAATCATTAAAATGTCAAAAAAAACGTCACAGAAATATTAATGTCATAGAAACGAGAATATCTTGCTATATTTAAAAGCTCACTAGATATAATTGTTTTTAAATGTTGACGATACTATTTGCAACCAGCAAAGTATTTTAGGTAAATTTAGAAATTTAAATTCCATATTACACGGTAATCTATTCATTTTATCTTAAAGACACCTAGGGAACAATTGTTAGAATTTGCAAGGTGTATTAACTGTAAAATAATATTTCTTCCGAAAGTTTGACATTACTTCGGTGAACAGATAAACAAATTTATATTACTCCTTTTTGTTAACGCAATGCTTCAATCGACTTCAAATTTTGTGAAGAAGTAGATGAAGAATTGTCAAATTTATCATCAACATAATAAAAAAATCGTCGTTCTCGTTTTTGAGAAAATCTGTTT
Source organism: Tipula helvola (assembly GCA_963556165.1). NCBI lineage: Eukaryota > Metazoa > Arthropoda > Insecta > Diptera > Tipulidae > Tipula > Tipula helvola. The sequence goes on from OY744483.1 coordinate 226,559,157, forward strand.
GTCAGTTTTCTCTTCCACTGCAACCCCCTCTATTATATACTCGAATAGACCTAAAATTTAACACAAAGTGCTTATTACTAAAATCTATCTTTGTACAATATTTCGACCAAAACTATCAATATTTGTGAGAATGGGAGGCAAAACAAAAATAATAAAAATTTGCGACTAGAAGGACGGACGGACGGACGGAAAGACGGAAGGATGGACACGACATTTTTCTGAGCGGTGTTTCGGAGTCCTGGTAATCTAATTCGTCGAGAAATGTGAAAATCTGGAACAAAATTTTTTTGCGATTACAATACTTACCCAATATAACTTCGTTATAGTGGGAAAAGTAAAAAATCTAAAATAAGAAAGTACTAAGAAGTAAAGGACGTAGTTTGTTTAAGAAGGAAAAATGAACGATATTGGAAGTGTTGGGGAAAATTTTAATTTACAGCCACGCGGACAAACATCGTTAGAGTACTCTTAGGATTAATTGTCGGGTCAGTTTTTGAACATATTTTTACTTTTCCCACTATAACGAAGTTATATTGGGTAAGTATTGTAATCGCGAAAAAATTTTTGTTCCAGATTTTCACATTTCTCGACGAATTAGGTTACCAGGACACCGAAACACCGGTCAGAAAAATGTCGTGTCCGTCCTTCCGTCCGTCCGTCCTTCCATCCTTCCAGTCGCACATTTTAATTATTTTTGTTTTGCCTCCCATTCTCACAAATATTGATAGTTTTGGTCAACATTTTGTACAAAGATAGATTTTAGTAATAAGCAGTTTGTGTTAATTTTTAGGTCCATTCGAGTATAGAATAGAGGGGGTTGCAGTGGAAGAGAAAACTGGCAAACAGATTTTCTCAAAAACGGGACCGACGATTTTTTTGTTATGTTGATGATGAATTTGACAATCCATCATCTACTTGTTCACAAAATTTGAAGTCGATTGAAGCATTGCGTGGGGTCCTTTTGACAAAAAGAGTAGTATACATTTGTTTATCTGTTTACCGAGGCAATGTCGAACTTTCCGAAGTAATATATTTCTACAGTTAATACACCTTTCAAATTCCAACAATTGTTCCCTAGGTGTCTTCAAGATAAAATAAATAAATTACCATGTAATATGGAATTTAAATTTCTAAATTTACCTAAAATACTTTGCTGGGGGCAAATAATATCGTCAACATTTAAAAATAATTATATCTAGTGAGCTTTCAAATATAGCAAGATATTCCTGTTTCTATGACATTGACATTTCTGTGACGTTTTATTGACATTTTATGATATTTTTATGATTAAAATTTCAATGATATGTTGATCGATACATTATTTGTGAATTGCTTTAATAAAATCGCCTTTAAAGGTATTATTTCTGAGTAATACATTTTTTTGGTATTCAAAGTCGTATATAAATCTTAATAGCAAATTAGTATGGGAGACTTTAAAATAATACCACGCCATTAGGATGGCATAGGTTTAGGAGAGATCTCCCAGCATAAAATGAAGTGCTATATGACAAGTAGGTGGAATTCGGTAACAAATGATAATTAACGTTAATTCTGATTTTGTATTTTCGAATGGTCCACAGCGATTCAGACTGGAGTACTGAATAAAGAATTATATCAGCAAATCCTCACATTGCTCACATATTATTGTGATCTGAACAAACGGCACAAATTTTCAGAAAATAAATTTTTGAACATTGTGGATGCTTTTTGAATGGAGTAAATTAAATTCTTAAGGACTTTCAACGGTATACTAGAGATCTATAACTGGATCTAATTGTTGAAGGTCGATGATAAAAATGGCGAATGTGACTTTGATTGCTGCTCAAAGCGTGTCAGTTCTAAATAATCTAACATTATTTATGGGCTCGTGATTTGGCGGTATGAGAGTAGAAGATTTATATTATCGTGACGAATTGTGATATTGGGGAAGAAGTCTCCAAATTTAAGAAAAGCCGTGACATATTGTGCCTAGCCCAAAATATCGAAAAATGTTTGTAAAATATAAATGGTTCGTTTGGTGATTTTTAACGGATGCTTTCTGGGAAAAGTGTCGTCCGAGAGTCGGATAGATCCAATTTTTTTATTTATTATTATTTCAACAGTTCTAAGTGCGTTTATTTTCCTCCTTAAATAATTAAATTATTTTTTTTATATATGTACTTCCTAAATAAAGAAGAAATAAAAACAAAACCTGGTTTGAAGGCCATGGTTGACATTTTTTTTTTTTGTTAAGTTTCTCAAGTGTCAAAAATTGTATGGAAAATGATATTTGAAATTATAATGTTTTTTTTTTTGGTTAAAATGAAGTAAGTTGTTTTTTTGGTGATGTGGTGATGATTAGATGTGAACTGAGTGATTAATTTTCAGATTATATACGTATGGTTTGTTGTACCTCCTAAACCTAGTGGCAAGAACCTTCCCTGAATCCGTCGAAACCATCCGGTCATGAAAATACGCATAGTCACTAGGGTGGTCCGTAACACTTGAGGAACTCAATTATAAGGGAAGCAATCGAAAAGGGGAATTGGAACCGAAAGGTCCGTCATTTAACTGTTACTGCCAGCTTCAGTATCCAATTATAATCTTAGGTTGACTTTACTCGTAAACATAAAATTCACATCGCAACGATAGCATACAATTGATGAATAAAATTGGCCCACAAATTGCTTCACATCAAAAATGCTTGAGGAGCAGCATGTCGCTCCTATTGAAAAGGCGGATAGCAAGAATTTTTTTCCCCCCTACTAAGGGAGTACTAAGACAAGAAGGAATTGTGGGCAATAGCCAACATAATATCGGGGTAAAGAAATAGTTTAAGCCGGAAGATAAGAAGTTCTGGGGATAAAATAAGGATTACGGGTGCGAAACGATTTTTTTAGATTTTGATAAGATGGAAGCCAAATAAGCTCTTAAGCTAAATAATTGGGATTTAATAATCATTTCTAGAATTCATCATTTATTTGTGCATTTGCTAGAGTTGTATGCTACGGCAACCTAACTTTTTTCCAGAGTCTGTGATCAATCATTCTTTGGTGAGAAAAACAGAAATTGCACTTTTCCAGAAATTTCTGAAATACTTATCACTTGGCCTACAAAATTGTATCTGAGTTGATGTTTATCGTATGTAAACTTTTTGATGGTAAACATCAATTGTCATATCGAACCACCGAACAATACTTATTACTTTGGGCATAAATTAATTCCGTTTACAATATTCAACGAATTGAAATTTTTTATACTACATAAATGGTATTTTCTCATATTTCAAGTGAACCAGTTTTCAACATAAGATACGAGCAAGCATAAATTGGATTAATTTTTTATTTGACCAATTTTCCGTTTTGGAAAAAAAAGAGAACATAATAAAGGCGGTACATATTGAAAAAAATTTGATATCACTAGGTACTTATTATTTATATTTGAGAGATGGCAAGGGAACAATTTGCCCCTTCATCTCTATACAATACGATTAGGTTATGGGATAGAAAATACGGGAAAATTACCTTCAAACTTTTTTGATTTTCATATTCAATTTTTAAAGGAAAGATAGGTAATTTTTGTTATCTCATCGATAAAAGAAAAGAAACCAAAAACTTTTGAAATTCAAAAAAAAAAAAAACTCCTTCTATTATACGCAAACGTAAGAAGGCGAAAATAAAAACAAAAATGAAATATTGGGATTCTGTTTTTCCGGGTCCTCTTTGTATTTCTTAATAATAATAATAATCATTCAAAACGAGAAGAAAAGGAAAAGTGTGTTGGAAAATAGAAAAGCTGATTTGCTTTGGTAAAGGTAAAATATAAAATAATATTTTATTACACAAACAATGGATTTAAGAAGATTTTCTATTTTGTTTTAAATTATTATATAACTCTTATTTTATTTAGGTGCGTGCATGGTTAAAATACAAGGGTAATTTATATTTAAATCTCACATTTGAATGTTTTCAAGTTTTATGCTTTTTGGACGGATCCGATTCCTGTGATAAATATTTCTACTGTAATAATTGTGACATTATTTTGTGTGCAACCAAATTATTACAGCGACTACATGTTATAATTTTGACGTTTCCAAAATAATTTTTGTTGAAAGAATTTTTGTTTGTAATAAGATTTTTGCATTGATGAAATTAAATTTACAACCAATAAATTTATATTCGTTCGTAAAAGTGATCATGCGTGCCTTTATTCTGTCCTTTTTAATCATTTTGTGAGCAATTTATTCGTTTTTGTGCTGCATCAAAAACTGTGTAACATTGTATCAATAAGATTATCAGCAATTAATCAGCAATTTTTCCTAATTTTATCTTATAAGTACATAATTCCTAAATTCATTGCCATTACATCGTTAAATTATGGTGTTTAGATTATTAATATACAGCTGAGCAAATACTGTTGATCAACTAGCAATTCTATTTGTTTAAAAATGCTACATTTTCGTTTAGCGCGTCCAATAAATATTTCTTTATTGGGGTTATTATTTAAAAGAAAAATTGATCTAGACGCTATTTTAGTGTTATTGTATTATTCTCCAAGCATTATCTGTCAAATTTAATATGTCAAAATTATATCAGTATTCGGACGCAAACGAACTTATTACAAAATATGGAAAAGAAAATTATTCCACTAACGTTAAAATTATTACAAAAAAGAAAATTATCACAGATTTCAGATCCGTCCTTTGAAGTACAGATAATAAACTAATTAAAAAATATTTAAAATATAATTTTTGAATCATATTTCTTTTTCTTTTAAATCTGGGCGTGAGCATATTGTTTTTTGCATTTTTTTAAATTATCTTTTGTGCTATTTTAAATTTTTTGTTATGAGCTATTCGTTATTACGTTATTTTTAAAATTATTAATTTGAAAATGCAAAAGATTAATATACCATTTGGAAGTATATATCACCAATATGAATAAACGTCGGTAAATTAAATTTATGTTTTTGAATTTCACAATTTATCTAAAATAAGTAAAGTAACGTTCATGACAAAAAACTCGTTTTTTTTTTAAAATAAAAGTCCAAAATAATTTAAAAAAATACATTTTTGTAAATTTTTGTATTGTGATCAAGAGTTTCTGGGTTAAGTAAACTTACACTCTTTAAAAATTATCTATAATATTTAGACAAAAGTCCAATTTATTAAAAAAAATGCTTGGGGACAAAAAAAGAAAAAAGGTGAGATTTAAATGCAAATGACCGACAAAATGATCTAAAGGTATTTTACCTGTCCACCGGGTGCTGGTGCTCCAACTGTGTTCGCAATAGTATACAAAATTTCGATATAAAGCTGTTCCTTTTGATCGGGTCGGTCAAAATCATCATCGACGGATAACTGATGCTGTTGATTTGGTTGAGCTAGATGATGATGATTTTGTTGTTGATTTAAACTAAATATATCACAATCATTTGGTATTTTTTCTGCTCGTGCCTCTGCATTTCGAATAGCTGACATTCGGCGATTTTCTCGTTTCCAAGATAATGATGTGAAACTCTCAAAATATGAACCATCAGCCTCCTGCGCCCTGTAAAATACATAAAATAGGAAATAATAATTTTAGTTATTTGCCAAATAGTTTTTATTCAATTTAAAACCAAGCAACATTTTTACACATATTGTTTTTATACACGTATTCCCAGTCAAGTCTTGTAACGTAATCAGATAAAGGCACATTATAATTTTATATACGTTCAGAATGATAAAAAAAATCACCTTAATAGCCTGAAAAACTAGGCGCGGGACGCGCATAAGCCTGTTAAATAATTTTCTTATTTAAATAATAATTTAATATTATTTTTATTTTCTAATTAAATAAGCAGATTTAAATGCCGTTTAAATATAGAATAGTAACCGTTTTTGCTATTCTACTACAGAAAATGATGTTCTATGCAGAACTATATTCTAGAATCTAGTGTATGATTTGATGTGTACTAAATAAAAACTGAAGAATTTGGAGAGGGAATTAATGTATAACCAACGGTTCAACCATATAAAATTTAAGAACGTTATATTGTCTCTTTCTGTCTTTCACTGTTTTGAATATGATCACACGAAATTTTTTTCTCAAAATAAAGATTTATTGAATATATAAATACAAGTTAACAAGTTAATTTCATTGCACGAAGTTCGAAAAATCTCACCAATGCTCTTCCTCTGGACGGACATCTAACTCCGGTCTTTAGTTTTAAGTTATCTTGTATATCTTGTCTTTAGGTATATTTAGAATTTTTCACTGAACACCTGATTATCGTCCACGGAACATCAGTGTTCCGCGGAACATAGTTTGAGAAATGCTGACTAACCAGCAATACACTATGTCTGTTTATTCTCACTCATTTATAAAGCGTGTCGATGAACTTCCATGAATAAGCGCAAAATAAATTATTGGTGAAGTCAGGCTTATACTTAGTACATAAATGTTGGATGTTGGTTTTGCATCAGGTGAAAAACAAACAAAAATTGTTTGTATTTTGTTTATATGCACACCCGACAAACAATTGTTAACCGCAACAAGATTCACGGTTTCCAAACCGTAAAAAGTCGGTTGAAAAATTAAAGCAAAACAGAAAATATCTATCCGAAGGCTATCCGATTTAAAAAAAGACGGAGAAAGCAAATACTAAGCGAACACAACTAAATTATTTTAATAAAATTTACTTATCGACAGCAACCGATTCAAACACGAAAAGAAAACGCAACCTATTCTGTCAAAAACCTAGGATATTATTGTCTTAAGTCGGTTATAAAGCAATACTAAAATGTTTATTTAGTAGGTACCGCAGACAGTTTTAAGTCGGTAAAATTATTTACATTTTACAGCCAAGTGGGCTATAAAGTATCCCGACAAACATTGTTATTAAGCGCGACAAGCTTCATGGGTTTGGGACCGTAAAAAGTCGGTTTAAAAATTGAAGCAAAATAAGTACCTACCCGAAGGGTATCCGATTGTAAAATGAATAAAAGGAAAACTAACGAACACGAAAAGACTAACAATTCATGTAATACATGACTTTTCAACTGAATTTGGTTTGGTCGTTCGACGACGACGTGATGAAAAACAATTCTGTGTTATGTGATAAAAATAATTTGTGTACTGTGTTAATAAAATAAGTTTGAATTTGTAAAAATAAAGTGAAATCATTTACAGTAAATATTTATTTTATTTTTATATTAATAATTGTTATATTGTGTAATATATATTTATTTCAATTTTAATGTTATAAGTATTAAATTTGTTAATTATTTATTTTAACAAACATAAAAGCCGAGATGAAAATGGCTGTATTGTAGTGGGGGCTTTCATGTGCGTTTTTATATTTGATACGATAAATAATTTACTCATAATATATTGAATATATATTTATAATTTAACTGCTTTACAAGTATGTATGTACCAAGTCGAAACCGCATGGTTCTTGCCATTTTCTTTTGGGAATTTGGTATTGGAAAATAACCGATGTGGGACTAGAGACTGTACAGTATTTTTTCAGACTTTACTTTCCTCAAGTAAAACCAAAACACCGTGTTTGGGCGGTCCTTAAAATTTCAAAAAGGAGGCGAACCGGTATTTTATAGTCCAGTAGCCTGTTACATGTAAGCAAATTTATCGAACAGAAAACTGTCTTAATGTACGTGCAATTAGAATTTTCGTATTGACAAATAACCGACGTAATACTTAAAACCCGCAGGGTTTTCACAGATTATTTTTGCTTCAAACCGTATAAAAAAACTTTCTTAGGAATAAAATAGGAATTATTAAATATTAAATTTATTCTATAATATTGTATTTTTATATTTTTTTATCTTAGATATAAACAAGTATTTCGCCGAGCTCATAAATAAGTTAGAACTAGTACGTAGTGTGCACAATTACTCAAAAACCGCTAATGCATACCAGAGAAACCTACTTCTATACATACATCTACAATCTACATCTATACATACATCTATTCAACTTTACATCTGTACACCTGTACATACATAAATTATATAATTATGTAATTATGTATTAAATTAAATTTCAAAATAATTCAATTACATTTTTTTTTTTTCAATGTATGTAAGTAATTTTTCAGTACTCGTACTTTAGTACAATATGTATAAAAAGTGAAGTTTAGTTGTCTGTATTAAATCAATAAGATTCTTTCGGCTTTTTATAGACACAATATATTAATAATAATGGCATTCACAACATTTTCGACTTGTCAATCAGAAAAATGAAGAGGCCAGACGCAAGGAAAGGTTTTCTTTTTTAGAGTCAAAATACATTTTGTATTAACTCTGGGGTTAAAGTACGGGGGGGATTTTGATATTTCTACTTTTTTTGGTAGATATATTATAAATGACTGGCCTCTTCATTTTTCTGATTGACAAGTCGAAAATGTTGTGAATGCCATTATTATTAATATATTGTGTCTATAAAAAGCCGAAAGAATCTTATTGATACAATATGTATATGTATAAAATAATTAAAATAAATATGAATTAACATTATCAAAAACAGGTATTATTTTATTAATTATTTTCATTAGGGGCATTTTGGACAAAATTAAAAATGAACAAACTTCATGATGAAGGGCTTGACATAAACCGGGGGATTTTCAGTTTTATGTCGATTATTCGTCAATGCTAATGGTATTACTAATTATAGTAATTTTGCGTGTCTTCATGCCAAAAGAGTCTCGCAGAAAAACCGTGAACTGCCACCCTTACGTCGGTTTATTAATAATTCCTATATTATTCCTAAGACAGTTTTTTTATACGGTTTAAAACGAAAAAAAATCTGTGAAAACACTGCGCTTTTTAAGTATTAAGTCGGTTATATGTCAATACCAAAATTCCAATTGCACGTACATTAAGTCGGTTTTGTGTTAGATAAATTTACTTACATTTTACAGGCTAGTGGACTATAAAGCATCGGTTCAACCAGGCATGTGAAGTTAGCCCAGGATTTTATCCCAGAAAATAAAAAAATTTAATCAGGCAATACTAATAAAATTATGCAACATATAATCATATGTGAAGTTATCCCAGCCCAGGATTTTATTATATTTAATTAAAATAAATATATTTTCATTAAAATCAGACCAATGAAAACAAAGAAAATCCAATATAAATTATTTCAGTTATGTATGTACTTATAAAATACAAATTGGTTTAAAACATAAAATTCATAATTAACAGTATTGAAAATAAATCGCAATATTATCATTTTTTATTGTGGTGCTCGAAAACTAAAAATCTCTCGGATTGGGGCTATATAGTTTTAAAATGGGCATACAAGGGGATAATTATTGTGGTAGTTTCACGATGATCGGTATGTTGCAAGTTGCCGAATTATGGCTTTGTCTTGCAACTCCATAGCATATACTCAGTTTTAATTAGTTTTTATTGTGGTGCTCGTAAACTAAAAATCTCTCGGATTGGGGCTATATAGTTTTGAAATGGGCATACAAGGGGCTAATTATTGTGGTAGTTTCACGATGATCGGTATGTTGCAAGTTGCCGAATTATGGCTTTGTCTTGCAACTCCATAGCATATACTCAGTTTTAATTAGTTTTTATTGTGGTGCTCGAAAACTAAAAATCTCTCGGATTGGGGCTATATAGCTTTAAAATGGGCATACAAGGGGCTAATTATTGTGGTAGTTTCACGATGATCGGTATGTTGCAAGTTGCCGAATTATGGCTTTGTCTTGCAACTCCATAGCATATACTCAGTTTTAATTAGTTTTTATTGTGGTGCTCGAAAACTAAAAATCTCTCGGATTGGGGCTATATAGTTTTAAAATGGGCATACAAGGGGCTAATTATTGTGGTAGTTTCACGATGATCGGTATGTTGCAAGTTGCCGAATTATGGCTTTGTCTTGCAACTCAATAGCATATACTCAGTTTTAATTAGTTTTTATTGTGGTGCTCGAAAACTAAAAATCTCTCGGATTGGGGCTATACAGTTTTGAAATGGGCATACAAGGGGCTAATTATTGTGGTAGTTTCGCGATGATCGGTATGTTGCAAGTTGCCGAATTATGGCTTTGTCTTGCAACTCCATAGCATATACTCAGTTTTAATTAGTTTTTATTGTGGTGCTCGAAAACTAAAAATCTCTCGGATTGGGGCTATATAGTTTTAAAATGGGCATACAAGGGGCTAATTATTGTGGTAGTTTCACGATGATCGGTATGTTGCAAGTTGCCGAAATATGGCTTTGTCTTGCAACTCCATAGCATATACTCAGTTTTAATTAGTTTTTATTGTGGTGCTCGAAAACTAAAAATCTCTCGGATTGGGGCTATATAGTTTTAAAATGGGCATACAAGGGGCTAATTATTGTGGTAGTTTCACGATGATCGGTATGTTGCAAGTTGCCGAAATATGGCTTTGTCTTGCAACTCCATAGCATATACTCAGTTTTAATTAGTTTTTATTGTGGTGCTCGAAAACTAAAAATCTCTCGGATTGGGGCTATACAGTTTTGAAATGGGCATACAAGGGGCTAATTATTGTGGTAGTTTCACGATGATCGGTATGTTGCAAGTTGCCGAATTATGGCTTTGTCTTGCAACTCCATAGCATTTACCCAGTTTTAATCAGTTTTTATTGTGGTGCTCGAAAACTAGAAATCTCTCGGATTGATGCTATATAGTTTTGAAATGGGCATACAAGGGGCTAATTATTGTGGTAATTTCACGATGATCGGTATGTTGCAAGTTGCCGAATTATGGCTTGATTTCTAGTTTTCGAGCACCACAATAAAAACTGATTAAAACTGGGTAAATGCTATGGAGTTGCAAGACAAAGCCATATTTCGGCAACTTGCAACATACCGATCATCGTGAAATTACCACAATAATTAGCCCCTTGTATGCCTATTTCAAAAGTATATAGCCCCAATCCGAGAGATTTCTAGTTTTCGAGCACCACAATAAAAACTGATTCAAACTGGGTAAATGCTATGGAGTTGCAAGACAAAGCCATATTTCGGCAACTTGCAACATACCGATCATCGTGAAATTACCACAATAAATAGCCCCTTGTATGCCTATTTCAAAACTATATAGCCCCAATCCGAGAGATTTCTAGTTTTCGAGCACCACAATAAAAACTGATTAAAACTGGGTAAATGCTATGGAGTTGCAATTCGGCAACTTGCAACATACCGATCATCGTGAAATTACCACAATAATTAGCCCCTTGTATGCCTATTTCAAAACTATATAGCCTCAATCCGAGAGATTTCTAGTTTTCGAGCACCACAATAAAAACTGATTAAAACTGGGTAAATGCTATGGAGTTGCAAGACAAAGCCATATTTCGGCAACTTGCAACATACCGATCATCGTGAAATTACCACAATAATTAGCCCCTTATATGCCTATTTCAAAAGTATATAGCCCCAATCCGAGAGATTTCTAGTTTTCGAGCACCACAATAAAAACTGATTAGAACTGGGTAAATGCTATGGAGTTGCAAGACAAAGCCATATTTCGGCAACTTGCAACATACCGATCATCGTGAAATTACCACAATAATTAGCCCCTTGTATGCCCATTTCAAAACTATATAGCCTCAATCCGAGAGATTTCTAGTTTTCGAGCACCACAATAAAAACTGATTAAAACTGGGTAAATGCTATGGAGTTGCAAGACAAAGCCATATTTCGGCAACTTGCAACATACCGATCATCGTGAAATTACCACAATAATTAGCCCCTTGTATGCCTATTTCAAAAGTATATAGCCCCAATCCGAGAGATTTCTAGTTTTCGAGCACCACAATAAAAACTGATTAAAACTGGGTAAATGCTATGGAGTTGCAAGACAAAGCCATATTTCGGCAACTTGCAACATACCGATCATCGTGATATTACCACAATAATTAGCCCCTTGTATGCCCATTTCAAAACTATATAGCCTCAATCCGAGAGATTTCTAGTTTTCGAGCACCACAATAAAAACTGATTAAAACTGGGTAAATGCTATGGAGTTGCAAGACAAAGCCATATTTCGGCAACTTACAACATACCGATCATCGTGAAATTACCACAATAATTAGCCCCTTGTATGCCTATTTCAAAAGTATATAGCCCCAGTCCGAGAGATTTCTAGTTTTCGAGCACCACAATAAAAACTGATTAAAACTGGGTAAATGCTATGGAGTTGCAAGACAAAGCCATATTTCGGCAACTTGCAACATATCGATCATCGTGAAATTACCACAATAATTAGCCCCTTGTATGCCTATTTCAAAACTATGTAGCCCCAATCCGAGAGATTTCTAGTTTTCGAGCACCACAATAAAAACTGATTAAAACTGGGTAAATGCTATGGAGTTGCAAGACAAAGCCATATTTCGGCAACATACCGATCATCGTGAAATTACCACAATAATTAGCCCCTTGTATGCCTATTTCAAAACTATATAGCCCCAATCCGAGAGATTTTTAGTTTTCGAGCACCACAATAAAAACTGATTAAAACTGGGTAAATGCTATGGAGTTGCAAGACAAAGCCATATTTCGGCAACTTGCAACATACCGATCATCGTGAAATTACCACAATAATTAGCCCCTTGTATGCCTATTTCAAAACTATGTAGCCCCAATCCGAGAGATTTCTAGTTTTCGAGCACCACAATAAAAACTGATTAAAACTGGGTAAATGCTATGGAGTTGCAAGACAAAGCCATATTTCGGCAACATACCGATCATCGTGAAATTACCACAATAATTAGCCCCTTGTATGCCTATTTCAAAACTATATAGCCCCAATCCGAGAGATTTTTAGTTTTCGAGCACCACAATAAAAACTGATTAAAACTGGGTAAATGCTATGGAGTTGCAAGACAAAGCCATATTTCGGCAACTTGCAACATACCGATCATCGTGAAATTACCACAATAATTAGCCCCTTGTATGCCTATTTCAAAACTATATAGCCCCAATCCGAGAGATTTCTAGTTTTCGAGCACCACAATAAAAACTGATTAAAACTGGGTAAATACTATGGAGTTGCAAGGCAAAGCCATATTTCGGCAACTTGCAACATACCGATCATCGTGAAATTACCACAATAATTAGCCCCTTGTATGCCTATTTCAAAACTATATAGCCCCAATCCGAGAGATTTTTAGTTTTCGAGCACCACAATAAAAACTGATTAAAACTGGGTAAATGCTATGGAGTTGCAAGACAAAGCCATATTTCGGCAACTTGCAACATACCGATCATCGTGAAATTACCACAATAATTAGCCCCTTGTATGCCTATTTCAAAACTATATAGCCCCAATCCGAGAGATTTCTAGTTTTCGAGCACCACAATAAAAACTGATTAAAACTGGGTAAATGCTATGGAGTTGCAAGGCAAAGCCATATTTCGGCAACTTGCAACATACCGATCATCGTGAAATTACCACAATAATTAGCCCCTTGTATGCCTATTTCAAAACTATATAGCCCCAATCCGAGAGATTTTTAGTTTTCGAGCACCACAATAAAAACTGATTAAAACTGGGTAAATGCTATGGAGTTGCAAGACAAAGCCATATTTCGGCAACTTGCAACATACCGATCATCGTGAAATTACCACAATAATTAGCCCCTTGTATGCCTATTTCAAAAGTATATAGCCCCAATCCGAGAGATTTCTAGTTTTCGAGCACCACAATAAAAACTGATTAAAACTGGGTAAATGCTATGGAGTTGCAAGACAAAGCCATATTTCGGCAACTTGCAACATACCGATCATCGTGATATTACCACAATAATTAGCCCCTTGTATGCCCATTTCAAAACTATATAGCCTCAATCCGAGAGATTTATAGTTTTCGAGCACCACAATAAAAACTGATTAAAACTGGGTAAATGCTATGGAGTTGCAAGACAAAGCCATATTTCGGCAACTTGCAACATACCGATCATCGTGAAATTACCACAATAATTAGCCCCTTGTATGCCTATTTCAAAAGTATATAGCCCCAATCCGAGAGATTTCTAGTTTTCGAGCACCACAATAAAAACTGATTAAAACTGGGTAAATGCTATGGAGTTGCAAGACAAAGCCATATTTCGGCAACTTGCAACATACCGATCATCGTGATATTACCACAATAATTAGCCCCTTGTATGCCTATTTCAAAACTATATAGCCCCAATCCGAGAGATTTCTAGTTTTCGAGCACCACAATAAAAACTGATTAAAACTGGGTAAATGCTATGGAGTTGCAAGGCAAAGCCATATTTCGGCAACTTGCAACATACCGATCATCGTGAAATTACCACAATAATTAGCCCCTTGTATGCCTATTTCAAAACTATATAGCCCCAATCCGAGAGATTTTTAGTTTTCGAGCACCACAATAAAAACTGATTAAAACTGGGTAAATGCTATGGAGTTGCAAGACAAAGCCATATTTCGGCAACTTGCAACATACCGATCATCGTGAAATTACCACAATAATTAGCCCCTTGTATGCCTATTTCAAAAGTATATAGCCCCAATCCGAGAGGTTTTTAGTTTTCGAGCAAAACAATAAAAACTGATTAAAACTGGGTAAATGCTATGGAGTTGCAAGACAAAGCCATATTTCGGCAACTTGCAACATACCGATCATCGTGAAATTACCACAATAATTAGCCCCTTGTATGCCTATTTCAAAACTATATAGCCCCAATCCGAGAGATTTTTAGTTTTCGAGCACCACAACAAAAACTGATTAAAACTGGGTAAATGCTACGGAGTTGCAAGACAAAGCCATATTTCGGCAACTTGCAACATACCGATCATCGTGAAATTACCACAATAATTAGCCCCTTGTATGCCTATTTCAAAACTATATAGCCCCAATCCGAGAGATTTCTAGTTTTCGAGCACCACAATAAAAACTGATTAAAACTGAGTAAATGCTATGGAGTTGCAAGACAAAGCCATATTTCGGCAACTTGCAACATACCGATCATCGTGAAATTACCACAATAATTAGCCCCTTGTATGCCTATTTCAAAACTATATAGCCCCAATCCGAGAGATTTCTAGTTTTCGAGCACCACAATAAAAACTGATTAAAACTGGGTAAATGCTATGGAGTTGCAAGACAAAGCCATATTTCGGCAACTTGCAACATACCGATCATCGTGAAATTACCACAATAATTAGCCCCTTGTATGCCTATTTCAAAACTATATAGCCCCAATCCGAGAGATTTCTAGTTTTCGAGCACCACAATAAAAACTGATTAAAACTGGGTAAATGCTATGGAGTTGCAAGACAAAGCCATATTTCGGCAACTTGCAACATACCGATCATCGTGAAATTACCACAATAATTAGCCCCTTGTATGCCTATTTCAAAAGTATATAGCCCCAATCCGAGAGATTTTTAGTTTTCGAGCACCACAATAAAAACTGATTCAAACTGGGTAAATGCTATGGAGTTGCAAGACAAAGCCATATTTCGGCAACTTGCAACATACCGATCATCGTGAAATTACCACAATAATTAGCCCCTTGTATGCCTATTTCAAAAGTATATAGCCCCAATCCGAGAGATTTCTAGTTTTCGAGCACCACAATAAAAACTGATTAAAACTGGGTAAATACTATGGAGTTGCAAGGCAAAGCCATATTTCGGCAACTTGCAACATACCGATCATCGTGAAATTACCACAATAATTAGCCCCTTGTATGCCTATTTCAAAACTATATAGCCCCAATCCGAGAGATTTCTAGTTTTCGAGCACCACAATAAAAACTGATTAAAACTGGGTAAATGCTATGGAGTTGCAAGGCAAAGCCATATTTCGGCAACTTGCAACATACCGATCATCGTGAAATTACCACAATAATTAGCCCCTTGTATGCCTATTTCAAAACTATATAGCCCCAATCCGAGAGATTTTTAGTTTTCGAGCACCACAATAAAAACTGATTAAAACTGGGTAAATGCTATGGAGTTGCAAGACAAAGCCATATTTCGGCAACTTGCAACATACCGATCATCGTGAAATTACCACAATAATTAGCCCCTTGTATGCCTATTTCAAAAGTATATAGCCCCAATCCGAGAGATTTTTAGTTTTCGAGCAAAACAATAAAAACTGATTAAAACTGGGTAAATGCTATGGAGTTGCAAGACAAAGCCATATTTCGGCAACTTGCAACATACCGATCATCGTGAAATTACCACAATAATTAGCCCCTTGTATGCCTATTTCAAAACTATATAGCCCCAATCCGAGAGATTTTTAGTTTTCGAGCACCACAACAAAAACTGATTAAAACTGGGTAAATGCTACGGAGTTGCAAGACAAAGCCATATTTCGGCAACTTGCAACATACCGATCATCGTGAAATTACCACAATAATTAGCCCCTTGTATGCCTATTTCAAAACTATATAGCCCCAATCCGAGAGATTTCTAGTTTTCGAGCACCACAATAAAAACTGATTAAAACTGAGTAAATGCTATGGAGTTGCAAGACAAAGCCATATTTCGGCAACTTGCAACATACCGATCATCGTGAAATTACCACAATAATTAGCCCCTTGTATGCCTATTTCAAAACTATATAGCCCCAATCCGAGAGATTTCTAGTTTTCGAGCACCACAATAAAAACTGATTAAAACTGAGTAAATGCTATGGAGTTGCAAGACAAAGCCATATTTCGGCAACTTGCAACATACCGATCATCGTGAAATTACCACAATAATTAGCCCCTTGTATGCCTATTTCAAAACTATATAGCCCCAATCCGAGAGATTTCTAGTTTTCGAGCACCACAATAAAAACTGATTAAAACTGGGTAAATGCTATGGAGTTGCAAGACAAAGCCATATTTCGGCAACTTGCAACATACCGATCATCGTGAAATTACCACAATAATTAGCCCCTTGTATGCCTATTTCAAAAGTATATAGCCCCAATCCGAGAGATTTTTAGTTTTCGAGCACCACAATAAAAACTGATTCAAACTGGGTAAATGCTATGGAGTTGCAAGACAAAGCCATATTTCGGCAACTTGCAACATACCGATCATCGTGAAATTACCACAATAATTAGCCCCTTGTATGCCTATTTCAAAACTATATAGCCCCAATCCGAGAGATTTCTAGTTTTCGAGCACCACAATAAAAACTGATTAAAACTGGGTAAATGCTATGGAGTTGCAAGACAAAGTCATATTTCGGCAACTTGCAACATACCGATCATCGTGAAATTACCACAATAATTAGCCCCTTGTATGCCCATTTCAAAACTATATAGCCTCAATCCGAGAGATTTCTAGTTTTCGAGCACCACAATAAAAAATGATAATATTGCGATTTATTTTCTATACTGTTAATTATGAATTTTATGTTTTGAACCAATTTGTATTTTATAAGTACATAACTGAAATAATTTATATTGGATTTTCTTTGTTTTCATTGTTCTGATTTTAATGAAATATATTTATTTTAATTAAATATAATAAAATCCTGGGCTGGGATAACTTCACATATGAATATATGTTGCATAATTTTATTAGTATTGCCTGATTAAATTTTTTTATTTTCTGGGATAAAATCCTGGGCTAACTTCACATGCCTGGTTCAACCTTCGTGTTCAAATTTTTAGGACCGCCCAAGGTCTTCCAAAACACTGTATTTTGGTTTTACTTGAGGAAAGCAAAGTCTGAAAAAATACCGTACGGTCCTCTAGTCCCACATCGGTTATTTTCCAATACCAATTTCTCAAATTGTTTGTCAGGACATGTATTTGTGTCACACATTCCGTAGTTTTTAGTTTTTATTTTATTCTCGTATTTTTTATTTCACTGTTTTTCATAATGTATGAGAAGTTAAAATTTTCTATTTTGGTGTCAACGAAACAAATTTCGCTTTATTAGGCACCTCAACTCAAGCGAAGCGCTAGAGCGAGAAAGATGCCTTATATCCCCGCTATTTTGTCTGTTAACAAGTATTAAGTCGAAAAGTACTTATCCGATTTTCATGAAACAAAGACAGACTTATAGACCTTGATCAGATAAGAAAAAAGTGGTATGGCTGAGATCTCTGGTGGTTGGATTCCAAAGTTATAGACGCGTAAAGATTTCCTTTGCAATACATTCACGTAAAAAACAAAAACAATAAAAGTACATAATAGAATGCATACTATGTTCAACATTTTTTATTGCGTATGAATGAATGAAAATGATTTTGTTTGAATGTATATAAAGTAGTATGCATGCAAGTCCAATTAATATTTTGTTGGCTTTATTGTAGGATTGGTGCCTAATGGTATATGTAGATATTAAATAGACGGCATTGTTGAGATGCCGGTAATGCAATTAAATCCTGTAATGGGTTTCCTACTTTTTTTGTTTTTGGTTTAATTTTTTTGTAAACACAATTTCATACAAATGGATAACATATTGAATTTATTTTATTTGTAATTTTCCTTACACAATCCATCACAATAAATGGTGTATTCACAATTTCAAGAGTCGTATTTATATTAACATAAACTCGTTCTTTTAATACAGAGAAACCTCACCAAAACGGATATCGGACCCTTGATCATATTTCAGAACTTTATATAAGTTAACAAGCATTCCTCAGCAATATCATATTGCTCGATAACAACATCAACATTCAACATGTACCACAAGACCATAGTCACGTTGAAGTACAAATGTATGAACTGCATTTGTACAAGTAAATCATGTCGAGCAAGCATATTTCGATTAGAATGGATAAGAGGAATATAGAGTTTAAGTTTAACAATTAGAATTAGAATTTAGTTGATTTTTGGTATAAACCAAATAAGTTAAATAAAAAATCATTATTTTTAATAAAAACTAAAAGAAAATAATTACCTAGCGCCGAAATATGGACCTGGGAGCAATTAATTGTCCAATAAAAAATATTTTGTAAAAGTTTAACTAACAACTTTAAGTGACATTGTTCAAACTTTTGTGGAGTTTTTTTTTTAAGTTTAACCAGCAACTTAAAAAGTAACCAATGAACCTTTTGTGAAAGTTAGTGAAACATAGCGAAAGTGCAATTTAAGTATTGGAAAAAGAAGCCCGGTAGTAATCCACGTAAGGATAAAATGGAGTTGAACCGAAAAATCAAGGATAACCAGTTCGGATCTTCAAAATCGACCGGCCCAACCATTTGCGAAAGAGAGACGGCAATTAAGCAAGAGAATAGATTACAACTCCAGATGTTAACCATACATCTGTTATTTTCTGTGGAAGTTTATTTTTATTTCATACTAAGAGAGATTTTTTTTTTTTTTTTTTTGAAATTTAAAAGAAAATATGTATTATTATAAAAAAATAAGTAAAAAGTGAGAAAAATGTAAATCCAATTTAAAATTAAATCTAGAAAGATTTCTAAAAAAATAAAAGAAAAGTCATAAAGAAAGTTAGTAAAAATAAGAAAGATTCAAGTTAAAGCAAAAATCAATTTAAAATTGTATTTAAAATGAATTAGATAAAATACCCGACGTGGCGAAAAGCCTACGTGAATTTTCCAGACAACGCACAGTGCAGTGAGGCCGATTACCAAAAAACTGGCCAAAATTAAAAAACAGAAACTGTTTATTTAGGTTTTGTTTACATTGAGTTGGCTTTAGTAATACCCTAACGTTTTAAAACACTCACAAGAGAGTCCAAATACCTTTACTTGTTCTAGAATTTTAGTTGCAACGTAGCTTCACTCAAGCTGCAGTCGTAAAAGAAACTCGTGCAAAAACATACGTAAAAGTTTAAAAATACAACCAATTTTAATCAAATAAAATGGAATCAACTCCTGGAGGTATGTAGAATATAATAATGTGTTTTAAAATATTAGTATTTTAAACAATAAATATTAATTAAACAATGATTGTTTGTTTTTTTAAACTTTATATTTAAAAAATGTTTTTAATATAAAAGTTATATTGTTCTGTAGTGTTCGGTCATCAAATTCATAAGAGATTGCAGTTAATAGTATTACCTATAAAATAAAATAAAAATCAGCTGCCCCTAGGTGCCCCTCGATTTGTAATGGACATTTTAAAATAAATAATTGTTGGTTTTACTAAATGAACAAAACGAGAAAGAAATCAAAATTTCATAAAATTTAGGTTATTTGAGGAATAAGGGTTGTCAATAAGGGATGAAGGGGGTGCAATTTTGTGAATGTGACTAGAGATTCGTAATCGGTGACTCAGAAACCATGAAAATGGCATGCATCTTGACTGTAATATGATATATACGTATTTTACGCAAAGGGATTGTCAATAAGGGATGAAGGGGGTGACATTTTGTAAATATCACTAGAGATTCGAAATCAGTGACCTAAACACCCATGCGTCTTAATTGTAATATGATATATAGGGCGTTTTACCCTATTTTTTGTAGGGTTTGTCAATAAGAGATGAAGGGGGTGACATTTTACAAGTATGACTAGAGATTCGTGATCAGCGACCCTAAAAACCCCCAGTAGAGAATTTCAGAATTTTGGCCAGCTTTTCGGAAATCGGCCCCACTGTGCAACGGGGAGAATTTGGATGGAAGAAAAGCGTAGATCGTATCCTGAAAATTTACCAACATCAAAAAGGAAAACCGAAGTACTATGGAATTCTCAGTGTTATACGAAATAAAATAAAATGTAATGCGGATACGGCTCTCGAGTCTTACAACACTCCTCTCAGTTGGGAAAGAATCTCAAAATGTTTAACGCATCACTATGCAGATAAACGAGACCAAGGTACGCTTGAATACCAAATGACTACCCTAATTCAAAAAGGTAACTGCATTCCAGAATGTTACCACGAGGTTTACTACCACCTCTCACTTATCTTAAATAAATTATCATCAATGGACGTGGGCCAGGAAGATATGAACGTGATGACTCAATCATACAGAGATAAGATACTCGACACCTTTGTAAGAGGTCTCAGAGGAGACTTACCGAAATAGAAATTATTGAGCATGAGGGTACCAATGGATTTACCAGAAGCCCTCTTCCTGTGCCTAAAACTTCAGAATGAGCAATACCGTGTTCAGCACAGCCATGGAAATATGAATATCCAAAGGCCTCGATTTCCTCAACCTCCTTCACCTCCTCCTAGGAGAACCATACCAATACAACAACAACATTTTGATAACCAACCCAGAAATTTTTACCCTTCATTGTTATATAATCCTCAAGCATCCCAAAATTACCCAAAACCATTTCAAAATAATTACCAACATCATTCAATTTCGAGACAAATTCCACAACATTATAATCAACAACCACCTAGAGTTCCCAATTGGAGTTATTTCCTAAGCCACAACCAATGGAAGTGGATTATTCTATACACTCTCGACAAATCAACTACCAAAACAGACAAATGAAACAATTCGATCAAAACAGACCAATGAACCAATTCGAGAATAAACGACCTCATTCACAGCAGTTTCACCAACCGGCTAAAATACAAAGGGTTTGCCATACAGAACCATCTTACGACCAAGTACAAATGACACAAAACGATTAGCGATATGACCAAATATTCCAAGAATATTCTAGTTCTCCAGAAGGCCCGAATTTAACAGACGAAACCGAAGATGATTTACATAATATAATCAGCAACGATAGTTTAAAAGAACTCCGTGCCACTATACAACTAATGAAGAATTCATGACGATCCATCCAAACATAAAAATAACACTCAAACAACTATATCAGAATACGTAAACATTATAACATTAAGTATTTCACACCTTAGCTTAGAACAAAGACAACATGTTGAAAAAACTATCAGTAAATACCCGAACCTCTTCTCTGATCCAGAAGAAAGACTAACGTACACAACAACGGTGAAAGGGGAAGTCTGCACGTATAATACAGATCCAGTCTATTCAAGACCCTATCTATACCCCATGTGTTTAAAAGAAGAAGTTGAAAAACAGATATAACAGTTATTTAAATATGGCATTATTTGACCATCTATGTAAGTCCCCTTACAATTCCCCAATATGGATCGTTCCAAAAAAACTGACGCATCCGGGGAAAAAAAGTATCGGCTAGTAATAGACTATCGGAAACGATACTGTTACAATTCCCGACAGACACCCGATCAACGATACCTTAGCAAACCTAGGGGAAAACAAATTCTTTACAATTGTAAATTTGAAAAGCGGGTTTCATCAAATTCCATTAAAAGAGTCGAACATCGAAAAAACTGCGTTTTCAGTGAACCACGGAAAATACGAGTTCACGCGTCTTCCATTTGGGCTTAAGAACGCCACATCGATCTTCCAACTCGCTCTCGATGATATCCTTCGACAACATATAGGAAAGTGCTTGCGTGTATATTGATGATATAATCATCTTTGGCAAGTCAGAAGAGGAACACTTCAAAAACATGGAAATCATATTACTTCGGTCTAAAAAGACCAAAGTATTGAAATCCTGTCAAAATGACGAAAAATTTGGTTGGTTCAAAATCACTTTTCTCGACATTTTGAAAGTCCCTGAGTCTGAAAAAGCAAAAAAAAAAAAATCCGTCCGTCTGTCTGGATGTCTGCATGTCTGGACCCATGGTATCTCGAGGACGACTTGTCCGATTTGGAATTTTTTTCGCTAATCTGTTTCTATGGTCTAGCTAGACGGAGATTTGAAAAGCTTTTGGAGGCTGTACGTCAAGAAGGTGGAGTACCTGTTATACGAATTGACCCAAAATACCTGGTTTTATAAATATTTACGATTTTTTTACATATGCTGATTTGATTATTGAATTGGACATTGAATTTGGAATTGCTTTGAAGGTTAAGTTAGGGGTCAATTTGCGGGTTGAGTTGAAGTTGAGTTGGAGTTGAGTTGGGGTTGCATTAGGATGTAGTAGTAGTTAACAAATTGTTTATATGATGGAAATTTCTTATTAATCAACCGATTATTATGCAATTTGACATACATATGTGTTGGTCGTTGGAAATGGGAATCTAAATTGATTTTTGGATAAAGTTTTGGAATATGGCCAAGTATGATGGAACTTGCCGATTTTTCAACCGATTAAGATGAAATTCGACGTGTGCGTTAGAAATGGGATTCTAAAATGAGTTTTGGATGAATTTCTGGAATACGGCCAAGTATGATGGAACTTGCCTATTTCTCAACCTATTATTGTGAAATTTGACATGTGTGTTAGAAATAGGAATCTAAAATGTTGCTTGGATGACGTCCTGGAATATGGCCAAGTATGATGGAACTTGCCCATTTCTCAACCGATTATAATGACATTCGATATGTGTATTGTAAATGGGATTCTAAAATCAGTTTTGGATGAAGTTCTGGAATAAGGCTAAATATGATGGAACTTGCCCATTTCTCAACCGATTATGATGAAATTCGATATGTGTATTGGAAATGGGATTCTGGGATTCTAAAATGAGTCTTGGATGAAATTCTGAAATATAGCCAAGTAGGATGGAACTTGGCTATTCCTTAACCGGGTATCATCAAATTTCACATGTGTGTTGGGAATGGAAATCTAAAATAATTTTTGAATAAAGCTCTGGAATATGGCCAACTAGGATCGAACATGGTTATTTCTTACCCGATTATTAAGAAATTTGATATGTGCGTTGTAAATGGGATTCCAATATAATTTTTAGGTTAAGTTCTGGAATATGGTCAGTTACACGGTTAGAAATATCAGTATAATTTTGTATACTACTTTCGGTATAAAGTTCTAGAATACGTATTTTCGTGTTATATTGGATGCTGTAGCTTTTGACCTGTTTGGCTATTGTTGTATAAGTAAATATATGTTGGTTAAAATAGAAATCAGTACTGTCAAAACTGTGACACCAACTTTATGACACAGGTGACAGGTGAATGCTATCTCCATTGAAAACACCAAAGACCGAAGTTCTGCTCACCTCGTGAGGCTTCACAACTTTTCAGCATAATTGTCCTGAAATATGTGATCATTCATTTTAAAGAACCACGAAAATAAAATGGAAATGAATTTATTTATCGTTTTTTGTAGCCGGTATATACGGTTTATTGACACATTGTAGTCGGGTGTTTTGTACTGGCGCATAGTGATAAGTGATAAGTAACATTTATCATTAATATTGTTATGATCATACTCTTTGCAAATCTAATCTCTTGTTAAGTGGATGGAATTCAAGTAAAAGTAAACCTATATTCAACATAATAGGATTTAATTATTGCAGAATTTAATTTACACTAAATGTAGTATTGAATTTTTGCTATTAATATGTACATAACTTTTTTTTGAAATTTAGTAAGTTTTTGCTAATAAATAAATATAAAAAAATCGGGATAGGCTGTGTCTTCTTCACGGCTATAGGTGTTTTCTTATACGTTTATAAGCGGTGCGAGAAATGGCACGATGTAAGGGTTTGTTAAAATAAATTTCTTTATTATTAGCATCATGAAATGAGAGTACAGTGGTTGTTTGCAACGATTAAGTACTGGGCGATGGTACGAGAAGTTCGATTTAAAGCGCATAGGGTCTCAGCGGTGCTGTGCCCAACGAATGTGAGATCCAGACAAGTGCCCCCCAAAGTCGTCGATGCTAGTGTGTTGGAGACGCAGTCTAGGTCGAAGATGTCCTTGACGAAGCGCACGAATTCGGGTTTAGTGCTAATATCGATGTTGAAATCGCCGCAGAGCACAAGAGGTATATCGGAGAAGACACTATCTCATCCTATCAGATGAGGCATTCTCCCTTTACAGTGCTCTCTAGCATTGTCAATCGCCACTTTATAGATCTAAATTTTAATTAAAATGTATGTGAAAATTAATTATTTTAATTAACAATAAATCATCTACCAGATATTTTTTACGCACAAATTGATACCAGAATTGTTCCGACTAGATGAGGTGCTCTCTCGCTACAGTGCTCTCAACCATTGTAAATCGCTATTTTGTAGTTGGTAATTTTAATTAAAATTTCTGTGGAAATTAATTATTTTAATTTAAATAAATTATCTGCTACAAGTTCTTTACGCAAAAATTGATACTAGAATGGATCCGATCAGATGAGGCATTCTCCCAATACAGTGTTCTCAAGCATTGTAAATCACTAGTTTGTAAATTTTAATTTTAATTAAAATTTATGTGGAGATTAATTATTTTAATTAACAATTTATCTGCCACAGTTTCTTTACGCACAAATTACACAAGAATTACTCCGGTCAGATAAGGGATTCTCAGGGTTGATTGTAAATCGCTCTTTTGTACTTTGTAATTTTAATTAAAATTCATGTGGAGATTAATTATTTTAATTTAAAATAAATTATCTGCCACAGTATTATTAAGCACAAATTAATAACCGAATTGCTCCGATCTGCGATGAGGCATTCTCTCGCTATAGTGCCCCCAATCTCTGTAAATCGCTATTTTGTAGTTTGAATGTTTAATTAAAATGTATGTGGAGATTATTAGTTAATTTAATTTAAAATAAATTAACCACTATTGGTTTTTTACGCAAAAATTGAGACCATCGAAACCATTCTCTTGCTACACTGCTTGAACCATTTAAATCGATCGAAAGCAGAGGTTCGCGGCGCGGGTTCCTTTGCCGCCTGATGACGTCATTGCGATAATATTATGCGCGACACATAAAGCTGAAGGACCAACCAAGCTGAAGGTAATTGCCCACGATCAAGGGCTAAATTTCGGTCAATTTTCTGAACATGCGGTGTAAAACGTTATCACGTCAAAAATTCAAGCGATATACTTCCCTTTGAACTGCGAATATTTTGAACAATTCCTTGGGCGGCTCAGACCCGGAATTAAGCCAAGTTGTCAATACCATTCTTAAGGAGAAAAACTACATTTTTCATAAATTTTCAACCGTACTAAACTCTTTCAATAAAACGTTCACCAATTCTCACGAGCTGTGATCAAGATGAATGCGTATCTGCCTATACATTTTATGAATTTCCGAAGTAAATGCTATTTTATTTAGGCGGAATCTCATTATGATTGATGTGAGATCTTACTACACCGTAGGGCCAACCATGAGAGTTTGATTGAGATATATCAAAGATCTGGTATTTGCCGACCCATCAAACACAACTCGCACCTTTGTAGTGGCACTTGTCGCTTTAACTACTGGATGACGAGGCAGGTAGAAATGTGGTGTTGGTGATATTGCGAAATCGTTCGTTGACAGTTCCTCCATATGATTTTGATCGAGGTACTCATCCATTAAATTGATATACTCCTTTCTGAGTTGAGGATTGAACTGTAGTTTTCTTTTCAGACTAAAAAGGAGTGATCTTGCTTGAATTCGGGATTCTCCATGTGCTGGTGAGTTTGGTATGATTGGTAGCCTTACCATACGAATCGACCTTGGATGTCGCGGTAGGTGGTTTCTTGAAACAACTCTTCACATTTTTGTTCCTCTATGCTCTTCGGTTTATGACCTGGCAGTTCCTCCAACTCCCAGAATTTTCGTAACAAGTTGTCGATGTTGAAATTAAAGTTGATATTAAATGAATGTTGCTCAGGTGTGAGCGCTTCACCACCACCAATTATCCACCCGAATGTAGTGTTTTGAGATATTAATTGGTTTGGACCTTCCATTTGACTGCCAGATAATATTTTCCGGAAGTGACCGGCCCCCACGATGACGTCGATTTCGGTAATTTGATTGTCTATCGGATAAGCTAACGTGTTGGTTGCTAGGTTTGCCCATGATTCTAAAATTTCTGAATTGACTCTCGGCAGATCAACTGGCAACTCATTCATAATGTAACTTTCATTTTTTTTTGTTCTGGCTGAAAATGTGGTGAAATTTTTATTAGGGTTAAACCACTTGTTGTGCTTTTAGAAGCGATTCCCTTGACTGGATATCTCGCGTTTATTCGAAGCAGATTAAGTCGACGGACAGCTTACCCCATCTTCGTTACCAATGATAACTCGTGCGGTAGGTAATAGTACTAGGTAGGTAATAGGCTTGGGATCTACAAAAGTTATTCGGGGACAAAGGTCAAAATTTGAGGTTTTTTGGATTTTTCTCGAAAACGGTAAGTTTTATCAAAAAAAACCTCAAACCAAAGTTGTCGACCTTAAAATTCTCTACAAAAATGGTCTTCATAATTTTTTTCCTAAGAGTTGCCATTCCTGAGATATCGCGATTCTAAGAGTCACATTATACAAGATATGCACATATAAGCCACTTATATACATAATCAGGCACTTAAGACAAGTATAAATACCTATTTGTGTCTCTTTTATATATATTATACTATTCTGAAAACATTTATCACGTGGCCTTGAGAAACATCTGGCTATTCTATTGTCCGTAGGTCTCGTTCATATACCTGTTTCTTTTAGTGCTAAAGGTTCAGTTCAAGTGAAGATACGTACTTATTACAAGCGTTTACCATTTAGGTTATTTATGCTATTTTATAGCTCAGTTTTGCTTTATTTGCAATAAACTTTTAACTGAAGATGAAACAGTTGTGGTTGATCGTCGAATGCCAACTTTAATCGAGGCTAGTGTCGCGAGAGGTGATGAGTTTACTGAGTATTTAAGAACTCAAAAATCCGTTACAATACACGTGGATTGCAGAAAACTTAAATTGTTGCAGTAAAAAGACAACGTGAGGAGGAACAGGCTAGTACTTCAAAAAAAAGTCCACCTCGTACTAGAACGCGAGTAAATGAATCAAATTTTTGTTTTAAAAAATACTGTTTATTTTGTGGCAATGAAGCCAATGAAGAAACTGAGAAAAAGAAAGCACAGCATCTTCGAAAAAAAAATTTATAACGTGACTACACTAAAGTTTAAAGAATCCCTGTTGAAATTAGCTAAAGATCGTTCTGATGATGTTTTAAAGGCTGTTCTTGAACGTATTAATTTTGAGTATGATGTAGTCGCTGCTGATGCAAAATACCATGACAGTTGTTACAAATCTTTCTTAAAACCTAATACTGGTGGTAAAATTGGCCGTCCACGAGATGAAACTGTAAACTCTGCGATGGAGAAAATCTTTCAATTCATAGAAACGAGTGATGATTGCCAGTTTTCGTTGGATGAATAGAAGAATGTTTGTCAAGATGGAGCTTTAGATGACAGAACTATAAAAATACGATTGAAATTGAAGTATGGCAGTAGAATTATTATTACAGAGAAGCCTGGAAAATTAACATTTATTTGTTTTATTGACAATTACCAAGATAGTTTAAGTCAAATCTGGTCTGATAAAAACACTTGGATGAAAAAGACAAGCGGTTAAAAACTTTAGAAGCTGCGGCAGCGATTGTTCGTGAAGATATTCAATCTTGCGTTTTCGATAATACTATGTACCCCCACCAGGTAGAATGTTCGAGGATATAAATAACGATATTCCCGAATCATTGTCATATTTTTTTTAACAAGTCATTTTAAAAAACAAGCGTCATAATTTAGATCATCTAAAGTTAGTTTGTACGAATATTAGCCACTGCATCATGACTGCTGTTCGGCCTAGAACCGTTAAATCTAAACTACAGCTGGGTCTTTCAGTTTTTTTCATCGGCGATTTGGTTCGAAACGTCTCATACAAATTTTCTAGTCTTTTGGTTTTTGCGCATCTTACAGTGTAACCATTGAGGAAATACATAAGAGTGTCCCCTTTCTTATATTAAATTGGCATTCGAACCATCAAATAGCGTTTCTTTATAAATTTTTTGAGTATCCAATCAAAAAGAGACGATAACATACATATTATTGTATAACTATCCTTTGCTCACTTTTGTAAAGAAAAAACAAACTAAAAAATACTATCCTACTATGTATGATTTATTTTTTATGTGGGGAAAATGAAAACAAAGCAAATTATGAATGAACCAAAATCAACACTAATGTACTACATATACCATACATACATATAGTTAAAATAATATCTCGTTGAAAATTCCTATTCCTTCATTCTCGAGTAAAACAACAACAAAAAATGAATTTGTTGTTGTATTTACTCGGGAATGAAAGGATAGGAATTTTCAGCGAGATATTATTTTGACTATACTAATGTAGAACATTAATGTTGGTTTTATAATAAACGCACCAACTCAATAACAATATTGTTAACATGTTCGTTGGTTCTTCTACTGAATTGTATTCACAAAAAAATATATATTTTAACTTGATCACTAATGGGTTTGCCATATTTCCGTTTTACTTTTTTGTTGGTTTTGTCAGTGATCATAAATAATCTGTATACCTATTGTATTGTATAATACATACTCATACATATTTTATATTTAAATCTCCTTTATGAAAACTAAAATAAATTTTGGAATATATTTTTTTCTGAAATAATGAGTTTGTTGATGCGTTTTGTTTTTCCAAAAGGTTTTCTGATGCGTTTTCTTAGGTGCAAAAAACAAATACAATAATAAAAGGGATAAGTTTGATTAAAATTTAAATTGATAACAATTTGACTAGGCATATCATTTTTAAGGACGTGCCGCAAAATATTCTTTGTTTCATTGCTATTTGAAGAAATGAAAAGTTAGAATAATTATTTGCAGTTTTCTGTTATGAATGTGTTTTTTCCGACTTGAGCAGAACGGATCATTTATATTGAATATGATCAGATCACTCACACGATTAATTAATTTTAGTTTTAATTTTTGAAAATTTATTATTTATTGTGGACTATTTGCAGTTCTTTCTCATCAAAACAAAAATAAAAAATATAAACGAATTTTCGAATATGGTCATAGCAATCATCATTTGGACTTGACAGGAAAGAGGTATATTCCTGTGCGAACATCATCAAACATTAATTGGTTAAAAATTAAATCGCCGACATTTCAAATCTCCAGCTTCTTATGAACAACCACTCAAGATTGGTAATAATGTCTACACATTTCTTAAAGATAGCTTACCATTCGTAGATAAAGTAACCATTCTTTCAAAGAACGAAAATTATTTTAAGTTTCTCAGAGGTCTTAAAATCACCATAAAAGCTAACATTTTACTTGCTGATATTTTGAAGGAAAAGTTTGACGTTGAATACATCTTAACAGGTCAAACCAAGATTGTTTGGATTTTTTTTTTAATTCTACGTGGGAGAGGTGGATTTAATTACATGCCTTATAGTCATGAAATTGGTGTGCATTTTGCCAACATTATAGTGAGAAAAATTACTTTAAATTCTCCATTCAAAAATTGCTTGTCAGACGAATCGCAAGCTATTGATTTGGACTGGAATAGCTTTAAAATCGAATTTGAAATGAGTCTATAGTCTCAAGAGTATGCCAGTACGAACAATTTACTACCTGACGATATCATTGAGGAAACAGATATCCATGTTTAAAAGCAATATGCGTTAGTGTACTATACAGGCTACATGCTCCTGTGTTTTAAAGAAAATTAATTGTCAAAGCTGCTGGAAGATGTTGGTGAAGAAAGACGACGAAATCAAAATTTCGGAAACTTTTTTGGCAGAATTTTTGTTTAAGCAGAATGAGACTAATTTGAATGCCGCCCCGGTGGCACAGTGGTCAATATGCTTGCTTTAGGCTCCGGAGGTCCTGGGTTCGATTCCCGGCGGTTGATGAAAAAATTGCGCCTGGTTGATGTAGGATCAATGAATTAATCATTCATTATCCGTTAAAAATACGACTACGAAACTTCATATTGAAGCGGCCAAATCCCTCTATGGGATGTAGCGCCAGCGAAAAAAAAGTGTTTGATAATGATTGCTCAGGAATACACCTCTTTCTTGCCAAATTTAAATGATGATTGCTATGACCATATTCGGATATTCGTTTATTTATTTTTACTACGTTTTTATTAACCCGCTTTCTTGTCTTTAAGTTTATCTGTTTGGTTCAAATTTTGCAATCGATTTTAAAGTAACTTCCCGATGAGCTAGAGACTTGAAACTTTAAACATAGCTCAGAACTGGATGACAATACAATATTAACTCGCTTTCTTGTCTGGTTGTTTGTTTGTTTGGCTATTCGGTACAAATTTTGCTCTCGATTTTAAACTAACTTCTTGATACATCTCAAGGTAGGTCTCGGGATCTGTAATTATTGTGACAACGCGCATTTAGATTGCTTGATAGTTTCCATATATTTCATTGAAAATTCAATTTTTCTGAATATTATCAGCAAATTCTGAGCTACAAAATCCTAAAATTTCAAATTGCGCTTCGATTGCGGTTCTTGAAACCTCTAAGGAGAGGTCGGGAGTTTTGCTGTTAAAATTTCGAGTTAAAAAGTTGGTGCGTTGTTGCGTTAAACATCTGTATGGCTTTAATTATTATCGAACTGTATAGTTTCAACTAGGGGCTCAAGCTGCTCTTCACTTAGACAAATAATGTCGGTTTTTTACGGCTTACGGGTAATGAAAGTGGAGGAGCAGAATATTGCAGTTGTCTGGAGAGATGAATCATTGGCGTCATTAGGAATGGGAACCGTTGAAAATGGAAATTTCGTGTTAAACGATTTATGCTCCTAATTTAACCAAAAATTTACTTTCTGTCAACGCTATATCGGAGAACGCAAAATGTTGTTCTAATTACGAAAGACGACGATCTTGCTCTTGAAGGGATAAAACAAAACAACGGATTATGTAAAGGATTGAAATAAGCAAACCGTATTGATATCAGAAAAGAAGTCGAAAGCGATGCAATGGCATCATAAGCTATGCCATCTTAGCTCCAAAAAAATGAAACATCTCCCAAAGCTAACTGAAGCATTCCACATCGAGAGCAAGGATTTAGATGCGTTTGATTCAATCTGTGAAACATATATGGAAGCAAAGCTAACGTGACATCCGTTTAAAATAGTAAAATTATAAGGGTGGAAAGAAAACTGCAAATAATTCACACCGGCCTTTATGGTCCCTGCTATACTACTTGATTATACAATTAGCCATTAGCCAATTAGCCATCGCTCAATTAAACGGGAAAGCGGAACATTTTAACAGTACTTTGATGGACAAAGCACGATCACTAATTTTTAATTCAAAATTAAATAAGAATTTATGGGGAGAAGCACTTCGTACTTCAAAGTATCTGTTAAATCGAAGTCCGACTGAATTAATGGATACATCTCCTGTAGAAAAGTGAACTAAGAAAATCCAATCTGTCGACATTTTTGGAAAATACGCTAAAATTCTAGAAAAACTGAAGAAACTGGACAGTCGGAGTAGTAAATTCATATTTGTAGGATATGGATTGAACGGTTACCGATTATGGGATCCAGTGAAACAACACATTTTGTAAAACACACACATTTTGAACCGATTTTGTAAATAAGAGAAATTTTAGCAGAAATACGATCAGTACCATATCAGTTTCCGGTTTAAGCGAGACTAAGACAAATGTAACCGAATCTATAACGACCATAATTAAAAGCCATCACGTCGATAATTTTTTCACGTTTTTCGTTTTAAATCTTACAAATATTTTCATAGCTAATAAAAATTCACAATCACAAATTTTCAGGACAGTCTATATGGGGTTAAGAAACTGTATTGGGTTATAAATCTGTACGTGGCTAGGAGAAATTAGAAACTGAAATAAACCTGAAATTTGACACATGTCTTTGTCATAATCTCATGAAGATGCTTAAAATCGGTTGCAAAATTTCACACACATTAGACTAAAAAGCAGGAAATAGTTATTTAAATAAACATTTTTTTTCAAAATACCACGTTTTTAAAACGGACTAAAAAGTATAAAATAATTTCTCCTAGCCACATACAGATTCCTAACCCCATATAGATTGTCCTGAAAATTTGTGATTGTACATTTTTATTAGCTATGAAAATACTTGTAAACTTTAAAACGAAAAACGTGTGGCAAATGCAATAGATAATATTAAGGAGTGTAGAGGGTAGCTGTCGATAAAACTCACAGAACAGATCATATCATTTGCAATGCAATAAAATTGTTAGTGACTTAGATGAACTATTTATTTATGCATCAATTATCTATATCATGCGCCCCACGTTTTTCGTTTTAAATCTTCCAAGTATTTTCATAGCTAATAAAAATTCACAATCACAATTTTTCAGGACAATCTGTATGGGGTTAGAAATCTGTATGTGGCTAGCAGAAATTATTTTATACTTTTTAGTACGTTTTAAAAACGTGGTATTTAAAATTTTTTTTTTATTTAAATAATTATTTTATTGTTGTTTTGATGAGAAAGAACAGTAAATGGTCCACACAATAAATAGTGAATTTTCAAAAATTAAAACTCGTTTCGCTTCACAACAAGCACCAAGAGAGCTTAAAATATTAAAAAGTTAAAAACAAATATTTTTGAATTATTTTTATGCAATTTAATTACACTTGTTCCTCTATTAACACGATAATTGATTAGTGCGAATATGATTTAGTTTTAATCAACGCGAGCTGTTTTTGTCTCGAGCCCCTAAATATGCCATTTTCACAAAAATTTTCAAAGTTCAGATAAATTGATAGGCGCGGAATTAATAACCTTTACACAACAACCAAATCCTATCTTTAACGGAATTTGAAAAAAAGGATTCATGTTTAAAATCTA
The DNA here is from genome assembly GCA_963556165.1 of Tipula helvola. Taxonomy (NCBI): domain Eukaryota; kingdom Metazoa; phylum Arthropoda; class Insecta; order Diptera; family Tipulidae; genus Tipula; species Tipula helvola. The sequence goes on from OY744483.1 coordinate 226,592,674, forward strand.
CATTCTGATAATCTTGCTTGATCGATGCTAATTATAATTAGTATTAAAATTAGTATTACAACGGCTTTGTATCATAGACACGTAAATACGTTTTATGGCGAGGCAATACTAGCATCAAATAGATTATGAAATAGCAACTCAAATTTTCATAAATAAATGTACTACTAAATTTCCTTTTGAGCCCATTTTTACTAACATTATAGTTTTTTTTAGTTCCTAAAATTTAAAAAGTGGACGTGGGCCCTTTCATAACTAAACGATTCAACTTCATCCAATGGAACATATTAACCCTGAGTGTGTACACTATATTTTTCGAGACACGGTGTGTACACTAGGTCTTTTAGGGAACAGTTGGGTTTTCTAAGTTTTCTAAGCTTTCAAAAAATCTGAAAGAATTCTGGGTTACTTCTTGAAGTGTCTACTATATGATCCAGAAGTTGCCAAAATCCAAAGTTTAAAACCGTTGGTAATAAAAATTTGAAGAATAGTCGAAAAGGCGGTAAAAATCGAATTTTGTTACAAAATTCGTAACTACACTAAACAATTTAAACAATTATTTTATTGGTATAGGGCTCTTTATTTTTATTTTTATTTATTAGTACTTGAGCTTTCAATCCCACTTCGGGATCATTTTCAAAAGCATAATCAATTAATAAACAAGCATTAATAAACATCTCCTGGTTGAAAAATGGAGAATAAAAATAAAAATAATACACTAAACAAATATTTAAAAAAAATGGTTATAGGCTTTTGTAGCTTAGACTATGAGCTTTCAAAAAAATACACTATATGTCTTTGGCGTGGGCTTCAAAAAGTTGAATTATTTAAGCACCTGAAAGTGGGGAATAGTTTACGGATTTAGGCATGTCATAATAAACGGAGCGGTAATTATTTTGCACAAAATAGGTCTTTATTGTTGCAAATACAAAAACTATAAAATACTAATACTAAATAATTAGCGACAAAAAAGGAATTTACAGTGCGCAATTGTGATAAAAGTGCGTTCGATGATTATCGCAAACCGGCGTTTCGAACGATGCACAAGAAAACGTTTTTTATTTTCCTTCCAACTGCAAACAAAATTAGTTTTGGTAAATAATTTATTATTTTGAACAATTTTATATTTTATTATTTAACACGATCAAAACGGGAAACTAAAAATATGGCCGAAAGGCAACACTATGGACCAACGTGCTGTCGTTTATAAATGTGAGACGAGACTGAATAAATTTTATTTTGTTATAACTTTTGGTGTTTGGGTTGTGTGTTTTTATTGTTTTCGTGTTTTTGATTGGTCCCGGCAGAAGACGTACAGTAAAATTGTGTACCGGAGGCATGCAATGCGCGGCGAGCTCATGTTGGTGCCGGAGGAAGATTATGAATGAATATTGTAGTGGTTCATTGGGTGAACCGCCACAAGTCCGTAAAAAGTAGCCAAAATAGCATCAAATTACATAAAACATTTATTTTAGCCATAAAAAAACTGAAAAACTACGAGAAACGCAAAAAACTGTTTTCATTTACCTTCGAAAATACTGACGTCGTGTGTACACTGACCCTTTAAGGGAACGGACATGACTTGCACTGGCTGGCATTTGCAAGTAAACTGCCAGACCCCGGCGTCATTTCAGCCTTTAGTGCCCACCATTACCCAGATTTTTTAGAGAAGGTAACCGAAGCCTAGAAAGGAATAGGCTTTGACTTTCACGTCGCTTGAACGTGTTTTTTAGCAAAATTAATTTGTATAAATATTTTTTATTTTCTAAATTTTAATTTACCGGCAAATGTCCATCAGTTCAGGAGATATTATCTTGTCTGAATAATATTTTTATATTATCCTCTGATGATTTTGGCGGTCTACAAATCAGTGAAGGATCGAATAAGCCGATGAAAATAAAACAGCAAAGATTGATTTAAAGTTGCAGGACTGGCGATGATACTGGCTGGATGAGTTGCTGTTTATCGACGTTTTTTGGTGCCCCCCATTATGAATGAGCTGATGCTCAAAATGGGGTGAACCGAAAGATTATGTAAATTAATAAGTCAAGAATAAATAAATAAATAAATAAATAAAGCCCGCCGACTATTCATGAGAGGGAAATTTGAGTCTCAAATTACGACTGTTCCTTAAAAGACCCCGTGTACACACGGAGGATTAATATAGGCGAAACAATTTCAACTGTTAGTTATTGTGAAAATTGTTTCGCCAATATCAAAATGCTCCTTTCATGCAGTTGTTCTGAATTTTAATAAATTTGAAAAATTACATAACTCGAATTACCTTTGCTTAGGATTATTGCCACAGAATTGGTCATTACTCATTAGTCATTACTATAACATTTTTATAAAAATTAATTTTATTCAATTTTATAAAGAACTTTGCAAACATTCAAGATTATAATAATTAATTTTATTCAAAATGTTTATTATGATAAATGATTGTCGTGTGAGTAATCTGTACGTAAATTTTGTTCGCAAACCGAGACACGAGAATTGAGAATTTTGTATTCGTACACGATGTATAGTATACATTTTTATGGTTGTGTTGTATTATTTTTGTTTGTTGTATTTGTGCGTTTTTTAGGATAGTAAGCATCAAAAATAACTAAATCGGGCGAATCGGTTGAATTTTTTGGTGCTTATGTTCGTTTCTCTTCTCGTTTTTTATACTTCTCTCTTGCTTTTGAGTTGAGATTTGTCATTCCACAAACAAAATAATTTTTGAGAGACTTGATTTGTTATTGTTTTTGATTATGGAGTAACATATGTTTTTTATATTCTGTTTTTTTGAGTTAAAGAAATAAATTATTTTTCGTGTATGTTGTTTAAATAAAATATTTTCGATTGTTTAATAATTTTTAACATACAAGCACTTTTGATAGACAGAAGAAAATTAAATGACGTTAATTTCATATAAAACTAAACAATACTCACGTGGCCACTAATACACACACATCTACCACTACTAAACATTTGCGGTTATTTTACTCTCAATTCTCGGTTTGTGAACAAAATGTACGTACTGATCATATTCAATATAAATGATCCGTTCTGCTCAAGTCGGAAAAAACACATTCATAACAGAAAACTGCAAATAATTATTCTAACTTTTCATTTCTTCAAATAGCAATGAAACAAAGAATATTTTGCGGCACGTCCTTAAAAATGATATGCCTAGTCAAATTGTTATCAATTTAAATTTTAATCAAACTTATCCCTTTTATTATTGTATTTGTTTTTTGCACCTAGGAAAACGCATCAGAAAACCTTTTGGAAAAACAAAACGCATCAACAAACTCATTATTTCAGAAAAAAATATATTGCAAAAAATGTTGTGGTGTCAAATGTGGCTGTACAAAAGTCGGGTTGCTGCTCCAGCGTGTACCAATTGCCAAGGTCAGTCTTGCTCAAATGTCCAGTTGAATACAAATACAATAGAAGAAGATTCCTGTGAGATTAATGAAGAGGCCAATGACTCAGCCACATTTGAACAATTTATGAACATCCAGCAAGAGGAAGAGGAAGAAGAAGACATCGAAGAAGACATGACTGTTGAAATACACTTTCAAGAGAATGAATCTGATTAAACTATCTAAAGAAATTAAAAGAAAAGTTAACCCAATAATCAATAGCAATATCAATAATCAATATCAATAATAAGGTAATATCTAGAACTTGACGGGTATTGTTCCCTTAAATTATCCTAAAATTGTCATGACACTTAGTGTAGTAGGCATACAGGGGAAACCACGGTAAAAAAACGCGCCGAATACACTACCTCAGAGGTGGCGTGGAAATGTGTGCATATCTTGTATAATGTGACTCTTAGAATCGCGATATCGCAGGAATGGTAACTCTTAGGAAAAAAATTATGAAGACCATTTTTGTAGAGAATTTTAAGATCTACAACTTTGGTTTGAGGTTTTTTTTTGATAAAACTTACCGTTTTCGAGAAAAATCCAAAAAACCTCAAATTTTGACCTTTGACCCCGAATAACTTTTGTAGCACACATAGGGTCGATGGGGATTTAAAAACTTTATTTGTAATTGTAAACCCCAGCTCTCCACCAATATTTGGCTCCCCGGGAATTTTTGTTATTTGACCACTATTTTTATGTCTAAATTGACCGGACTAAGAATATTATAACACAGAATTAAATAAACATTTATGGAGGGAAATTGCGGAGGCAATGAAACTAACCGGTAATATGCATTTTTAGATATTAAAAATTGAAATTTATGACCATTTTATAGTTTTTTTTTAAATTTTATTTGAAATGTTTTTTAAAATATGTTTTTCAATTTTGGAAGTAATTTACCAAATGCATTTAAGAGTATCATATTTTTAACGCTATTTTTCTTCGACCATTGCTAGAACCAACCTTTCGCGTAAAAAGCAATTGGATGCGTGAAAATTAAATAAAAACAAAAGTAATTTAGTATTATCTTATCACAATATATTTAATTAACTTATTAATGTATTAAATCTATTAAAATATTGTAAAAAATTGTAGCGAATTTCATAGGCTTCAAGAGTGGCTCTGTTGAAACATCGCGCTCTGCTTAGTGTTTGCTGTACAATTTGAGTAATTTCGATAAACTCTGGTGTACCCTATAAATCAATAATTATATTTTGTAATAAGCAAATGCACTTTACAATTAAATCGATTTTGTCAGGATAAACTTCAATTTCCGACTTTAAAATTCTCCATTTTGAGGCCATAACCAAAAACACATTTGACAAGCCGTCTTGCTCCAAAAAGGCTTTGATTAAAAGCCTCTTGTTCTGGAGATAATGTGTTTACCGCAGTAAATGATTTACCCGAGAATTCGACCGCAGCCACATTAACAAAATAACTCTCTAAATCAGAACAAAAGCGAAGTGGAGATTGCTGGTTACGAATTATCACGAAAATGGCAGTTTTTTGATAATATGTTATTTGTTAAGGACCAGTTCCTTCCCCGAAAAACCACCGGAAATATTCCAAACCCTCAAAGGGAACAATTTGTTGAACTATCAGAACCAGCAGACGGTTAGAATGGGCAATCGCAAACAGCAATGGAACGAAACCCGAAAATTGAAAACCAAAGAATAATAAGCGAACATATAAGTAACAAATGGCCTTCACCTGAAATAGATTCACAACAACAGACCAGTAGACCGTAAAAAAAAGAAAAATGAAAAACACGCCGCAGTGGAACAATTAGTGGCCATCGAAAAACAAAAATTAACCCATTTTAAACAAAGTTCTCAACAACAAGACAATGATTACTATTTTGCTTTAAGTCTGTTCCATATATCAGACAACTGCCAACTAATAGAAAATTATTTGGTAAAACAAAGATTTAGGAAATACAACATCCTTCTCAGCCGGTAGTTTTAGAAATATTATCCCCTCAAACTCCAGTTTCATCTTCCATTTATATGAAAGAGCTTTCGAGTCAACTAACTCCAGACAACTCCTCATGCGATATTTTGAACAATATGGACCAGCCAATCAGCGATACGAATTCACAAAATGCAACAATATATTTTTCTCAATTTCAATCTAATACTTTGTAAGTTGAAACTACAAGTGTATAATTTTAATAAACATTTGTTTAAAAATTTATAATCGTTTTATATACTTTAATGTTAGAACCAATTTTTCTTGTGGTGAAATGCATTCTCAAAAGTTTGAGTGCTTTTGAAGCTTAATTTTAACTGATTTTAAAATATAGTCAAATATAGGTTGCATCATTCTAGTATACTCAAAGAACTTTTTATCTTTGCCCCTGATTTCTTCATAATTATGATCTTCCAAATTCTCCGTTTTCATCTCTAGACAAAATATAATCATCTACCCAACAGCTTCTGGTGTTTTCAAGTAACAGAAATTTTATTAGAGGTGTTTCCAATAAATATTCATTAGCTGGATTCATTTTCACTGCGACATAAAATGAAAGCAAACCGTTTGCGTATTTCTATTACAATTAGCTATTGCGCTTTTATTGTAACCACTTTCTCTTACTTATACGTACAAACCGATTTTACGTACAAAAACACAGTTTTGGTATTTTTTGCTTGTCATTTTTGTTTCTTTCAAATGAGCACAAACAAGTAAACTAGAAAAACAAAAAAAAATCGTTTGTGTTTGGTTTTGCTTGCAACAAGCAACAAACGCACAACGAAAATAAAGTGTTTGAAATTTTATATGAATTTTGTTTCTCAGTTTGTATTGATGAAGTTAAAAGGTGCAAAATAAAGAGTTTTTATATAAACAACATCATACATACATTTATTTCATACTATACCGAAAATCAATGTTTACATGATTGATTTCAGTCCGGAAAACGACTCATTACGGTACAGAAAAAGTGTCCGGAAAACGAGCTATTACAGTACAGAAAAATATAAAACCAAACAAAAAAAAAAAATAACTAGGGTAACTTGATAATTTGAAAATCATTTGGATTGATTTTCTTTAAATTTCAAACACATGCTTTATTTTAAAGTTTAATTTTAAATGAAAAAATCGAATTAATGTCCCATGCAGCATGAAATAAAACGTTGTACATTACTCGTACGTTAAATGATCGTTACAGTACTCGTTCAAAATTCTGGACTGGGCTCCTTCGCAACCTCGCCCATAAACGTTGAACTCGTACTGTAACAACTCATTTACCGCCCTTGTGACGTAAATAACTATTACATTTTTAATTAATATTTTGTCATTACAATAAAAACTCGATTTCCCCTGGTTTAATGGAAACAATTCAAATTTACGTGATAAATTTTCTTGATTGTTATTATCTATGGTTTGCCAGATTATCTGCGAAAGTCAAGATAATTTTATATCACTGTTAGTTAAAAACACAAAATGGATTTCTGGAATTCGGCGAAGTAGAACGGAACTTGGCCACTTCGCCAAGTAATTACGATAAAATTCTACATTATGTATACGATGGAAATGGGATTCTAAAAAAATGTTTAGATGTTCTTTAATATGGCCAATTAGGAAGAAACTTGGGCACTTTTTAACCGAATTTTTAGAAGTTCTTTAATATGGCCAATTAGGAAGGAACTTGGGCAACTTGGAATTTGACATGTGCGCTGGAAATGCAATTCTAAAATGATTTCCATATACAAATTCTGGGATATGGCCAAGTATGATGAAACTTGATTATTTCTTAACCCATTTAACTGAAATTTGACATTTGCGTTGGAAATGGGATTCTAAAATGATTTTCAGATTAAATTCTGGGATATGGCCAACTAGGATGGACCTTGGCTATTCCTTAACCGATTTTAATGGAATTTGGTACGCGCAATGGAAATGGGACTCTAAAATTATTTTTGGATAAAGTTCTGGAATATGACCAATTGGAGTCTAAAGTGATTTTTGAATCAAATTCTGGAATATGGCTAAGTATGATGGAACTTGGCTATTCCTTAACCGAGCGTGATGAAATTCGATATGTGCATTGGAAATAGAATTTTAAAATGATTCTTAGATGAAATTCTGAAATATGGCATGTTAGGATAGAACTTAGCTATTTCTTAACTGATTTTTAGTGAAATTTGAGATTTGCGATGGAAACAGGATCCTAAAATTATTTTTAGAAAAAGTTCTGAAATATGGCCAGCTAGAATAGAAATTGGCTATTCCTTAACTAATTATGATGAAATTCGCAATGTCCACGCAAATAAGGTTCTAAACTAATTTTTCTAATTGCGGGACCCTAAACTACCGATAGAAGTTTTATTAAAACTGCGCGTTGTGTCACACACTTTGTTTATTCTCCTTTGATTGTGATTAAATTTCCCGGCAAATGTATAATAAATACATCAATATGAGAGACCTCAATAGCTGCCAGATGCACAAAAACCTCCACCGACTTACCATAAAAGCTATTGTCTATTGAGGTTTCTGTGAACCAGGCAACTATTGAGATTGAGGTTTATCTACTGTCGGCGGATCAAAAATCAGTTAAGAAATATCCATCATCATAATTAGTCATATCCAAGAATTTAATCTTAAAATCATTTTAGAAACCCATTTCCAACGCACTTGTGTAATTTCCCTAAAATCCTTTAGAAAATTGTCAATATCAATTCTATTTGGCCATATTCCGGAATTTAATGTTAAAATCATTTTGGAATCCTACTTCCAATGCACATGTGTAATTTTTCTAAAATCCGTTAAGAAATAGACAGGTTACATCCTACTTGGCCATATTCCAGAACTTTATCTAGAAATCATTTTAAAATCCCATTTCCAACGCACATCTCAAATTTTACTCAAATTCGTTTCGAAATAGCCTATTCTACTAGGCAATATTCCAGAACTTCATCTAAAAATCATTCTAGAATCCTATTTAAAAAGCACATGCCAAACTTCACTAAAATCCATTAAAAAAATAGCCAAATTCCATCCTAGTTGGACATATTCCAGAAATATTTCTGTCAACAAGCGTGATTAATAAAGTGTATATTTTACCGGCGTGGGTCAGGAATATACAGGCGAAATCGCTGCTGCAGTTTAAAGTTTATTTAGAGTTTTTAATTATTTTTATTTATGTTACAGTTTATAATTTTTACATACGAGTATTATCCGTAAGACTTGTTGTGAATGAATGTTGTATCTAAATTTTGGTTTTTAGCTTATTGAAAAGGAGTGGAAACTGTACTAAAATGTTTATTATAAAATGTTTACATTGAACTTAAATTGTTTAATTACTGAACGCATAATAAATATTACTAAAGTTTAACAATCGGTGAATTGCGTAAATGCCACTGCACTAGTGAACCAGTTTCTTCAAAATGATCAATAATTTTGCACGCCCAGTATGACGTCCATGTCGACCAAAACTCTCACGTAATTTACGAAATGTTGTTGTTTTTGAACGATTATTTTCATAATAAATTTGGACAATCAAAATGCGTTGTTGTGTTGTTAACGACTCCATGATTAAAGAATTTTTTAGAATAGATAACATTAAGTATTAAAATTCGTTGATTGAGAAAAGGACCAACAGATGACCCACCCTGTATTAGTGAAATGACATCGAATATATGTATATACGGTTGTGAGTACAGTGTAGAAGACATAAGCAATCTTATACTACGTAAAGATATCCTATCATTTCTCAAATATATTCAGCGGTGTGTATTTTTGTAGTATTGGTGTGCAAATGATTGGACTTTCTGTGTGTAGGGAGCGGGCTGGGCGGCTTGTGTGAAATTTTTTGTTAGTTTTTGTTTTTGTTGTTCGTTGTTTCGATCTAGCTCTTATATACATATGTACATATGTGATTATATTTGTTTTATCACATTTTATCACAATTTCATCACGAGGTGGCCTTCTGTAGGCTTAATGGTAGCTTGGTGACTGTAATTTTGAGTGGCAAAGGTGACTAGGGTGGCGGAGATCATTTGAATGGCTGATTGATACTAATTGAATTTATTATATTGGGTCGATTCTGAATTGCTGAGCAACGAATAACTGATTAATTTGGTTTACATTTTCAGAGATATTAATGATCATGATAATGAATTTAATTAATTACTTGTATTATATCAATTTTGACTGTTAAGTGGTTCCTTCGTGAGTTTTGCATATTTGTTGTACACATTTTTAAGGGATGTGTATAGGAGTACAAATGGGAAATAAGTGGAATCATTTGTTGTAATGTACAATAGAAAATTATCAATTAGTGGATATTCTGATACTTGATAATATATTACAGTCTCACTTTGTTAATTTTTACAACAACAATGCCGTGTATGTTCGTGCCGTTTGAAACACTTTCAAACCAAATTGTTTTCTAATTTCTATGGATAATGTTATATCTCCGTATGAATTGGTAATTTTAGAAAATAAATATTTGGTGGCTCGTTGAATGTAAACACTAATTTATTTTCCAATATAAAAATGCTTTTTTTTGATAATTTGTGCTCGCTCAATGAATTCACTTTTTATTCTGATTCCACTTCTTGACAAAATAAAAAATACATCTGTTTCTTATACAATAAACTGGTTCTAAACCGCCAATAATTCTTAACTGACAACTTAACGGTATCTGTAATAATATTCTAATATTAATTAACTTATTAACTAGTATATAGTCAATGTTTAAAGTTTAGTGTTTATGTAACATAATTTGAGCTAATTAATTAATTCAAAGTTGACAATGCCAATAAGCTGTCAAAACAAAATATATTACATAAGTAGAATAGTTTTTAATTAATAAATCATGAATATTTCTAATGTTGGTTCTGTTTCTTTTAGGTAATCATCGATTATTGTATTTGCGGAACTTCAGCACAAGCCTTGAGGGTAGGGAATTATTCTAGCAATAATTACTACCGAAAGATAGCTGTTCGGAGTGCAAACAGAAGATCAATAGAGCCCAGATTAATTTCAATATTTACTTACGCGCTACTATTAAAATATCAAAAAGTTTAAGTTAAATATATCTTTGTCGAAGGATGACTCAATTTTCTGGGCCTCAATATTCAGCCGATGCCAACGTTTAATTACGAAATGCTGAATACCAATATTCTGCTTAAAGAATTCTGAATAACAAGTTCTGTTTGATTAATTAAGCTTTATTTTTCGCTAATAAATTATTAACGCCTTTGCTGCTATAGATACATATTAAGAAGTATATTAATTTCAAGAATACTATAAAATAAATAGTGCACCAAAATAAATAAATAATAAATTCCTCGATGTGATCGTTAGTGTGTCAGTGGCAGCGAAATTGTTAAGCAACCTACAAAACCCGATATTTTAAACGTTTGTAAAAACTACTGAATATTTTTTGTGCTGATATTTTTTTTCTAAACCTTTTTATGATTTGGGTAAAACAGAATTTCAAAAATAGAACTTTGTTATTACAGATCTCAAATTAAAATTTAAAAAAACCAAAACAAAACAGAAAAAGATTTTTAATTTTAACGTATTTGTTTAAAAAACGTTTCAATTATTGCTATTTATTACAGCATATCTCGATTTTATTAGTGTAATTAATTTCAAAAACGTCTTAATTAAATTAATTGTTAATTTATAAAGATGTCTTATGCTTAATATCAACAAAATTATTAAAAGCAACCACTAGAAAAACTTTTTATTGAATTCTGAAAAAAAAAATATTTTCTTAAGACGACATCTACGACATCAACGATATACATAGTTTTGATTGAAAACTGGATAAACGAACGAGTACAACAAACTGCGCATAATATACACAAATCTACAATAAATAAAAATTTGTATCTTGTATGTTTGCCTTTGCTTGTATATTTACGCGTACATACTCGTCTATATTATGCACTCATGTAGAAAGTATCAGGTGGCTCCAATCAGCAATTTTGTGTGGTGATCGAAACAAATTGGATTTTAAAATTTGTATGTAACCACATAAATAATTTGAACTCGTTATGCTTATCAAAAATTTCTTTAGTTTTATAGAAAACTCTGAGCTGTGATACACTAATTACTTAATTGTTTTAATTAAACAAAACAAAAAATTAAGGATAATTTGTATTTAAATATATATTTTTAAACACGTAAAACATTAAACCCCAGCAACAGAAAAATACACCCACACAGCTTGAAAAGATAAAAAACTACTACTGTGTCCTTGCAGGCTAATGAGATTATTATAAAATTTCATGAATTTTTTATAATTCTGTATATTTGATGAAACCAGGGGTTAAAATGAATTATAATAAAAACAAAAATCTGAAAAAAATGGATTATCGTATGTATCCCTTTTTTGTTGCATATGTATATACATAACACTATCTACCTAGCGAAGAAATTGAATTTTATTTTATTTCTCGAATAGTTTCATTTGGATTATATAATTAATCGACATTATATATTCACAGTGTGTAGCGTAACGCTATGTATTTTTTTATATTTCGAATTTAGATGCTTTCACTTTATAACTGAGGAGGCTGAGTGATATACACTTGCGTGCAAAAGTCTACAAACCCTTTAATTGAACTTATAAATCAATGATTTTCTCATAAATTCAAATAAAAAAAAATGTTTCTTGGTTTTTATTGTTTAATTTCAGCCTATTTTTACCTTCAAATAAAAATCAGTTTTATTCAATAATTACAACTAGTTTTAGGCATCTCAACTCAAGCGAAGCGCTAGAGCGAGAAAGATGCCTTATATCCCCGCTATTTTGTCTGTTAACAAGTATTAAGTCGAAAAGTACTTATGCGATTTTCATGAAACAAAGACAGACTTATAGACCTTGATCAGATAAGAAAAAATTGGTATGGCTAAGATCTTTAGGTGATCGGATTCGAAAGTTATAGACGCGTAAATATTTCCTTTGCAATACATTCACGTAAAAAACAAAAATAATAAAAGTACATAATATAATACATACTATGTATGTCAAATTTTTTTTGTGCCTTTGAATGAATGAGTGAAAATGTTTTTGTTTGAATGTATATAAAATAGTTATACGTGCAAGTCCAATTATTACGTAATATAAAAGTTTTGTTTATATACTTCTTTATTGTAGGATTGGTGCCTAATGGTATATGTACATAGGTGTTATATAGACGGCGCATTGTTGAGATGCCGGTAATGCGATTACATCCTGTAATGGGTTTCCTACTTTTTTTGATGTGAAAACATCTTTAGCGGGGGTAAGTCAAAAATTTCATGTAAAAAAAGGAATGGAAAATCCGGTACGACTGAAATTGCAAGTTAAATAAGGGAAAAATGAACATAAAATGCACCGAACTTGCATACGATATAATTCGAATTACAATTTCCGTCAGATTAAAATGAAAAGGCACAAAAAGTATGCATGTGTAGTGTAAGTGATTCAAAAAAACTGAAATGGAAGTACGCAAAACCTGCTAAAATTCTCTTTAGAAAGCCCAATGTATTGTATACTATTGCTGTAAAAATACTTCAACCTGGGATTGTATTAGCGAAACGTTACCGTGTACATATACGGTTGTGAATACAGTGTAGAAAAAACATAAACAATCGCATATTACGAAACTGAAAGAGAGTATGTATCATAAATAATAAAAAGGAATCTGTCAAATTAGTAAATCACCAAGAAGATTTAAATTACATATTTTATATTTTTATTTAAAATTTGAATTTTTATTTATTTTGTATGATGTTACATAATTTACATGAAAATAATTTACATGAATTTTACCGATTTTTTGACATTGCTCTACAAGAAAACAACACGAATCAAGCGGAGGCAATGTCATTAAGAAAAACAAAAAAACATATGTTTGAAATTTTGTTTGTAGATCAAAGCACAGAATAGAGAGTAAAAATGCTCAAATATCAACGGCGTTAGCAGTGTGTGTGATAAATACGTGGTGTAGTGTTAGTATATTTGCAAACAATAGAGAGTAAAAAATGCTCAAATTATCGACGTTAGTAGTGTGTGTGATATAGACATGGTTTGGTGTTAGTGATAAACAAATAAATTTAAATTTTTTTTCTATGGTTTTTCGTAGTCACTACTACGCTTCAACGTTGAGGTTTATAAGTATGTATCTGCGTATCAGCAAAATGAGCAGGTTTTCTAAAGAGAATTTTAGCAGGTATTGAAGTACGTTAAACAAAGACAAATGCACCCATACTTTAAATATTAGATGTTTTTATAGCACCCATACTTTAAATATTAGATGTAATTATAGATGTTTTTGAATATCATACATACATCTTAGCGAGCTGTGAAAATGACACTTATGTATAGTGAAAATAATATCTCAGCGAAATTCTGACAGCTCTCGCGCATCAAAACAAATGGCGTAAACACAGCGATGTATTTAGGCTAATTTGTTTACATTTTGAGGTTAGAATTCGTCTATTTTGAATTATGTTTTTCTTTAAATTAATTCATAATAATTAATGTAATTTTAATTTAGATAACACACTAGTACTAGAACATTTGATAACATTTAAGATAATTTTAATGTCATTAGCTTGCCTCGAACAAATTGAAATTTAAAATCGAGTTTTTTTGTTGTTTTGCTTTAACAGGAAAAATGACATTTCTTTGTAAATATGCCTAGTTCGTACCTTAAATGGGTATAACGTTACATATCCAGTGGTGTTGTTAATATTTTTAATATTTTTTTAATTTCGCATGTTATTTTAGAATTTACCTATAAAATAATGAGAATTTTTAATATTTTCCAACATAAATTACATTATTTAATGGAATCAAATTTCATAAATCTTTATTTATAATTTTTTTTGTTTTTAAAACTATTACTCAGCCGACCCTTCTTTAAATTTTTAATTTATTTTAACTACTTCACTGTTGGCTGCGCACAACGATGTAAAAATGAGTTTCGCTGAGATATTATTTTCACTATACATACGTTTATACATAATAAAATAATAATTTTGAAATTGTTTAATCGGTATACTATGTTTAGTATTGCTCATGCTGTTGCTGAGTTTGGTTATGCAGGTCTAGGAAACAAAAAGTATAAGAGTGGTAAACAGATTCGAACGCCATTTTCTAAAGATACGCGCATGGAAGAAGCCGCATGGAGACATGCTACCGTCTTTCTAGCTGCTATGATTTTACAGTCAAAATTTCGCTTTTATTCAAAATAGTGCTTTTTAGCGCAATCCGCCATATTTAATTTAGCTCAAATCAATCAAATCAGCGATGCCACGTTGCTTTGTCCACAAGGGCCTCTAAGATGTTCTATCCGACCCGCTTCAACTTTCTTATTATGAATTCCGCTATCGCAAAGGCTGCAAACGCATTCATTTAATGACGTTTGTCAGTGTACGCGGCATTATTTTGATTTTAGTTTAGATTAGATGCAAAAACTTGTCACAATCCTCAACAATAAATCAATCGGAAAATTATCCGCCTTATTTTTGTTGGCGAAATTTTTCACGCTATTGAATAGATGGCCAAACAGTGTCGTGTTTTGTGATCCCAAATTCACGATATCGTAAAAAAATTCTTTCGCGGCGGAAATCATGATAGGGCCTCTGGTTTGCCATGAATATTCACAAAAGTTTAAATATGGAATCTTCAACAATTGTCTTGTATGAGTAATGGTGAATTTTAAAGCGTTCAGGGCAGGTTTATAGATGATTAACTTAACAGAACTGTACTTTTCTCAAGCTCACCAAGACATCACTATACTGAAATATGGTCGGTTATAAATTAGATTATAATTAAACAATTAGTGTCGGTAAGGTTCGTCCTCCAAATCCAAAATAGAATAACTTATTGACTTTTTAACTCAAAATTTCTCAGGCCTATCGAAGAGACTTGAAATGATTCAGTAGTTGCAGGTTTTCACATAATTCTTTTGCGAGTTGTGCGTGAACTCGCCCGTTTTTTTTTTAAATAAAAACCAAAAAAGAAAGTTTGTCCAAAGTCTTTGTTGCATAGACCAACATACGCTTCAGTATTACAAAACAATAAAATGAAATTTGTGAGATTTTCGATGCGTGTGAAGTTGGAACTAAATTAAAACTAAAAAAAAAAAATTAAAAATGTAGGACCAACTTAGAACAAACTTCACACGTCATATATGTTTTGGGAAGTTTATACACAGAAAAAAAATTATAGGAGACATTTCTATAATTTATAGGAGCCCACAGGATTGTGGCCTAATATAGGAAAGCATTTTACTATAACACATAGTTAATTTAAAGAGATGCGAATACAAATTGTTACCATTAAAATAGTAAAATGTACCATAAAAAATAGTAAAATTACCATAAAAATAGTAAAATGTACTATTTTAGTAATAAGCGCTTCCTATTTAGTAAAGGAAAATATGCATTTCAAGTTAGTATTTATTGCCATAAAATTTGGTATTTTCCCAGCATATTTTTGTAGCGATTGCAATATTTAATGGTGTTGGTGCAGCGTGCAGGTCGTCATAGGAAATATATTAGTAGTAATGCAAATCACAGTATTTTCGATTTGGCAAATCATAAAAATGCCAATCACTTCATCATGATATATCTACTGGAAAAAGTAGAAATATCATTTGTCATTACACCCCCCACCTTTACTTTACCCCAGGGTCAATACAAATTATCGACTCTCAAAAATGAGAAGTGAGTACCCTCCTCGACTTCTCTTTGTGGTATTTTGGTTTCATACGACCAAACTACAAAAACACAATTCTCGCTTGATACCTTAAGTATCAAGAAGAACGTACTGACTTAGCGAATTATATTCATGAAATAAATATAACATGAATATGTTTCAGAGAATACGAATGCAATATATATCTTATAGAAATTGTATCTTATAGGAATTATTCCTATAATACCTACATTGGATTTGTAGAAATGCATTTAGGAAATATTCCTATATGGCATAATAAATTAGCTCTTATTATAGTAGCGATTCCAATATTGCATTTCATACTATGCAGAGTGGAAAGTCAGCTATGTACATAGTATGTTTTATGAAAAATATAGTACGGGATGCTATAATTAAATTCCTATAAATATATAGGAAATAAATTAGTAATTTTTTTTCTCCGTGTACTAACCCTAAATATTTGTAAATGTATTAGTCGAAAGGTAGTGTATTATAGTTAGTGAGTCGTCATTTAGCCAAACATAATTTTATATTCAGAATAAAAATATTATAATTTTATTTTATCACTTTATGGCATATTAGATTTATCAATTATATAAAAGAAAAGATGCTATTATGAAAAATGAATGATTGCTGAAAAGTGTACAAATAAATATTTTTATATTAATCTGAAAATTTTTGTAAGTAAAATGACCACATCGCTTAAGCTAGAATGAAATTTGAAAAGATTTCATACATATTCTTAAGAAACTCAATATCTTAAGATTTTTAATATTTAGCAGGAACATCAACATGGTTTTTTGAAAGGCCTATAATAGTACTACAAAACTTCCAAACCAATTAAAAAGCTAATAGCTCTCACATATTTAAAATTATAAATTTCTGTATGGAAATATTAGAATTTTCTTAAGAAAGTCAATATCTTTAGATTTTCGATATTTAGCAAGAACCACACTATTGTTTTTTGATAGGCCTATAATAGGACTACTAAACTGGCAACCCATTTAGAAAGCTAATGTTTGGCAGTTTTGTAGCTCTATTATAGGCCTATCAAAAAACCATAGTGTGGTTCTTGCTATCTATCAAAAATCTAAAGATATTGACTTTCTTAAGAAAATTCTAATATGTCTATACAGAAATTTATAATTTTAAATATGTGAGAGCCATTAGCTTTTTAAATGGTTTGGCAGTTTTGTAGTCCTATTATAGACCTATCAAAAAACCATAGTGGGGTTCTCGCTATTTATCGATAATCTTAAGATATTGACTTTCTTAAGAAAATTCTAATATGTCTATACAGAAATTTGTAATTTTAAATATGTGAGAGCCATTAGCTTTTTAAATGGTTTGAGAGTTTTCTAATCTTATTATAGACCTGTCAAAACCAATCTTATTATAGACCTGTTAAAACCATAGTGGGGTACTCGCTATCTATCGATAATCTTATGTGGTTTTCTTTTTGCCAAAAAAATCAAAAACTCATCAAAAAAATGTCAAAAACTCATCAAAAAGCAAACTATTTGCCACAAAAAATCACCACTTTTTTGCCGTTTTTTTGATCAACATCAAAACAGAAAAATCTTCATTTTTTCTTCAATTTGCACTAATACCAATAAGGAAAAAAATGTCAATTTTTGTAGAAACGTCAATTTTTGGGTAAACGTCAATTTGGTAGTGTCTTAAAATTTTTAATATCAAAAAAATATAAATAAAATATAAATTAATATAATTATAATTATAATAAAAATATAATATAATTAAATCATGGAGTGTGTGAATTTAGACGATTATTATATTTTATCGGATGAAGAGTGTCATGACATTTCTATACGTCAAAAGCAGTATATTATACACACCAATCCAAACATAAAAATCGTCAATTTTGGTTGAAACGTCATGTTGTTCTTTTTGGTACATAAAATTCAAGTAAAATTGAAGTGGCAAAAAGAAATCGACATTAAGATATTGACTTTCTTAAGAAAATTTGCATTTATGTCTATACAGAAATTTGTAACTTTAATATGTTGTAGTCCTATTATAGACCTATCAAAAAACCATAGTGGGGTTCTTGCTATCCATCGATAATCTTAAGATATTGACTTTCTTAAGAAAATTGTAATATAAAAATTATTATATACTAGAGCCGCCGTGGTTTCCATTATAAGTTTATTCCGAAGAAATTATTAATTAAAGGTTACAGTACCTTATTGAAACCACAAAACAAATAAACGAAAAATTAAAATTTAAAAAATAAATCAAATTTTCCAAATATTTTGTTTTTATTTAAAAATATAAACGTTTTCGATCACTCTGTGTGATCATCATCAGATATATCTTGCAACAAGATATATCTGATGATGATCACACAGAGTGATCGAAAACGTTTATATTTTTAAATAAAAACAAAATATTTGGAAAATTTGATTTATTTTTTAAATTTTAATTTTTCGTTTATTTGTTTTGTGGTTTCAATAAGGTACTGTAACCTTTAATTAATAATTTCTTCGGAATAAATTGTAATATGTTTATTGTCTATACAGAAATTTGTAATTTTAAATATGTTAGAGCTATTAGCTTTTTAAATGGTTTGGCAGTTTTGAAGTCCTATCATAGACAAAATAGTATAAGATAAACAACTTTGGTACTAACCTGTTACATATGTAATTTTTCGAACAGTTTGGAGGAAGATTGAACGAAAGGCATATATGTTTTATCTCTTTTCGTCATAAACTTTTTCGCTGATCAAAGAACATGAATGACGAAAAGAAATAAACATATTTGCTCTACTCCTTTCATTATTCAATTTAAATAACACAGCCTATCTCGGTTTGCATTATGTAATAACCAAATTCAAATATGAGACAGATATATTATGTAGGTACATCGATATTTTTATTCTTAAAAAAAAAATCAAAATTGAAAATATATAAATGTAATATATATTTTTAATAAAGTATAAATGCTTCAAGCAAAATTTATACTTCTTCTTCTTCTTCCGCTGGCGCTACATCCCATGAAGGGATTTGGCCGCCTCAACGATGCTCCTCCAAATAATTCGATCCGCCACAAGAGAACGCCAGACACGGTGACCGAGTGTGTTTAGGTCCCTTTCAACGTCGTCCATCCATCGGGTAGGTGGTCTCCCACGAGGTCCTACTTTCGTTGGTGTCGACTCCAAGGCCTGTTTGGTGGTCCGATTTTGTGAACGAAGTACGTGCCCAAGCCATCTTAGCCTTGACGATTTTATGAATCCAATGATGTCAACTTTATCGAGATCATTTCTGATCTCGTGATTCATTCGCATTCTGTACGTGGCTCCTTCTTTAATAGGACCGAGAATTCTTCTTATGATCTTACGCTCAGTTACAGCGACTTTCTGGATGTTTTGTGCTGTCAGCGTCCAAGACTCACAACCAAAGGTGATAACTGGTCTTATCAGCGCCTTGTAGATGTCCAATTTTATTTTGCGCGATATATGAGGAGACTTGAAAATTTTTATATTGGCGTAAAATGCTCGGTAGCCTGCTGCGATCCTCGATGAAATGTCCACAGAAACGGAGTTATGCTCAGTGATCAGCGATCCTAGATATTTGAACTCATTCACCTTTTCATATTGAGTGTCTCCTGAAATGAAGTCCCCACGAGTCTGCCTTCTCGCGGTCACCATGCATTTGGTCTTCGCTTCGTTGATCTGAAGGCCTATTTGTTGGGCTGTTAATTCCAATGGGAGGAGGACTTCTTTTAGGGATATGATGTTGCGACCCAGAATGCAAATATCGTCAGCGTATGCTAATAGCTGGGTTGATTTATAATACAGGCAGCTACGCTGGGCCATATTGAGCTGACGAATGACATACTCTAATGACAGGTTGAAAAGAGTTTGAGCTATTGGGTCTCCTTGCCGCACTCCAGATGTTATCTCAAAGGCATCCGAAATTTTCCCTTCTATTAGCACCTTACATAGTGAGCCATCCATTAAAAGCTGGCACATAGAAACCAATTTTGACGGTATGCCCAGGTAGGACAATACGTTCCATAACGTATTCCTCTTAATGCTGTCGTACGCCTGTTGAAAGTCTATGAATAGACTGTGTACAGGGATGTCCTTTTCATAGCATTTCTCCAGCAAAATCCTCAGCGTAAAAGTTTGATCGGTCGTTGATCTATTTGGACGAAAACCACATTGATAATCACCCAAGATCCTCTCGCTGTAAGTTGATAACTTTACACGCATATTTACAATTTATACGCATTACGAATAATAACGTACAGATTAGGCGCACTTATTTGTAAAATTCATAATTTGATTTTGCCGATTTCCAATTGAGAAACAATTAATATTATATTTTCTTTCATTTATAAGCATTAAGGAAACCTATACGTAAATATTATTATTATTGTTTTGTTTTCTGAAAACGTATGTTTACAAAATACTAGAGTGCATTTTTCGATTTTCAAAAAGTTCAGTTAAGTGGAATCAAATTTCACTTCAAAAATAGAATTTCGGCTTCCAAAACATTGGAAAAAGCTTTTGGTGACAATGCACTGTCCAGAGCGAGTGTTTTTGATTGGTATATGTTGTTCAGAGAAGGCAGAGGATGCATTGACGATGCAAGACGATGAACACTCTTGATATCCTTCGACGTCTACCGATGAGCACTACGTCAACTAAGTCAAGGATTTTGCGCAATAACCGTCGGCTGATAATTAGAGACCTTGTATTGACATGATGCAAATATTTTTATATTTTTATTGTGAGTACGCCTCTGCATTTTTGTCGAACAAATCCAAGAATGGTCAGGTAATAAAATCACGGACATGTATGGTTTTTATCCGACATAATAAATTAAAAGTTATCATTCATTAAATAGACAACTTTAAAGCGTTGGACTGCAAAATTGATCCATACATTTTGTCGGAGAATCTTACCTCTTGAACTTTAATATTTTTGTTACACAATTCTACAAAAAAATAGATGGTTATGTATAAATTTTCAAACTTCGTTATTTAGCCATGTTTTCGATGGTGGACACGCTTGACATCCACACTTTGTTATTAAACGGCGTTATTAGGAGAAATAAATGATGGGTATCATTTAAGTCCAAAAAATTTAATAAAACAAAAATGTGATTCAAATTTAATGTTTAATTAGTTAAAATTTTTAATTTTCTTGAAGCTGCTATTGAATTTTTCCGTTCGCCTTTAGAAACAACTAGCCATTTGCAATTTTTGTGAAGCAAAACCAATAAAAGAAAATTAATTAATTTATTGAAATGCTCATAGCAAAGGTCGTTAGGATTTGGCATAAATGATAGGAATCTCGAATTTAGTTTCTCCAAACTAAATTTTGTCATTTCTTCCAGTATATTATTAATATGACTTTTTTTATTAAAAAAAAATTCAAATATTTGAACTAAAAATGTCGCTTTTCAAACCACTCATCCGTTGGCGCTTTTAGAGATCCGAAGTTGGAGCTATCTTTCTTGAAATTTTTTTCATGAAGAAAAACATCATTCGCATTGACCACTGTGTCAGGCTTTAATAACTTTTTGATGCATTTCTCGCAATCAATTTTTGCGCGTACACAATAGCCAGCAAAATATGCTATTGCATTGGAAGTCAATTGAGTGAATTCCGTTGTGGGGTTGAGCAGCAGATCAATCGCCTTTGATGAATCGATTTCTTGCTGATCCTGATGTTTAATGCTGTATTTATATTCATTTTTGAATGCTTTCCAATTTAGCTTTAAATTTAAATCATCATCAGGTAAACAGTTGGAGTGTATTGAATTGAACAAAACTTTCGCAATAAAAATTGTTGCAAAATGTACCCCGATTTGGTAGCTCGACGGCATATAATTGAAGCCGCCTTTGCCCCTCAATGTCGAAAAAAAATTCTCCAAAGCATCCTGATTGGTTTTCCCGGTAAGTATAAATTCTACATTAAAGCTAGAATTTAAATGATTTATCAGCGCTAATTGGGCGCTTATCGTTAGTTCAAGCCCTTTTAAAAACTTAAAATAATTTTCGTTTTTTGAGATAATTTTCAATTCTTTTAAAAATTCTAAACTTTGTTCTAAATAAATATACGTATTGTTATTTATTCTAAGCGGCTTCTCAGACAGTTCAGACAATCGAAACTGTTGTTGAATCGTTCGATGATATTTTCTGTCGGTACCACGTGCTCCATAAAATTTTCATAAATGGACGGCATTGTTTTCAGTGCTGTACGTATTGCACAACAAACAGTGTTACTCAAAACCTGTACGGCCAACTTCACGCTCATTTTCTGGAAACTGTTGGGTTCCATGTGGTTTTTGGTTAATTTTGGTAACAGTTTCAACTTTTGATTTTTGTCATGCTCGTATAATATTTTAACAATACTAAAATCACTTATACCAAATTCAGAATGCAGAAATTTATGCTTAATAAATGCATTCCTAGCCGATTTTAGTAAATGTGGCGGATCATATTGCACAAAAAAATTTTTTTCATTGACCATAATATATGGCTTTTCTGTTGATAGGTACCCCAAAATATTTATAAACTGCCACGTTTGTTGCAGCTTGATCACACGTCAGCATCACGACCTCTAAATTTAGAACCTCTTGACATAATTTGATGTTATTTATAATTAATTGTCCTAGCTCCTTAACATTGATGGAGTTATTAATTAGAACGTAATTTATTATGTGCTTCCAACTACCGACTAAACCACGTAAAATAAAAAACATAGCTGAAGTAGCTAGTTGATTCGACCTCTCACTGCCGTTATCGCAATACTCCTCGATTTTATCAGTTACGAGATTTACCGTTAAGTCCTTCTTAATTTGGACTTCGTCGAAACTTAAAACACATAATCGAGATGAAGTTGGCATATTTTGAAATAAATGTTTCAGTTGATGCATCAAAATGTCGTTTGTTCCGGGTGAAATATAATTTATTGCCGACCAATTATAAATTGATGAAACCGATGGTAATTTCACCTCAAACGTATTTTTTAAATATTTATAAGTTGAGGCTGATTTATAAAATAGACATTGCGCAAACGTTTTGTCACTACCCGTGTAATAGTAGTCTTCTTTTAATAGAAGTTTGCAGACATTTTTACTTGAGACATTGGCAGAAGTTAGTCTATCTATCATTTCATCAATAGTGATATTTTTAATTTTATCATACTTTGATTTTAAATTATTAAAATTTCTTTTTAAATTTTGACATGTTGACGTTAGTTTTTTGATTTTTTGTTTTGCATCTTCTAACTTTTGTTTACACAACAAATTGTCATTTCGACGTTTTTTACACTTATTGCAAATTTGGTTATCCTCAGTCGTCACTTTACAATGAAAACAATTTACACTATTTACAATATTTAAAACTTCCATTTCGTCGTCTATTGGATCAGTTTGAATAAGTTTTGATGTACACTCGGTTGAAAATAAGGAACCGTTGGCTAAAGAATTTATATCCATTTCTTCGGGAGCTTCAGATTTTTGTAAGTTGATTTGCTGTCCAATCGGTGCTTGATTTTTCGGTTTCGATGTTATATAAGTTACATCCATTTGCTCAGCAAATTTGAATGTTTGCTCGTTAATGATCTCTGTAGTAACTTCACAATTTTTAGTTAAATTTAAAGCTGGCATTGCATTTCTGGTTAATTTAAGTACACCAATGTGTTCTTTTAAGAAGTGTCTTTGACAAACAAAATTATCTTTATTTTTTAAATTTTCAGTTGTTAAACCTATTGAGTTAAGCCACACATATCTTCTTTTTGTATCGCTTGGTAAATTATAATATTTTATATCTGAATCAGGACCTCTCTGTGTGCAACATGGTACAATATATGAATATATTTTTTTTTTGATGGCATATTATAACCTAAATCGTTTTATAAAAATTGCTTAATTATTTTTTTTTTATTAATTTAAGCACTAAGACTTACTTGGGTAGATAATAATTACACAAAATTAATTTTCAGGCAGGACTTTATTAATAATTAATAAAGGATATTATGCTAAAGCGCTTATAGTAGACACAAGACCCATCGTTAAATTACATCTTCATTACTGAAGAAGCAGAATAAAAGAAAAGCGATAAAAGCAGACATGGTGTACTTAAATTAACCAGATACGCAGTGCCTGCTTTAAATTTAACTAAAAGTTATGAAGTTTCTAAAAAGAACCTTAAAGTTCGAACATCCAAATTTGCTGAGCAAATGGATATACATAACTTATATAACATCGAAAACGAAATATCAAGCACACCGTTCCATTTCGTCAATAGGCAGCCTGGTAATAACCGGTATCAGTGGAATATTACGTAAACTGTATTATAATTCTGTGGTGTTCTGTTTTTTGATATAGGAAAGCAAAAACCACAACAATGAGTAAGTATAAAGAACTGTAATAAAAAAATAATGAATTTTTAAGTAAAACACAAACGGCTTATTCTTTCAAATTTATTTCATAGAAACAGTTTTTAAAGTGAATTACCAGAATGGCCTTCAAAACCTTCTACGATTCGGCTTGCATCTCCTCGATCGAGCCAAATCGATGTCTCTGGACCGGTTGTTTGAGTTTCGGGAATAGCCAGAAATTAGACGGCGCAGAGGGAGGTTGTGTAATGATATGGGTCGAACTATTGGCCAAATAGTCACAAGTAGTTTTTATGGCCCAAATGGTCTTTAAAAACGGTATTTTATTTTTATTTATTTCATTTCATTTACAAACAAATTTATTTATGTGTGATGTCAACAAGATCTACGGTTATTGCGCAAAATCCTTGACTTCCTTGACGTAGTGCTCATCGGTAGACGTCGAAGGATATCAAGGGTGTTCATCGTCTTCAATGCATCCTCTGCCTTCTCTGAATAACATATACCAATCAAAAACACTCGCTCTGGACAGTGCATTGACACCAAAAGCTTTTTCCAATGTTTTGGAAGCCGAAATTCTATTTTTGAAGTGAAATTTGATTCCACTTAACTGAACTTTTTTGAAAATCGAAAAATGCACTTTTTTAGATGAAAGTTAACAAGCGTATTTCATAACTCGTACAGATTTTGACACGAAATTTGACACAGAAGTCTATTAGGGTACTACCAACGTAAGAAAAATGAAACTACTCGTTTGGATAAGGCCGCTCGATTTAAATGGAAAAGTCTTACTTCTTTTTGATCTCAGTAGTATTTTGTAAACATACGTTTTCAGAAAACAAAACAATAATAATAATATTTACGTATAGGTTTCCTTAATGCTTATAAATGAAAGAAAATATAATATTAATTGTTTCTCAATTGGAAATCGGCAAAATCAAATTATGAATTTTACAAATAAGTGCGCCTAATCTGTACGTTATTATTCGTAATTCGTATAAATTTTGCTTGAAGCATTTATACTTTATTAAAAATATATATTACATTTATATATTTTCAATTTTGATTTTTTTTTTAAGAATAAAAATATCGATGTACCTACATAACATATCTGTCTCATATTTGAATTTGGTTATTACATAATGTAAACCGAGATAGGCTGTGTTATTTAAATTGAATAATGAAAGGAGTAGAGCGAATATGTTTATTTCTTTTCGTCATTCATGTTCATTCAGTAGAAAAGTTTATGACGAAAAGAGATAAAACATATATGCCTTTCGTTCAATCTTCCTCCAAACTGTTCGAAAAATTATAATACTTTAATTTATATGTAACAGGTTAGTACCAAAGTTGTTTATCTTATACTATTTTGTCTATGGTCCTATTATAGACCTATCAAAAAACCATAGTGGGGTTCTCGCTATCTATCGATAATCTTAAGATATTGACTTTCTTAAGAAAATTGTAATATGTCTATCCAGAAATTTGTAATTTTAAATATGTGAGAGCCATTAGCTTTTTAAATGGTTTGGCAGTTTTGTAGTCCTATTATAGACCTGTCAAAAAACCATAGTGTGGTTCTTGCTATCTATCAAAACTCTAAAGATATTGAATTTCTTAAGAAAATTGTAATATGTCTATACAGAAATTTGTAATTTTATATATGTGAAAGCCATTAGCTTTCTAAATCGTTTGGCAGCAAAGCGACGACAATTTTCCATCATTTTGGCTTTTGCAATGATGATCAACAAGGCGCATGGACAATCGTTCAATAATGTTGGGTTGTTTCTGCCGGAATCTGTTTTCGCTTAGGGCCAGCTATATGTAGCTTTAACGCGAGTACGAACTCATGAGATCCTTAGAGTGCTGATCAAAAATTCCTCACACCAAAGCGAAATATTAAATGATTACTTTACAAGAAACGTTGTCATAAAAGAATTCTTGAATTAGTATTAAATTGTCTTATTTCGTATTTTTCTAGAAAGAAACATTTTACTTTTCAGGCTAATTGAGATTTCAGAAACTTCCGTCAGTTTTGTCGGGCAATTACTAGTTTGTTATCAATAGTCGGTGTATATAATCCTCCTAAATAAACAAGTGAAATAAAAACAGGGTGATTGATTCAAAAGTTGTTAGTATTGTTTCGTTGGGAAATCTCACAAACAGTCGATGTGATGTCGGTCCTTTCTTCAAATTCACACGAAAAAATCACGTGCGATTTTCTAGTAAAACACGTCATTTTAGTCGAAAATTTAAATTGATTTAGTGTACGTTTCGACAGCAAAGTTCGTTGTTATTTTAACAAAAGGAAACGTTTTTTTTGTATGGTTGTGTGGATATTTCGTTTGTGTATGGATTTGTACTTTTTGACGTTTAATGCAATTTTGAACCTGGTTGTAAATGAATGACACAAGTGTAAGGTTGAGTAGAATTGCTACTTGAAAATTCTTGAGATTCGCACGAAGAAAGAGAGTTGCGTCAAGGACGTGATTTTCGACTATATTCTGAATTTATTAATTCAAAATTGATTATAATATTTTAAAAATATACATCTATAATTAATATTTTATTTATAACTTTGAGGCGTCATTTTGGCATATATGCATTTGGCATCATCAGCCGCCATGTT
Organism: Tipula helvola; assembly: GCA_963556165.1. NCBI lineage: Eukaryota > Metazoa > Arthropoda > Insecta > Diptera > Tipulidae > Tipula > Tipula helvola. The sequence goes on from OY744483.1 coordinate 226,619,759, forward strand.
GTCATTTTGTAATATTTTCGATCTAGGCATTTGGGTAATAACAAATTCAATCAAAAATTTCATCAAAAATTTGATTTAATTATCACGAATCACATTTTATCTGATATGGATGGTCCTGCTCAATCCTAAAATTCGTATATTGGAAACATTCAATAATCGTATAAAAATGTGTTTACAATATAGGGTGATTCAATAATTTCGTAGGGGAAATTTTGTGTTTTAGTACTAATGTAAAAATAACAACCAAAAAACATCTAAACATTAGTACTTTTTGTTTGTTATTTTGAATGTTTTTTTTATTTGTGTGGGTTACAAATTTTGTGTCGATACACATTTTTTTTGTATATGTATACTAACCGTGTGAGAAGCGTTGCAAAAATAACAACGAACTTTGCTGTCGAAACGTACACTTATACTAAAGCAACCGGCGCGGCGCTTTTTTACCACTGATTTCAAGAATAACACTACGGCGGTTGGATCGGGAGGTACCGGGTTCGAATCCCTTTAGGGGCGGGATGCAAAAGGGATTTTTCATCATCTGATTACGATCGGTGATGACGATGAACACATCTATGACCCCCTGTTGAGAGTGCGGAATCCATGGGCCGACCCACCTTTCATGTCAGTACTATAGGCTGGCATGAAGCAATGCAATGTGCAGGTGGTTTAAACGAAAGCGGGTCTATAGCCGTACGTCCTCGAGTTGGCTGGCAACGGCGTAAGGTAGGACGTTAAAAGGGAACTGCGAAAGAGTTGGGAGTGCCTTGAGCCCCAGAAAAGATTGCAGAGATAGAAACAAACAAACAAGAATAACACCCCTGATTCTAAAAAAAGATATCGGTGCGCTTTGATTGGATTACTTTCGAGCAACTTGACGACAAAACAGAAAGCCTTTCTTGTGAGAAAATTGACAAATTCAAATTGTTAAAATTATGTAAATGATGTCTGGCTAAATGTATTTATGTGCTAATATTTATTAATCTTTAAATATAACAGATTGATAAGTTAAATTAGAGCGTATGACAACTGGAAAAAATTTGGGGTGTGCTGTATCGTCTACACGGCCGTAGGTGTTTTGCGTGATAACGTTTATGAGATGTTGAGATTAATTATTTTAATTTAATATAAATTATCTGCGACAGTTTATTTATGCATAAATTGAAACCTGAATTGCTCCGGTTAGATAAGGTATTCTCCCTCTACAGTGCTCTCAACCATTGTAAACCGTTATTTTGAAAATTTTAATTTCAATTAAAATTTAAGTAGAGGTTAATTATTTTAATTTAAAATAAATTATCCTCGACAGTTTTTACTTTTTCCACTATAACGCAGTTATATTGGGTAAGTATTGTAATTGCGAAAAAAACATTGTTCCAGATTTTCACATTTCTCGACGAATTAGGTTATCAGGACCCCGAAACACCGATCAGAAAAATGTTGTGTCCGGTCCTTCCGTCCTTCCCGTAGCACATTTTTATTATTTTTGTTTCCCCTCCCATTCTCACAAATATTGATAGTTTTGGTCGAAATTTTGTACCAAAATAGATTTTAGCAATAAGCAGTTTGTGTTAACTTTTAGGTCCTTTTGAGTATAGAATAGAGGGTGTTGCAGTGGAAGAGAGAACTGCCAAACAAATTTTCTCAAAAACAGGACCGACGATTTTTTGTTGTGTTAATGATAAATTTGACAATTCATCATCTACTTGTTCACAAAATTTAAAGTCGATTGAAGCAATGCGCAGGGGTCATTTTAACAAAAAGGAGTAACATAAATTTGTTTATCTGTTTACCGAGGTATTGTCAAACTTTCCGAAGAAATGTTTTTCTATAGTTAATACACCTTGCAAATTCCAACAATAATTGTTCCCTAGGCGTCTTTAAGATAAAATGAATAGATTACCGTGTAACATATGGAACTTAAATTTCTAAATTTACCTAAAATACTTTGCTGGTGGCAAATATGATCTTCAACATTTAAAAATAATTATATCTAGGGACCTTTTAAATATTGATTGATTGATCAGAATGTACGACTAGCTTAAGCAAGACTCCGTAGACCCTTTACACACAACGAAGGAAAGGAAAGGTATGTTAGTATTAAAGACTCGACCCGGTTCCAGACACCTAGGTAGTTGATAGTTAGTAAATTTGTTAGTAATTTTTGTGTGTTCTTTTTTTTGATACTTTTGTTAATCATAAGACAACACAATTTTTTCTAATACAGCGCGCCCCTGTTGTAACCGCAAGATCTGAAAAGCCTTAATTTAATTAATTATTAATTAATTAAGTTTTTTTTTTGTATCTCCACTATTTTTTCTAACGCTGGTTGGGCGGTGGAAAGGGCGAGATTTCGTTCCATAAGCGGTCACCAAAATTTGTACTAACCGTAGCACATGTTAAATTTCAACGAAATGTTGATCAATACATTATTTTTGTGAATTGCTTTAATAAAATCGCTTTTAAATGTATTATTTCTGAGTAATAAATTCTTTTAGTATTCAAAGTTCTCTATAACTTGATGTATAACTGGATTTAATTGTTAAAGGTCGAAGATGAAAAATCGTTAATGCGACTTTGATTACTGCTCAACACATGTCAGTACTGAGTAATCTAACATTATTTGTGAGTCTGTGATTTGGCGGTATGAGAGTAGAAGATTTGTATTGTCGCGACCAAATGTGATATTGGGAAAGAGGTTTCCAAATTTAAGAAAAGCCGTGACATATTTTAAGGACCTTGCCTGCCCAACATAAAGGAGGATGTTTGTAAAATATAAACGGTTGGTTTTGTGATCTTTAGTGGATGGTTTCTGGGAAAGTCGTCCAATGAGTCGGATAGACCCAATTTTTTTACTCACAAATTGCGATTAGAATTGCTTCGATTAGTGGACGCGTTAACTCGTTATAGTCTTCTCAATCATTTTAAATCGCTATTTTGTAGGTTGTAATTTTAATCCAACTTTATATGGAGATTACTTGTTTTATTTAAAATAAATTATCTACCACAGGTTCTCTACGCGCAAATTGACACCAGAATAGCTCCTGTCAGATCTATCTTTGTAAATCGCGATATTGTACATTTTAATTTTAATTAAAATTTATGTGAAGATCATTTATTTTAGTTTACAATAAATTCGTTTAATAAAGTTTCTCTCATTTATTTTAATTTACAGTAAACAAATCTCTCGCTACAGTGTTCTCAACCATTATAAATCGTTATAAGCATTGTGAATCGCTATTTTGTAGATTTTAGTTTTAATTAAAATTTATGTGCGGATTAATTATTTTAATTTACATTAAATTATCTGCCATAGATTCTGTTCGCATATATTGACACCAGAATTGTTCTGATCAGATAAGGCATTCTCCCGCTACAGTGCTCTCAAGATTAGCAAATCGTCATGCAGATTTTAATTATTAATAAATTTATGTGGAAAATAATTATTTTAATTTAAAATAATTTATCTGCCTCAGTTTTTTTATGCACAAATTAACACCAGAATTGCTCCGATCAGATGAGGCATTCTCTCGCTATAGTGCACTCAACCCTGTAAATCGCTATTTTATAATTTGTAATTTTAATTGAAATTTATGTGGAGGTTAATTATTTTAAGTTAAAATAAATTAACCATCACGGTTTCCGATCGGATGAGCCATTCTCTCGCTACAGTGGCTCAGACATTTAAATGATGATGATGACGTCATTGTGATAATATTTTGCTTGAGGCCTGAGGCGTGAGGACCAACCTAAGAAGTCATACATTTAAATTAAAGGTAATACTTACAGTTGATTAGTAATTGCTCACGACTAACGGCAAAAGTTCGTGTCAATTTTCCGAACATGCGGTGTAAGACGTTATCACGTCAAACCCGTCAAAAATAAAATAAACTATTTTATTTTTGTTTTATTTTTATTTAATTATGATCATCTGAGCTGGCTCGGTTGGTTCAGCGTTCTTTCTACTTGAACTAAAAGTGTTGCTAGCTCTTCGGTAGTTAATATTTGACTTCCAATGACTTTTTCAATCTGTGTTTTTATGGATTATTGGCATAAAATGCTAATTGACTTCAAGCTCCCTCAACAGCTTGGTTGCTGTTAACCTGGAATTGATTTTTAGAAATTGATTAAGGTCTGCAAATTTTCTTTGAGCTCCACGGAAGTTTGTTCCATTATCTATAATTATATCTGTGCACATTCCTCTTCTATAGCAATAAATCTTGTAAATGTAGCCAGAAATGCGTCTGTTGATAAATTAGAGACGATTTCTATGTGTCACATCGAATAGGTTTTGATTGGTCCTGCAAAACCAATTCCAACCTTCATAACAGGTTTCTCTAATTCGACCCGTTCTTTGGGCAACATTCCTATCTTTTAACTCGACAATCTTTCCTTCTGTTGGGTACAATTAATACAATCATTTATGACCTCCTTTACTATGCTCCTGGCATTGATTATTCAAAATTTCGTTTTCAATACATTGAATAAATACGATGGATGTCACAGTGTAAATATTTTAGGTGGTAGTATACCACCATTCCCTTAATTATTGGGTCATCTCCAGGTGACACTACTGGGTATTTTTGTTGAAATGGTAGGGCGGTGCTCTTTCAATATGGCCGCCCACTCGTTCAATTTTGCTACTGTCTAATACTGGATCTAACACCTTCAACTTAATTTTAACGTGTATTTGCTCGTTTTTCTGGCGACGGATTTCATCAGCGAAGTGAAGTGTTGATTTTATATTTCTCGGTACACTCGAATATAGGTGACACGGATTTCTTCTAGTTTATGACAACCGATTTGCTTAATTGTTTTTCCAACTTCTGATTGTAGTACCAACGATATTTGTATGTTAAAATTCCCAAAATTGGCGGTAGATTGCGTTGCGTTTGTATGTCTCGTAGATTGCACGATTGCACTTGCAATTTGCACCTCAGTTATGGTTACATTAATATTTATTAGTTTTGTCGCATCTCTAACTGATTTGTTTGGTTGACTTTTCCCATTATGGGGCAATTTGACTTCTTCTGTAGAATAAATTCCGGACCTTTCCACCATAGTCAGCTGTGAAGGTGTTAAACCTTTCGTAGCGCAATCGACTGGGTTTTGAGCAATATTCACATAATGCCAATGTTCTCTTGGTAGACTCTCTCTTATTTTATTTAACTAGTTCGGATAGATACATACACTTTCCATCTTTTTGGTACATGAGAAATCCAATCCAAAACGACCTTGGAATCGCTTCAGGCAAACATTTGGCTGTAGGTTATCTTGTAAATTTCTTTCAGGTAATTCATCTAGTAAAAATCAAAGCACCGTTTATTTCTAATCTGGTTATCGACACATTCTCTAAAGGTGCAACCTTTGTTTTGGCTGTCAGAAGTCTACTATACCTTTACGTGTTGCTACATTGGTAATTGATGGTGAGATTTGGTTTGATTGATATTAATGAAATTATGTGGTTATTTTGATTGCACGAATGTGATGAGAATGGCGTCTCTTCAGTGGTTGCTAAATTAATATTGAACTCCTTCGCAGCATTATTCGTACTTTTAATATCTATAGATATAATAATGAGTTGTGGCGCCTATGGTAATAACGGCAACTTTTGTTGGACTTACACTGGTGAACTATAAGATTGTCTGCTAAACAGTTGAAGTTTCTCCGCTCATTACCCATTAATTTTCGTCTCGCGGGTACTGTCATGTCCTGAAATTTGATATACATACTGATACAATTGATATTGATTGGTATGACAAACAGAGCATGTAAAGAGAGAGATTTAACAAATGTTTTTACATGTCTGTTGGAAATGTCTCCAAAGCATCAGCATGTAACTGTAGGAATTCGAAACAATTTATCGATGGTAAGGTAGTTATCATCTACAATTTTCTGAGCCCATAAACTTCGACTCTCCTGATCGATTTTGTTGATCAACATATGCAGAAGCATATGCATTATATACATATATGCAGTGAGCGTTTGTAACTTTTCCTATCATATCGTGTCTTCAGTTTGTTTATTGCTAATAAATAATTCACGTCGGTGATCGGCGTGTGTAAAACATCTATTCTCCTAGGACCCTGCTTAATTATCCGTCCATCCAATATTCAGATTCTTAAACGTGATAACACTGCCGACCGGTACGCGATACATACTATCTGGGCTCATTGCTCTCCCTCCTAGTTGTTTACTATAGCAGGTACTTCTGCTAGGAAGACGGTTGCAATGGTACTCAAGGACTTTGAAAGGGCAGTACCATCCCGTATAGCTTCCTACCCCTGTCCGGTCTTCTGCTTTAATTTTACTATTACGAGTTGCTGGGAATGGAAAGTCATCTGTAGATCACCCAGGTTTACTGCAAGAAGGCTTGAAAAAACTGGAAGGTGCCTGGTATCCAGAGTCCGCATACTTTGGACTGATTAACCTATCAGCCATTCGTCCATCAGCATATGCAGTTCCACCTTAGATCAGAGTTTTTGTCAAGGATTTCTCCTTTAGCGCCGTACTTTAGCCTGTGCCAAATTGGCAATATATACCAAATGGCCTCAGTTAACAGTGGTTTCCCCGGGCCCGGGGACGCAGCGCGTATACTTGCGAATTGTGACCAGGTTACTCGTTACACAATTGCAACCATCACGGAGCTGCCTGATACATGGCCAGAACAGCTCGCGTGATGTGCACCCTACTGGAAGGTTACAGAGCTGGTAGATTAATCTACTCAAATATGGTCACCCCCTCCAATAGATGCCCAACCACCAAATATACTAATAAGGTACTAATATTTTTGAAACGATTGCAATGTGCTGCAGGTGGTGACTTCTGGATATATTTTAACGCCAGATCGTCAAGGTCGCGCCGTTATAGGTTGTTTTATCGACTAAACCATACATTTAAGGCTGTGGGCGAAAACTCAGGTAAATTATTTAGAACAGTAAAATTTACATTCAGTACAAATTTATTTTTGAGGCTGGGGACAATTTTATACAATTCGTACAATTTCATGGTATTTAGGTACCTATAACGGTTTAAAGGGTTAAATATTTGTAGTATATTGGTAACAAAATAAATGTCAATCTTTGTGAATTATTAAATGTTTTCTAGAGTCATTTGTAGAAATTATTTATAATTATATTATTAATTTAACATATAAATATGTATATTTCTAAAATTAAACTCTGTTAATACTCATGTACTCAATTGCAGTGTACCCTGATTTTTAGTACAGAAATTTCACTGTAATAAAAGGTAAATTAGGTATTTACCCTAGTTTCCGCTAGCAGCCTAAAATACTTTTCATACCTGACGCCTCGCCTCAACATTTTTAGTTACCACAAATTTGAAGCTGAAACCCTACTGGTAGCGTTGTCTTTGCACATTCGGTTGCTATCAAATATTTCATTTTGGTCCATTTTACACGTAATTCACTTGAACTGAGAAATTCTAAATTTGTAACGTATGTAATATGCATAATTGACGTGCATAACACTGACTCTATTTGTTTTCTCGAGTAAACGATATGTACACTGAGAGAAATGATTCGTTGGCATGAGGTTGCGAGAAAATACTTTCCATTGCGATGAACGAATTGTAGTTGCTACAACATAATTTCGGTAGCACCAATTGACTTGAGGTTGGTACAAACAAACTACGGTAGCCACTAATGCACAGATAGTTGCAACAACTTCGTTTCCAAATTTTCAACTCCGTTGATGCTAATTTACTAGATATTCGTTGTCAGAACCGAATGAGCCTAATAGTTTTTAAAGTATCAACCTCGTTTCAGTTGCCACAAACGTAATTTTGTTACACCAATTAAACGAGGCTTTTGTGACAACTGCGAACAAAACTAACTGACTAATGCTGTTGCGAGAACAATATTGTAGTTCAATGTAATCATATCATTCTGTCGTTGTACCAAAATATCAAAGTGGAATTATTTATTTTGGAATTCCGTTGCTACAACTAAATATTATAATCGTATTTAGAATATGTCATGTTTAAATAATACAAAATGAGGAGGGTGTTATATGAGGAGAGGGTAGATTCACTATTTGAAAAAATTACAAAATGATTTGTGGTTATTTTGTAAACATGAACACCACATTAATAATATAAATTGTTTTATAATGTACGCGATAACTGACACCTAATCAATGGCGGATCGAAAACTGCATATAACAAAAATAGCAAACAATTTGTGTAAATCAAAGTATCCTGGAAAACTTTTATTGACATTTACAAGCGATTTTTTGATTCCCCGAACAAACGCAATAGTTTTCTTGCGTTTCAAAAACAATTTTTTTATGACGAATTGTAAAAAAATCTAAAGGAATTTCAATGAAACTATGATATACAATTATTGTTTCTCATTTTTTTTATATGTAGTTTTCGATTTATATGAAATTTTATCTTAATCTAGTTGCGATGACCGAATTGGTGTCGGGACAACTACCTTATCGATTAGTCCAAACGAATTGCGTTTGTGGCAAACTCTACCGCAATCATGATAACCGAATTTCATGTTGGCATAAATACACACGCGAATATAATTCGCTAAGTCAGTACGTTCTGCTTACCACTTAATGTATTAAGCGAGAATTGTATTTTAGTAGTTCGGTCGTAGCTACTTGATAAGTAGGTTGTACTTTTGAGTACGAAACCGAACTACCAATATAATTGAACTCAAGTAAAGGAGGGTTCTCATTTTTGAGCGTCGATACATTTATATTGACTCTGTGGTAAAATAAAGGGTGGGGGGAGGATATTTCTACTTTTTTCTTAATAAAACTAATTTGGTTAAATGAACTGGCAACAATCCTATTCGGTTGGAGAAAACAAATGAATGCGGTTGCGTCAACTACTTCTGATTATGTAGTAACCGAAATAGGATTGCACTAACCGTGCAAAGAAAGTTGCTTTAATAACCAAGTCTGTTATTACAATCGATCAGTGATCACGACAACTATAATTTGTAATATTCCTAAACGAATATTCGATTAATTCAACCGAATGATCGATAAGCTCAACCAATGGTCGGTTGTAATACAGTATATTTCGTTCTTCATACAAGCTAATTCCTTTAGGCTAACTAAAAAGGGTTAGTTACAACTTCTTTTTCAGTTATGATAAACAATAAAAAGAGGTTGTCGTAAAGTTTAATTAAAATGTATACAGGACCGAATAATTCGGTAGGGCAATTGATTCGGTTGTCGCAAACGCTTAGTTCTCTGGGTGTACCAAAGTTTATAATTAAATATTTGTTCAGCTCGTTGATGAAAATTCTATAATCAAGGGCCAAATATCATATGGAAATGTTATTTCTAACAGACCAGCTAATAATTGATTTCTTGGTAATGCCTTTATGATTCACCTGTGATTAATTAACCTTTGCACAGGGTGTTTACCGGGAAGGTTTACTACTTTATTTTTGTATAACTTTATAGAAAATGAAAACTTAATGCTGATAAATGTGAAGACAATATCTTTTTATAACATTATTCATCAATCACACTTTCACACATTTCAACCTGTATTTTATTAATTTTGTCACGAATATTTCGTTTAATTTGCTCAAGTGTTTCTGGTTTGTTGGCCAATTGTGGAATTATGTTGTGGAAAAAGGTCTGTCAGTAATTCCATTGTAACATTGACTGACTGTAAGTGAAGGCTTGTTGAAACTACTGTTAAGCAAACCCAAAGCTACGGGGTACGGTACAACGATACGAGCACATACCAATTTGTCAAGTTTTGCTGTACCTACCTCGTAAAAACGTATTTGTGTTTCTTTGTTTCCTCCAATTTTTTTTTTATTCTAACGAGCACAAGTTTGGCTGAAATGATATGCAGGTATAAAGATGTCCCACCAAAATCGTCGAAGTCCGGAATATACAAACCAACTTGCGATTTGATGACTTATATATTGAACAAACCTCAAGATCTTTCGAAAAAAGGCTGCATGAAGGAACACAATCTGGCTATGAAAAACAGAGATGTTCACAAATCCAGTGTAGCGGATCATATGGTCAATAATTACAACTATTAAATCGATGTTATCAATTTCAAAATCATCCGTAATGTAAATGAAAATTTTAAGTTAGATGTTTACGAATACACCTCAATGAACAAATATAAGAATTTATTGATGAACAATGAAGCCAGCCCGATATCTTCGAATTTGTTTAATTTCATTGATTACAAAAGTTGAGAATTTTTTTAAAATTTTATTTTTTTTCCATTACACAATTTTTGTTTACATTTTGTGTTGTCAACAGTTTGACAGTTTTCTTCATGATTTGGTAATCTCTCAGCTCAATTATTTATTTATTTATTTATTTAGATCAACAGTACAAAATATCTCTGATCGACACACGTCAACATAAAATACAATCAAAGTCATTATAAAAAGAACAGAAAAAAACAAAAATTAAAATTTAAAATAATGGAGAATGTTTCTCTGAAAAACGTTCCTCGATATGTCAAAATCGTACAAATTTTCAACCGAGTTCAACAGAAGTGTCGATTTGTAGATCAATTCATTCTTCCCGTAATTTGTATTTCTATTAGGTAACTGCAAAAATGCACGTCTTCTCAAATTATGAGACGGTACATAAAACGAATATAGCTCTAAAAGCTCAGAGCAGTCAATGTGTCCCAGAATCATGTCACGCGCAAACATAGCCGTATATAAAGTGCGCAGTGTGTATGGATCTCTAAATTCCCGGCATTGTCTTTTCAAAAAGCCTAACATACTGTTAGCCTTTGCAATGACGCTGTCAATATGAAAATTAAAAGACAAGTTAGGTGTGTAAAGAACACCTAAGTCTCGAATTACAGAAACTCGTTCGATCAGTGCTCCGTCGATTAAATAATCGGTTAAGACAACATTCCGACCTCTACTAAATGTCATAGTTTTACATTTGGAAATGTTAAGACATAACGAGTTTGACTCATAAAGCGAGACATAAAGCGCCCCTGACACATAATTATTAAAAATTGCGAGATTTGCAACCGTAGATCGACCTTTATAGAAGCCATGTTGTTTTGTCGTTATAACATTTTTAATTATAAAAATATAAAGGGCTGAAACCTCACGAGGGGATCAGAACTTCGGTCTTTGGTATCTTCAATAATATCATAAAGTTGGTGTGACAGTTTTGACATTATTGATTTCTATTTTAACCAACATATATTTACTTATACAACAACAGCCAAACAGGTCAAAAGCTTCAGTAACATGAGTACAGGCATCCAATTTAAAACGAAAAATCGTATTCTAGAACTTTATACCGCAAGTAGTATAACGAATTATACTGATACTTCTAACCGTTTAACTGACCATATTCCCGAAATTTATCCAAAAACTCATTTTAGAATCCCATTTCCAATACACATATCAAAATTCATCATAATCCGTTAAGGCATAGCCAAGTTCCACCCTACTTGGCAATATTCCACACATATCAAATATTCCCATTTCCATACACATATCAAATTTCATTATAATCGGTTAAGAAATAGCCAAGTTCCATCATAATTGGCCATATTCCTGAACTTCGTCCAAAAATCGTTTTAGAACCCCATTTCCAACACATGTCGAATTTCATTATAATCGGTTGAGAAATGAGCAAGTTCCATCATACTTGGCCATATTCTAGAACCTGATACAAAACTCATTTTAGAATTCCATTTCCATTACACATGTCGAATTTCAACATAATCGGTTGAGAAATAGCCAAGTTCCATCATACTTGGCCATATTCCAGAACTTCATCCAAAAAACATGTTAGAATCCCATTTCTAACACTCTTGTCGAATTTCAACGTAATGGGTTGAGAAATAGGCAAGTTCCATCATACTTGGCCATATACCAGAACTTCATCCAAAACTCATTTTAGAATCGTCATTTCTAACACGCATGTCAAATTTCATAATAACCCTTTGAGAAATAGGCGAGTTCCATCATACTTGGCCATATTCCAGAACTTCATCCAAAACTCATTTTAGATTCCCATTTCCAATACACATGTCGAATTTCATCATAATTGGTTGAGCATTGGGCAAGTTCCATCATACTTGGCCATATTCCAGAACCTCATCCAAAACTCATTTTAGAATCCCATTTCTAACAAACAAATCAAATTTCATAATAAACGGTTGAGAAATAGACAAGTGCCATCATACTTGGTCATATTTCAGAACTTCAACCAGAAATCGTTTTAAAATCCCAGAACTTCATCCAAAAAACATTTTAGAATCCCTTTTCCAATACAAATGTTGAATCTCACCGTAATCGGTTAAGAAATGGGCAAGTTCCGTCCTACTTAATCATATTCCAGAACTTCGTCCAAAACTCATTTTAGAATCCCATTTCTAACACACAAATTAAATTTCATAATAATCGGTTGAGAAATAGTCAAGTTCCATCATACTTGGCCATATTCCAGAACTTCATCCAGAAATCGTTTTAAAATCCCAAAACTTCATCCAAAAAACATAGAATCCCATTTCCAATACAAATGTCGAATTTCAACGTAATCGGTGGAGAAATGGGCAAGTTCCATCCTACTTGGCCATATTCCAGAACTTCGTCCAAAACTCATTTTAGAATCCCATTTCTAACACACATACTAAATTTCAAAATAATCGGTTGAGAAATAGTCAATTTCCATCATACTTGGCCATATTCCAGAAATTCATCCAGAAATCGTTTTAAAATCCCAAAACTTCATCCAAAAAACATAGAATCCCATTTCCAATACAAATGTCGAATTTCAACGTAATCGGTTGAGAAATGGGCAAGTTCCATCCTACTTGGCCATATTCCAGAACTACGTCCAAAACTCATTTTAGAATCCCATTTCTAACACACATACTAAATTTCATAATAATCGGTTGAGAAATAGACAAGTTCCATCATACTTGGCCATATTCCAGAATTTCATCCAGAGATCATTTTAAAATCCCAGAACTTCATCCAAAAAACATTTTAGAATCCCATTTCCAATACAAATATCGAATTTCATCGTAATCGGTTGAGAAATGGACAAGTTCCATCCTGCTTGGCCGTATTCCAGAACTTCATCCAAAATTCATTTTAGAATCCGATTTCTAATACACATATCAAATTTCATAATAATCGGTTGATAAATAGACAAGTTCCATCATACTTGGCCATATTGCTGCACTTCATCCAAAACAGTTTTGGAATCCCATTTTCAACGCACTTGTGATGAGAAATAGTCAAGTTCCATCATTCTTGGCCATATTCTAGAACTTCATCCAAGACTCGTTTTAGAATCACATTTCCAACACACATGTCAAATTTCATAATAATCGGTTGATAAATAGGGAAGTTCCATCATATAAAAGATGTGTTAACTATTCACTACGTCCAAATCCAACCTCAACTCAACTCCAACTCAACTTCAATTCAACGCGCCATTTGACCCCTAATTTAACCTTCAAATCAAATCCCAATTCAATGCCCAATCCAACAATCAAATAGGCATATATGTACATATAAAAAATCGTAAATATTTGTAAAAGCAGGTATTTTGGGTCAATTCGTATGGCAGGTATCCCACCTCCTTGACGTACAGTCTCCAAAAGCTTTTCAAATCTCCGCCTTGACCATAGAAAAAGATTGGCGAAAAAAAAATTCAAATCGGACAAGCCGTTCTCGAGATACCATGGGTCCAGACATCCAGACATCCAGACATCCAGACATCCAGACATCCAGACATCCAGACGTCCAGACAGACGGACGGACATTTTTTTTTTTTTTGCATTTTCAGACTCAGGGACTTTCAAAACGTCGAGAAAAGTGGTTTTGGACCAACCAAATTTTTCGTCATTTTTGACAGGATTTCAATACTTTGGTCTTTTTAGACCGAAGTAAAATAATCGGGCATTAACTAGACTTTCAAAGAGCTTCGGGATGCTTGAAAGTAAAGAAATTCCACGATAATTTCGAACATCACTACGTAAACCAGACTTAAAAATTGGAATAATCGATGATATTTTCCATATTTTGGGGAAAACTCCAGACCGAAGACTAAGATTGAAAATCTTTGCCAATGGAGCCGCAAGGACATCAATTAACCCACACATATATCATATAATTATATTCATCTATTTCATTTTTTAAATGGCTTCCCCTACTTTGCACATACATATCTCTGTAAATAATTTTTTTTTTCTTATTGTGTCTAGCTATATACATAAATAATAATTAATAATGTACATGTATATAGTTGACCAACAAATTATTTGTATAACCCGCAAAATCTGGAAATTTCAGTTGTAACAAAACCTGATAATGATCACTAGTGATCGAAAACCTTTGTTTTATTAAAATAACAATAAAGTTAAATTTTTATGTAAAGGTTTTTTGCAAACAAAAAATGTTTGTATCTTAATTTTATTTTGCTGATTTGTGGTTTTAAAAAGGTGTTCCCTAAAAATTTTTTTGGAATTTTTTTTTAATTTTGTCACAATAACTGATGATTAATTTTGATTAAACGATTAAAACACGCTGGTTTATCGAATATTTTTCCATAATAAATTTGCAACGTCCATACTTCAGGCTTGTCAAATATGCTCTTTATTATAATTATTATTATTATTAAATCACAAAAATCCTCTCATTGTTAAACACTCTATTTTGGGCACTTATGCTCATTCATAATGGAGTGTTCAGCGAAAGGTCGAAACATAATACTCATAAACAAAATTTAAAAAAAAACATTTTTGGCCAGGCTCACAGCACTCAATCAATGTTGGATGAATCTTCATTTAGATTCTGTAGTTGGTTACATTTTGCACTCTCCCTTTCAATGTATTTCGGCAACGATATACTGTAATTAACGGTTTTATAGCGGCACGATTTGCAAATTAACATCAAACATTTTTAAAAATTTCAATAAATTTTTCACGGAAAAAAACTTTGCGTCTTACTGACACAAAAGTCACAGCCCACTCTGAATATGAATTGTCAAAATTCAAGTTTACCTAAATGGCGATTAAACAGAGTAGTAAACTTTCCCAACGTACACCCTTTATACAAATAAATTTAATTTTATGAGTATTCTTTCATATAGCATTTAAAATTTAAACTGTAATCCCGAATCCATTAACACCAATTAGGGTAACACCTTTAAGTCAAACCTTAAACTTTTAAGTAAAATTTACGAAATTTAAGTAAAACTTATTTATTATTCAGCTACTTTAAAAATGCCTTTATAAATAATGACCACTTAAACCAAAACAACATAATAACTTAATTCTCATTTATTTCGCAATCCACATTAACTGATACATAAAATAAAATACTTCCAAGAATTTTAATTTAATTTTCCTTTGTTTTTTCAATTTTATTCCAAAACACTCCCTGTATCAATTGTGGGGTACAATGGTGTTATATACAAAAAAAAAAACTTAAAAACGCTCTGAGGATTGAATAAAAAAATGTGTTTTGAAACATAACATATTATGCTTTATATAATGTACATACAAGAACAAAAGAAAAGTTTTTTTGTTTCGTATCCAACCACCACATTAGTTTGTTGTATAATGAAAATGGTAAAACCCTAAAAAAAACCAATTCTACGAGAAATTTCTTATAAATTTTTAATCTGCCTGATGCTTAATAAAACATACATTCTATACAGTGTAAATATTTTCAGAAAAGATTCCTTGATTGCCAGGAAAAAAATCGTTCCTGAAGAGGAGGGGAGGGGGGGAGGGCCAATTTTCAATATTTACTGAGATAAACTGCGTTAAGGGGTAACCTGGTGTAGCGGCTTTTATTTTTTTAAAAGTACAGGTAAATTTACAATGTTAAACTTTCATCAACCTTTTTCCTAGTTCGGAAACCTTAAACGCATTTTTCTCAAAACCATGTTTTTGAAACTGGCGTGCAGGATAACTCAAAAAATTCTCGATGGATCAAAATAATTTTTTTTTTAAATTAAAGGAGATTTAATCGCCTTGAACAAAATGTGTGGTATTTTGTACTAAAAACATTATTAAGAAAAAGTTATAAACGAAAGAACGTGCAAAATTTCTGCAAAAAAACGGATTTTTTTTTTTCAAATCATGATTTTTAAAATTTTTATAATGAAATAATTAATTTGTTAATTTTTTTATCGGATAATTCTACGAGATGCTAGAGTGCACGCCGTGAACAATGAATTTTTAGAGGTACCTTCATATTTTTTTTAATAACTTGCTTAAACTTTCATATAATAATATTAAAAAATTAATTTGAACTCTGCAATATGTAGACAATAAACATTAATATTTGCAAAAATAAACATTGAATAGCTTTTTTTATTTTTATTTTACAAAAAGTGCTTGATTTTGACGTTCTACACCAGGTTACCCCCTTAAAGAAAATTAGTTTGGGATGATACCTTCAAGCATATTTTTTTAAATTACTCCAAAGTTAGGTGCTAAGCTAAGCATTTGTAATATTATTTTTCAGCCATTCCACGTGAAATCGGATAAAAAAAACACATTTACGGGGGCAAGGTGTGCAATTATTTTGAAATTGAGGGAGATGGTTAATCTGGATATAAAAAAATATAAATTGAGTAAAAATTCTCTGGGATCAATATTCACGGAGTACCGTTATAATTCGTTTTTATCGAAACTCGAACGTTGACATCTTCTTTCAAATACGTGTATCTTAAGTATTTCTTGTCAGATTTTCTCGTGTAATAGCTCGTTAGAAAGATAATTTAAATACTTTCAAAAAACCGTATTAAACTTTGGTATTAATATGTACACTATATCCTTTGAATTTCAGTGTTAAATAATCTTTTGCTGAAAAATCGAACTATTCCCCGTTTTATTTTTATTTGTTTTTATTTTTATTGTAAAGCATTTGATAATGCCTTTCCAACAAGCCATCTTACATGTCGTTCAAGCCACCTTACATAGTTTTACAATAAAACGTCATAACAAATTAGGGCGATATTCAATATTTCAGTGCAATTACCAATTACAACTATAATTTTCCTTTAGTGATTGCGTTTTTATGGCTTCGGTCATTGTGATGTTAACCATGTAACAACATAAAACTGCCAGATGGTTGACAGAAACCCCACAACAGATGTGCTTAACAATTTCCTTTTTAGACTAACAAAAGAAATGAAAGTAATAAAAATCTAAATGCAGAAAGATTTACTCAAACTTTTCACGAACTAAATATAGAGTAATAAAGAGATGATTCACCTTTTCAAAGTAAAATAATAATTAGCATAGGGGAATAGAACAAAGTACCAAGTAACTGTTCCTATTACATAACTCTGTTCCGACAAATAATATAGAAATCGAAAATATTTTAAAAACATTAAACTAAAAATCAGCGGTTGGATACGACAACATTTCTACAAAATTCTGCATGATGTGAACGATACACCATTGGTAAAAGTTAATGTCTTTAAGTATCTTGGACTCTGGTGCCAACATATCAGAAAAACCAAGGATAAAATTAGGAAAACAGTTTCATTCTCTACCAAATGAAATATATCTTACCTGTGAAATTAAAAATGCTAATCTTCCATTCGCACATCCAAAGTAGCGTTCGATATCTATTGCCATAGAAGCCTAAAAATCATAAAAATTTGCCCCCGCTCACTCCATCATCAAATGCTTTATGACAACAACATATAATTAATTTTTTTTTTTTTTTTTTTTATGAGCCAATATATTTATCAATTAAACAAATTTTTTATTTGGTTTAGGGCTCCTTTTTATTTCTTTTAAACTAATTAAAGTTTTAGCTTTCGAACTCTATTCGGATTCATTTTCAAAAGCGTTTTGAATAACAAAAAATTCTTTCTTTTTTACATAAATCAAAAAATAAAGCCCCGGTGGCACAGTGGTTAGCATGCTTGCTTTAAGCCCCGGAGGTCCCGGGTTCGATTCCCGGCGGATGATGAAAAAATCACGGCTGGTTAATGTTGGATCAATGAATTAATCACTCATTATCCGGTAAAAAAAAATGATTGCGAAATTTCAAATGAAGCGGCCAAATCCTTCTATGGGATGTAGCGCCAGCGAGAAAAAAAAAAAAAAAAAAATAAAGCAATCACAAATTTTTATTAAAACCGACTTTTCATGGAAACGCACCGTCATGTAATTTCCGAAAAAAAAAAACTTTGCTAAGGCGCTTTCATGTAAAAAAGGTTGTACATTTGAATAAAAATAAAATTGCATGAGGCAAAAAACAAATTAGATGAACAAATCATATGAGTTGCCAACACATTGTTGCATTGGCTAAATCAGCTTCAAAAAAACTCGGGTTCCTGAATCGATGCAGAAGGTTTTACAAATCGCATCAAGTTCTCCAGATATATAAAAGCTTCATCCGACCATGTATAGAGTATTGCTGTCAAGTTTGGGGAGATGCGTCTAGTACCACCCTCCACTTATTGGACAGGGTTCAAAGCCGCGCTATCAGAATAATACGAAATCCCAGATTTACTCAAGAACTAGACAGCTTACAGCATCGCAGAGATGTTGCAGACTCTGCGTCTTCTACAGATGCTTACATGGTAATTGTTCTGCAGAATAATCGGAGAAAATACCACCATTCGTTACAACAACAAGAGTAACAAGAGGAACAACCAATGCACATAGGTTTACGGTGAAGCTCCCGAAACCTCGAACTGAAGAAATCAAGCGCGAATTTATATACCGAACATCAAAAGTGGAATTCGCTAATACATTTCAAATTTCCGAAGGAATATAAAATGAATAAATTTAAGGTAGCTATTAATCTTTACTTGCAGGATCGCGCATTGGGTGCAGAAGCTCTGACAGTTACAAGGAGCTAGGACCGTTAATAAGTCCGCTCTGCACCCAATTAAAAAATTGATAAAAAAAATAAAAAATAAAAAAAAAAATATAAGCATAATCTCCAACGACATTGGGCGTTTTCAGTTCCGCCAACATATTGTTGCTACTAATCGGTATCACAATATTATGATATATGCTACCATCATGATGCGGACATGAATCCAACTGATAGTTTACTTGTCAAAATTATAATAAATGTCGATTAGTATGCACGCAAAAAGAACAAAATGAGCTTAAATCGTGCTTTATTATTTACGTTTGTAAAATATAGTGAATCGGACAGTATTAATATGAATTCGTTTTTGTGGGTGGCTGAAAATGCAATAAATACCGTAAAAATCGATCAAATTAGAGGTGATACACCCTTGAGAGTTCGAAACTATTTAAATTTATTACTCTCAATTTGAAATTTGCGAACGACTACGATAAAAACACAACTAATTTACTGATGGCTAAATGTATCATAGAAATATAATGATGGCAAAAATGACATTTACCCTATCAGTATTGCCATATACATTTTGATCTATCGATTGCGTTCAGACCTCAACATGTTGACTTTACTCAACATGTTGCCAACAGTTGGTGGATCTGAAAGCGCCCGTTTGATTGAATTTGTAACATTTCCAAAATTGATCTTTTTCTAAAATTTTTTTGTTTCTCGAGAATTTTTATGTTATCTAAACTGATTTGATGGTTCGTATTTTTCAGATGTCGCGTAAGTGCATTAATGCTTAAATTTTGATCTTTATTTATGTCACTTTTGTGTTGGTAAAATCTTTTCTCTAGAAACTGTTTCGTCTGTCCTGTGTAGGTAGCGTTGCAACTACATTGTACCTGATAAACAACGTTTGATTGCTTCTTTAAAAGTGTGTTATCTTTAATTTTAGAAAACAAGTTGTTGTTTAAGCTTGTGGCTGCACGTCCTATAATTTTAAAGTTATAATTTTTGAAAAGATTTTTGATTTTTTCGTAAAGATTTTTAACGTAGGGATAGGGAATGGCCAAATAATTAGTGGGTTCATTTATTGATCGAGAAATAAAATTTGTATGGACATTTTTTTGTTTCCAAATTATGTGGTTTACCAATTTTTCCGGTACCATAAAAATACTTGGTCTGGCAGATATTTAAATTTTCATTCTTGGCTTCCCAACAATTATAAAATTAACACCATTAAAATTCTGACCCAAAAAATTCTGAAACTTTCCGATACTAAATTTTACAATAAAAATCTAAAAATTCTAAAAGATACATTATTTCGCAATCAGTAGGATCAGTGGGAGTTTCTGTTACACTCACACCATTTCGCTAGATTGTCGATGTCTTCTTGTAGCTTATTGGTTCGCCGATGTTTTCTACTATTTTAAAGATTTTGAGATCATCTGCAAACATTAATACCTTAGAATGCTGTATTACTTGAGTAATATCGTTGATGAAAATTATGAAGATCCAAGTACCAACACGAGAGCCTTGTGGTACCCCTGATGTAGCATGAATTAATATATTATATATAGTTAGCATTGAAATATAAATTATTTCTGTGAGGTTTTGTTGACATTTTATGACATTTTATTGATTGAAATTTCAACGGCAAGTTGATCGATACATTAATTGTGTTTTAATAAAATCGCATTTTAAGGTATTATTTTAAGGTAATAAATTCTCTTGATATTAAAGGTTATATATAATTCTTAAAGACAGATTACTATTGGACGGCTTTTAAAATAATACCACGGTTTTAGGGCGGAGGAGGTTGAGGCGATAGAAGATATTGAAAAAAATGGTATGTGACGAGGATTTTGGATATCGGTCACAAAAGATAATTAACCTTAATTCTGAATTTGTATTATTGCTTTTATTAAATTTTTTTTTGTATTTTCGAATAGCCCGCGAGGCTTTGTCCAGACTGAAACACTGAGTAAAGAATCATATCAGCGAAATGGTACAACTTTTGAGAAAAAAAATTTTCAACATTGTGGATGCTCTTTGAACGGAGAATTTTCAAGGATTTTCAACAGTATACTACAGATGTATAACTGGACCTATTTGTTAAATTTCGAAGATGAGAAATGGCGAATGCGATTTTAATTGTGAACAGCAATATATGTATTTTAGTTCTCAATAATCTAACATTAATTGTGCGTCTGTGATTTGGCGGATTGAGAGTAGAATATTTATATTGTTATGACCAATTAAGATATTGGGGAAGGATTCCCCAAATTTAATAAAGCTCGTGACATCTTTTAAGGATCTTGCTCAAAATAACGGGAAATGTTTATAAAATGTAATATGTAGTTGATTTTTACTTTATTTATTTATTTGCCAGCACTAACAAATAGCATAGGTTACAATAATAATAGATTTTACAAATACATTTTTATTATTTCGAATACGACTCTTAAAAAGATCTCTTGAAATGTTAAAATCGAGAAGTTCTGAATATTGGTTAAAGTATTTTGAAGTATACGCGACCGGTTCATTAATTTCAGAATTCATACGATGAAAAACAATACTCAACATTAAGTCTCGTCGACGAAGAATACTCGTAGGTACGTAAAATTAATATAAATCAAGGCAATACCGGGCAATTAATCTTAGCACAAATTACGTCCAGAGCATGGCCGGCATAAAAAGATAAACTAAATCTGGAAGTTGATTTTGGAAGTTTTCGAAACTAATGACTGAATCAACACCTGCATGCATTTGCTGTTGTTATTTGCATCAATTGTTGCTATTTATCTATGTATAAGTAATATTTTATTGTGAGCACACTAGATGAATAAAATTTTAACTATTTTGATTGGTTTTTTGTTTGTGTTTGTGAGTTGCAATTTGTCCACTACAATTTTTTTTTGTTGAAATCGGCGCAAAAAAAAAATATTACTCCGCCCACAAGCTTTGTGCGTAAAGAGGTAAGAAAGGAGGAAGTGTCGCCTAACGATGCATGCAGGTGTAGACTTTAGAATGAAAATATTTAAATTTTTTTTTTCAACATTTAAACAAATCGCTTACTGTTTTACAGATCAAAACAAAATTGATACAGTATTAACATTATATTGTAACATCTCTTAACTAGGTTGATAATAAACGGAATACGAAGGAAACTGTGGCACGTGGATACAAATAATGTATTGGGGATTGTAGGGGAGAAGATGGCGAATTAAATTTAAGTAAAAAATTATAACGTTTTTTTTTTTTAGAAAAAAAAAACTCAATTTTATAAAAAAAAACTATTTTTTTTGAATTTAAAGCATCATAGCTCTCAAACGGATGCTGATACAAGAGACTCGCTTAAATCTTAATAATAGTGTACACAATTGCCATTCAAATAAGACTAAGTTGGTTGCTCTCCGATGAATATTTTGGAAGTTACTGTTTAATATTTGGATGTACTTTTTTTCTAAACCAAATTTTTTAAACACCCTGTATCTCAAAGGATATCAAAAATGGACCCCCCTCCTCATACAAATTTTTTCTCAGAATGAACCAAGGAATCAGCCCTTAACGGATTAGCATCCCAAACCCGGACACCCTGTATAACTAGATTTACTTGCTAAAGGTCGAAAATGAAAAATGGCGAATGCAGCTTTGAACACTGTTCAACATATACCAGTTGTAAATAATCTAACATTAATTGTTAGTTTGTGATTTGGCTACATGAGAGTAGAATATTTATATTTTCGCGACCAATTGTGATATTGACAAAGGAGTCTTAAAGAAATTTAAGAAAAGCCGTGACATTGTTGATCGAAATGATCTATAACAGACGCTTGGTGAGAAAAGTGTCACTCGAGGAGTCAAGTATACCCATATTTTTCATTTTGTTTTTGTGTGTAAGTTGTAAATAGAAAATGAATCAATAAAATATTATTTAAAAAATGAAGAAGGAAATAATAATTTTTTCTATTACTTCTTTCTAAAAAGACCAAAGTATTGAAATCCTGTCAAAAATGACAAAAAATTTGGTTGGTCCAAAACCACTTTTCTCGACGTTTTGAAAGTCCCTGAGTCTGAAAAAGCAAAAAAAAAAAAATGTCCGTCCGTCTGTCTGGATGTCTGGATGTCTGGACCCATGGTATCTCGAGAACGGCTTGTCCGATTTGGATTTTTTTTCGCCAATCTGTTTCTATGGTCAAGGCGGAGATTTGAAAAGCTTTTGGAAACTGTACGTCAAGGGGGTGGGGTACCTGCCATACGAATTGACCCAAAATAACTGTTTTATAAATATTTACGATTTTTTTATATATGCTTATTTGATTATTGAATTAGGCATTGAATTTGGCATTGAATTGGGAATTGATTTCAAGATTAAATTAGGGGTCAATTTGCGCGTTGAGTTGAAGTTGAGTTGGAGTTGAGTTGGGGTTGGATTTGGATGTGGTGAATAGTTAACAAATTTGTTATATGATGGAATTTGCCTATTTATCAACCGATTACGATGAAATTCGACATTTGTATTGGAAATGGGATTCTAAAATGATTTATGGATGAAGTTCTGGGATTTTAAAACGATTTCTGGATGAAGTTCTGGAATATGGCCAAGTATGATGGAACTTGTCCATTTCTCAACCGATTACGATGAAATTCGACATTTGTGTTGGAAATGGGATTCTAAAATGATTTACGGATGAAGTTCTGGGATTTTAAAACGATTTCTGGATGAAGTTCTGGAATATGGCCAAGTATGATGGAACTTGTCTATTTATCAACCGATTATTATGAAATTTAATATGTGTGTTAGAAATGGGATTCCAAAATGAATTTTGGATGAAGTTCTGGAATATGGCCAAGTAGGATGGAACTTGCCCATTTCTCAACCGATTACGATGAAATTCGACATTTCTATTGGAAATGGGATTCTAAAATGATTTATGGATGAAGTTCTACTGGGATTTTAAAACGATTTCTGGATGATTACGATTACGATGAAATTCAACATTTTTATTGGAAATGGGATTCTAAAATGATTTATGGATGAAGTTCTGGGATTTTAAAACGATTTCTGGATGAAGTTCTGGAATATGACTAAGTATGATGGAACTTGTCTATTTATCAACCGATTATTATGAAATTTGATTTGTGTGTTAGAGATGGGATTCTAAAATGAGTTTTGGATGAGGTTCTGGAATATGGCAAGGTATGATGGAACTTGCCCATTTCTCAACCGATTACGATGAAATTCGACATTTGTATTAGAAATGGGATTCTAAAATGAGTTTTGGATGAAGTTCTGGGATTTTAAAACGATTTCTGGATGAAGTTCTGGAATATATGGCCAAGTATGATGGAACTTGCCCATTTCTCAACCGATTATGATGAAATTCGACATTTGTGTTGGAAATGGGATTCTAAAATGATTTACGGATGAAGTTCTGGGATTTTAAAACGATTTCTAGATGAAGTTTTGGAATATGGCCAAGTATGATGGAACTTGTCTATTTATCAACCGATTATTATGAAATTTAATATGTGTGTTAGAAATGGGATTCCAAAATGAATTTTGGATGAAGTTCTGGAATATGGCCAAGTAGGATGGAACTTGCCCATTTCTCAACCGATTACGAAGAAATTCGACATTTCTATTGGAAATGGGATTCTAAAATGATTTATGGATGAAGTTCTGGGATTTTAAAACGATTTCAGGATGAAGTTCTGGAATATGGCCAAGTATGATGGAACTTGCCTATTTATCAATCGATTATTATGAAATTTAATATGTGTGTTAGAAATGGGATTCTAAAATGAGTTTTGGATGAAGTTCTGGAATATGGCCAAGTAGGATGGAACTTGCCAATTTCTCAACCGATTACGATGAAATTCGACATTTTTATTGGAAATGGGATTCTAAAATGATTTATGGATGAAGTTCTGGGATTTTAAAACGATTTCAGGATGAAGCTCTGGAATATGACTAAGTATGATGGAACTTGTCTATTTATCAACCGATTATTATGAAATTTGATTTGTGTGTTAGAGATGGGATTCTAAAATGAGTTTTGGATGAGGTTCTGGAATATGGCAAGGTATGATGGAACTTGCCCATTTCTCAACCGATTACGATGAAATTCGACATTTGTATTAGAAATGGGATTCTAAAATGAGTTTTGGATGAAGTTCTGGGATTTTAAAACGATTTCTGGATGAAGTTCTGGAATGTTGCCAAGAATGATGGAACTTGTCTATTTCTCAACCGATTATTATGAAATTTGATTTGTGTGTTAGAAATGGGATTCTAAAATGAGTTTTGGATGAGGTTCTGGAATATGGCTAAGTATGATGGAACTTGCTCATTTCTCAACCGATTATAATGAAATTCGACATGTGTATTGGAAATGGGAGTCTGAAATGAGGTTTGGGCGAAGTTCAGTAATATGGCCAAGTATGATGGAACTTGGCTATTTCTTAACCGATTATAATGAAATTTGATATGTGCGTTGGAAATGGCAATATTTGATATGTGTGGAATATGGCCAAGTAGGATGGAACTTGACTATGCCTTAACCGCGGGTATCATTGTGTTAGACATGTGCGTTGTAAATGGGATTCTAAAATGAGTTTTCGGATAAATTTCTGGAATATGGTGAGTTAAACGGTTAGAAGTATCAGTATAATTTGTTATACTACTTTCGGTATAAAGTTCTAGAATACGATTTTTCGTTTTAAATTGGATGGCTTTACCCATTTTACTGAAGCTTTTGATCTGTTTGGCTGTTGTTGTATAAGTAAATATATGTTGGTTATAATAGAAATCAATAATGTCAAAACTGTCATGCCAACTTTATGACATTATTGAAGATACCAAAGACCGAAGTTCTGATCCCCTCGTGAGGTGTCAGCCCTCTATATTTTTGCTTATTGTATTGTTTGACCGATGGAAAGCTAAAGAGTTGAACCTTAAGACGGTACTATGGTATTATCCATCCATTTTAAAAAACTATATTTTTTGCAAATCGAAAATAGCAGTTTTTTGAAAACAGCAAATTTGAAGTAAAATCTAAATGTTGGATATTTTGCGTGAAAAAAACTTTTTTAATATTATTAATGACCTTTTTTAATAAATTATATTAATTATGATCATATTAATTAAATAATTTTTGAATATTGAGTAAATTAAGTAACTAAATTTAAAAAAAATACCTAAACAATTTTTTTATTTTGAAAAACAAATATTACAAACGTTATTGCGAGCATCCTAATACTTAATTATAACAATAAAAAATCTAAATTTATAAAACTTGTTGGGCAACGCTACACTCAACGTAAATCTTAGCGACGTGCACTCTGCACATTGGCAGATTGCACTTCAAACATTTAAATTGAGTTTTACTATCTACGGCAGTTGGGGAAAAACCACACTGTTTTGCTTTAGAAAGTCTATTTCCCCCAATATAGTGGAGAAAGTTTTGATCTTCTACGATCTCCTTATTATCTAAATTTTTTTTAATATATTATTAATGCCTTATGTTAGATCGAAGTGCCGGTTTCGTAGCTCCTGCCGTCTCTTCTATTGTATATATGTAGATACATATTTTAGTTCAAATAGACAAAAATTATATAAGTTTTGCACAAACACACAATATTTAACAATATTAGTATATTGTATAATTAGGAGGAAAAGTACTGCATTCCCGGACGATAGTGGAAATTAGCGATAGCCGAGTCCGGCAACCACGGGAGTCCGGGAATGCACTTTTCCTCCGAATTGTACGTATACTGTATACTTGTACGCAAAACAAAGTAAAAAATCGAAAATAACATAAAATTATTGCTTAGTTAGCCACGACATCATAAGACATAAATACATTTTGTTTTTTTTCTTCAAAAGTTGTCAAGTTTGTGTACCTATTTGATTTATAAAAAACGTGTGAATGAAATTTAAGGGATATGGACAGTGAAAGCGAATTATCCTTATCTTGTACCCCGCCGGATATAGTGGAAGCAGCTAATTCAGCTACATGTGATTTACTCCCGCAAAAATCGAAGGAAAAATACGAAAATGCTTATAAACGCTTTATGGATTATCGTCAATCTAAACACATCAAATCGTTTCCGGAAAACGTCATTCTGGCGTATTTCGCTGATTTATCTACAAAATTGAAATCATCCACATTATGGTCAAACTACTCAATGAAATAAATAAATTCGTTTGACCTTATAAGTGTACTTTTATTTCTTCTAAACAATTAAAAATCCATACGGGAGTATATTCCCGGCCTAGGCCAGAAAAAATATTCTCGTACTATTATTACTTGTTGCTTAGCAACAAATACAACATACTGGAATCATGATCTTTTCGTTTCGAAAAAACAACGGAAAGATATATTTTTTCCGACGATCGGAGAAAAACAATTTATTTTTGTTAAATAAAATCAATTTTTTCATTGTGCACGTTTTTCCGACGCAGAATACCCACTGGGTAATTTTTACCCGTACCGGTTTTTACGACGCTCACTGCTTGACTTCTATGAGGGTACTGTAGCTGGCTTAAGGGGGGACATTAGTGGATATCTTAAACTTCCCTAACCTGCTGACCCGATGGTGCAAGGACCACGCGTTCCAAAAGGGCGCGCATTTAAAAAAAAGGCCTCGGTGATTTTAACCCCCTGTGTACCTTTAGGGTTAATATTATTTTCTTGCCTCTTATAGTGCCATTTCCAAATAGAATTTTTACTTCAATCAGAGGCCAAACACAATAACAAAAGCCAAGTTATATTTTATTATGCATCTACATAATTATATAAATTAGTGCGCCTAGGAAATTACGCTCACTGTATTTAAAAATCCTAGAATAATATGAATTGAGTTAATTTATTTCCAAGTTTGTTTTTCACGTTTTTAAATTGCAAAGGTTAAATTTTATAGGATGGATTGAAAATATCCCACAAAATAAAAAACAAACGAGATATTGTTCTCTTCTGGAAAAACGATGAGATATTAAATCATTCACACAACTAATATTATTCTACCCAATTCGTCGTATTGAAACATATGCTACCAGCCGGATCCTTTTCAAATCGTTTTTCACCATTCATACAACAAACAAATTTAGAGACACATTTTTTTGATTCTCAATTTTCTGGTGCCAAACACAAAATGCCTGAGCATAATGAAAATGAATTGAATAGAAATAAAAATATGCGTGACGAGTATTTTCAATTTATAAAAAGTCCCCTCGCACTCAAATATTTCCAATTTGTACATTTGAACTTTATCGTTTTTCTATCATTTCACATCGTTTTGATACTCGTATGTATTGCTTACATACTGGTTCTTATATAGAAATACTTATTATGTATGTACACATAAAACAGAACAGATTTATTTAGCGAACAAGGGATGTTCTTAATTAACAAAGTTATATTCGTACAACTAAACTATGTACACATGCATAGTTAGAGAGAACATAATTATAAAGTTTCAGAACGGTAAAATTCGTTCTATATGTATGTACATTCTCTATCAAGACAGTTTATGTATGTACTACATAGAAATTTAAAATAATGGAAGTGAAAAATATTTTGTATATTTTGCTGTTCGAAATAGAGGGTGATTCAATAGTTATATTTCATTTCATCTATAAATTACGAAAATAATGATTTATTGGAGAAAAGCTTTCAAGCTATCTGTCGGATCACCCTGTATAAATAGAGATTGAGAGCCCAGGTGGTGGTAATGCCAATCCAATATAAAATGAGAACGGAAATGGGTAATTTATTGTTTTTATGGATTTCATTTTAACATGAACTAGCTATTGTGACAATGTTATTATATTGAATTTGTTTTTAAACCAGGAAAATTACGTTATGTACACAAATCATTTTATTACTTTACACCTTTTGACATGAGATGACACAAAAAAATTTCTGAAGAGTACCTATTGCACAGAGTTATAAAATTTTCTAAAAGGTTTCTAATTTAACAAAACTATGAACTACGAATAATTAGGAATACTTGTGATACCGTCATTCATTGACCTGTCAAAAATTTGAAGTATACTTTATAAAAGATTTGTATATTGGAAGAGGGTAACGGTTTGTAGAGCTTCACATTAATGATCTACACGTTAGCACCACTAAAGTGAATATTTCACAATTTCCAAAATTCATCTGTTAGATTTCTATTTTTTCATTTTATTATTGTTAATCTGACCAAATAAGAAGACACGTGTGTTTTTATTTTTGTTTTGGAAATTGATAGTCTCGTTATTCGATTTGTCAATTTTGGCATGTTTTGAACTTTTTATATTGTGTCTATGTATAAGATGGTATAGTTTGCGTTACATAAAATATTTTTTTATGGTTTTACTACGTCGGAAAGATTAATGTTCATGCAAAATTAATCTACAATTAAATTTGAAAAAGTACCGTTATTTTATGTGTTATACCGAGCTAGATCTGTCCTTTGATTTTGACCGTTAGATGGCGTAGCTACCAAAATCTTAAAAGTCTTGATGTACCATTTCAAAGCAGAAAGTGAAACCTTTCAAACAAGCTATAAAACACGTTTGCACTAGGCCTAGTTTGGCTGTTATAGGACTTCAAAGTTGAAAAATGATAATTTTTTCAATTTTTTTTACAGGAAAAGTGGTTTAAACTAAAATAAGAGAGAAATTAATACTGTTTCCAGTATAGATTTTGAAATACAATTAAGCAAAGCTTCAAATGAGTCTAAAAGCAAACAATTATGTAGCACAAATTGGCTACTAGAGGGATCCAAACTTAAAAAATGAGAAATATCTTGTTTGTAGGATTTCTTGCTTTGGCGCTTAGCAACTACCTGTGTAAAATAGTAAACGTTAATTTTTTAGGTTCGGATACACCTGTTTATAGTTAATTCGGTAACAAATGGGACAAATTTTGTAAATTCGGCAGTAAATAAAAATACAGTATTTCTTCTCGATAATATTTTGTGGTATTATCAGGTATTATCACAATTTAAAGTAGACTTATTATTTTAAAAAACTAAAGGTAATAAAACTATATGTATTACAACTATGCGTAATTAACATAAAAGGTCAAAAAAATGACGGGTAATACAACTATAGGTAATTAACATCCCAATTCCCATAGTCGTGTTATTTCAGGCGGCGTGATTTAAGTTACGTCACGTCGCATGAAAATTGGTATTCGTGAAGTTGGTTCAAGTGACACGATAAAATCGTTTTAGATCAAAAATAGTATATTATTCAACGAGCATATAATGATAGCTGTTATTCATGAAGATGAAGTTTACCGACACGAGCTGATAGGCGAGTGTCGTAAATCATCTGAGTGAATAACAGCAATTATATGCGAGTAGAATATGATACTTTGTCCACGATCGATAATTAATTGGATTTTATAATTTAATCTATTAAATAATCCTGAAATAATTTCTGTCGACATGTTGCCGTCTTAATTTAATTATAATGAAATTTTTTTGCTAAAATAGCAAGCCTGTAAAATTAGTCTATTTTGAGTCACGTGTACGAAATAAACCAATCAAAATAACATTAGACTTCCCTAGGAAAATTATCAGGTATGATGGTTTTAATTGGAATATTTCGTACACGTAACTCGAAATTGACCGATTTAATAGGCTTGCTATTTCAGCAAAACATACTTTGGCTACTAGATGAAAGAATTCATAGTTTTAAGGCGTGTTTTGAGTTGCATTCGTTCGTTCGTTCTTTCGTTCTGAATTTTTTTTTAATCAATTGTATTCCTTGAAAATGACGTTATTTTCCGTTCGTGTTCCTTTGATTGGATTAAAAAAAATTTCACAACGAAAAAACGAACGAACGACTGCAACTCAAAACCCGCCTTTATTGAAGTGAAACTTCTTTAGTACCGGGTTGATTTTTAAAATCGATGAAACAAAACAAAAATTACAAGCAAAAATGAAAAAGCGAAATGAAACGAAAAAAGCGAAAGTATTTCTTTTATTTTTGAAGTGAAATTTTTTTAGGCAGGGTATGATTCGAAAAAAACAAAAGAATATTGAAACGAAATTGAATGAATTTGTTTGAAAGCAATACAGAAACAACATCTACGAACAGTTGAATCAATAGCTGCATTTCTTGACGCATAGTGATCCGGATCAGATCAAAATTTATATGTGAAGCAACAACAACACATGATCCAACATTCATTTTGGATCACAAATGGTGATCTAAAAATTAGTTCAGCTATTAAAATGTAGTTGAGCAGTATTTAGTAAAGCGACAAAGAATAACATGAATACAGTACGAGTATGAAGAGGAAGATTCAAAACAAAACGAGACAGAAAATTGAAATTTGATGTTTGTTTGTTTTACGCATTTTGGTGTCGTTTCATGAGACATGATCTGATCCGGATCAGATCAAACGTCAAGAAATGCGGCTTATGTCTCCTAGATTTATGGTATATTGAGGTATTGATTGCAATTACAAGTATATTATATAAAACAAGTATAAAAATTGTGTTTGTAAATAATTTGCTTGTACACAAATATCTCAAACTTAATGCTTTTGTACTATTTAGATGTAGGCGGTTATTATATTAAATAACTTATTGTAAATTTACAATAAATAGAGAAGTGAAGTTTATAAAACTAAAATTTGTATAAATATTTAATAGCTCATACAATAAGAGTTGGCAAATTAAGATTAAATTTAATACTTTTAAACTAAATACAAAATGTATTTCTTTTTCTCGGGCAATTCAAAAATGAAACAATTGGTTTATGCTAACTACAAAATGAGACATGGAAATTATACTCTGCAATAGTTCCAAATGACATGAGAAAACTGCACCTATGCATCAATCGCTGGTTGCATTACTTTAGGTAAATTACATATTTAGTATTCTGAATTTCTCTTGAAGAAAATGTTTGTCTTAAGCAAAATTCACTTTAAAATATAAACCGAACAATACACCAACACAATTTGGCTTGCGTTCTCAAGCTAAACTGTCGCTTTAATATGAGGATTAGTAAATAATATTGCTTTTATTCCGTTTATCGTGCCTCTATAGGCAGATTTTGTATCGAGTTGTGACAATCCTGTTTTACCAGATCATGGAGTAACAGAGATTGAGAACAATAACTAGATAATGTAGAATGTGCAATTATCTAATTTGGATGTATCTACTCTGACTTTGTATAATACTCCCATAACACTATAAGGATCAATTGACTATTTCTTCAATTCTTGCTGCGGAAAAGCTACACATTTTACTGTATATGCCAGCCGGACCACCGAACCATAAATTGTAGTAATTACAAATTTACAGCTTAAAAAGATTCACTTCCGTCGCGCATAGAGGCTACACACATTGTTCTTTTTTACAATAAATACTGTTTCAAAATGACACTTTCATAGTACAATTTACAATCTAGCAGCATTACTACTAGAATAAAATAAAATGGCAAAAAAATTTCTCTTCGAATACCCCTCGAGCATTGATAAATACATACCTCATAATTTTATTATATTTTCCTCAAGCACGTTACTTTTAGGTAACAGCCCTCAGCCTACGGCTTTGGGCTGTTACCAAGCAACGTGCTTTCGAAAAAAATAATAAAATTATTTCGGGAAATTATCAATGTCCTTGGGATATTACTGCTGAAAATAGCAAAAGACTACTAGATAAACTAGCAGTAAATAATGGATATTATTATAATTGAAGAAACAAACGTATAATTAGTCGTCGACAAAGTAATTATTTAAACAACAACTTATCTAAATAAGTGAACAAAATTATACAATTTAAAACATTTAAAAAAAATATTAGGACTAAAATTTCGCCCTTCCCTTATGTTGTAGTCGCCTAGACGTAACAAACAACTAAGAGAATAGAAAAATTGATATGACGTGAGTAGGAGTCATGAAAATGACGTTATACGACTATGGGAATTGGGGTGTAAAACTAAAGCTAATAAATAGGGATAATACAACTAAAGGTTATAAAATTAGGGGTAATATAACTGCAGAGGTAATTAAGACTAAAGGTAATAAAATTATGAGTAATTACTGGTAACAAAATATTACGACTTGTGATTCACCAACACCTGTTCCACTATTTGCTCAAATAGTCGAACAAATTTTTATTATACTTAAGGTCCAAACAGAATATATCCGTTCCGATCCGCCCGTTTTTGATCCGCTCCGCTTCGTCCGTTTTGTAAAACACAATGTATCCGCTCCGCTTGTCAAACTATGTACAATATTTTAATAAAAAATATCTGTGATTAAAATAATTTTGTTAATTTCTTTTTATTGGTATATTATTTCTATTACCTATATTTAAATACTATTACATAAATCGTGTTATACACGAACGTGATTGTTTTGTGGTTGTTTTCTATATGTCAAACAATATTGAAGGTTATGTTTTCCGCAAAAATTTGAATTTGTGTTTAGTGTCCGTTCCGTATTATTCCCCTCCGTCCATTGTGTGCATTTCTCCATTTTTCATACAAATTGACAGAACAGTGAAACGGAACGGAACGGAGCGGATACATTCTGTTTGGACCTTTAGTTATTACTTAAAATTGTGAACAAAAAGAAGTGTATTTCGAAAAATTTTTGAGCGAAATTAAATCAAAGTAAATCAAAAGTGAAAGTAAATCAAACGATGGTAAATCCACAGTGCTGTAATCCATTAAATTTGGTAAATCATAAAAATTTAAAAGGCCAAACAGTATGTGCAAATTCAAGAAGAACTGCTGATAAAAATCTGCGATATATTTAATCAGAGGATTTGTGGCAAATGCAGCATAAAATTATACAAATTGAACAACGTGGTAGCCGAACTTTTGCAACCAACCACCTCCACTTGCACACCTTCGTCATCAAGCACTAGCGCCTCAAATCAATCAGAGCCAATAACAATACCATCAACAGAAGTTCTAGAACAAGTGTACCATGAGGAGTTCTCTGAATTTTGCATACGATTAGGTGGATCACCAATAAGAAAATATAAGTAAGTTGAGTCAGACTATTGTCAAAATCAACTAGAAAAAGTAGTAAAACTCACTTGTGAAAAAGTGCTGCGCGTGCCTGTTCCAAAAATATTACTAATACATGAGGCAGATGATGAAGATGATCAGGAACTCTTGCACAATATTTTGGAACCATACATTCGGCAGGAGACATCTTATGCAAATCAGGTGTTCCTCCTGTCTCTGTTACCAGAACTGGTAAAACGTGTAAATAAAACGTGGTACGTTACACGTACGTTAAATGATTGTTACAGTACTCATTCATAATTCTGGACTCGGCTCCTTCGTCGCCTCGTCCATAAAACTAACCTCATTTACCGCCCTTGTGCCGTAAATAACTCATTTACCGCCCTTGTGACGTAAATAAGAAGGAGAATATGTTGTGATTTTAACGGTAACTGTAACCATTAGGCTGAATATAGACTTTTGTGACAGGCTAAAGTACGGCGCTAAAGGAGAAAACCTTGACAAAAAATCCCTAATCTAAGGTGGAACAGCATATGCCGATGGATGAATGGCTGATAGGTTAATCAGTCTATATATGCGGACTCTGGATACCAGGCACCCTCCAGTTTTATTTAGCCTTCCTGTAGTAAACCTGGGTGACCCACAGGCGACTTTTTTATTCCCAGCAACTCGCAAGAGTCAAATCAAAACGGTAGATGAGGCACGGGAAGGAATACACGGGAGTGGGTCTGCCCTCTCAAAGTCCTTGAGTCCCAATGCTACCGCTTTTCTAGCAGAAGTAAATGTTATTACATCTAGGAGGGAGAGCAATGAGCCCAGATAGTATGTAACGCGTGTAGAAGTATTTCCTACAGTAGACATCTAGGAGGGAGAGCAATGAGCCCAGATAGTATGTATCACGTGTAGAAGTACTTCCAACAGTAAACATCTAGGAGGGATAGCAATGAGCCCAGATAGTATGTCCCAGCAACTCGCAAGAGTTAAATCAAAACGGTAGACGAGGCACGGATAGGAATATACGGGAGTGGGTCTGCCCTCTCGAAGTCCTTGAGTCCCAATGCTACCGCTCTTCTAGCAGAAGTAAATGTTATTACATCTAGGAGGGAGAGCAATGAGCCCAGATAGTATGTATCACGTACCGGTCGGCAGTATTATCAGGTTCATTAAGAGCCTGAATATGGCTGGACGGATAATTAAAACATCTAGGAGGGAGAGCAATGAGCCCAGATAGTATGTATCACGTACCGTTAGGCAGTATTATCAGGTTCATTAAGAGCCTGAATATTGACTGGATGGATAATTAAGTAGGGC
Source organism: Tipula helvola (assembly GCA_963556165.1). Lineage (NCBI taxonomy): Eukaryota > Metazoa > Arthropoda > Insecta > Diptera > Tipulidae > Tipula > Tipula helvola. The sequence continues at coordinate 226,654,867 of OY744483.1, forward strand.
TTATGCACAAAAGATCTTTTAGGTCGCAGTGCGGGGCGGCTTGAGCCCCCACATGGCCCTCAAGTAATAATAATAATAATAATAATGTTGTGATTTTAGATTTTTCGGAAAATTATAAATTTGTTACGCTAAATGAAGTATAAGTAGCACATTACATGACAAGCAACGCTATTTCCAATCGTAGCTTACTATAAATCAGCAACAGGTTCTACAAGCATAATATCCTATGCAGTAATCTCAGAAGAAGAAACACATGACACTGTAGCTGTCTACGGCTTTCAAAAAAAATTTCTAACATTTCTAAAATCAAATGGAGCTGAATATCCAACACCAAAAAAGATTTATTATTTTTCGGATGGAGCTGTATCCCAATTTAAAAACAAGAAGAATTTTGCCAACATAAACTTTTACAAAACAGATGTTGATGTGGACTGGGAAGGAGCCTCTTTGCTCCCAGCCATGTAAAGGGACCATCAGATGGTGTAGGAGGTACCATTAAGAGATCTGCTAGAGCAGCTTCGTTAAGAAATGTTGATGGGAGCCTGAAAGATATCGTTGCTTATAATTTTGAACGAAGACATATCTTTCATTTAAGTATAGAAAGTCGAAGCACTTATAAATGAACTCGCTATATTTTAATAGAACTTTATCAAGTTATACATTTTATAAATTATAGTTTATATTTATTATTATAATTTTTATGAATATTATTTATTATATTACTTTTATAATTTTTACATTTTCAGAATATATTTTCCTGAAGCGCAGGAAGAACTGAATGCTCAGATTTTTACAATTTTATGTTTTAGTTAAAATACATAATATAAAATATGTACATAGGAAATTGTTATTGAATCGTACAGTTGAACACATTCACGTTAATACATAAAGAATTGTAGTACATAACATTTTTATTATCTAATATAATTATGAATATAATATTCATGGGATACCCACCGTACTAACTCTATAATGATCGGTGCGTTAACAGAGCCTGTTCAATACACCAGAAGAGTTTTTTCAATGGTGTAAGTTCAAAAGTACCATAAAATCTGTACATTTTGACTATGTATCTAAATCAGAATACGCAGGGACCAAAAAGCTACTAAATAAAAGATTTTGTAATATTAACATAGTTACAAATACCCGACAAATTTATCAATACCAAATAACGAAGTAAATTTTATTAACACCAAAATGCTTTCCAACTCTTTAATTATAAATAAAACTCCTTTATGAATAACGATTGTTTTTGTATTTGTAAATTTATTTTTTAACTCTAATAGAAATATCTATTATCGCATTTTAATTTATATTTTTGTGAACGCATTTTAAGCATTATGTTGCAAATCAGTCGTGTAATAAATAATGATCACATCTATTCATTTTAAACAAAAACCAAAATTAGAAAATAACCTTTTCACTATTGACATCATCTAGTGCTGGTGGCCAAACTAATTGAAGCGCTGCTTTTTTGGGTTTAAAAATATTTATCAGAAGTTAATTCTTTCTAATTTCTCTTCAAATTAAACAAATTTTACTGAGGAAAAATGCAATACGCTAACTCTGAAACTATCTAGCGCGCCCAAACAACAGATTCTACAAACAAAATGTTTCTCATTTTTTAAATTTGGAACCCTCTAGTGACCAATTTGTAATTATAGTTATAATTGTTTGCTTTTAGACTCATTTGAAGCTTTGCTTAATTGCATTTCAAAATCAATACTGGAATAGTATATTGTATAACAAGTGAAGAAAACGAGTCATTGCAATACGAAAGTGAAATTTGCAGCCTGAGCGATAGCGAGGGCTGCAATCACTTGAGTATTGCAATGACACATTTTCACGCGAGTTATACACGCTATTTTTTCTACGATACAATAGCCCTGTAACATTTATAAATAAGTAGAAACATAAAAAATTACAAACTTGTACGGATCAACACAAATTTATTAAACCATTAAAACATTTGGGTTTTCACAAATCGTGTAGCAATATTAAAAAATCGTTGTGTAAAGCCTGATTTCCATGAAAAAATCTTACTGACTAATATATTTTACTGAAAAAGACAGAAGAGTAAAGCCAACCAAAAATTCCATTAGAGTGACAAAGACAGTAATTTTTTTTATAGCAAAACTATATGGTTGTATTTTGACAGGTTTTTGTTAACATAACCAATAAATTTCATAATTTTTCGTAATTCATTGAGTGTGTTTCATTCTTTTTGTATTTTCGATAAATTATTTATTGTGATGGATAGTTTGGAAACTGATTTAATGGATTATTTGGATCCTTTAAACATAATGAATATGCGGCCAGAACAAACTGGGCAAAATGAAGCTTCAAAGAAATTTTTTTAGAAATATTTTAGAATTAAATTATTATTAAAATTTTTATTAGAATTTATTTAATACAAATAATAAATCATGTATCACAAAACTTTGTCTACATTAAGTATATTTTGCGTTTTTTTATCCAAACGTCACTTTATACCATAAAAATATCGAATTGGGGTTAACTTCATTTTTGTATAGTATTTGCTTCATTTTTACTGATAAAAATAGTTTCGTCATGGAAATCAGGCTTAATGAGAATATTTCCACACGATTTTAGTATACGACGCAAAGGCTCCTTTTCTTATATCATTTAAATTCAAAAATCATCATCGAAAGCATAGGTTACTGCACTATCGTAGAAAAATAATATTAATTTCTCTCTTTTTTCAGTTTAAACCACTTTTCCTGTAAAAAAAACTGAAAAAATTATCATTTTTCAACTTTGAAGTCCTGTAACAGCTAAACTAGGCCTAGTGCAAACTTGATTTATAGCTCGTTTGAAAGGTTGAACTTGGAAATGGTACATCAACACTTTTAAGATTCTGGTAGCTACGCCATCTAGCGGTCAAAATCAAAGCACAGATCTAGCTCGCTATAACACATAAAATAACGGTACTTTTTCAAATGTAATTGCAGATTAATTTAGCATGAACATTAACCTTTCCGACGTAGTAAAACCATTAAAAAAATATTTTATGTAACGGAAACTATACCATCTTATACATAGACACAATATAAAAAGTTCAAAACATGCCAAAACTGGCAAATCGAATAACGAGACTATATCAATTGCCAAAATAAAAAAGAAAAACACACGGGTCTTCTTATTTGGTCAGATTAACAATAAAAAAATAGAAATCTGAGAGATGTATTTTTCATATATAAATAAATTACATATTTCATTAATATCGAATTCCGCTAAGATCCGATTGACATTAGTCAATCAGATTTGACATTTCCACCTGTTCAGACTTTTCAATCGCTTTACATGTCGTAAAGCGTTTGAACAATATTTTAAAATTATCGTCGTATCGTTCTAATGTTTGTGGGATCTTCAATATATCCTCAAATAATTAAATTTTTATATTTCCGACAATCTCCGAAAATCAAGAAAAATCTGTAGAACCCTAACAAATGTTTTTGTTTGAGGGGACATTTCGAAAAATCGATTGCCGCGAAGCTCCAAGAAAAGAAACGGCACGATTTAAATCCGTTTTGAATTATCTCAGGATTAATACATCAATCAAATGTTTTTAACAGCAATGGAGCAAAATGTTCCCTTGCCAATGAGCCTCCCGGATTTTCTTTACGCCCGTGATATACTGTTTTGGCCCAGCAATTCTTTGATGGTTTAAATGCCGCATAATCACAGGGTTGTAAAAAGCGAGTGCAATTTGGATATAATGCAATGATTATGATACCAAATTTTACACTTAATTCGCTCACCTTTAGCGTCATATGGGTGCTATGCCAACAACAAAATAAACTATAGGTAATTGAATGTTGTTGTTCACGAGATATGGATGAAAATGCTTCGAGATATACTCGTAGAAGGCTTTCTTTGTCATCCATCCATTATCCGAAATAGCTAAAGTCCAATTTTCTTGTAAGGATATCACCATAGGTCGAACGGTTTTACTACTGCCACTAAATGTGCACATTACCATTAAATTCGATTTTGCTGCTACCCGGTTGATTTGGTATATATTACTCGCACCCTTAGCAGCTAGCACAGATCTTGTTTTTGGCCATAGTAAAAAGCTTGTTGCATCGCCGTTAAAAATACGTTCTGGTGGTAATATGTTTACTATGCTTTAAATAATGGAACCAAACCAGCGTCCGATATCTGTACCACTTACTTTACTATTCGCTGCTGTCACTCGATCAGGCATTCTTATTGTCCATTTGGTTCCATTTTAAAATCTATTAAACCATCCTCGATCAAGCATATTATTTGTAAATGGATTTGACCTTTGGTTTGTTTCAATAAAATCTTTGAAGGCAATCAAAACGTCTTCTTTTCGTTTAGGAAAACCTTTTTTTTGGCATACGATTTACTATTCAGCTATTGCTTTTTCTTCTTCCGATTTCAAAATAGTAAGTGGGCCAGGATCCCTTTATATTAAATGTGTCGCCTATTAGAGCGAAGTATGCTGTACTTTTATGAAGTGACTTTTTTAGAAATTCCTGTTTCTTTTATATCTAATATTACTTTCTGAAGGATGTCCTCGTTGTATGTTGCTCTTTTTTTAGGCATGTTTGTAATTAAGAAGCGGAGCTATCAAATGTAACAATTAGTTTAGTTTAGTTTAGTTTATTAATACATATATAAATTAAAACAAATTGTACATCGTATTTAAAACTTAAAATATGTATATACAAATAAACTACTTTAGTGAACTCCTAATTTATGAAAAAAGTGTATTGGAGCCACGATTCAAATAATGATAAAAATATATAATAAAAAAGAGGGAAAACAAGAAAAAAAGAAAGCAAAATTTAAAAAATTAAAATGAAAAGCTTTAGTACACAGTAAATATTTAAATTAAACCTAAAATGCAACAAAAACATACATAAAGATTCAAACAACCGAAAAGGTGTAACAAACAGACGAATAAAAATAAAAAAAACGAAAATAAAGTTAAAAGCAAATATGCATTATATACTTATGTAGGTATGTATTATCATTTACCATAAAATGAATTTTTAGAACATAACTAGAGACGAGCCTCGATATCTCCAATATTGAATAACCATTCTTTTAGAAGTCGCCCAAATTCTCTACAATTATTTGCATTAATAATATGTGATGGCAGTTGACCAAACAACTTTGGAGCAGCATAGGAAAAAAAATTCCTAAATTTTCTTTGTTAGGTTTCGGTATCTTAATTCTAAATTTGTTGCGGAGCATCATGTATGGCGCATCGCAAGAATTACTGAGTGACCGATTTCCGCTCATAATAAAATAAACCTTAAGCACTTTGTACACATAAAGGTACCTCAAAGGTAATATTTTATGTTTCAGAAATAATGGTAAGGACGGCGTGATTCTAGGCATGTAATAAATACATTACGTTTAACACCCCTTTCTATAATGACATCAACTCTTTTATATTTGAATGGTAAATGGCAAAATGAATGGTAATTATTTAATCATTTACTGTAATTGACAATAGCTATAGCAATGAGTTTAGAGTTCATTACGCCTCCCCTGTTTGCGTAACCAGCATCGCATTTGCTTTCGTATTTTGAATGTTGTACGGATATCTATCCTGTTTACAGTACTTTTCCCTTGTATATGTAGTCTTACTTTGGGAATTTTACAACAACAATGCCGTGTATTTTCATTCCGGAATGAATAATTTTATTCCACTGAGAAGTAGGTACAGAAAAATTCTCTTCTTCAGTGAAGTGTGTTGCAGTGTTTACCACTAGAGTAAATATATTATTAATTAAATATAGTTTAATCAAAGATAGAATTTCATCGGTCAAAATTAATTTGTATTTGCTGGACACTGTTAAAATTGGTATACTGAGAAATCTACGGCGTGAGTGATACATGAGGTAAAAGTTTCTATAGCACTATCTATTTGATTGCTAAGTAATTATATTCAGTGGAAGGGAATAACATCTATTGAGATTATGGTCAACGATATTTTGGAAAGTAGTCTAGTCTGCATTTTTAAAATTAAAGGTATGTGTAGATGGAGGTGAATGTGATATTGTTTAATTAATTGAACATACAACCGGCAAAGTAGCTTAATGGAACTAAATCATTTGTAAGAAAAAAGTCCAGTGTAATATTTGTTCTAGCGTTTCGGTGGTACGTAGAATCATCACGAAAGTGTAGAACGCAATTCGTTCTAGAATCCAGAAAATGGAAACGAGTTCGACCGCCTTTGTTAGATCACATACAATTCCAGAACGAATGTCATCTATTAAAATCGCCTCCAATTATATATGAATACTTACATGTGGTTAATCTATTTAAATCACCTCTAAAGATCTGGTGATTAGGTTTAGGAACATAACAAAAGCTAAAGTGTTGCTCGGGAGTCTTAAAAGAATCTATGTATGTACATGCGATGCTTTGAAAAACAGGGATTGGCAGTAGTGTATGGTTGATTGAATTTTAATAATGATGGCAACACCTTCGCCACACAGTGTTAGATTTTGCAGAAAAAGTGGCCAAAAGTACTGATTTTGTAATTTTTTTTTCCAAAATTAATTTTATTTTTTGTGATTTTTAGTTAGTATAATGTCCAATGCATTCTGCAAAAGTGAAAAAAATATTATTACTTTTAATTCAGATTTTATAGCACGCTAAAGATGACACATTTTTTTTATTTTTTTTGGTCATTTAACTAAATTACTTGAACACCAAAGGACTGTAATAAGTGCAAATATAAAACGTTATTTTTTTGAAAGTTGGATCTATTGTGAAATTGAGCAAAGTCAACTTTTTTCATTTTTATGAATGTAATTTATTTTATTAAGGTGTAAAAAAACCCACATTTTTGAACTATTTTCTGTGTTTAGGTAAGCTTAACTTTTTTGCTTCATGTTTCTCCACCATGGGACTTTTGGCAAATGAAAGAATATTATAATATATTTTTGCGTGTAATAAATTTAGGGGAGTAAACATGCATAAAAAAAAGCGGGAAAACGTGGAAAGCCAGGTTCTGTGGGCGGGGCCCAAGTGGTCAAGCTTGTGGAGACTATTGCGGCAGCACCTGTGGCTAAAACCACTGGTGTGGCGGCCCTCTCCAGGAGTCAAGCGAGAAGAAGGAGGGAAAGAGAGAGGAGGGCGTCAGTGATTGGACTAGGAATGGCCCCGCGAGGAGTCCCCCCGCGCAAACCACTGGTGAGGCCTGGTGGCTCTCAGTTAGCGAAGGGCAGCGGCAGCAAGATGGAGGACATCGATTCGCCGTCTGGAAATGTCGGTGCGAGTAAGGAGGCTGATCCGGGCCTTCTGCAGACGTCGCTGGAATGAAGGCACACATAGCCTGCCTACAGATAAACCTGCATCATGCAAAGGTGTCTTCGGACGTCCTTTGTCGCAGGTTTTGCTGCCAGAATATTGGCATGGCTCTAATGCAGGAGCCATGGGTAATAGGTAACCAAATTAAAGATATACCAAAGCAAGTGGGTAAGTTGTTTTATTATAACGGAACTGAGAGTCCAAGATCGGCCATTTTGGCCAGCTCGCACATTAATTTTATTCCCATTTCAGAGTACATATCCAGGGACTTGGTTGCAGTGATGGTGGAGGTTTTGGTGGTTGCAGTGATGGTTGAGGTTCTGGGAGAAAAAGGCCAACAGGAGGCTATAATGGCCTCCGCCTACTTTCCTGGAGACTCAGAGATGACACATCCTCTCGAAGATAGGCGGCATATAGCTCATTCACAGCGCAATGGGCTGCCTTATCTGATAGGATGCGATGCAAATGCGCACCACACGGTGTAGGGCAGCACGGACATCAATAATAGGGGTGAGTACCTTTTTGAGTATATAATTACTAATAATGTAGATATTGTCAATAGGGGAAGGAAACCTACATTTATAAAAGCGATTAGGCACATGTCCGTATTTTAGCAATTTAGTTAAAAACTGGCATGTGTCTGAAGGGGCCTTCTTATCGGATTACTTGCACATCAGATTCGATTTGGCGGCCGAGACCATGCAGCGGAAGGAGATAAGAATTCCAAAACTGACCGATTGGAAATCTTATAGAGTTTCACTCGAATCAGAAATGCCCTCGTTTATGGGAAACATAGAGTCACAAGAGGGCTTGGAATTCTATTCAAACCAGCTGCATAATTCTATACACTTCTGTGAGGGAATCAATGAATTACCCTCTACAGCTCGTCACCAGAAAGTCCTTTCCAGGGATCACTCAAATGGTTTAGGGGCTTCTTCAGAAGCAAAACGGAAAGTTCACTGAAAACTGGAAGGAAACCTTGGAGCTACTATTAAGTACCCACTTTCCGAACTCAGTAGTGGTATGAGCCCAGAAGGACCCGCATGACCCTTCAAGTGAGGTAGCCTATTCACCCCACAGTAGGATCTGGAGCCTCTCTGGAGAAATGTTCAAACCCACCAAGTTGAGATGGGCTATTGGCTTTTTCAAACCGTTCAAATGTGCTGAAGCGGATGGTATCTTGTCAGCGTTACTTCAAAGAGGTATTGAGGAAATACTCCCAAGCTTGGTCCAGTTGTTTCGGGCAAGTTATGCTTTTAACTATATTCCGAAACTATGGAGGAAAGTAAATGTGGCCGTTATACCAAAGGGAGGGAGTCATCTGGACACCCAGCCCACGGCTTATCTGCCAATTAGCCCCACATCGCTTCTATTGAAGACAATGGAAAAAATCCTGGATCAGCAAATAAGAAGTAAAATCCTTTGCAGGAATTGCCTCTCCATTCATTGGACCAGAGCCCATCTGCGGCGTCCGTAAGGGGCATCTTGGGTCAGCAGTAAAACGCTGGAAGGATATGCAAAAGTCTTCCTACTGGCGCAAAATTCCAGGTTTGCGACAAGCGAAGGAATTTATTTCACCTTCGTCAGCCAGGATTAAGGAATATCTTTTACTTAGGAAACCTGAGCTGAGGCTGCTTACTGGCTTCATCACAGGTCACATCTCCTTAAGGTATCACCTTAAGAAAATGGGCCTAAGTACGACAGATGGATGCCGCTTCTGCGACCTGGAAGCGGAATCAGCGGAACATGCTCTGTGCCATTGCCCAGCCATTTTCTGCCAAAGATTACAACATCTATAGGAGGGAGAGTAATGAGCCCGGATAGTATGCATCATATACCAGGCGGCAGTATTTTCAGGTTCATTAAGAGCCTGAATATTGACTCGTCAGCTCATTAAGTAGGGTCCATGCAAAAAACATCTTTTAGGTCGCAGTGGGAGGTGGCTTGAACGCCCACATGGCCCTCCAGTAATAATAATAATAATAACACCGCAGATGGGGCAATCTCTGTCAAATCGGCCACCCATCCTGCACATTTCATTTTTTGAGATAAATAAACTTTTTTGAGCTTAAAATTTTGCTTGGAATGTCTACTTTTTAATGCCGTATGGCGTTTTTATGGCGTCCTTGAATTTTCAAAATGGCGGATCAAATCTGCCAAGGAAGTCTTTAATTTTTAATAAAATTAATATAAAAACGTAATTTTAACACCCTTAATTTACCCAAAAGTGTTTTTGGTGTCATAGATTACACATTTTTTATTATTTTTTTACAATTTCAAGATGGCGGATCCAAGATGGTCGCCAAAATTAGTAAATTTTTCGACGTTCATAAAGATCGTTAGAAACATGTCCTAGATGGTTTTCGGGGTCGCTGATCACGAATTTTAGGTCAGAATTTTAGCATTCAAGATGGCGAACACAAGATAGTGGTCGAATATGGCCGAAAAAAGGCTTATTTTTCAACGTTCATAGATATCAATAAAAACTCGGTGTAGAGGTTTTCGGGGTCGGTGTATACATTTGTGTTGGTTTTGTGTATACGTATTTTGAAAAGGAAAAAAATTTCTTCCTGTATAATTTATTTCTTTATAAGTATGCAGGTTTATTAAATAAAATTGTTTGAATGTAATACAATTTTATTGCAATACAGAACATGCCAATTCCTATACATTCAAACCTGTTTTTGTGCAATCTTTTTTTATGCGATTTTTTTTTGTATGCGATTTTTTTTGTGCGATTTTTTTTATGCGGTATATGAATATCGAGATTCTGTTCAGCCATTTTCATACCTATTGCATCAGCCAAGTTCATTAATCATTAGACAAGCTCAATATTCTTATATTCCAGCAAATTTCAATATGTAATCACTAGGGCTGTGATTTTTAGGTAAAAACCTTTTCGTGCTGGAGCCAGGTTTACGTGTTTTGGTTACATAGAAACTTGATTCATAAAATTTCCTTTCATATGGCATCGGTTTGTTAGCACCTTTTTTCACCTTTTCGGTGGTTGGGAGCCTTTTTCACCTGAATAGATATTTTTGAACCTTTCTGTCGCCTAAATTGTATAATATTCAAAATCATTTCCAAAATAATCATGAAATGTGCGGATTTTACATCAAATTGGTATCGTATATTTTTGGTCTACGGAAATAAATTTTAAGACAAGGGACAAATGAACGCGACATAAAAAATTTTCTCAGTTAAAAAATAAGAATACGAAAACACATTTGTTCAGTATTTTTATTTCTAAAAAGTGAAGTTTTTACATTAGTTCCAAAACTACTTTAAATATATTTTTTGTTTTCTTTTGTTAGCATTCATGAGGAAAAATTGCGCATAAATAGGTTTTTTCAGTCGGTTTCATCGATGGACAAGTGTTATTTTGTCAAATTTGTAATGTGACAATCGTTGCAGTCAAAAAATCACAGAAAGATCAACATATAAGTTCCCAAAAACACAAAAAAGGGCCACAAAAAACCACAGTACTACAAATCAGACGTTTATATCTGAGGTGAGGAATGGAAACGTTACGCACCCGGCGTTTTTGGTTAAACAATAAGCCTATAAACGATGAAACTATTTTACAAGTAAAAAGTGCGATAAAATACGAATATATATGGGTGACTATAGACAAAACAACCGACACAACCGGAAGATATGTGGCTATTGTTGTGGAAGGTGTTTTAAATAGGGATGAAGATGAAAGCCGGAAAAAGTTTTTATTGAATACTTCTATATTAGACAAAGCCAATAGTTTCACAGTAGCTAGACTTTTCGACGATTTCGTAAACATTTTAGGCGAAGATTTTAACCTAGACAAAATTTTAATGTTTTTATCAGATGCTGAGTCTTTATGGTGTAGACGGCTGCTGCAATTAAAATTGTCTACCCGAAAATTTTACACGTTACTTGTTTGGCACACGGGATTACATCGAGTGGCCGAAACTATAAGATCAATAAATCCCGATGTAGAGAGATGATTGCTTACGTCAAAAATATTTTTAAAAGAGCCTCGAGAGTTCAAATTTTTAGTGAATTTAAACCGGGTTTGGAGGTTCCACCAAAGCAAATAGTCATACATTTTATTTATGAATTTTACTGTGATGAAATAAACAACAAATTTAAGTTAATAAATTAATTAAAAGCAGCTTTTTTACTCAAATAATTTTAATTTTTGGAACCTTTTTACCACCTTTTTTTAATTTTATAGAGCATATTTTAGGTACCTAAAATGCATTTTTTAGCACCTAAAATTCACAGCCCTAGTAATCACCTATTATCTTGCACACAAAGAATATAATTTAGTTAAAAGAAATGTTTACTTCACAACCAACGAAATGCGTAGTAATAGCCACACTGATTGTTAACCTTGAACATAAACTAAAAAATATGCATAATGATGTAAGAAAATGGAGGTGTGGCCAACACACGACTTTCTTTTACGAACAGCGAATTTTGAAAAACTTTTATAATTCAAATTTCCCGCAAACTTAATTAAGATTGTTTTTATTATTTCATGTTTTCTGTAAATTGTATATTTTTGAAATATTTGCAAAATAAATTTTCTGTTTTACGGAATCTGGGACCTGGAACCCGAAATATTATGTAAGAGATTAATGAAGATATATCTGTTTTGAGGCCCCTTGAGTCCGAAAAAGTGGGTTTCGAAATGATGTCTGTCTGTCAGTCTGTCCGTTTGTCTGCTCGTCTGTTTGTCTGTGTCTTCTCTATAGCCCAGATGGCTTAACCAATCTAACAAAAACTTTAGATTTAAGCTTTACTTATGTAAAAGAAAGTAATAAAAAATAATAAATTTGTAAGAAGTTTGCGTAATTGGTGTCTCAAAATTCCCTGTTCGTAGAAGAAATGTGTTGGCCACACATCAATTTTATTTTTTTTATAAAATTTTTTAAATTTTTTTTTAAATTTTTTTTTTTTTAAATTTTTTTTTTTTTTTTAATTTTTAAATTTTTTTTTTTAATTTTTAATTTTTTTTTGTTTATTTATTTTTACTTTTATCATAGTTTTTGGAAACATTTTATTTTAGTAGTTTTTTGTAAACCTTATACTTTTTCAGATATTTGCAAAACAAATTTTCTGCCCCACGGGAGTGGCTACTTCCGGTTGACCGATTTGGAGCAAAATTCACTGGGACCTCCCAATTTATCAAAAAAGCTTAAATCTGAAGTTTCAGCTGGATTGGTTAAGCCATCTGGGCTGTAGAGAGGACACAGACTGACAGACGGACAGACGGACAGACATCATTTCGAAACTCACTTTTTCGGACTCAGGGGACCTCAAAACAGATAAATCTTCAATAATCTCAAGGTCGAAAATTTTCATGATTACTATACTTTATTTTACTTACGTAAAAGAAAGTAAAACACGTTTATATTGATTGAAATCAATAATGGACTCGTTAATCATTGTAAATAACTATTTTGTAGATTTAATTTTAATTAAAGTTTATGTGGAGATTAATTATTTTAATTTAAAATAAATTATCTGCTTCAGTTGTTTTATGCATAAATTAACAACAGAATGGCTCCGATCAGATGAGAAGTTCTCTCGCTATATTGCGCTCAAGCCCTGTAAATCGTTATTTTGTAGTTTGTAATTTTAATTAAAATTTATGTGGAGATTAATTATTTAAAATAAATTAACTACCACTTTTTCATTATGCAAAAATTGATACTTGAATTGCTTCAATCGGATGAACCATTCTCTCGCTACACTGGTTCAAGAATTTAAATCGCGTGAAATCAGAGGTTCGCAGCATGACTTGCCTCGCCACTTGATGACGTCATTGCGATAATATTAAGCGTGAGGCATGAAGCCTAAGAACCAACCTAAGAAATCATATATTTAAATTAAAGCTAATATTTACAGTTGATGGGTAATTGCTAACGACCAAGGCAAACTTTCGTGTCAATTTTCTGAACATGCGGTATACCTAAGACGTTATCACGTTAAAATTTGGGTGTTAATAGCTGTATTTAGGATTACTACAATATGTAAAATAAATCCGTTCCATCAAAGTTTTTTTAATGTTTTGTCTCCATAATAATTAATTTTTGAAAAAAAAAAAAATTAATCTCCAAACATATTCGTAACTTTTAATTAAAATTACAAACTACAAAATAGCGATTTACAGGGCTTTAGGGCACTATAGCGAAAGAACGCGTCGTCTGATCAGAGCAATCCTGGTGTCAATTTTTCGATAAAACAACTGTGGTAGATAATTCATTTTAAATTAAAATAATTAATCTCCACATAAATTTTAATTAAAATTAAAATCTACAAAATAGCGATATACAATGCTTGAAAGCACTGTAGCGAGGGAACGCCTCTTTTGATCGGAGCAATTCTGATGCTAATTTGTGCATAAAGCAACTGTGGAAGATTTGTTTAAATTAAAATAATTAATTTCCACATAAATTGTAATTAAAATTGCAAACTATAAAATAACGATTTATAATGATTGAGCGCCCTGTAGCGAAAAGACGCCTCATCTGATCGGGGCAATTCTGGTGTCAATTTCTGCGTAGAGAAGCTATGGCAGATTCATTATTCCAAATTAAAATAATTAATCTCCACATACTCACAACCGCCGATGAAAAAATAGTGGAGCAAAAAACAAAATAAAAATAAATTCCTTACAGCTTTTTAGAAAACCTGTGGCACTAATGTGGAAGGCTGATTAGGACATTGTGTTGTCTTGTACTTAACAATTTGTCATAAAAGAAATTAAAAAAAACCAACAAAATTTACTATCTATCGACTGCATATGTGGCTGAAACTGGGTCGAGTCTATAATGCTAACATTGCTTTCCTATCCTTCTGTCTTATTATATATAAAAGAGGGTGTACGGTGGAGCCGGTGTATCCCAGGAATTTTACTTAGGCTTGGTCGTACAACTCAATCAATCAATCAAACCAATCAATTAAAATAATTATTTTTCACATACATTTTAATTAAAATTAAAGTCTGAATAGTCATTTGAAAAGCTTGAGAGGCTGTAGATCTTTTCTGATAGGATCCATTTCTGCTGTCAACTTGTGCGTATAGAACCTGTGGCAGATAATTTATTTTAAATTAAAATAATTAGCCTCCACATAAATTTTAATTGAAATTAAAATCTGCAAAATAGCGATTTACAATAGTTGAGAGCCCTGTAGAGAGAGAGAGAGAGAGAGAGAGAGAGAGAGAGAGAGAGAGAGAGAGAGAGAGAGAGAGAGAGAGAGAGAGAGAGAATCCCCCTCATCTGACTGTAGCAAATCTGGTGACACTTTGTTTATAAAGAAACTATGGCGGATAATTTATATTAAATTAAAATAATTAATCTCAACATCTTTTAAACGTTATCATGAAAAACACCTTCCGGCCGTGTGGACAACACAGACAATTAAAAACTGCGCAAAACTATTAAACATTTTTTTTTTTAAGATCACAATAAGACTATAACTATACCTTTGAATAGTTTACTAAACAAAATTAAATAGAAAGTGCTGCTGCAGATTGTATAAATACGAAACTGAAACGTATGTTTATGAATATTCTTCTAACGGCTGGATACGTAATAAGTCTGGGTTGGCAATCAATAAATTTAAAAAAATCTTTCGCAATGTTTCGTAAATTAAGTTATCTTTTTCAGGTCTATATTTCATGAAACAATCATACATATAATTGTAATTGCAAAGAATTAGTCAATGATTAATTTTGAACATATCGTTAAATATTGAAATAGTAAATGAATAATGAAGTTATATGTGGATCTGAAAGATGACCGACTTAGCTGTGAATTGTGATTGTGACTGAAAGAAATTTGCAGTCATAGGTTACATTAAGTCACTTGTGGCTGTATTATGAAATATGTTGACACTACTACCAAACCAATTCAAGTAAGTGAGTACAAACCTTAACATAATACTAAATTACCAGTAATAAATCTTCAAGCCCAACATTGTGTCAGCACTCATACGATACTGGACATACATTGATTTTGCTCAAGTAAACATTTTAGAGCAGCAATCGTCCGTTTTTGGAAAAGCCCATATAATTTTGGTAATTAAAAAAAACGAATGGGGTTCAAGCTCCACCTGAACCGCAAATGTTTGGTAAAACCTAAAATTAAAAATAGAGGTAAATATTGTGACGATTTTGGCCATCATACAACAAGCTCACGTTATGAACAGAAATAGCTTAGATGGTTAAGTGTTATAAACACGACCGATGGCAAGCAGATAAAGTTTTTGGTTTATTTTAAATCGTTAAATAAACAAATAAATCTGTTGTCCTTGTCATAGCCCCATCGGTAGCAAGCGGAGAGAATTAAATAGTTAAGTCAAAGCAAATATCAAAGTGTATAAAAGTAGAATGAAATAAAAAGTACACAGTGTTTTTAATTTCAAAATCCGAACGAACTCAGAAGCCCAGTTCGTAACAATAATTTTGCTATATGACATAATTTGTTTTTTTTATATTTTGAATTTTTTTTTTTTTGTTTTTTTTTTTTTTTGTATTTTGAAAATGATATTCATTGTAAAGTTATGGTATGCAACTATATTACATTGAGAAAAGTCGGACGCACAGACATATTTAGCCTCAAAGATGTCGTCATGACATTTTTAATACAGCATACACGTAACGTGAACACTGAAAGTACTCTCGCTATGTTTTTTGTCTTTTTTGTTTCTATTTTAATGTGATAAATTAAAAAAAACGAACTATTTTTATTTAATATAACATTTTATATGACACGCAACAATTTAACGCAACATTTAACATAACATTCTAACGCAGCGTGTAACATGAACCCAAAACTAGTACCCTAAATGTTTTACCAAACATAAAATTCCTATTAACGAAAAGAGTGGCAAGAATGATTTCAAAAACCTAAATATAACCGTTTTGGTGTTTCATTTGCAACTGGTTAAAATTGTACGTTTATTTTGCGTTGCGAAAAAAAACTGAGAAACAATACAAATATGTAGCATATTTTTAACTAGGTCACTTAATATTTTTGTAGCGAATAAAATGCAAAAGAAACTACTATTTCCACAATACATAATCTACAACGCGCTTATTTGGATTTGTTTAACTACCTTATCCTAAGCAAAAACTCCTAATAAACATACGAATAGTCGGCTAAATCGTTTAGTACAGTAAATTGAAATTTTAGTACATATTTACCTCCTCCAGTAGTGTCCGAATTCTTTGGTAAATAAATTTGTAAAAAGCGCTCGAAGGGTATAATATATTGGTTTGAAGGGTTAATTTCACTGGTATATTGGTAAACGAAAAAAAATTTTGTTATCATATAAGTTGTGTCTTTGATGTCTTGAACATCAGGGATTACGCAGATGGTATCGAATTCCGAGATAGGTTAAGTTTCAATATGTAAAAATAAAAAACAAAATATGTATAGTGAAAATAATATCTCAGCGAAATTCTGACAGATCACGCGCATCTACAAAAACAAAAACAAATGTTATAAACACAGCGATGTATTTAGGCTAATTTGTTTACATTTTGAGGTTAGAATTTGTCTATTTTGAATTATGTTTTTCCTCAAATTTATTCACTATGATTAATGAAATTTTAATTTATATAACACACTAGCACTAGAACTTTTGATAACATTTAAGATAATTTTAATATCATTAGTTTGCCTCGAACAAATTGAAATTTAAAATCGAGTTTTTTTATTGTTTTGCTTTAACTCGAAAAATGACATTTCTTTCTAAAATGCCTAGTTCGTACCTTATATGGGTATAACGTTACATATCCAGTGGTGTTGTTAGTATTTTTTATATTTTTTTAATTTCACATGTTATTTTAGAATTTACCTATAAAATAATGAGAATTTTTAATATTTTCTAATATAAATTACATTATGTAATAGAATCAAATTTCACATATCTTTATTTATAATTTTTTTTGTTTTTACAAATATTACTTAGCCGACCCTTCTCTAAATTTTTAATTTTGTTTAACTACTTCACTGTTGGCTGCGCACAACGATGAAAAAATGAGTTTCGCTGAGATATTATTTTCACTATACATACATTTTACAGTTCATACGGATAATTCATTTATCCAAAATTAACATAATTTTTTTCATTTATGATAAAAAAGTATCACAAATATTGATCACATTAAAGAATCATAAGTTCATACGTACATAGGTATAATTCATTTATCTAAAATTAAAATTATTCTATTCAATTATCAAAAAAAAAAGTATCACAAATCACATTAAATTATTAATCAGAATCTGAAAGCTCTTCATTGGGGAACATTCTTTTTGTTACGAATCTCATAATTCGTTCAATTCGTTTGACGCTCTTGACCAGTTCATCAGACGTTTTTTAATGTGCTGCACTAAATCATCGTTTCGTTTAATTTTTTTTTTCGAAACTGGTCTGTATTCCGTCATATCCGATTCCGATGTTAGGTCCAATACATCCGGCGGGGAAACACTGCGCTCACTCTCTGGCACTGACTTTGTGGTATCTGGGGCATCATCGTCTATTATGTGCGAAGGATACACTCCATGCTTCGTTTTTAAGAAATCGTGAAGCTCATCGAAAAGTTCTCACTCAGTGGGTAGCATTTTCCCGCTTTCTGTAGACACACCTGACTGCGGTTGTATCATTTTCTGTAATAAGTTAAATATAGAATGAACTCACAAAATTAAATTAATTTTAGAAAATATATTGTAATTATATTACCTTATATTTTTTCAGTATATTTTGCCACTTTTGTGTGATATTTTTCACCGTTTTAGTGAACTGAGCCTCTTTTATAACTTTTCTAAAAAAACAGTAATTCATAACAAAAAATCTTGAGTTCACATTTTGAAATCTGTAAAATAAGTTACTTACTCCCAACACTGTTTTGGAATAGTTGTGCGTGGATTGGAACTCGTGATCCAGCATTATCCGTGTTTGTATTAATTTTCGTTCTTGCTGGACTGTCCCTGTAACATAATATAAATACATTTTTCGAAAATATTAAAAAATATACCTCATGCTTAGTGCTTACATCTTCCCGAGTATGATTTGTTTATGCTCTATTTTTATATATTTGTCTGTCATAAAGCTGGAAATCTATAAAAAAAGAATATTTTTAATTATAATAATAATACATAAATATAATAATAATAATAAGCTTTATTATTTTTCAGACTTACTTTTACGTCAAACGCACAACAACAACCAATCAATTTACCCAGCTATTTAGTGCAGTACGTATTTGAATTTACCCTATACACTGTTAAAAAATAGTAAAAAGTACTACTTACCCGACTATTCGGCTACAGCCATTATTTGTGAATTGGCCAATCAACGATATCTGTAGGCGGCCTTTCAGGACAAAAATCTGAAGATTTGGTATTGTTCTATCAAAAATCTCAAACAACGAGGATTTTCTGGAATCGGCGAGCGCACGAGGACTCGTAGGATCAATATCTATAAATTTATTATGGGGAAAATTATATTTTTAGAGTTATGTGTTCATGTTGTCAGTAAGTTGTTCCACTATTTTTCATTTTTAGATTCAGTGAGCTGAATATTTTAATTTATATACAAAAAAACTAAATTCACAAATTAACTAGTTTAGTGGAAATTATTATATCTATTTAAATATGTACATACATAATATTTTATTTTAAGATATAAAAAATGAAATGTTCACACTTTACACGCTAGTAACAAAAAAAAAATTCACGACCATAATAGAAAAAGTGAAGGAAAAATAATAAGTAACATACAAAGGGGACCTTTTTAATTATAAAATTAATTATTCTTTGTGAAAATTAGAATGAAAATATTACAGCAACCTAAAACAATAACAACAAAAAAAAATGAAAGAATCTTCTTTTCGTTTTATGCGCTATTACATTTTATTTGTCGTCTCCTTTGGTCATTTAATTTTGACAAAAGGAATCATAATTTTTCTTTTTTTTTCAGAGAAAGCTTAAATCTTTACTGTACACAAAAGGAAACCAAAAATTCATGATTAATATTTTATTGTTGCGAAAGCTTTTACCGAAAGGATGCTGCTGGTAAAATAATATAATAAGATACAGGCATTTAAAACTTAACACTTCACAGACGAAAGGCCTTACTGGACAATACAATTATGCCATAGAGAACGAAAGGCCGCTGTAAGAGGACATGTGAAGTAGGGCATGGAGATTAACCGGTTTTCGAACAAATCGCAAATGCGATTTGGCATGCGTCTTGGAAAAGGTATCCTGAAATTATTTATCCGTTTGGAATATGGCCAATTGGAACGGAGCTTGGCTATTCCTTATCCGATTACGAAAAAATTTAACATGTGCGTTGGAAATGGGATTCTCGGGCATGCGAGATGGAAATGGGATTGCGAGATGGAAATGGGATTATAAAATGATTTTTAGATGAAGTTCTGGGATATGATCAACTACGGCGGAACTTGGCTATTTCTTAACCGATTTTAGTGGCCAACTAGGATGGAACTTGGATATTTCTTAATCGATTTTAGCAAAATTTGGCATGTGATGGAGATAGGATTCTAAAACGATTTTTAGATGAATTTCTGGAATATGTCCAAGTAGGCTGGAACTTGGCTATTCCTTAACTGATTTTAGTGAAATTGAAGGTTGATTTACATATGTAACGTGCGACGTGTGACAAGTGGAAATAAACGTGACGCTTTTTTGACAACAATTTACATTTGTGACGAGATCCGCCACGCATACTTTATAATAATTTTTTATATTTTAATTTTTGTTCTTCAAGAAAGCTTCGTCAAAGCCTACTATTTTGTTTTATACATACAAAAAATTTGTATGTGTTTGTGCGAGCGTGACGGAAAAGATAAAATTAAACCATCTTTCGACGTGTGGCGTGTGCCGTGTGACGAATGTCAAAATATTCGTCTCTGATTGGCTAGAAGCTCCCGTCACACGTCGCACGTCGCATATGTAAATCAACCTTCAACACGCCCGATGGAAATAGGATTCTAAAATGATTTTTGGATAAAGTTCTGGAAAATGGCCAACTAGAATGTTACTTGGCTAAAATGAGTTTTGGATAAAGTTTAGGAATAACTCCGATTAGGACAGAACTAGACTACTCCTTAGCTAAATTATGATGAAATTCGAATTTCTCTACAATTTTTGGCTTAATTGTAATAGAAAAAAAAATCAAATTCATTTTAGTGCAAGTGGAAAGTAAACATTTAGGCAGCTTCATTGGAATACATATATGTGGTTTAAGGAATACTGTGCTCAACAGTCAGCACATACCCCAAGAAACAATTTTGGTTTACAAAACGTTTACTGTAAATTTACTTTGTTAATGTTAAGCTATACTGGTAAATCCACGTTAAAAATTTCATAAATTTATTTTAAGCAGAACTTGTTAGCCTAATTTTGTAAACAAATCAGGTATATATATTTGTAATTGTAAAATTTCTTTACAGTATAGTAATAATAAGTTTATAATGTATGACTTTATTTAAAATATTATTATTGTATAACATCAAAGAGCGATGCGCCTTAAAAATAATGAAGTACATAAAATTATAGATAATTTTTTTTTCTTCAAAATAAAAATTGAAGAATTAATATTTATTTAAAAATTGTTTTAATGTTATCATTACACAAATTTATACTTATTGTGTGTATCAGAAATAACAAAATTAGGTACATACAATTTTGAAAATACTAAGTTCTACTTTTTGCTTGTAATTTGTGATCAATATGGCCGACCAATAATTTCGAAGGGAATATGGCTGAATTTTTTATATGTTAACTTGAAAATACACGTTACCCTTATGTATACATTTTGAGAGTAATAGGGATATTTACCAGTTGCTTACATTTATAATTTACAATTTTCTATTGAAAATATTTACTTGAATACGAAATGTAAACGGTATATATCCGTTACATAGAAATAAATGTACTGCTACATTTTTCTATTAAAAATTTTACTCGTTTACTATACGGGTGAGGAAAAAGTATGGAAACCCCTAAAAATCTCGCGGAGTTCGGTCAAAAAAAAAATGAGCAAGGTTTATTCGTAGGTAATTTTCAACAAGGAATAGTTGTGGCCTTCGTTGTGACCTTGACCTTCATCTCCACGGTCATTTGGAGGTCAAGGTCATTTTTTAAATTAGAACCCCTATTTTTGATGACGAAATCGAAAAGAGCGATCAATTTTACGTCCGATTATGTATTTTGCATGACCTCCCAAGATCATCTGAATGAATTTACATTGTATTTACAAAGTATGGAAGTCCCTAGAAATCTCGCGGAGTATGTCAAAAAAAAAATAAGCAAGGTTTAGTCTTAGGTAATTTTCAACAAGGAATTTAGTGGTGAGCTTGGTTGTGACCTCGACCTTCATCTGACTTCATCTTCAATTGCCAGTTTATCAGTTTTTAGAGAATGATCTGATTTTATCCAGGTACCATCAGAATATATCCCACGATAGAAAAAGATAAAATTTTTTTTTTTTTACTTAGCTAAATTTTTCTGTAAGAGTAAATAATTTTAAGCATTATTTTTATTATTTCAATATGAATTAAATAAATTCATCATAACGAATCTGTTACACCAACACATTTAAAAAAATTTAGGAAATACTAAGGACAATTTAAGGCAACTTGGAACAAATTTCACTTACGTAAAGAACCACGATAGTAGTTAATAGTTATTTACGTCACAAGGGCGGTAAATGAGTTGTTACAGTACGAGTTCGACGTTTATGGACGAGGCGACGAAGGAGCCGAGTCCAGAATTATGAACGAGTACTGTAACGATCATTTAACGTACGTGTAACGTACAACGTTTTATTTCATACTATATGGGACATTAATTCGATTTTTTCATTTACAATTAAATTTTAAAGTAAAAACATTGAAATTTAGAGAAAATCAATCCAAATGATTTTCAAATTATCAAGTTATCCTAGATATTTTTTTTTGTTTAGTTTTACAGTCTACTCTACTGTAATAGCTCATTTTTCGGACACTTTTGCTCTCTGACGTAATGATTCATTTCCCGGACTGAAATCAATCACGTAAACATTGATTTTCGGTATAGTATGAAATAAAATATATTGTACGTAATTCTAAAATCGAATGCAGCCAAAATAAAGTTACGCCTGCTCACATTAAACAAAAGAACTGGCTTGAAAAATTAAACCAACTAGACAATATACATCCAAAACATCGTAAAAAAGAGATTATATTGAAGATTAAATAAAAACATTACCAACAAACTGATTTTTATTATCTAACAGGCAACTTTTCATCCCACCCATATAGTACGTACCGGTATATAATAATCGTACGAATGTAAGAGGTATGGCTTTTACAGCGACATATGTACATACATGTACATAGCGTCGCTTCCAATTAAGAGTATTACATCTGCAAATCATTTATTTTTTTGGAGGAGCGTTTCAAGTTTTTAATGTTAAATTTGGCCTAATTTTTTTAAATAAAAGTTCTTGCCACACTCTTTGGGAATGACTTTATTTAAAAAAAATTAAGTCGAAATTAGCATTAACAATTTTAAGGCCTTTCCAAAAAATTAGTGATTTGCAGAGTTAATACTCTTAATTGGAAGCTATATATAGGAATCAACCGTGCACTTGTATTATTAGCGAATTTTTACATTCCCCTTTCTAAACTTTTAACAATTTCAATGTTATTGTATTTAACGCATACATGCGGTTACTATGTTTTAAACTTTTGAATTATTCTGTTTTAAAAGTTTAAAACATAGAACCGCATATATGCGTTAAATACAATAACATTGAAATTGTTAAAAGTTTAGAAAGGGGAATGTAAAAATTCGCTAATACTACAAGTGCACGGTTGATTCCTATATATAGGAAAAAATCAGTGTAATAAATTAGCAGTTCAGTCGCTATAGCCTGATGAGATGTACTGAAAAATGATTTATTTTTCACATGCTCGCAGATCGAAACTGAATTGCAAACTCTTAACAATTTCTCCTCTTCTTAAATATTTATCAATCTGGAATACACCAGAATAATTCAAAAGAAAACAATTGTTAGAATTTGCAAGGTGTTTTTAACTGTAGAAAAATATTTCTTCGGAAAGTTTGACATTGCCTCGTTAAACAGATAAACAAATTTATATTACTCCTTTTTGTAAAAATAACCCCCACGCAATGCTTCAATCGACTTCAAATTTTGTGAAAAGGTAGTTAATAAATTTTCAAAATTTATCATCACCACAACAAAAAAATCGTCGTTCCCGTTTTTGAAAATATCTGTTTGGCAGTTTTCTCTTCTACTGCAACCCCCTCTATTCTATTCTCGAATAGACCTAAAACCTAACACAAACTGCTTATTACTTAAATCTAGCTTTGTACAAAATTTCGACCAAAACTATCAATATTTGTGAGAATGGGAGGCAAAACAAAAATATGTAATACAAATGTGCGACTGGAAGGACGGAAGGACGGACACGACATTTTTCTGAGCGATGTTTCGGGATCCTGGTAACCTAATTCGTCGAGAAATGTGAAAATCTGGAACAAAATTTTTTTCGCGATTACAATACTTACCCAATATGACATCGTTATAGTGGAAAAAGTAAAAACTAGAACAAAAAAAATAATAATAAAATCAAATTATAAACAATAAAATAAAAATATTAATAAAAATGATTAAAATAAATCCTAGTCAAATCAATCAAATTAAATTAATTAAATTTAAAAATAAATATTAGCCGGATCAAGTCATGTGGCTAATAAATTTAAATGATTCTTGCTTAAATTTGATGAAAGAGCATAAAATTCTGATGGTACTTGGCAATTCATTCCATTTCCTAAAGCAGTTAAGTAAAACTGAATCATTGAGAATGACTTTAGTATTAATTGGAAACATTATTTGTCCTTCGACATTTGGAAAACTGAAGTTTAGCATACAAATAATTTGGCTTACGAAAATTAATCAACTTATAATTAAAAATTACCACACGACAGAAAAAAAAAATAGACAATGAGGTACCAAATACATTACCAAAATAATGCAATACATGATCATATTTCCGCAGCTTATAGTTACACCATAGACGTTCATACTAGATTTCTCATTTCATAATAACTAAAGGAAAAAAACAAAAACTTCTGATAATTCCAATGTATCGTTGTGTTGTGTATTTTATAAGGCAATGATTTTAGAATGCGTTGCAAATATAATACGTATACGCAATACACCGATAAAATTTGAATGGAAAATTTTTGTTTTTATTTTCTGTTTTTAGTCAAATGAGAGATCTATTATGAATGTCTATGGTTACACGTATCTAATACCATTGACACATTGCGATTTAAAGTTTGCTCCACCCCAACCAAAAAAATAATTAACCCACCCATTAAAAAATGGGCAGTATGTTCTTATATAGAAAAATATACAACAGAGTAAAATAAAACAAGTAAACAAACTAAAGAACTTAAACTGTTCCGCTCGCCACATTTTCACTTTGAACAAATTTTCATTTATTTTTTATTTAAAATAATTTACGAAAAATGTCCACCTCCATTCTCATTCACTTAAATTGCCCGAAAAAAAACCCTTTTTAATAAGAACGGAAACCTTTCAGAGAAAAAATTTATTTTTTTTGCATTATTTTAGTTTATTGTGGCGTAGAGGAATAATATATAAAGAATCTATTTTATAAAAGAACAATTGCTTTATTTTTTCTTGCTGAACAGAATATTTGCGAGATACAAGATGTGTCGAACAACGACAAAAATTTTTATTTTTTTATTTATTTTTTTCATTTCTTGTGCTTGTGACACAATTTTTACTGTTATTAATGTAATAAGTTACAAAATGGAATAATTTATGGTGGAACGCCCAACAATTTGCCAAAAAAAAAAATTAATATTAATTAATATTATTTTTACTTACCCAGATGTTGAACGTGGATCAACCTCAGGCCAAGATAAACGACGACGACAAAATGCTAACGGTGGTCGATCCGGTGGTGTTGGTTGAATTGGTGAAATTCGTTGATTTTGACGGAATGATCCTTTTCGCGGTGGCGCTAAACATTCTAACCCCCGTGACTGTCTGCGTATCGATCCGGTACTTATTAGTGTTGTACTGCTTTGTGATGGCGTTACTGTTCCAGGTGGAGGTACGACTTTTGGAAATCCTTCAAATCAAAAACAAGAAATGGAAAATGCAGATAAAATTAAGTCTTTTTTAGGTTGAATATAAAATGAAATTTATGTAAATTTTTTTAAGTTTTTTTGAACCATCTGTTCAAATATACAGTAGTAAATTTTTTCTTTGTTTGTGTTCTGATATTTAAAAATTTCATACCATAGTAAAATCAGATTCCACATTTTTATCACATAATATGGTACCTATATAAATATCATATTAACCACCCTCGGGCGCCCCATATATTTAACCCCTACCATTTAATTTTACACCACACCTCCAATATACTGTAAAAGTCTCGCTTCTATCTCGTTCATCAATTATTCAATTAAAACTCTAAAAAAAATTTTTTAACATTTATTTAAAAATTTAATTAATTTTAAAATATTCAAACATAAGGTAATATATTTTGGTTCAAGCTTTTATTTATTTAATATTAATTTTAAAATGCTTTTTTTTTATTAATTAAGAAAAAAAAAATTTGTAGAATCAATTACAATCGGTGGTTGTGGTGGTAGTATTACTTTTCTTACCCAATATTTTATTTTTTCGAGCAAATTTAAATATCATCTAAATGGAAGATTACAAGTGATTACTACCAAAAGGTTAGTTGATGGTATGTAATTAAGATGGTTTAAATAATACATAGAAGTACGAATAGTAAGATTGTGTTATTATTATTTAATTCTATCATATTAAATGAACGAATTTAAAGTAACCAGGTGAAATGGAAATTTGATTTTGGTTTGTGGTTTGTGAAACCCCTAATACAGAGTGGGTAATTATTTTGTAGAAGAGTCTGACGTATAAGAATGAATTCACTGATCTTTGATCAGTCTGTTTTTTGGAAGAATTCTTCTTACTTAATTTTGTGCTAATAACACGGGGCACATCAATATAATCTCGATGTAGCCCTTACAAAAGCTATTCATAAAACCTTATCAGCTCTTATTACATAAGTTGTAGTCAAGTTTTGAACTATTATCAGCTGTTTGTATTTTGTAACATAAATGGATGGAGCTAATAAATTCTGACAGGTTAGAAAATTGATTGATTTTAAACGTGTGAAGTTGTTTCACTGTTCGTCTTCACTTAATTTAGCTATTGAAGAGAAGTGACTGTTCGAGACACTCTTCACTTCAGAAATATTTCAAAATAAAACTACAACAATTTATTTCAATGTGGCTTGTATTTAGAAGAAATGTTTCAAAAGTAATTTTCCTGCTTTTTCCAAAAATCAACTAAATTGTCTTAATCGAAATTATTATTTTCCATTTAATTATAAAATTTTTATTAAAAATTATATTTGTAATTTGTCTGTTTATTTTATTTATATGTTTTGCAAACGCGAAAACAGTAAACAAAAATAAAAATGAAATAAAAAAACAAACGAAAACAAAGAAATTAAATAAAAGAAAAACAAATATGTATGTAACTCATCTGAAGTAACTACACGAGCAAAATATATCGAACTGTCCCTTCACTTCTGTTACTTCAGATACAGTTACTATTACTACTTCAGTTAACTCGGTTCAATCGAATACTGCTTATAACGTACGTGAAATTTATCCTAAGTTCCTGAGTATGTCCTAAGTTATTTTAAATATGTTGGTGTGAAAGTATTACGAATTAATTTAATTCATATTGAAATAATCAAAATCATGCTTAAGATTATTTACTCTTAAAGAACAAGTTTAGATTTTCTCTATGGCGGGATATATTCTGATTACGATATTACACTATCATATTTCTACATCGTAGAAATAATTCGATATTTAATGTAATAGTCTAATAAGCATTATATAAAAATATTTTTTTGTTGTAGTATTTTACTTATGATAGTTAGCTTCATGAAGCTAAATACTACTACAGTATTTGTCTGACAGCTGCTCAATATGGACGAAAGATACGTTTTGTGCATGGGAAACTACCAAAAAATGTAATGGAATATGAAAACTAGAAAAGTTTATACAATTTGGTTTAACCCCTTTTTTGTACAGTCGAGAAACCTAAGGTTTCATCAAGATTCAGTTTCTTGTTTCTTTTTATTATTTAAGACCCATAAAAATGATAGCAGATATTGCTGCTGCATAAGCATACACACACTTTTCTCCAATATTTTCCACATTTTCTAAATATTTTCCCCGTTTACTGGATATTTGACGTTTACCCAACTATGGAATATGGTCCATATTACACTATTACATTTCTTCGTCGTTGAAATACTTTATTACTTTTATGGAAATATAATAATATTTTTCAGACGTTGTATTTTTCTAATGATATTTAGCTTCATGACGCTAAATACTATAATATCGATGGAAAAGTATGCCTGGAGTATGGTAATTACCATAAACTATAATATCTATTTTGATAGCTGCTCAAAATGGCGGAAAAGTATGACTGGAGTATGCTGATTACCAAACAATTAATCATGGAATATGAAAATAATGAAATGTTTTTTAAAATACCCATAACATAAATTGCAGATATTGTAGCTGCGCGAGCACATAATATTTTTTTCGGGAGCGTAGTGAAATCCCAGAAAAATAAATCCCATGTATACAAAATCCCAAACGAAAAATAAATCCCAAAAAGCATAATCCACAAAATGAAAATCCCAAATATGAAAATCCCATAAATTCGAAAACGGCAGAAATCCCAAATTTGATAATCCCAACATTTGAAAAAATACACAAAATTAGTAAAGAGCAGAAATTAAAAATGTATTTATTTCAAATTAGTAGTTTGTTAGGTGGAGTACAAAATTATCGAATAAGATGAATATTGTGAGCAATATTTCTTAAATATTCTAGTTTCATAGTTGAAGTTCGTCTTTTGATAACACGTTTAATGGTTTTATATTTGTTAATATTTCGTTTTTTTTTGGAAATCTTTGTCCTGTATTAATTTTTTCAATAATTGTTTTAGAAACAATAATTTCCTTTCCAAGATGAGATATCATTTGGTAAAGCCCACTGTTCTGCTTTCCTACAATAACCTTAAGGCGGCGCGGTAGTGCCGAGCCTCGATGCTATTTTGAGTACGGGGGAAATTTCCTTTTGCTGCGTTTTCGACAGACCAAAAACTAGGGTCATAACGCGGTTTTTTGTTATAGCTGCTTCCGGTTATGTAATTACATTTAAACGATCTGGCAATTTTTTTTACATTTTCATCTTCAAGATTATTATATAATGCAGTATAATAATGAGACATTTCATCAGGAGGAACAAATGTGAGGCTTTTTATCATCCTAATTTGGAGACTAAAATCTTCACTTTTTCCGTATTTACTCGCTGCTCCACACTGTTGCACTTGGCGCCATAAGATTTGCCCAAAATGAAAAAGACAGCATTTAAATTCTGTATTAGGAAAATATTCTTCGGCTGCTAAATAAATGGTTTTTCAAAATCCGTAATGATCCTTTGTGGATTCAAATGAATATCATGTTCACTTGCTATACAAAGCAATGCATAGAAAAAAACAGAGTAACACTTCTTACTCTTTTTCTTCATCAAACAAAACACTAAGGGTACAACTTCATTTTCGATTTTCCCGTGAATACTAAAAAGCTGGGCCATAATAGATGGTACAACATAAAAAGTCCCATCCATTAACCAGCCAATACTTTTAAACCAGTTATGGTTCCCAGAATAATAATTTTTTCATTTTGAACTTTCTTCTCTGCGAGAACAAAAAGCTCATTTTCGAGAAAACGTAAGTGCTACGGTATGTCAATTTCATCGATATTTTCTGGCTCTTTCATTTTGCTGGAACGAATTCGTGTTATTTTGCTTTTTTGTGCCATCACAGCCTGATTTTTTAACATGAACTTCTGAAGCTCGAAGATCATGTGAATGATCATAAAACGAAGTACAAATTGTGTGCTGATTTTTCTCTAAAAATGTAGAGATTGTTTGTTTGCAAGAAAATTGTTTTCTTTCTGCGCATCTTCATTTATAAATATTATTTTTTTCTGAGTCCAAATGGTAACAGAATCCGTCATGATATAAATTATTCCCACCTTTGTTGTTTTTTACTATTTTCATTTTGTATTGAGGCCTAAATACGAATACATTATTCATAAACCAATTTTTTGTACATATGAAATAATTTAAAATTTAAAATTTGAATTGAGTAAAGACTTTTGTATTTTTTATTATGATAAGTACGAACTTCCTATAGCGTTATAAATCGAAATTTCTACTTCGAACATTTAATTGAGAGAACTGATTTCGGTTTGTAATTGGAAAAAATAAACGAATTCAGATATGAAATATGCAGACTACTAACATGGATGAACATCAGAATATTTATAATTTTATATGTCAGTAGGTACAGTGGAATAGAACTGATGCAATCCGCTCCTATATCCCTGTCCCTTTGGAGAGATCTAAATTTATATTATTATTTTTGTACCTAGAGATGGGAGTGATCCGGCTCTTGTAATAATTATTTTGAACAAGTTAATACTTCTGAAAATTTTAAGATAATAATCACATCGAGCTGATAAGCCTATGTTTATGAATAAACATCCAATTCTATGTCTATTAAATTTATAAAATTATATATTTATTAAAATATTATAAATTATGCAATCCCATTGCTAAGAAGAATATTTATTGAAACACGCGCGCTTATTTCAATAAATATTCTTCTTAACAATGGGATTTCATAATTTGGGATTTTAAATTTTGGGATTTTAAAATTTGGGATTTTGTAATTTTGGGATTTTTATTTTGGGATTTTTATTTTAGGATTTTGTAATTGGGATAACGTACCCAACCCATTTTTTCTCCATTTTTCGATTAATATGATGAAAATGTGATTGAAAAATACGACATAGTGTAATATAGCAAAGTATATAATAGTATTTGTCCACGACTAACGTATAATATACCCATTATACGTTTGTTTCATCACTTATAATGATATCCATTATTCACTGCTAGTTTATCTAGTAGTCTTTTCTTTCATTATTCAATATTTCCAAGTAAATTATTTAATTTTTGAAATTGTATCTAGTAGTCTCTTGCCATTTTCATTATTATTCAACTGTGACGTCAAAATGTCGACGAAAATTATTTGAGGAGTATTTAGAGGATTTGATTATAAAACACAATGGTATTTGTCGGTCGTGGACAAAGTATCGTATTATACTCGCATATAATGGCTGTTATTCACTCAGATGATTTACGACACTCGCCTATCGGCTCGTGTCGGCAAATTTCATCTTCGTGAATAACAGCTATCATTATATGCTCGTTGAATAATATACTATTATAAAACAGTCTTTATGTCATATAAAAGTAATGAACTATTTCAACGACGTAGATATATGATAGTGTAATATCGGCCTAACGGACCCGTGTTTGATATGCATTCGAATATTTTATCGCATATATACGTATATGTGATTTGTAAAAATAAAAAAGGACTTTTCTGTCGAAACGTACACTTAGGTTGGTACTAAGTAATTATTGTTGATGTCGTTTTATATATTTTGGCATACGGAAAACAAAATATGTATTTCAAATTTATTTGAATTTATGAATACTAGATAATCCTAAAACTAAGAACATCAAGTATTTGTATTCTGTTATTTTATGGTTGTTCTTTTGATATATCGGTATTTTCAACTAAGCACAGGTTGAAAAGAATACGCCTAATGTTCTTGTAAAAATAAATAAAATTAATTTTATTTTTCTTGCTTTGAATTCGTATTATGAAACAAACTGGAATATCATTAAAGAAGAACGATTCTATAATGATCGTTACATAAAATTCAGGAATATGGCCAATTTGGAAGGAATCCGGTTATGTCTTAACCGTATATTATGAAATTCGACATGTGCAGTAGAAATCAATTTAGAATGCCACATTTAGTATAGGTATCATAATCAAATGTATACTGCTGGCTTGGCACAACAAATAAACAATAAAGCAATGAAAAGCCATGTTACTATATAACACGACATTTTGCGATTCGAAAACACATGCTTTATCACAAAAAATGGAAATTTATTTAATTTAATTTTAAACAATTTTTAAGTTTAAAAAACACATTCTTTTTTTGTGAAATTTTTTATTTATATTTTATTTATACACTACTGGTTTCGAACAATCCTGTTCATCATCATCAGGTATTTTTTTAAAGCTGAACACAAACTATATTTGACAAAATTGTTTAAATACTTTCGGACTATAATGACATAATGTGCATGCATATAGAAAATAAAATAAAAATAATCTATAGGGCTGAAACTTTCCGATGTGATCAGAACTTCGGTCTTTGGTATCTTCAATGAGGATAGCATTCACCTGTATCAGTTGGTGTGACAATTTTTACAGTATAGATTTCTATTTTAAACAACATATTTACTTATACAAGAACAGCCAAACAGGTCAAAAGCTTCAGTAACATGGGTATATGCATCCAATTTAACACGAAAAATCGTATTCTAAAACTTTATACCGAAAGTAGTATACAAAGTTACACTGATATTTCTAACCGTGTAACTGACCATATTCCAGAACTTTATCCAAAAATCATTTTGGAATCCCATTTACAAAGCACAGCTCAAATTTCATAATAATCGGTTAAGGAATAACCAAGTTCCATCCTACTTTGCCATATTCCAGAGATTTATCCAAAAATTATTTTAGAATTCCATTCCCAACACACATGTTAAATTTGATGATACCCGGTTATGGAATAGCCAAATTCCATCCTACTTGGCCATATTCCACACATATCAAAGATTCCAATTTCCACAAATCTCAAATTTCATTATAATCGGTCAAGGAATAGCCAAGCTCCATCCATCTCCAGAAATCATTTTATAATCCCAGAACTTCATCCAAAAGTCATTTTAGAATCTTATTTCCAATACACATGTCGAATTTCATCATAATCGGTTGAGAAATGGGCAAATTCCATCATACTTGGCCATATTGCAGAACTTCATCCAAAAATCATTTTAGAATCCCATTTTCAACGCACATGTGATGAGAAATAGGCAAGTTCCATCATACTTGGCCTTATTCCAGAACTTCATCCAAAAATCAATTTAGAATCCCATTTCCAACGCACACGTCGAATTTCATCTTAATCGATAGGCAAGTTACATCATATAAAAAATTGGTCAACTACTCACTACATCCTAATCCAACTCCATCTCAACTCCAACTCAACCCGCAAATTGACCCCTAACTTAACCTCCAAATCAATTCCAAATTCAATAATCGAACCAGCATAATATGTATATAAAAAAATCGTAAATATTTATGAAAGCAGGTATTTTGGGGCAATTCGTATGACAGGTACCCCACCCTCTTGACTTACAGTATCCAAAAGCTTTTCAAATCTCCGCCTTGACCATAGAAACAGATTGGCGTAAAAAAATTCAAAATCGGACAAGCCGTTCTCGAGATGCCACTGGTACAGACATCCAGACATCCAGTCATCGAGACATCCATACATCCAGACGTCCAGACAGACGGACGGACATTTTTTTTTTTGCTTTTTCAGACTGGGCTTTCAAAACGTCGAGAAAAGTGGTTTTGGACCAACCAAATTATTCGTCATTTTTGAGAGAATTTCAATACTTTGGTCTTTTTAGACCGAAGTAAAACATAATGTATAACATTGTCTTTACTAATTGTAATTTATATCTCTACATATACAAATCAGAAAAATAATTTGCCTGTTTGTTTGGATGCTTACGATAAACTTTAAAATCCCTGAACCGAATGTAATGCGTTTTATCAAAGCAACCTTGATTATACAAGCCATAATCTAAAAAACGAAGCTTTTATAAGGGAATTAGAAACGAGGAAAAAACCAAAATTTCCATAGTAAAACACATAAATCATATGGGAAATCACTATTTTTCGTAAGACAAATTTGTAAATGAAAACGTTGCAAATTCTTAATTATGATTTCTGAAATATTTTCATAAATGTTTGAATTTCAACATATATAAATCTCGTTTAAGTAAATCGGTTTTATTTTCTTGTAATAATTGATTTATTTAAACCAAAATATAAAAAAAAGTTCATAACAATAGCTTTCTGGTCAAATTAAAAAGAAAAGCTTACTACAAGTCGTGTGCATTAAGTCAATATACATAGATGGCAGTGGTTAGTAAACATTTTGAAAAATCGTAGCAAAAATTGCGACCTGGGGAAATTTGAGTTCAAAAATTGTAGGAAAAGCAAAACAAATTCAGAAAATATTAAGAACTAGTCATAATTGTGTGATTAAATAATTTTTTTTTCGTATTTCTCTGCCAACAAATACAGACATCTAACGTACACTAGTAAAACTAAAGATAAATTTAGCAAGTATTATTTTAATTTGTCAGAGCCAACTTTGATGTATTTTTCAAAATGAAAGTTCGAAAAATATATTTTAGAAATAATTTAATTTTAAAATTTCTGCAACTAATATTTACTTAATACAAATATACCCTTCTTGTATATTGCTGCTAAAGATATGTAGAACACTTTTGTATAAACATTTTGTAACATTTTTGCTGTTTTCATTGAAAAACTTGAAGCTATAAAACACGTATGTGAAGTTATCCCAGGATTTCATCCCAGCAAATGAAAAAACTTGAATCAGGCAACCCTACAAAATTTGAAGCCATATTTAATATTATGTGAAGTTAGCCCAGCCCAGGATTTAATTAAAATTAGGCCAAATACCGAAATTACATATTATCCAATAAAATAAAATAAAATCCACATACAAAATTAATACAATTTAAATCTTCACTGATAATTTTTATTATTTGCAAGATTTACCTAGTACATAAAAATTTATGGATGTTACAACAATTGGTTTATTTTGCTGTAAATAAAAATGTCTCAGATTAGTAATTAGTAAAAATGTCTCGTATTAGTGATAAGAATTTTTGAGATGGGGATACCATTAGCTTAATTTAGAAAACAATTCATGAAAATCGTATTGTTCCAAGTGCCCGAAATAAAGCCATGGGCTGAGAAGTTTCATTCATTTTTATATTGTCGATCAGATATTCGTCTGGTTTGCAAAACTAAAAATGTCTCGTATTAGTGATAAGAATTTTTGAGACGGGGATGCCATTAGCTTAATTTAGAAAACAATTCATGAAAATCGTATTGTTCCAAGTGCCCGAAATAATGCCGTGGGCTGAGAAG
Organism: Tipula helvola; assembly: GCA_963556165.1. Classification (NCBI taxonomy): domain Eukaryota; kingdom Metazoa; phylum Arthropoda; class Insecta; order Diptera; family Tipulidae; genus Tipula; species Tipula helvola. The sequence goes on from OY744483.1 coordinate 226,689,571, forward strand.
CTTCATTAATTTTTATATTGTCGATCAGATATTCGTCTGGTTTGATAAAACTAAAATTGTCTAAAAACGTTTCTAAAAATGTAACCGACGGAAGTTTTGCCGAGATCAACTGGGTATTAGAAATATTTATTAAAGTGGAAATCGTGAAATATCTGAACATAGCTTATAATGATATCACAAATTCAACTGAATCCACTGACTTGGTGAAATTGCATTTATGTGTTTCTCACCTGATTCACAATATTGCCAAAGATTTTAATAAATCTTAAATGCGATAAAAATATAAAACTTTTAAAAGAAATATTTACTTCATTATTTTTATTAGACAATTACGAAATTGTTAAAAGTGTTTGGAAAAATTTTAGCATTGTTTTAGGATCAAAATATTTAACTTCAGATGTATTAAGCGCCTTAGAAGCAGTGGTTAAAAACACAGAAGCAAATGTCAGTAATTCAGTGGAAGAGTTAGAAGAGTTTGTTACGGTTTGGCCAGAAGGTGGACGGAAGACGACGACTAATCACCGCTCCTCAGTACCTCTGCCGCAACTGAAATTAATTAATTGTTCCATGAGAGCCTCCATGACGGTCATGTATGCACGGCTAGAGCTCAGGGCTGGGGTGGATGATTGATGGAGGATGATGGAACCTTGTTAGACCGTATAAAACTAATTAAGAAAATAGGGAAAGGGTCATAATACGAGCAAACGGAAAATACTCACCGTACCGCAGACTGAACCGATCACACACTCCGATAACTTAAAATGTTACTGCATATTATAACATCTTCTCATTAACACTAAGAAGAAAAATTAGAGAAATAACCAACATCACGTATTATAGAGTTTTTACAACAAAAATCATTAAGTTTATATTTCAAATTAAATGGAAAAGCAAATTTAATTGATTACAAAGAAAATAAAATCGGACCTACTAAACCCTACTAACCTATCTAAACTAAAACTAATAATCTATTATTAAATAGAACCAAAATTCAAACAAAAAAAAATTAAAAAGAAAATTCTAAGGCAATTTAAACATTTGTATGAATTTAAGTTTTCAACTAGAATAAGTTCAATTAATACAAAAAAAATTTAGTAATTATTTAAACATATAAGAGATTAAAAAAAAAATAAAAAAAAAATATGCAACTTAGCTGATGATTAAATGTTGAAGTTGGTAACGCCATGTTGAGTGATGATTTCTGATCCTCGTATAAATTGTGAGCAAGACATGTTATTTAGACTTACTGTAAACTCGGCTTAACTTTGGCAATGATACCGTTTTGAACACATTGTACTAACTTGAATTAATGAAGGAATTCAATTATATATTAGTATCTGTTTCCTTTCTTTTTTTCCACTACGATAAATTCGTTAGAGGAAATGCATTAATGTTCAACACAACAATTTACTTAAGTTTTCAATATTTAGCTTTTATATTTGAATTTGCACCACACTTATATTTCTATTTGTCTGTTATGATGCAGATTATTGTTAATATTAGTCTCTTATTAAGCACTACACAGGTGGATTTTTAGTGCATTTAAAGTTCGAGATTTATTGTTATTTTTATGACAATTTAATTGACATAATGGGTATTAATATTTAATTAAATGTCATAGTTGCAATTTGCAAATAACAGAACTTTAATTAGTGTATAAATATTATAATTGAATTGTTTTTTTTTTTTTATTATCATATTAACTATTAGCACAATCACTTCTCACGCGTCACTACTGTTTATGACAACGGTATTATTATTATTTTTTTTCGATCATTGTCCACCAACAAAAAAAAAATCACTAATACCAAATATCTTTTCAATAAAAAAAAATCGACCACACCACAATTTGCCAATTTTATGATCAGTTTATATTATCATAATTCTTACTAACTTTAATTTAAACTTTATGTTATTACAATTTTAGTATTTTTTTATTTTTTTTTCGTTTAACTAAACTCCATAATACGTTACACACCAAATTCGGCGACAGTTTTTTTTTCACAAATTAATTTTTAAACTGCACCAACATAATTATTTTTACTAGATTTAATATGCCATCCGACCATGCCAAAAATAAATTCAATCAAAAACTCTCGCGATCAGTCAAAAATTTTCCAATTTATAGCCAATGCCAAATCCCCACTTTAAGATTCGAGGGGAAAATAGACTTAGTTGCTCAATTATTGCCAGTATTACCACATTTCAAATTTATACACTGTACGTTAAACGCAACGATCGCGTAAGCAAAAACAAACATTAAGGCTTAACCGAAATGCATGCGAGACGGAGACTTTAACGTAACAAGTTATTAGATGAAGACGGTGAGTCAGCGATAATATTCGAATCGAAGAAAAGTGATATTTTTACTATTGAACCGCGACAATTAAATAAGCCGATATATATTCAGAGCCCGTTCTATGTTGAATTTAAAAAAATTTCTGATAATGTCAATGAACAGAATTCATATAAAGATGAACTTCCAATAAATAGATTTTATGATCCTACACTGTCGGAAGTTCTGTTGAAAAATACATCACATACCTCCCGTTTTGGTCTCCATTGTACCATAAAAAACGGTTAAATAACAGTCACGTGGAAAATTATTTTTCCATAATAAAACGGCGAACAAAACTTAATTTGGCATTAGGCAAATTACCTACCAAAGCTTTGAGATTTTTAAATGAAATTTGGAAGCGTAATTTATATGTCCATGACAAATATACTCTAAATATTCCTAAAAAACATATGAGTACTGGAACAAAATTAGGCAGCAACAACCTTTTAGAAGAAGAGAAGCCGTTAGCAGCTCTTCTTGCTATTGAAGAAGGCTGGGCTAAAAGAACCCCTTTAAATTATCCTATGTCTACCTCAAAAAGTAAAACTAACTTTAACCAACCAATTATAAAATCGATAAATTGCATGACGCCACCAGAAGCCCGTTGCACCTTGATACAAACAGCCATTTCTCACAAAAGAAAATTTAAGGAAAACCCTGACCCTTCAGATGACCACAAAAAAAAATTGTAAAAGCCTACGAAACAATAACAAGTGCTTCTTAAAAAATGGTATCAACAAGGGGGAAAACTATTTTTATACCTGTGCATTCGATGCATCCACTTGCTGTGTACTAAATTTATCTGCCTTTCAAGATCCCCATCTCAAAAATTCTTATCACTAATACGAGGCATTTTTAGTTTTGGCAAACCAGACGAATATCTGATCGACAATATAAAAATGAATGAAACTTCTCAGCCCATGGCATTATTTCGGGCACTTGGAACAATACGATTTTCATGAATTGTTTTCTGAATTCTAATGGTATCCCTTTTAAATAATCGGCCCGATTCTGGAACGATAAAATTCATGTTATGTTATTTTTTTTCCCCGCTTCCTATATGAATTTGTATTGAAAAAACAAAAATAACATAGCATAACATAAAATTTTGGAAGGCAGAATCAGGCCTAATAACTAATTACTAATCTGAGATATTTTTATTTACAGCAAAATAAACCAATTGTTGTAACATCCATAAATTTTTATGTACTAGGTAAATCTTGCAAATAATAAAAAATATCAGTGAAGATTTAAATTGTATTAATTTTGTATGTGGATTTTATTTTATTTTATTGGATATTGCCCCGTATTCTGGCACCTTAAAATCTATGTTATGTTATTTTATTTCCCCGCTTCCTATATGAATTTGTATTGAAAAAACAAAAATAACATAACATAACATAAAATTTCAAATCCCGGAATACGGCCTAATATGTAATTTCGGTATTTAGCCTAATTTTAATTAAATCCTGGGCTGGACTAACTTCACATAATATTAAATATGGCTTTAAATTTTCTAGGGTTGCCTGATTCAAGTTTTTTCATTTGCTGGGATGAAATCCTGGGATAACTTCACATACGTCTATAAAACATCGTTTTTACTATGGATTCCTATGGAAATCAGTGAAAAGTTATACCACTAAAAAAGCTTCAAAAAAATACGTCATAATGATTATGGCTCTATACTCTAGAAGGCTCTGGTTTTATACTAATGTAAAGATAATTTTCTCGGCCAGGTTATAGGCTAAGTTTCATATTGATCGGGCGTCAGGGGGCTGAGTATTACATAAAAATGTATGACAAATCGAGGAAAAAATGAAATTACAACAACAACAACTGAAAATTTTATGTTTTCCTCTTGATGACGTTAAATTCCTATAGGAAATTTAAAAAAATTTGAATTGAGAGAAAACAATGTCGTTTTCGAACAACATTCTTATTAGAAAAAAATAAATAGAAATAAAAACGAATTTGAAGAAAATGGAAAATAACTGAATTCTGAAAATAAAATTCGTATGTCAAACAAAAAAAATTATTTGGTATTGTGCAAAATTATTGAAATAATAATAATGTTTTTTAATCGAACGGCAATAAATCCATATTATATATTCTTTGTGTGACGTAAGTGTAAATGAAATTTTAATATTGCAAATTAATCGGCACAATAAAAATTTAGTTTAGAGTAGGACCCAAAATTGAAAGAGCGGCGATAATTTTCAATTCAGTTTGATTGACTTTTTTTTAAGTAATCGTTAGAAGTTCTTATTGTTACTTTTTTCATTTAATACGCATTTTACTTTCTTATTATACAAGTTCATCAGTAAGTTTGATACGTGCTTTGCTAAACAATTATTTATGTTATAAAAATTGGATAGATTATTTTACCAGCAACTGAAATGGAACCATACGATTTTCAATTTGATTTGACTGACTTATTCGGAAATCGTAAGTAAACGTTAAGGTCCGTAAGTTTGAACGATGATTAATCCGAAACCGAGGATTTAACCACTGTTTGGTCATAGTAATCGGTGGATAAATCCTCGGTTTTTGATTATTATTCGTTCAAACTAACGGGCCTAATAGTAATTATATATCGATACGTTAGCGCACACAAGTGCTAAGCCCATTTTTACAAGACATTCTTTATCATTTATGGTTCTGTTATTTGTACTATAATCATTTATAGCACTATTTCCTAGGCATTGATTGAAAATTCCAAATAGTTTCGAATTTAGAGACATTCTTGTAGACATTCAAAATATGGACAATTATGTGCTCTAAGGTAACGTTATAGAAATTAATTAATTTGCGTTTTTTTTTTCTTTTTAAACGGGTTTGTCAGTTTGTTCTTTTATGTGTGTCTTTTTGTATTTGTGTTAAGGCGAAACTACTTCTAAAATTTCAGCTGATTAATAAGGTCCAATCAGCGGTAGGTAAACTTAGTAGTTACATTTTTTATTTTTTATTTATCCATTTTTCTTTAAACAGGAACTTCCACTGATTGGCGCATTAAAGAATATTCTGACTTTTCTACACCCCTAATATAGAGTATCGTAACGATAAGTCGGTGAGTTTAGGTGGTCCCATGACTGTCGAGTCTCAATACTGCCGTGCGTTCAAGTGGAAGGGTGAACCAAAGGGCCTTTGTTGCCAAAACGGAAAAGTTAAACTGCCTGAAATTCTCCAGCCTCCAGAGCCTCTGTTTTCATTGCCTTCTGGTCATCATACTTTATCCAAAGAGTTTGCCAAAAATAAAAGTTCGTATGCCAATGGATTTCAAATGACTTCCTTCATCACGGAAAAAACTAGGCTTGTTATTATGATGAAAACCGATTTTTAATTGAAGAAAATGTACTTTTTCTTCATTTAAAAGCTAATTTTCTTGTTTCTTTCGAGTATTTTTTCATGTAAGATTTGTGTTTCTTGCAATGATAAAAAATTTCTTGAGTTAAAATTTGTTACTTAATTGTAATTTGAGATTTAGTTTCTTGCATCTATAATTGCTCAAAATTCTTGTAACATCGCGTTATCAGAATAAATTTTTGTTTTTAAGTATCCAGAGACTTCAAAGGCGGACTGTTTTAGCTTGGCTAATGCTCATCGGACGGGTGGGTGGAGAATGAAGCTTAGATAAATCTGGAATTGCCGCCGAAGGAATAATAGAAATAATATAGGAATCCAGCACATACCGACATTCATACTTAGCCAGCACTTAATTACCTACCATGGTCTCAAACCCACCTTGACAAATCTTATAGCGGAATTTAATAATAATTTAAAACGAATAGAAAATTTGATCTAATGCAAGACCCAATTTTTAATGAAAATAATGAGAATATTTATAAATTATGGATTTCAAACCTCATTTTAGGCAAATTACAAAAATAAAAAAATTACGATAATTTAAAATTAAGAAAAATTCGGACTAAACTAAAGTGCATTTAATGAAACTAATAATAATGAAACTTATCTACCACCACCTTTTTTTTTTTTTTTTTTTTTTTCGCTGGCGCTACATCCCATGGAGGGATTTGGCCGCTTCATAGTGAAGTTTCGTAATCATTTGTACAACGGATAATGAGTGATTAGTTCATTGATCCTTACATTAACCAGCCGTGATTTTTTCATCACCCGCCGGGAATCGAACCCGGGACCTCCGGAGCTTAAAGCAAGCATGCTAACAACTGTGCCACCGGGGCGGCCACCACCATTACAATATCAAATAATAGAGAATATAATATTAAAAAAACTAAGAAATTATAAGTACATAAATTGAAATCTGTAAATATTTAAATAAAAATTAAAAATAATTAAGAAAGAGAAACCTGATTTATTGTTGTTGTTGTGTATGATGTAATTTTCATCGTCGAACGTCGACGTTGTTTCAATTTATGTTCCGTTGTAATATTGTTGTTTGATGGTAAAATTTACTTGCACAGTACGGAACATGATTATAATTTTTGCAGCTATTGATAATTTTGATCGGTACTGTATGGTGTAAATATGAATGAATGATTTACAGTACTACACGCAATTTTATGTATTTTGGAGTTGCGGGGTAAATACGACAAATATACACTTTTGGACAGTACTGTAATTTGATTAATGAATGATTTGCATACATATGTATGTTTGTGGTTTGACTTTTATTTTTATTTTTATTGATTAATATTATTAATGCTTATTAATGAATTTTTTAATGATCGTAAATTTAATTTGTAGTGTCTTTATGATTTCAGTAAAATTAACTTACTATTGACATTTATTATTCCACTTATTATTTTGTAAATGTTCCATTTTATTAAATTATTAATTTTAGTAATTTATTTATTTATTTATATTTATTAGAGTAACTTATTAATTAGTTAAACAATTTTTTATTTGGTTTAGGGCTCTTTTTTATTTCTTTAAACTAATTAAAGCTTTAGCTTTCGAACCCTCTTCGGATTCATTTTCAAAAGCGTAATGAAAAATATAACAAAAAATTCTTTCTTTTATACATAAATCAAAAAATAAAAAATAAAGCAATCACAAATTTTTATTAAAACCGACTTTTCATGGAAACGCACCGCTATGTAATTTTCGAAGAAAAAAAAAAAAAAAAAACTTTGCTAAGGCGCTTTCATGTAAAAAAGGTTGTACATTTGAATAAAAATAAAATTGCAAGAGGCAAAAAACAATTTAGATGAACAAATCATATGAGTTGCCAATATAAGCATAATCTTCAACGACATTGATTGAATTTGTACTTGATTTAATTTGTAACATTTCCAAAATCGATCTTTTTCTAAAATTTTTTTGTTTCTCGAGAATTTTTATGTTATCTAAAGTGATTTGATGGTTCGTATTTTTCAAATGTCGCGTAAGTGCACTAATGCTTAAATTTTGATCTTTATTTATGTCACTTTTGTGTTGGTAAAATCTTTTCTCTAGAAACTGTTTCGTCTGTCCTGTGTAGGTAGCGTTGCAACTACATTGTACCTGATAAACAACGTTTGATTGCTTCTTTAAAGGAGTGTTATCTTTAATTTTAGAAAACAAGTTGTTGTTTAAGCTTGTGGCTGCACATCCTATAATTTTAAAGTTATAATTTTTGAAAAGATTTTTGATTTTTTCGTAAAGATTTTTAACGTAGGGAATGGCCAAATAATTAATGGGTTCATTTATTGATCGAGAAATAAAATTTGTATGGACATTTTTTTGTTTCCAAATTATGTGGTTTACCAATTTTTCCGGATACTGATTGCGAAATAATGTATCTTTTAGAATTTTTAGATTTTTATTGTAAAATTTAGTATCGGAAAGTTTCAGAATTTTTTGGGTCAGAATTTTAATGGTGTTAATTTTATAATTGTATGGAAGCCAAGAATGAAAATTTAAATATCTGCCAGACCAAGTATTTTTATGGTACCAATCACACGAAATTTTGCCATTTGGTTCATGGATCAGCAGAATGTCCAAAAATGAAATTTTGTTATCTACTTCTTTTTCTAAGGTAAATTTTATTCTGTCGTTTTTCGAATTAAATTTTTCCAAAAATGAATCAATTTTATTTATTGGTATTGCCGTAATTATATCGTCCACGTATCTGAAGTAAAATAATGGTTGAAAATCTAAAGAATTTAGAACCGAATTTTCCAAATTTTCCATTACCAAATTTGCTATGATAGGACTTATTGGTGAGCCCATAGGTGAGCCGAAAATTTGTTTATAAATTTTGTTATCAAAAGAAAAATCGGAATTGTTCAAAACTATATCTAAAGCCGTAAAAAATTGTATTTTAGTTAATTTTGATTTAGCATTTTTCTTTATATTTCTCCAATTTTGACTAATAATATTTTTAACAATTTGGCTATCGACGTTGGTAAACAAAGAGATAACGTCTAAAGAGATTAACAGAAAATTTGGAGGGATCGTAACATTACTAATCAAAAAATCAAAATTTGAACAAATCATAAATAATAATTTAGACACTTTAACGAGTGGTTTTTTTTTGGGACTTGTGATAAATGGCTGGTAAACTATTCAAACATCGAACTTCCGCGTCATGTTAAAATTATTTTAAGTTTAGGAAATAAATTTTGTCCTCCAACCATCGGCTCTTCAATTCCATATTTCAAAATTATTTCAGATGTGGAAAGTGCAATTTTTGGTTTAAATGACAACGATCGTGTAAATATTCGGAACAATTTTATAAACATTTTAACTAATTACAAAAATAGTACAAAATTTCAAAATTTAATGCCAGTCGAAAAAAGGATTTTAACATTTGTCAAACAAACTAAGACTTTTCTAAAAGATAATCCAGGGATTATGGTCACAAAGGCCGACAAGGGTAACGTAACGGTTGTAACTTTACGAACAAACTATTTGGAAAAAATGTACAGTTTACTAAATGACGGTTCCACTTACCTACAAATTGTTAGAGACTTATCGACACCAATACAGACGAAAATAAATTCAATGGTAAAAGAATGGGAGAAATCTGGGAATATTGATGTGAAAACAAGAAAAAATTTAACGTGTTACACCGCAGTAATTCCAAAATTATACGGTTTACCAAAAATCCACAAACCAAATTTGCCGTATAGACCAATTGTGAGTTCCATAGATGGCCCCACATATTCATTAGCATCATTTTTGGGTAATATTCTAAAACCTAGTATAGGAAGGACAAATTCTTACATACAAAATTCTGAAGATTTCAAAAATAAAATTAGTAATGTTACGATCCCTCCAAATTTTCTGTTAATCTCTTTAGACGTTATCTCTTTGTTTACCAACGTCGATAGCCAAATTGTTAAAAATATTATTAGTCAAAATTGGAGAAATATAAAGAAAAATGCTAAATCAAAATTAACTAAAGTACAATTTTTTACGGCTTTAGATATAGTTTTGAACAATTCCGATTTTTCTTTTGATAACAAAATTTATAAACAAATTTTCGGCTCACCTATGGGCTCACCAATAAGTCCTATCATAGCAAATTTGGTAATGGAAAATTTGGAAAATTCGGTTCTAAATTCTTTAGATTTTCAACCATTATTTTACTTCAGATACGTGGACGATATAATTACGGCAATACCAATAAATAAAATTGATTCATTTTTGGAAAAATTTAATTCGAAAAACGACAGAATAAAATTTACCTTAGAAAAAGAAGTAGATAACAAAATTTCATTTTTGGACATTCTGCTGATCCATGAACCAAATGGCAAAATTTCGTGTGATTGGTACCATAAAAATACTTGGTCTGGCAGATATTTAAATTTTCATTCTTGGCTTCCATACAATTATAAAATTAACACCATTAAAATTCTGACCCAAAAAATTCTGAAACTTTCCGATACTAAATTTTACAATAAAAATCTAAAAATTCTAAAAGATACATTATTTCGCAATCAGTATCCGGAAAAATTGGTAAACCACATAATTTGGAAACAAAAAAATGTCCATACAAATTTTATTTCTCGATCAATAAATGAACCCATTAATTATTTGGCCATTCCCTACGTTAAAAATCTTTACGAAAAAATCAAAAATCTTTTCAAAAATTATAACTTTAAAATTATAGGATGTGCAGCCACAAGCTTAAACAACAACTTGTTTTCTAAAATTAAAGATAACACTCCTTTAAAGAAGCAATCAAACGTTGTTTATCAGGTACAATGTAGTTGCAACGCTACCTACACAGGACAGACGAAACAGTTTCTAGAGAAAAGATTTTACCAACACAAAAGTGACATAAATAAAGATCAAAATTTAAGCATTAGTGCACTTACGCGACATTTGAAAAATACGAACCATCAAATCACTTTAGATAACATAAAAATTCTCGAGAAACAAAAAAATTTTAGAAAAAGATCGATTTTGGAAATGTTACAAATTAAATCAAGTACAAATTCAATCAATGTCGTTGAAGATTATGCTTATATTGGCAACTCATATGATTTGTTCATCTAAATTGTTTTTTGCCTCTTGCAATTTTATTTTTATTCAAATGTACAACCTTTTTTACATGAAAGCGCCTTAGCAAAGTTTTTTTTTTTTTTTTTTTTTTCTTCGAAAATTACATAGCGGTGCGTTTCCATGAAAAGTCGGTTTTAATAAAAATTTGTGATTGCTTTATTTTTTATTTTTTGATTTATGTATAAAAGAAAGAATTTTTTGTTATATTTTTCATTACGCTTTTGAAAATGAATCCGAAGAGGGTTCGAAAGCTAAAGCTTTAATTAGTTTAAAGAAATAAAAAAGAGCCCTAAACCAAATAAAAAATTGTTTAATTGATAAATATATTGGCTCATTAAAATAAAAATCAATCTTTATTAATTAGTCTTATTATTTATTTAATAGCAACTTATTTTATAATTTTAATTGATCTTATATCAATATAACTGTCCCATCAATTTCCACTTAGCAAACGAAACACATGGATTTCAACCTTTGTGAGGTCGTAGAAAAATCATTCGATCGCAGCATAATATGACAATCATTTTTTTTTTTTTTTAACAGTTTAAAGTTTGTAGATTGTTCTTTTCATTTTATTCACTAAACTTAATTTTACACTATATTATTTTAAACTTGGCCTGATTCTCTAAAAAATAAGATATTGGGTAAACGTGTAATCTTGTAAGAACAGGAGCCTACTTTAATGAATTCACAATTTTTCGATCTGATTACTTCTTCAAATAAAATCGTAAAATTGCAAACTAATAAAAGAAAGCTTTGCTTTTTGCGAGTTTACACGTTAACCATTATCTTATTTTTTAGAGAATCAGGGTACAGAATATACTACTTAGATTTAAATTAGACTTAACTATTTTAATTTATTTTTGTACACTTGTTGTTTTATATATCATTTAATTTAAGTTTTAATTATTTAAATATTTGATCTCAAATCTTAATCAATTTTAACTATCACATCAAATTTTTAGTCTAGGAAATATTTTTATTATTTTATTTTAACTAGGAATTCACTCTGTCAGATCTTCTATTCGACTCCCCTTAAACCGTTTTTTTTTCTTTAATTTTTTTTTTTCATAGTCAATTTAACAAAAATTATTCTACTTCAAATCAGGGGTGGCTGCCACGCACGTCATTGTAGCGATTTAATCGTTACATAACCTATAGCTGTTTCTTAATCTATTGTGATTAAATTTGACAGGTACGGTGGAAATAGGATTGTTAAATGATTTTTGGGTGCATTTTTGAAATATCGCAAATTAGTCTGTAACTTGGCCATTTCTTTCGGGATTATGACACATTACACGTACGGTGGAAATGGGATTGTTAAATGATCTTTAGATGACGTTTTTGAATATGCCAAATTAGCTTGTAGCTTGGCTATTTCTTTACCGATTATAATGAAATTCGACAAGTATGATGGAAATGGGATGCTTCAATGATTTTTGGATGAACTTTCGGAATATGGCAAATTAGCCAGTAACTTGGCTAGTTCTGAACTGATTGTGATGAAATTTGGCAGGTATGACGCACGCTGGAATTAATAAAAATACTTTTGCTTGAAAACGGGGATTAGAATTATCTGGAAAATAGAGATTTATTAGTAAAATTATAATGGAAATCTTCATTTTCCAGAATATTTCAAAATGAAATTCTGGAAAAGGGAGATCAAATCTTCATTTTCCAGAATTTAAATTTTCATTTTGAAGCAAAAATATTTTTATTAATTCAGGCACGGCACGCGGAATTTTTGTTCAAATTTTAGAGTAATCACTTTTTGGCAAATTATTCTTCAGGAATTATGAGGTATTTAATCGCGCGATTAAAATGCCTCTTAATTCCTGAGGAATAATTTGCCAAAAATAAATTTGTCAAACAAATATTTGATATAGGTGAATTTGCCATTCATACTTCTTTGACTAAGAAATATTTGCCAAACGTGTCTTTTGCTAAAAGTGATTTGATCAAACTTTCATTTGCGAAACGTGTTTTTGCTAAAGACGTATACCCACATTTTTAAGTAAATTAAAATGAATTAAATTTCAGTTAATAATTACAAAAATTAAAAATCTTTATGATTTTATATATTATACACATATTTAACGTGTTATTACACATGATATCATTGGAAAAACTTTACGGCTAACCTATTTTTGGTACGACCTAAGTAATTTATGGTAAACGCAAATTATCCGTCAAAATAAAACAACGATAACAAAATTTTTCTTAATGAATACGACTTATTTTGATTAAAAACAATTATAATTAAGTTTGATTTTCAGCCAGGCCCAGAATACAAATTTCCTTACTGTATACACTGTTGATAAACAAGTTTTTTGGTTAACGAACATTTACCATTCAATGACGTTCATTTTAGTGTTATTTGCCATATGTGTACTTTCCAAAGATATTTTGATCAAAAATGAATTTTTGGCGAATTAAATAGCCCCATAAAAAAGAGCAAATATTGTCATACATCGTAATCGACTTCATATTCTTATACCATTCTTATACTTAAACAATATGCATCTAATTGAATCGAAAATTATGTAAAATTATGTTCGGTATAAGCACATTTTATGTGTCGCATTTAAAATCACATTAACCTTGATTATCCCAGCTAATTTACCAAAAATCCATAAAAATAAATATTCTCCCTCTGCGAAAATATTCAAAAGATTCATGGTGGGTTCATGCGGTCGGATTTTTCAAACCCAGAGTATTTTTCATGCATCTAAATCAAGCAAATCACATTTTCTAACTACGCATGTTTTGATTGGTTAAACAGCTCGGAAGAAATACTCTAGCGTAAAAAACCTACCTCGTGAATCCAGCATTTAAGAAAAGATTTTTTATTTAGGAAATATTTTCCATATTTGTTGCTGTTATTATTTTTCTTTTTATTATTGTTGTCGATAAGATAATCAAAATAGAAAATGAGGAAAAGCTTATTATACTAACAACAACATATAAGATTATATAAAGAACTAGAAAATTGACAACAACAACAACAATAACAACAACAACAACAACAGAACTTACATAAATATCTAGGATAAATAATGGGAACGTCGGAAAATCAATATTACTGGAGAGAATTTTATTCACTTCACAATAATCAAAGGAGATGAAAATGGACAGAATAATTGTACTTTCGATTGACTATGTTCTGCATATATTCGTATATTTATTTATTTAAACATAATTATGATTATCGAAAGAAATCCTCTGGTATCAAATTTAATCAAGTTTTCAATCCATCAACATTTCTTTTTTATTCTAAATGGATTTAAATTTATCTGGGTGTCATTATTAACAAACAGAGAAAGCAACCCAATATTAAACTTCCTATGGTCATGAAGGAAATTTTCATAAATTTCCTTCCCTGCGGTGTGGAAACTACCGATGTACTAGATTGTTTATATAGGGTGATTATATTTTTGTAGTTCTATGGCAATCTTAAAGCATGTAACAACCGCTTGTGGTTGTTATGATCTGTTTAATTTAAATCTGTAATTACGGTTGAAAATCCCAACAAGGTTGCAAGTTTATCCACTGCGCTGCATAAAATCTCTTCCACTACACGTCATTCTTTCTTTGGCTTAATTTGTAATAGAAAATATATTTTTTTTTGGTAGAGTGTACCATTTAGCATTTTATACTTCTCCGTATTTTGGTCGGTTACTCGATTTGTTTTATCATTTTTTGTTTGATGGTATGTAATGACGTGTAGTGGTTGGTGTGTTGCTTCATCTGTTTTGTTTTGGTTAGCGCGTGGATTTTCCATGTAAATGGAATATTCCAGAAAATTGGTTAATTAGTGTTGGTGTGTGCGAATCGATTTTGGGTGATGTTGTATGTGTACGTCATCCGAAATCTATCGGTCGGGTTTTTTTATATGATTAAAATCTCTTTTGGGTGGGGGAAAAAAAATTATTTTTTTTTTGGTACGCGTCGTACGTTTTTTAGCGAGTCTAGTTTTGAATTTGGAAAAATAAAGTCTGAGTATGATTTGTAAAAAAAAAAAAAAACGAGACCAGTTTTTGTGAAAGTTTTTTTAGTTAAGTAAAAATCAATAAATTTTTTTTGTTTTGAAAAAAAAAATAAATAATATATGGTCGGTTGCGTGCGTGATTTTAAAACGGTCAAGGGTGGATAATGTGGCAAAGGGTCAATGTTTAAGATCCGTGCTGTAAACATCTGAGGTTTTATACAAGTTACAATAATAATTATAATCATATTACGGTTAAAGAAAAAAAAACTTTGTAATTGGCATAGCATTGTGTGCTTAAGAACTTTCCATGACAATAAAGTCTAACTGAATAATAGTTTTGATTGTATAAATATGAAAAATAATAAAATTTTTTTTTTTATAATAATTTAAATAAATAAAAGTATAATTTAGTTCTAGTTGTATTTGTATAAATACGAAAAATAATAAAATTTTATATATAATAATTGTAATTAAGAAAAAGTGTGTTTACGATTTATTGCTGACTTTTGAGTTAATTCTTGTTGAGTATGTGTACCGATACAAAATCCACCGTCATCCACTAATTATTGAATCCTGATCCGATAAGTTAACGGAAGATTCTCAATCACACCAGGTCAAGTTGATAGTAAATACTTTGGCTGTGGAAATATTTGATACATATGGGGTGGTTCAACTTATTATAGTTGTTTGTTTGCGAAAAGTACCAACTTGGAGATCAAGCTGTCTGGGTGTAGTGGTTTTTGGTGATTAAGTGATTTGTGGCAGCAACTCCGCCAAACGGAGTGGGGTTCGTGCGAGGGATCCTGCGTCGGCGCTGATTGCTGAGGTCGGACAGGCCTAACAGGTAGTTGATTGGTGGGGAAAAATAAAGAAAAACCCATCACAACAAGTAAACATTTTTTTTTTTTTTTTTTTTTTTTTGTCATTCATGTAAGCCAACCTTGACCGAGGTTTTTTTGTTGTTTTACTATTATATTTCTTTATATACATATATATTTCATATATTTTACGGGTTACAGGTTCCGGGTGGCGTCATATGCGACACCCCACAAAATCGATTCGCACCACATGTTGTTTTTTTCTTTGATTTTTTTTTTTTGCTAATGTTTTATTTCAAACTTGGTTTTCATTTCATTTTTCTTACGGTTCGGGTCTTCATCCGTAATTACAGGTTTTTTCTTTTTATCATTTGCAAGTTAATTTAAGTGATGTGTAACTAAATAGTTCTGTGTGATCGCGTGAGGATGGGCGGCCTTATGCTGACCTAGGCCTTGAGCAGGGTCGCCGGAGTGGCACCGGCGTCCCTGTCGAACGCAAATTTTGTTTTTATGATTATCTACCACTGTGGTCGTGGCACAGTAGAATAATTTTCTTGTCCCCTTCGTTTTATCTCTATGCGGTTTTCAAGCATAGCAATATGTCTGGTAACCCCCACGCCTAGCGGCGAGCTTCAGCCAGTGCAATACCGCAACCAGACCTCTATTGCTATGTTCTGTTAACAAAATCCCTTTTGGGGGATTTTGTTACAGTGGCGCCCAAATTCTTCGGCTAATTTTTTTTTTTGCATTTTTCGTCTTTTCAGATTTCACAATTTTTTCAGCTTACTTGTTGTGAGTACCACGTGCAAAGTCCAACGCTTGCGTTGTTTGAGCTTGCACGGGTGCTCACATCAACGTTTTCTGCCCGATCAACATTCAAATCTGCATTGCAACCAGCGTAAGCTGTTTGATTGCATGCAGATGAGAATGTTGATCCCTATTCTCAGCTCGTCTGATGAATGGGCTTACCATTTCTGCCATGTGGCATTGATTGTGGTTAAGCTCATTCTTCTTTCGTTCTGAGTTTAGTCTTATTAAATTTTTTTAGAGTCTTCGTACCTTTTAATTCACGTAATTTTCTATTTCAGTCCGACTACCTACATGGGGAGGGATCCAAGCATGTTCTAACCTTTGGTTATTTGATCTTGCTGGATCGCTCGTCATGTTGGTTCCATGTGTCATGGGTGTTGGGATCGCGAACTTGTTGTTTCCACCAATGTGGTGTTGATTGGACAGTTCGTGATCGCAGTACTCATTGGCACATCTTTAGTCAATTTCTACTTTCAGGTAAAATTTTATTTTTCAAATTTTTTTGTTCAATTCTAATTAAACTACTGGGACCACAGTGGTAATTTTTATTATTTTTATTATTATAGCGTTCGTGTCTGGCTCAGCATGGGGCCGTGATCATCTCTCGCGTGATCACATTTTTTGTTATTTTTTTGGTACAAGTAATACGCTTTACTTATTTTTCTTTTGCTTTTTCATTTTTTTTTGGGAATTTTTTTTTGATTATTGGTTGTTTTCAGTTTTGGTTAATGGAGCAGCTAAAATACTATTAATAATTTTGGTCAGTTCATTTTTTTTATAATTCTATTTCGGTATTTTGATTTTTTTGTTTTTGGTTATATTTTGCGTGCGAATGAATTCAGGCAATAATAATCTACCGTGGGATAGACCGGCAAGTGCGGTTGTTCATACAGTGTTTGAGTCGAGTGATAGTAGTGCTTTACCGCGGATAAGTCCTTGGGATAACCATAGTAATTTTCCAGCTCCTCAATCCTTCCGACTTGTTGATATCTACGTGATTATTATAGTTATAATTTAAAAAGTTCATTCTAATTTTCATTATTTTGTCAAATTATTTTCATTAATTTTTTTTTCGGTTTTGGGATATTGATATTTAAATTAATTTTTTTCTTTCGGTAATTTTTTTGTGTATATACATATATATATATATATATAAATATAATTCATTTTCTTTATTTTATTTTTTTTGTCTCTCACATTCAGTTCAATAGTAAACTCAGTAAACATAAATTCTTTTTGTCCTTTAAATTATATTGAGGTATTAAGCAACACTTTAGATTCCAACACATTACCTTGGGATAGACTGGCGAGTACGGATGAGAAAAAGGTTTTGAGTTGAGCGCTAGTTCAGTATTGACGCGAGTGGTCCAGTGGATAGTAATTTGTGCTCGCAGCTCCTCAAACAGCCCGGCTTGTGGATATCTACTTGGTCATAGTGAGTCTAATTTGAGATTGGTGCTTCAATATATGTTTTCAATAAATTTCTTTAAATAATTAATTAATAATTTAAAAAAAATTTTTTCTGCTTTAAATTAAGTAATTCTATCTTGTTTTTCATATATATATATATATATATATATTCAAATATTTTTATAGTTAATTTTTTTTTGATGGGTAAAATTTATTTTTTTTCAGTAATTGCTTCAATTAAATAATTTGTTTGATTTTTTTTGTGGAATTGCCAGTATCGCTGGTCTTCATTTGGTATTCAGTTGTAGCTTTAAATTTTACTAACTTTTGGTTTAGGTAACTTTAATTATAACTATAATTTATTCAGTTTTCTATAAAGTAAATATAAGTTAGAAATTTTTTAAAATAATATTGTTAATTTACATTTGTCGAAAATTAACTCTCATTACGTTTAAAATCACGTTTAAATTCAATTTTGGTTAATTTTTTTTTGTAGCTTTAAATTTTTTTTTCTTCTCTGTTTCACTCAATCTTTTCATAATGGACGAATTAATTAAGGCATTTAATGTGGATCCTAATTCAATTGATCAGGCGGAAATGATGAGAGTATTGACGGCTCAAGTTCAACTGCTGACCAACGAAGTGAGAATACAGCTGGATGCGGAACAAGCAGCCGGTGTGCATAGTCAGTTAAATCCAACGTTAAAAATTCCTGTTCCGGAGGTGTCTTTTGGGCCACCTCCTCCCCCTGATTTTGCTGGTCCTGCAAGAGATCCACTTGTTTCCACGGCGATAAACCCGCAGGACAATAATTTGCCTGAATTAACTCATTCTTTCATGGAACCTGTCTCTAAAGAGCGTTCATCTCCGGAGCAGGCCACCCAACGTCCTAATTTTCAGTCAGCACCAGATGCTAGAGATCTTCATAATAGTATTTTGAATCCCGTGCCTTCAGCAATTCATAATCCACCTGTTCAGTTCAACTCCGATTTCAATAGACGTTCCTTATCTCGATGTGGGATTTCCTACACAGGTTCACCTTCTGGCATAACTGTGGACATGTTCCTTTTTCAGCTGGACTCTGTAGTGAAATCCAACAATCTATCACCTTCCTCTGTACTTCTGGATCTGCATCTTGTCCTGAAAGATGTGGCACTGCAGTGGTACTGGACCTACCGCAGGTATAATCCTTCAGCACCTTGGGATAGCCTCCGATTAGCCTTCCAAGAAAGATTTAAAGATAGGCGTACTCCCTACGAAATTCGTCGTATGGTTGAGTCTCGCAAACAGTTACCTAACGAATCATTCTTGGAGTTTTATCATCACATGTGGAATTTGGCCCTGCAGTGTCACACCCCTTACAGCGACGATGAGTTCATACAACTACTGATGAACAATATGAAGCCTGTCCTTCAGTATCAACTTACTGATCGACACTTCTCACATATCAATGAGCTCATCAAAAGCTGTACTTCATGGGAAGATTCTCTAAAACGTTTTCGTTCTCTACCTGATTACTCGATGCACCCTCGTCGTAGTATCAATGAACTCGGTGTTGAGAGTATGTATGATTCAGAACCAGTCGTTCCAACTTCTAATCCGTCAGTTTTATCCGCAGATACGTCAGGAACCGCATATCGCGTGCCATCTGGTGTTTTTGTTCCGACGTCCGAATCTGTGCAACATATTTCTGCGATTAGCCCAAGTCACTCTTACCGTGTCCCAATGGGAACATCGGCTACAACTTCTACGTCATTTAAATTCCCTTCTACTTCAACTACACCTAATGTAAACAATACCTCCAGATCTGGCTGCAATTACATTTGCTATAATTGTTCTGATATAGGGCATGGTTTTCGAGACTGTCCTCGTCCTCACTTGGGTGCCTTTTGCTATCGCTGTGGTCTCAAAGGCACCATTTCAACAAATTGTGTTCGTTGTGCGGGAAACCAGATCAGTGGTTCATGGAGATCGGGGAACCAGGAACCACAGACCATCTCAACCCCAACAATAATTACCAAAGTAGATGCAGTCAGCAATACCGACCCAGAGTTTCGGAAGAGACTGATGCCAGATGGGAAGAATCAGTCGAACCAGTGAAAGTTCGCGTTGAGTCCTTTGACTCCGCAATCTCTTCTGGATCTGGTTCAGCTGGTTCCGACCTAATGGTATCGGACTCTTGCTTGCCTGTTTCTCCACCTGAATGTCGAGTAAATTCCTTTTCCAAATTGGAACACTCCATTCCTTCAACTTCTTCATTTAACAATAGTTCTAATTTTTCTGATTCCGTTCCGTCTCTCCCCAACACTTTTGGGAAACTCATCTCAGCTCAGTTACTTCGCTCAAAAAAATACTGGGAGCAACGTCGGATTTTGCGATCCTTTGTTGTTTCTTCAGTACTCGGTTCTGAGACAAGCGATAAACGGCCTTATGCCGATATTCTTGTCAATGATGTTCCATACCGAGGTCTATTAGATAGTGGAGCGAGTGTGAGTGTGTTGGGTTGTGGTTCTGAAAAGTTGTTGGCGGACAACAACCTTCATATTCATAATTTTCCTACTTCTATTCAGACTGCGAGTGGTCAATCTCAGAACGTCATTGGTTACATAAATGTTCAGGTTAGCTTTAATTCCCAATCTCATTACATGCGATTCTTTTTAGTACCTTCTCTAAAGCAATCTCTTTATTTAGGGATTGACTTTTGGAATAAATTCGGCATTACTTTGCAACTACCTGCGTTGAGTGAATTATCGGACTCCGCAGAAATATCTTGTTCTCCTAAATTCCATTCTCTCTCTCCAGATGATAACTTAAAGCTCTCTACAATAGTTAAAAAATTTCCGTCAAGTGCTAAAATGGGTCTTGGACGAACTACATTAATCTCTCATGAGATTGATGTTGGTGAATCCAAGCCTGTTAAGCAACGTTTTTACTCTGTTTCTCCTGCTAAGCAAAAACTAATGTACGATGAGCTAAATAGGATGTTATCACTGGATGTGATTGAAGAAAGCCACAGTTCATGGTGTTCTCCTGTCACCATGGTGCATAAGGCTAATGGCCAAGTACGCTTGTGTTTGGATGCCCGTGAGGTGAACAAGGTGACGGTCAGGGATGCGTATCCGCTTCCACTTATCAACGGATTGTTGGGTCGTTTGGATCAAACTCGCTATATATCAACTATTGATCTAAAAGATGCCTTTTGGCAGATCCCTCTTGACCCGCAATCCCGAGATAAGACGGCGTTTACTGTCCCTGGTCGTCCCTTGTACCACTTCAAGGTCATGCCCTTTGGGTTGTGCAACGCTCCCCAAACACTGTGTCGCCTTATGCATCGGGTGATTCCTTATCAACTGCACGACAAAGTATTCGTCTACCTTGATGATTTATTGGTTACTTCGTCCACTTTTGATGAACACTTGGAACTTTTGGAAGTGGTGGCTTCGTTGCTAGTAAAGGCTGGTTTAACCATAAATTTGGAAAAGAGTCAGTTTGTTTTGAAGGAGGTTAAATACCTGGGTTATTTAGTGGGTGATGGTTGCCTTCGCACCAACCCAGAAAAATGTAAAGCAATTAGAGAATTTCCACGACCAAAAACAACTAAGCAGATACGTAGTTTCTTGGGTTTATGTGGGTGGTATAGGCGTTTCATAAAAAACTTCGCGTCTTTAGCTGCTCCACTAACTGATCTGACAGGGAAAAAATCTAAGTCTAAATGGAATCTTCACGCTGAGGAATCCTTCCAATCTCTTAAATTATCTTTGTCGTCTGCTCCTGTTTTGGCTAATCCTGACTATGGGCGCCCTTTCTTTATCCAATGTGACGCAAGTGCTGTTGGCGTGGGTAGTGTACTTTTTCAGCTTGATCCTGATGGCGCTGAACACCCCATTGAATTCTTTTCTCACAAATTAAATGCCGCTCAGCGAAATTATTCTGTAACTGAGTTGGAGTGTTACGCAGCAGTACTTAGCGTCCAGAAGTTTCGGCCCTATATCGAGGGATACCCGTTCACGATTTATACCGATCACGCTAGTCTCCGCTGGTTGATGTCCCAAAAAGATCTATCTGGTAGACTCGCCCGCTGGAGTTTAAAACTGCAAGCGTACAAATTTGATATCGGATATCGTAAAGGAACGGTGAATGTTGTACCTGATGCCCTCTCTAGAGCTTTTTATAGTGAGCCCACAGACGATGTAAGTAATGATCAACCTTTTCCTCCTGTTGAAACTACTTTGAATGATGATTCCTCCTTACTTTGTGATTCTCCTGTTATACAAGAAAATGTGTCTAGTTTAAATTCTTCAAGTGACAATTCGGTTCTACATATTGATCTTAACTCTTCAGCTTTTCAGGACGATGAATATGTTCAACAGATCAATCGAGTACAACAATTAAAAGATTGCGATCACAACTTCAAAATTCGTGATAATAAACTCTTGATCTTACCTTCCTACGCTTCTCGTTATACGTCCACTGATTTGTCTGAATGGAAGTTAGTAGTTCCGTTGTCCTTGACTGCAAACTTAATTGAACTGGCTCATTCTTCTCCTACTTCTGCTCATATGGGTATTAAAAAAACTGTAGAACGACTTCAACGGCAATTTTTCTGGTTTGGTATGACTAAACAAATCAAACTTTTCATCTCTAATTGTGTACAATGCAAGATGAATAAGCCTGTAAATTTTAGCACTCAACCTTTGATGGGTTCTCAAACTGAGTCTACCAGACCTTTTGAAAAATTGTTCGTTGATTTCCTTGGACCTTATCCTCGCTCCAAACGAGGTAATACCTGTATCGCTATAGTGTTGGATCATTATTCAAAGTTTGTTCTAGTCAAACCATTGCGTGAAGCTTCCGCCTCTTCTCTGTGTAGCTTTTTGGAAAATGAGGTGTTTTTACTTTTCTCTGTGCCTGCAGTGATTACTTCTGATAATGGTAAACAATTCATATCTAACTTATTTAAAGATCTCTTGAAAAAATATAATGTTGATCATATACGTACTCCTATTTACTCTCCTCAAAGCAACGCTTCTGAGAGAGTTAATCGGACGTTACTGTCTAGTATTCGGTCTTATCTTGATGATCATGCACATAATGAATGGGATTGCTATCTTTCTGAAATCACTGCAGCATTGCGAAATGTTAAACACGACGTCACGAATTTTTCTCCTCACTATTTGGTCTTTGGTCAACACATGTCACTAAACGGTTCAGATTATGCTTTACGTAAACTTTTATCTCCTCAGGATGATAATGAAATACATGTGTTGTCCAAATCTAATAGATTGAATCTTATTCGTGATCAAATAACTCATTACCTGAAAGTTGCACATGAGAAATCAGCGGTTCGATATAATTTGCGTAGTAAAACTAGGAATTTCCTGCCTGATCAACCTGTGTTTGTCCGATCCTTCGCACAAAGTAGTGCTCCTGATAGATTTTCTGCAAAGTTAGCTGCTAAGTTTATTCCTGCTTTTATCACTGATAAAATCGGAACAGTCTCTTATAATATCAGAAATCTTGATGGAAAACCTTTGGGAGTTTATCATGCCAAGGATATACGATTGTGACAAATTATTAGTGAAATTTTTTTCTCCTTCCCTCTTACTTTCATGCCTGGCTTTGAGATCTTTTCTCGGGTGTGAGTCGTCCCCACGCTGTAACAACCGCTTGTGGTTGTTATGATCTGTTTAATTTAAATCTGTAATTACGGTTGAAAATCCCAACAAGGTTGCAAGTTTATCCACTGCGCTGCATAAAATCTCTTCCACTACACGTCATTCTTTCTTTGGCTTAATTTGTAATAGAAAATATATTTTTTTTTGGTAGAGTGTACCATTTAGCATTTTATACTTCTCCGTATTTTGGTCGGTTACTCGATTTGTTTTATCATTTTTTGTTTGATGGTATGTAATGACGTGTAGTGGTTGGTGTGTTGCTTCATCTGTTTTGTTTTGGTTAGCGCGTGGATTTTCCATGTAAATGGAATATTCCAGAAAATTGGTTAATTAGTGTTGGTGTGTGCGAATCGATTTTGGGTGATGTTGTATGTGTACGTCATCCGAAATCTATCGGTCGGGTTTTTTTATATGATTAAAATCTCTTTTGGGTGGGGGAAAAAAAATTATTTTTTTTTTGGTACGCGTCGTACGTTTTTTAGCGAGTCTAGTTTTGAATTTGGAAAAATAAAGTCTGAGTATGATTTGTAAAAAAAAAAAAAAACGAGACCAGTTTTTGTGAAAGTTTTTTTAGTTAAGTAAAAATCAATAAATTTTTTTTGTTTTGAAAAAAAAAATAAATAATATATGGTCGGTTGCGTGCGTGATTTTAAAACGGTCAAGGGTGGATAATGTGGCAAAGGGTCAATGTTTAAGATCCGTGCTGTAAACATCTGAGGTTTTATACAAGTTACAATAATAATTATAATCATATTACGGTTAAAGAAAAAAAAACTTTGTAATTGGCATAGCATTGTGTGCTTAAGAACTTTCCATGACAATAAAGTCTAACTGAATAATAGTTTTGATTGTATAAATATGAAAAATAATAAAATTTTTTTTTTTATAATAATTTAAATAAATAAAAGTATAATTTAGTTCTAGTTGTATTTGTATAAATACGAAAAATAATAAAATTTTATATATAATAATTGTAATTAAGAAAAAGTGTGTTTACGATTTATTGCTGACTTTTGAGTTAATTCTTGTTGAGTATGTGTACCGATACAAAATCCACCGTCATCCACTAATTATTGAATCCTGATCCGATAAGTTAACGGAAGATTCTCAATCACACCAGGTCAAGTTGATAGTAAATACTTTGGCTGTGGAAATATTTGATACATATGGGGTGGTTCAACTTATTATAGTTGTTTGTTTGCGAAAAGTACCAACTTGGAGATCAAGCTGTCTGGGTGTAGTGGTTTTTGGTGATTAAGTGATTTGTGGCAGCAACTCCGCCAAACGGAGTGGGGTTCGTGCGAGGGATCCTGCGTCGGCGCTGATTGCTGAGGTCGGACAGGCCTAACAGGTAGTTGATTGGTGGGGAAAAATAAAGAAAAACCCATCACAACAAGTAAACATTTTTTTTTTTTTTTTTTTTTTTTTGTCATTCATGTAAGCCAACCTTGACCGAGGTTTTTTTGTTGTTTTACTATTATATTTCTTTATATACATATATATTTCATATATTTTACGGGTTACAGGTTCCGGGTGGCGTCATATGCGACACCCCACAAAATCGATTCGCACCACATGTTGTTTTTTTCTTTGATTTTTTTTTTTTGCTAATGTTTTATTTCAAACTTGGTTTTCATTTCATTTTTCTTACGGTTCGGGTCTTCATCCGTAATTACAGGTTTTTTCTTTTTATCATTTGCAAGTTAATTTAAGTGATGTGTAACTAAATAGTTCTGTGTGATCGCGTGAGGATGGGCGGCCTTATGCTGACCTAGGCCTTGAGCAGGGTCGCCGGAGTGGCACCGGCGTCCCTGTCGAACGCAAATTTTGTTTTTATGATTATCTACCACTGTGGTCGTGGCACAGTAGAATAATTTTCTTGTCCCCTTCGTTTTATCTCTATGCGGTTTTCAAGCATAGCAATATGTCTGGTAACCCACGCCTAGCGGCGAGCTTCAGCCAGTGCAATACCGCAACCAGACCTCTATTGCTATGTTCTGTTAACAAAATCCCTTTTGGGGGATTTTGTTACAAGCAAATATTTTTAATTTTAGCTAGAAAATCTAATGTCTATAATTTCGAAACTTCAATGAATCAATCGATCATTAAATTATCATTTTCCATAAAAACTTACACTAATTTTTGTTTAAATTCTAAAAAATTCTCTGAAGAAATTCAGTAATCCCATTTCTCTCTTCAATTTCTCTGAAGAATTCAGTAATCCTTGAGGTTTATAAATCTTAAACCATAAAATATAAATGCGCTGAAATAACAATTTAAAACTAATCAAAAACTATTAAATAAAGCAAAAAAAAAAAATAATAACAATTATGAAGCATAACCTAGTTATTTTGTGATATATGTAAATAATTATTTACGCAAAGAATATTGTAACTGTGTGATATTAATAATCAAACCACATTATTAATAAATAAAAATTATTTTTAAAAAATACGCAAATTTCGAAATCATCCCATAATTATTTTAACGAATGTAAAATATAGAGACAGACACAATTGAATCGTTTATTCTTGAAAGGGCTCATGTCCACTTTTTGTCAAAATTAGTATTATGACGGTTTTGTATCACAGACAAGTATATACGTTTTATGACAAGACGAAATTACCATATGGTTAATGGAACGGTACCTACCTTGCAACAAAAAAGTCATATATTTCTAGAAAGGTCTCATGTCAAAAAAGTTTTTTTTATTTCCTGAATAATTTGAAAAAGAGGACATGAGCCCTTTCAAGAATAAACGATTCAATTATAATATTATACCATAGCTTTGCCTGTGTGGCTGTTGCTGTATAAGTAAATATATGTTAGTTAAAATAGAAATCAATATAATATACTGTCAAAACTGTCACACCAACTTTATGACACAGGTGACAGATCCCCATTGAAAACACGAAAGACCGAAGTTCTGATTACCTCGTGAGATTTCAACCCTTTATATTTTTAAATAAAATTTATGTGGAGATTAATTATTTTAATTTAAAATAAAAATTACTACCACTGTTTCTTTACGCAAAAATTGACACCAAAATTGCTCCGATCGGATGAGCCAGACTCTCGCTACAGTAGTTCAAGCATTTAAATCGCGTGAAATCGGAAGTTCGCGGCGTGGCTTGCCTCGATGCCTGATGACGTCATTGCGATAATATTATGGGTGAGGCATGAAGCCAAGGACCAATTTAAGAAATCGTACATTTAAATTAAATGTAATGCTTGAGTAATTGCCCACGACCAAGGGCAACATTTCTTGTCAATTTTCTGAAGATGCGGTATACTTAAGACGTTATCACGCCAAAAGAGTCAGATGTTAATTTTTATCGATTCTACTACATTTCAGAAATATACGGTTCAAGCTTTAGCCAGAAATATTAAAAAACAAAAAAAAAGCAATTTTTTTGCAAATTATGCTTTATCTAAAAAAAATATATTTTCATGAATTTTTCGAATATGTTAATAATTATACCGGCACTTTTCAATCATATTAATTAATTTATCGATGTTTCAAGTACATCTGAGAATTTTTTTCAAGCTGATCGCACTCACTAAAACGACCAAAAAGTTTGACCCAGAGTGTTGGCCATGATTCATAAAATAGGTGTGTTCTTGGAGGGTTAATACACTGTCTTCTTGTATGTTGACATCCAAATAATTATTTATTTACACGCATACACACAAAAAATTGCAAAAAAGTGACAAAGCATTATACATTTTTGCTTTTTCTCCTATGTGTAATATCACAGATAAGAATAGACAGATGTGGATCTTGTATGGGCCATACACTATCAGACAGAAATATTTGAACAAACCATAGAACTTCGTTATAATTAAATTAAACAGATAAAAAAGTGTTGACACATTTTCGTCATTACTCATTATACTTACGTTTAAGTATAATAAAAATATTGCTAATTTTAATAAAATACTAACATAAAATTATTTTTTATTTTTGTCTTCAATAATGAAATATTCATTACTTTGTTATCGTTGTTCAAATATTTATGTCTGATAGTGTATTTACATTCTAAATTTCAATACCAAATTCCAATCCAATCCATTTAGAGCAGGACGTATATATTCTAAAATAAAATGTTGTTTGAAGTTGGTTTATGGTTGCTTTGATATAATCAAAATAGCCATGCCATGTTTGCTTTGATATAATCAAAATAGCCATACGTAAAAAAAGATAAAAAGAGACAGAAATGTACGTCCTGCTCTAAAAGAATTGGATTGGTATTTGGTATTGAAATTTAGAATGTAAATATGGCCCATACAAGATCCACATCTGTCTTTTCTTATCTGTGGTAATATATTAAGCAGGTATCGGCAATATTCTCCTTCTAAGGAGAGGGTCCTCATCTGCAATCGAACTGCATCCATAAAATCACAAATTTATATTTTCAATCTAATATTTATCAATATGGAGAAATTGTTAAGATTTTGCAATTCAGTTTCGATCTGCGAGCATTGTGAAAAATAAATGATCTTTCGGTACATGGTTAATTAAAGGGGTTTAAATCAGAGTAATATGCTTAGCAGTTCAGTCGCTATAGCCTGATGAGATGTACTGAAAGATGATTTATTTTTCACAATGCTCGCAGATCGAGACTGAATTGCAAACTCTTAACAATTTCTCCTCATCATAAAATATCAATCTGGAATAAACAAGAATAATTTAATGTTAGTTGAAATACTAGCTTGAAAAGCGTGAACTGATTTTATCAGTAAAATAAGATTTGATAATTTTGCCGATTATTTCTTGCAATTTAAAAAGTCACATCATAATTTTGATCCAAAAACAAAAATATGATCAATTTTTGACGTTGATTTCAATGTGAATTTTGGTCTGCTCCGGATCACTTGGTCGTAAGAAATGCAGCTATTGTAGCAAATATTTGGATTATTTGTTCATACCAAATAAAATAAAATTTAAATTCTTATGAAAAAAATGGTGAGATCTATTTGTGATTCGAAACTCAATGACACCGTTTAATTTGTTGCGGATGAACGATTCAAAATATTCAAATCCGATCCGCATTTGCAAAGAATTAAGGAGGTTATAATTATCTGATACAGAATCTAATGGAGCACGAAATTTACTAGCTTGAAAAAATTCACGAACCCTTAACATGTACCTAGAGTGCCTAGGCGCTAGTCTGCCTCTGTGCAGACCAAGGGATCTACCTACCTACCCATTATACCACCTAGGGCGACAAAGAAAGTAAAGGTGAGATTTGTCTTTTATTTCATAAAAAGAGAAATTATTGTTTTTATCATGTCGAATCACAGTTTAGGCGTAGATCGCTTTTGTGGTGTATCTTATGTACATAAGAATTTCACAGTGTTACATTTACATGTAAACTAAAAATTATTTTTCATAATTAAATAACTTACCACATACGTAAGAAAGATTATTTATAGTATACATAAATTTTTAATGATAAATTATAAAAGATTAAATTTAACAAGAAAATGTTTGGTAACATCTAATCTCCACCCCAAAGGAGGAAAACATAAAACAAAAATAATTCATACCAACTAAAATAAACTTACTATATATTTTTTGTTTCGACGTCTTGTGGAAAATTAATCGTAAATTTCAATTTAATAATTATGATTTTCGTATTCATAGAAATGTTTCTTCGTGAATTTTTTGGAAAAATCGCTTTTATTTATTATACTTTTGGTAGTTAGATTTTAATTTTCATGTTTTTATTGTTGTTGGCGATGTTCTTTGAGATTTTAATAGAAAATAAAATTTAACAATCAAGTCAAGTATTATTATTATTATTATTATTATTAAAACTTGTATATACAATTATTTTATTTATTTATTTCTATATTTCTGTTTAAATCTAAGGATATTAATATTTACTATAAAAAAATGTTTTTATAATCTAGGGGGACGAATAAAATCAAAAGGAGTTTTCTTATTTTCTTTGTGGTGTATCGTATTGTTTAAAGTTTTTGTATTGTGAGTATTGTGACTATCTTAATACTAGGGTAATGTGAGTAACCGGTCTCAGAATTGCTCTATCACGTCACGTTTATGAAATATTCTAACCTAAAAGTGCAAAAAATACTGTTTTTTGACATATTTGAGGTTATCTAGCACCGCGGTTTTTTCTTTTCTAAAAAAGCCATGTATGGGATATTGGGATCTTATAGTACAAGTAGTCTACCTCTTTCAAATGCCGTTGAGTTTGCTCAAATATCTTTTTTTTCGCCGAGATATCACATTTTCAAATTTGCATATTCGTGAATTTTTCGCTATAAAAAGTGACCATACAATTTTCATTTTTATGATCACTTTTTAACACACTAAAATTTTGTAGTATCTAATAAACTGTGAATATAAAATGGTTTAATGTGTTTCTTAATTTAAATATGCCATTAGTTTTGCCAAAATAAATTGTTTAGACAAGTTGTTTAAACTGTTGGTTTAGTGATAACCGTCAGTTCCCTTTATGTTGTTTTGCTTTTCAAACTACACTAATTTAAATATTGGTGGTTCTCCTCTCGCAATTCAATTTATGATTTAATTTCTTATCTCTTTGTTTCACATTGTAAACACAATTCTGAATTTATTTATTCTTAAAACTACCTGATATAAAAGAAAAGATTTCCCATTAGAATCAGAAAATTTCAGTGTAAAAGAATTGAAAGATTCAGTGCAAGGTTATCACTGGAATAATGCAAAAGCCACTATTCATCCGTTGGTTATTTATTATAAGGATCCAGAGGGTACTGCAGTGAAACATAAAACATTCATTATTATTTCAAATTGTATGGAACACGATAGCATCGCAGTACATCTATTCAAAACTAAAATGATTGAATTTTTCATAAAAGAAATAATGTTGAACATCAAAAAGATTTTCCTAATGTCAGACTGAGCTAGAACACAATTTAATTAATCTAAGTCATCATGATGAAGATTTTAACATCGCAGCTGAGTGGCATTATCACGCTACCAGTCATGGAAAAGGACCATGTGACGGTGTTGGCGGAACATTTAAAAGAGGTGCCTATCGCTACAGTTCAACAAAGAGGTCAATTCAAACATCACGACAACTATACGAATGTGCTAAATCATGAGAATCAACATGGGCTTTGAATATGCCACGAGAGAAGAATATGATGAAGTCAAATTGCAATTGCAAAGTTGTTAGCAAAGCGAAATTAACATAAAGGGAATACTCAATTGTTTTATACCCAAGGCAAAAAATAAATTTCTAACTAAATCATTTTCAAATTCAAAAATTGTTGGTGAACATTATTTTTCAAAATAAATATATAAATTGAACCATACATTTTTATTTTAATAACCGTCTAACCCTTTCGTCAATTTTGCTTTATTTTTTTTTAGATGGTCGTAAATTTCGACGAAGGAAAATAAAAAACTTCCAGAAATCAAGATTCATGCGAATTTCGGTTCTTAGTTTACTTACGTTACTAAATTATCAAAATTAAAAAGGAGAAAAATGTAAAAGTGTACCATGCAGGTAGAATGCTCTATGTTTGAATTTGTGTAGTTTAAAAACAAAAAATAACACTACATTTATATTTAAATATGTGATAGTTGATTAGTTAAACTTTATTTAGAGCAAAAAAAAAATTTAAAATCCGGTGTATTTTGTTTAATAAGTCATTTAATATTTTACCGTTATATTTCAGGTCGAAAAAATTGAATTTTGATAAAAATTTTATAAGAATTCTTAATTTCGATATTTACTCTAATAAACACAAAAAAAAAATTTAAAATTGATTTACTATTTAATTCATAAAATTGCTTTGAAGTTTACTGCAAATGGCGTTGTTTACCATTTTTTCAAAACTTTGGGACCTTCCTGTGCGCAACATACACCCTATATCAAAAAAATAAAATAACGGTATTTTTTATTTTTGTAACTACTACACGTACACCAAAAATAAAACAAATAAAAAATCATAAAGTTCAAATTTCAAAAATTTTTGCTGTTTTAAAATGAAAATGCTGTAATTATATAAATCAGAATTATTCAGCGCGGATTTAGAAATGTTACCGACAAATACGGAAATATCGAAATGGTCTCAAATAGCCAATTTATTCGATAAGTTCCGGAAAGAATCCAAAGACGTTTCGGAAAATCGAAACCATTTAATAGATCGCGCATTGCACTATTTAGGAATCGCTAGATAAATTGATGAAGATTTCATGCATCGCGGTAAATCAGATATCATATTTATTAAAATTGAAAATTTTAAAATATTGAAACCATCATACGATTCCTATACAATAGTATTTGCCTTTTTAATCTACACACGTTCTGCAGTAACTTACAACTTTTTAAAAAAAATTTAATATTGCCTCACGTGTCATATTTGAGATACATTTCATCTCATTTTCATATTACCCCGGGCCATAATTCTTTAGGCAATGATGAGAATTATTTAATGCATATAGCGAGACGGCAACTTATCGAGAAAAATTTGTCGCCCCTTTATTAGATGAAATTTATATCGAAAGGTGGTTATAAAATCCCTGATTATAACGAAAAACTCTTTATACTGAATATATCATAAAGTCCCGAATTTTTATCCGTATACTGATGTATAAATTATTAAATTTCCCTTATTATAAAAGAAACTCTTTATAACGTAATAACGAACAGAATTACAGACAATATGCTTCGACTACATCAATTTTTTACCCATTATAACGAAGGCACGAGTTTTATTTCGTTTTTCATCGATCTCCGTTAATTATTTTATTTTTATTTTGGTAAATGTGTTTCTAAGTTATTAAATGCATTTTATAGGGTAAGCCAAAAACAGCAGTATAAACTATATTTGAGTACAACATAAGGAAAATGCAAAATCAAAACGAAAATAATATTCAATACCACCATAGCATGAAGAAAATTCTATTTCATGTGCAACGGTTTTTTTTGTGTCAAGTGATTTGGTTTGTGGTGTTGTTTGTGCTGTGTGTTTACAATATTGTATTACCAGAAAATGGCTCAAAAACGAAAATCAATTAATGTAGAAGTGAATAATAGTATGTCAAATGATGATTTGGCAAAAACATATCCAGGAGTTCTGTGAGTGAAATAATTAAAAACAAAGGAAAGTTTAAAAACGTTTTGGTGTACAAGAACCGCACGAAACTTCGCCAAAGCAAATTTGTTCAAAAATGGAAGAAAATTCTAAAAAAACTATTTGAAAACTCGCTTTTATAAGCAATTTGATTAGCTTGAGATTTTCTAGAGTCGGGATTTTGTTTAGTCGGGATTTAGTGCAGTCGAAATTTTGTGGAGTGGGGATTTTAATACGTTTTCTTGTCGGGATTTTGTTTTCGAAATTTTATGATTCGACATTTTGTGGAGATACCCCTTATAATTGCTAAAAATTACTATCAGACAAGTTCGGCTACACGAATTAAAAAAGGTATTTTTCTGAATTAAAAATGGGCCTTTTTTATTCATTTTGAAAATTAATTAAAAATGTGTTTAAAAATGAAGTTTAAAAACTGAATTTAAAATGGGCCTTTCTTAATTCATTTTGAAAATGAATCAAAACTGTGTCGAAACTGAAATAAAATGGGTTTTTTTAATTGAGTTTGAAAATGAATTAAAAATGCGTTAAAAAATGAAATAAAATATGCATTTTTTATTTCATTTTGAAAAGGAATTAAGGAAAAATGAATTAAAAATGTGTTTAGAAAAGGGACAATTTAAACGGGCATACAAGAAACAATTTTTGGCGACAAACATTAGCATCAAAAATAATAAATTGGCATCACAAATAATATTTTGGAACCACATACGAGAATACAAACAAATATTTTTGAAGGACATTATTAAATACTATGGCGACAAACATTGTCATCAAAATTAATAAATTGGCAACAAATATAATATTTTGGAACAGAAAAAAATAATTTTTAGTAATAAAAAAAAATAAAAAATTCTAGACGAAAAAAATTAAATTTAATCGATACAAATTATTTAATATTTGATGGGGATCGACAAAAAATGTTGCAATGTCATTAATAAATTCCATATAATCCGCTCCTACGTGCGGCACGCAGTGCGACATGTTTGCCTATCCCGGCTCCTACGTCCCCGGAAGTTGAAATCTAAAGCCCCTCGGAGGGCTAAGCGGGGGGGGGGGAGCGAAGCGACCTCCCGCGTGCCCGTGAGTGTTACCGAAGCCGTTATCCTCTACAATTCTAAGTTAAATTAGGGATCTCCATTTTCCAGAATATTTAAAACTAATTTCAAATTTTTAATTTTTAATTTATTTATTTATAAATTTGTTGAGGTTAATTATTTTTATGAAATAACTCGTCGATCGACTCGACAATAATAATAGGGGTGAATATACCAAAATAAATCTTTGTGTAACTTTTTGAAATTTTAATAATTTTAAATTAAAATTCATATAAAATGAAATATTTCCAATTTTATTTAAATGTTTGTAATTATTGCTTTCATTAATGAAAATACATAAAAATAAAATTTATTGAACTTTTAATTTTTTTTTCTGTTAACTTTTTAAAATGAATTTAAAATGGGCCTTTTTTTATTCAGTTTGAAAATGAATTAAAAAATGGAGGTGTGGCCAACACACGACTTTCTTTTACGAACAGCGAATTTTGAGAAACTTTTATAATGCAAATTTCTTGCAAACCTAATTAAGATTGCTTTTTTCATGTTTTCATTGTGTATTTTGTGAATCTGGGAGCTGGAACCCCAAGTATCATGTAAGAGATAATGAAGATTTATCTGTTTTGAGGTCCCCTGAGTCCGAAAAAGTGGGTTTCGAAATGATGTCTGTATGTCAGCCTATCCGTCTGTCAGTCTGTGTCCTCTCTACAGCCCAGATGGCTTAACCAATCGAACTGAAACTTCAGATTTAAGCTTTACTTATGTAAAAGAAAGTAATACAAAATAATAAATCTGTAAGAAGTTTGCGTAATAGGTTTCTCAAAATTTGGTTGGTCCAAAACTACTTTTGTTCGTAGAAGAAATGTGTTGGCCACACATCAATTTTATTTTTTTTTCTAAAATTTTTTAATTTTTTTTAATTTTTTTTTTTTTAATTTTTAATTTTTTTTTTCTTTTAATTTTTTTTAATTTTTTTTTTTTTTAATTTTTTATTTTATTATTTTTTGGAAAAATTTTGTACTAGAAGTTTTTTGTAAACCTTATATTTTTTAAGATATTTGCAAAACCAATTTTTTGGCCCAAGGGAGTGGCCACTTCCGGTTGACCGATTTGTAGTAAAATTCACTGGGGCCTCCCAATTTATCAAAAAAGCTTAAATCTGAAGTTTCAGTTCGATTGGTTAAGCCATCTGGGCTGTAGAGCGGACACAGACTGACAGACGGACAGACTGACAGACAGACATCATTTCGAAACCTACTTTTTCGGACTCAGGGGACCTCAAAACAGATAAATCTTCAATAATCTCAGGATCGAAAATTTTCATGATTACTATACTTTATTTTACTTACGTAAAAGAAAGTAATATAAATTGAAAAACAAAACTAAAATGCCTTGGCCACAATCGAACCCTGGACTTTAGCCGCTCTAGTCCAAAACATTTCTACTAAGCCATATCAACCTAAGGAAATTTATTTAATTTTCATTCTTAAATTGTTTCAAATGGAGCATGCTTTGAAATTTATAAAAGGAACATTTTTTTTCCGAAAAATTCTCATGGCTTACTACAACTTATAATATGATCCGTTTATTTTGAAACTGGGGCAAGTCCACATTTTGTTGAAACGAGAAAATGAAGGAATAGAGAAACAATAAATGCAAAAACATACGGGATTTTGAATTTTCTTATTTTTTGAACAAGTATTAGGGATTAATTTTTTTGAATTTTGACTATAAATTGTTCACCGTTAGAAAGAATATACTTTTATTTGTCTATTGTTATCATTAACTTAAATTTTTTGAAAAGTGGACTTGCCCCACTTTCAAAATTAACGGCTCATATATGAAAGTTTTTAAATAATTTGGTGTAGTGTTTAGGGGCATCATAAACGCGGACCACGTAATCGCGTAAATTTAATCGCAATCAAAGGAAAATAATGAAACGTGGATGACAGCACGCTCAGTATGAGTTAAACTTCAAGTGGTAGTGTAGAGCCCCGGAATTAGAAGAAACATTGTAGAATCTCATTTCCGTAGTCCATGTCAAATTTCATCATAATCAATTAAGCAATATAGCTGAGTTATAACCAAACCAGCCATATTGCAGAACTTTATCTAAAAATAATTTTAAGGTCCCATTTCCATCACACATATGAAATTTCACTAAAATCGGTTATGGAATTGTCAAGTACCATGCTTCTTGGCCATATTCCAGAACTACATCTAAACACCATTGTACATAAATTTTACAACGCACAATAGGATGAGAAATAGCCAAGTTCCATCATAATTGAACATATGCCAAAACTTTATCCAAAACTCATTTAAGAATCCCATTTCCAAAGCGCATGTCAAATTTCACTAAAATCGGTAAAGGAAATGAATAGTGAAGCTTTATCCAGGAAGAACATTTCTTCGTGCTTTCAATACATAATTTGTATTCCCTCGAGATGCCATCAAACAATAATTAAAACCCGAAACACAATACAAATACTATAACGCTGATTATATTATTATAAACGTGTACACTCAACAGTTTATGATAAGATAACACAGCTATTTAGATGAGCAAAGAAAAAGTTCAATCAATTGTTATTTTCTGTTTCAACGCCGACTAATATAGGACATAGTTTTATATGAAACTAAAATTTGCAAAGGTATATGAACTTATGTCCATGTAGTGTCTTTTGCCTCTAACGGAACCACATGGTGTTATTTTAAACATGTGTATTTCCGTAATGACTTTAAGGTTTACATAGTGTTATATTGCATTAGAAAGAGAATTAAACATAGTTAAACACCAAGTATACAGTTCATTTTCGGAAAAAATTGGACATGGTGTCGTATATGAGGTACAGATATTGTATATTTTTATCATTTCTATCTTTTTATTTTTGGTAATTTTTCTTTGTTTTTTTACTTTTTTTTGTTTTTGGTTGTGAACATATGTGGATTAAATTTTATTACCGTTTAATTTCTAGGAATGAAAAAGTAATGTAGGCATATACTTAAATTCGATTTTTTATACTTAATACATAAATAAATATTTATAAGTGGTATTTTACGATTCCTAATTTAACAAAATCCAACAACAAAACTTATATTGCAAATCTTATATGTACATGTCTTAGATTTAATTAAAGTAAAATAAAAAATTGGACGTAAAGTAAAAAAAATAAATAAAGTTGGAGAAAAGGAAAACGTTTTTATCCTCGTATATCCAGAGTTCAATTACAAAAGTTTATAAAAGTGTATATTTTAAAAACTTGAGATATATAAAAGTTTATTTATTTTATTCGTCGTATTTTTATTAAATATTTTATTGGGTTTATATTATTATTGTAATTTTGTTTTTAGATAAACGAAAATTAAAACAAAAATATACTTTAATACTAATAAATTATTGATTAATTTCAAAATTGAATAAAATTTTGCAAATCCCCAGCCATAATTCACTTTATTATAGCATTTACTTTCTCGTTTAGTTATTGTTTAGTGAGGCACTAATCCTTTTCGAGAAATGAAACGAATTACTTAAATAAATCTTATTGGAAAAAGTAGGAGTCGCTGTTTTTTCACGTAATTCTGCCTTTTGTGAGTGCTTTTGTCAAATTAATTTTTCCGTTCATTCTCATAAATATTGATAGATTTGACTGACATTTTAATTGAATTTACTATTTAATTTATGGGTTCATTCACACCTTAAATATTTTGTGTTACTGAACAAGAGGGAAAAGTATAAATTCGATTTTCGAAGACACTCTTCCAATATCAAAATGCAGTGTTGGCATTATAATTAAGCTACAATTAGCAGAACACATATTTTAAGCTATACATTTCGAAGTAAGGTTTTTGTTTCAGTTTTCTTTGTTTATTTTAAATATTTCATAGGTATTATTAAAAAAATAAAGTTATAATTCATAGGTTGACAATCACAGTTTGTCAAATAAAAACAAAATAAAAAAGTAGTAGTGGTTTCGGCTGGCATTTTAATTAACCACTTACTTATAAAAATAAACAATTTAGAAAAAATTCAATATTTAGTTGGAAAACCCTTTGGCTTACAAATAGTGTAAAAGAGGTATATTCGACTGGCATTGTATTCTTCTAAACCTGCTAAATGTGGGCCCATAAATATTCTCTATTTGTTTCAGATTGTAGTTGGGGTGCTTTTAACGCCACCGTAGCGGAAGACCGTATACTCATCGAAATTTGTATTGAGGATTTCAAAATATTTAAGAACATCCATAATTCCATCGATTTTGACGACAGGCCAAATCCCCGAGAAATGTAGTATCCCCAAACTATTACTGATGCAT
Source organism: Tipula helvola (assembly GCA_963556165.1). Taxonomy (NCBI): domain Eukaryota; kingdom Metazoa; phylum Arthropoda; class Insecta; order Diptera; family Tipulidae; genus Tipula; species Tipula helvola. The sequence goes on from OY744483.1 coordinate 226,727,561, forward strand.
TGCTTTGATCCATTACTTTTTTGGCGTACCGAGGGTTAAGCTCCTGGTTTGAGGGCCGTCTTACGTATGGTCTCTCATCACCCCCAACCACGTTGAATTTATTCTCAAACCTCCGAACTATTAAATTACAAAATGCCCTAGGTTTTGCCAAATGCTCCTTAGCAAAAGCAATTCTTTTGGCTACGTTTCGGTTGCTTAATTGTGATTTCCTTTTCAATAAAGCGTTTGAATTATTTTACGGAGAAGCTCATTTTGCGATTATCAGTTATAACCCTAAAACCTGTTAAATGCTGGTTTTGTTAATAATTTTCAGAACGATATCCACTGAAAGCATTCGAAAAACAAATTTTGGTTATAAAGATCACCGCAACACAAACAGAATAATCTCAAATAATCTATGGCTTTGGTTTGTGATTTAAATGTAAATAAGTCGAAGCTCAACAGAGTATAAAAAAGTGTTTCATTAGGTGCTCTTGTAACTTTTGAACAGGTAAAATTGGCAAGCCGTCGTATACCACCCTTTAGACAAAGTAGTTCAATTATTCCAAATATTCACATGGCATCGGTAATATTCTCACGTCCGGTGAATTAATTCCGAAAAACATGTGTCAGAAAAAAGGTTTCGGCGGCGGTTTGCAACCACTAGTAACTGAGGCCATAGGCGCTAAAGGAGAAATCCTTGACTAAAAACCCTAATCTAAGGTGAAACAGCATATACCGCTGGATGAATGGCTGATAGGTCAATCAGTCTAAAGTATGCGGGCTCTGGATACCAAGTACTCTCCAGTTTTATTAAGCTTTCCTGTAGTAAGCTGGGTAGCCTATAGGCGACTTTCCTTTCCCAGCAACTCGGAAGAGTACAATCAAAACGGTAGACGGGGCAATGGTAGGAATATACGGGAGTGGGACTGCCCTCTCGAAGTCCTTGGGTCCCAATGCTACCGTGTTTCTAGCAGAAGTAAATGCTATAGTGAACATCTAAGAGAGAGAGAGGGTGAGCAATGAGCCCAAATAGTGTAACGCATACCAGCCGGCAGAATTATTAGGTTCATTAAGAGCCCGAATATTGACTGGACGGATAATTAAGCAGGGTTCAAATACAAAAGATCTTTTAGGTCGCAGTGCGAGGTGGCTGAACGCCCACATGGCCTTTCAACATACACCGTATATATGATTGTATCACCTATCGGATAAAGTATTTTTTATAAATATTCAGTTGAATTATTTTTCTTTTCTTTATGTTCTTCTAAGACATCGACATAAAAGGAATTTCTGAATCCACTATAAATAATCTTTAATATTTTCTTTAAGCTTATACAATTTTAAGTTCTATGTATATTGTTAGTGTATGTCTGTTTCTACATAGTATGAGCACATTTTACTAAACATATTTAAATTTACGAGTATACAATATTATAATATTATATTTTATAGCAGCAATAAAGAGTCGAAACAATTATTCGAATCGTAAAATTTAGAATATCAGATCAGAAAATTAAGACAGAAAAAACGAATTTCAAGTATTACCGATATATGTATATTCTGGATATGAATCATATTTTATTATTTTGAAATTTCCCTCTAAAATTTGTAACGGACACAAAATATATCCAATTCACCAAAAACTCCCAAAAAAATCTAAGAAAACTGCATCTCACCTTTGAAGATATTTTCTTCGAATTAAAATAAAAAAATTCCATGACAAAATCCGGATACAGTTGCCATTCCAAATACTTTAGTTATGTTGGATCGATCTTGTCTGTGCATAAACAAGTTTCATAACCAAACCAACAAATAATTTAACGTAAATCATCTTTTTCATTGCCATGCGACCCATACATTCCAATTTCATTTGTGTTTATTTCCGAGTCTATTTGAACACAATAAAATTGTCTCAGACTAAACTTTCTATACATAAGTAAAAAGTAACCATAAAAACATTTTTTTCCTACTGAACCAATTTTTTTTTTTGTTTTCTTTGGCGTTTATTGAATTGGGAATATTTAACATGAATATAATAATTCGGTGAATAAGCGTAAAACATTTTTTTTTCGTAATATGGGTTAACAAATAATTCAACGTGTCCAACATTGCAATAATGCACTTTTTTTAATTATAACCAAGAGAAATATTGGAGGAGGAGTTATGGATATTTTTATGAAAATTGTATAAAAACTTGAACAATTTTCTGTTGGGGATTCTTTTTGGAGATAATATTGGGAGCTTTTAGACGTTTTGTTTTTGTTAAAATAAAAAGAGTAATTTATACAATATAAAAAATCTAAGTTTTTTACTGACCACAAGGAAAAAAATCAGGTCACTATAGTCGCTTTCACACGTACCATAATCCAATACCGAACTGGATTACATAATCCGAAAAATGGTCGTGTGAAATGTGCAAATCTGATACCGAAGTGGATTATCAAATACACTTTATAATTCGGTATTTTGTAATCCACTGCGGTACTGAATTACCGTGTGAAAAGAATGACAGATATTAATCTCAAAACTGAATAGATGTTTTATGAATTTTTATTAATTAATATCTTAATTAATATTTTTTTTAGTTGAATTTGGAAAGTTTATCGAAAATTATTTATATTTTGTTTAATTAAATTAATATTTTAAAAATATGTAATTTATTTTTATCTTGTTTTTACAAATATATTTTTGACAACCAATTTGTAACATTAGTTACGTTTCTGTCAAATTAGTAATCTTCGATTCGTGTGAAAAGACATATGAGAGCGGATTATCAAATCCACTTCGGTAGTGGATTATGTGCGTGTGAAAGCGACTTATGAAAACAAAAACCTACTAACACTAGGGCACTAATTGGTTGGAGTCTGTTGATAGCCTCGCAAGAGGCAGCAAGGGATCAATCGTGTTAACCACCATTCCCGCCTTTCCGTCAACAACATCCACCAATCTTAACTTTTACTAACTCTTAACAGGAACCAGTGGCCATTAACAGTCACAGCCAGAGCTAAATTTATTTAACAAACGCAGCTTAGGGTAGCCATGATATCCTACGCAAAATAAAAACTGGTTTTAATTTCCATCCCTAATTACAATTGGTAACTCACGTTTCAGGTGGTTTAGCCATGCTATAAATTTGTACTAAAATTGAGCAATTGGCTCACAACTCTTCCAGGATATGCGACTATCAAGATCTTACTTATGGTACCTTTACCCACACCATTTTCCTCTACCAGACTGAGCTGCAGGAATCATGCCGCCGGTACCTTCAAAAAGCAAGTAAGATAATTTTTCGATGTAATAAGTGGAAGCTGGCTTTCAGCCTAACTCCGCTTGTTACAAATTACCTAATTACCTGACGGGGCTTCATTTTTATTTCATTTTTGTTTAAGGTACACATTTTTAGACAAACAAGAGTCTACTCTACTGGTTGGTGGCACCCTGTGAAAAATACGTCAAATCACATATTCTTTATATGGGACCTGAAGTCATGTTTGAATTTTATCATTTTTATATTTTGGATGTGTAGCACTAGTTAAACAAAACATTTACGAAAAATAATTTTGTTGTTGTTGTTGTTTTTAGGGTGTTTTAGGGTTTTCAAATACTGAAAAATTTCATGCACTTGGTGTTGTATTTATAGCTATAGAAAAAATAATAATTATCCAAAAATAATCATCATTTCATCGCTCATTTTAAAGCTAAATGAATAGGGATTATAAAATAATTATAAAAATGGTACCATCTTTCATTTGTTATTTTTCAAAATGGCCGCCGAAACAGTTTTTTCAGTTTTCTCAAAACTGCATCTTTTTTTAAATTTTTTCATTTTATTATCTTTTTCCCATTTAGTTCTATTAAACATATTAAACATACTAAAAAATCAGCGCAACATCTCTCTATTTGTTTGGCTTGGTCATCGCTAACCACATCACCAAATTTCAATAATTTAATCAACTTTTTTCTTTATATGATTCATATTTTATTTATTTTTATGATTCTCTTTATAATATATCGTTTAATTATTTAAGCACTTTTCCATATTACGTATTAACTTTTTCTATGAGTTACGCGCTCACACTAACAAAACCAACCGGTCTCATGATGTTCGAGAACAAAACTGTCGTTTCGTTTTCTTGCAAAATACGTTTAAGTACGGCAATCTACACATTTTATATACTTAAACATAGCTGTCAAAACTTTTTTTTGAGTTTTCTCCCATCTGCATTTTTTTTTTATTTTTTATTTTTATCTATTTCCTCAATTAGCTCTCTTACACATACTAACAAATCAGCGCAACATTTCATTTCGTTTTCTTGCCAAATACGTTTAAATATAAAAAATGTGTAGGTTATCATACTTAACCTTCGTGTCAACACGAGAATAAAACCATTTTTACCAACACGTTCAACTCCTGGACAGCGATTTTGGTCGCAAAATGAGGATTGGTTTGAGGATTACCGGAAGGCAATAGTATTGGTAAATTGTATTGGTGTTGAATGTGCATTTTTTCTTTCAGTTTTTCGTTTAATATGATGCAAATAAAAGAGATAAAATGACGCGAGTAATAGGGATAACATGTATGATACAAATAAGAGGAATAAGCTCAGAAGAAAACGATTGAGAGGATGTATTAAGAGAGATTGAGATAGAACAACAAATTCCGAAGAAAAAAAATTAAAAATATTACGAAGCGAGAGAGACTCAAAATAAAAAATATTAACAAAAAAATCAAAAAAGCTAGAAAACAAAACGATTTTGTTTATTTTGTTTAGTATTGTGTTGCATTTTGCAACTCATGATGGTCGGTTGCTCCTATACGATGTTATGTCCGAGGTTGGAGAAATTTTATTCTAACATATACACAGCAAATAAAAAAGCAATTTGGTTTATTTTATTACTTTCCTTTTTAACTTGCGTAACATTTTTTTGTATACAATTTTTTTTTGTTTAGAATAAAATGTCCCCACACTTCGACATAACATCGTAAAGGAACATTCCTCACGAGCTGCAAGGCAACACAATACTAAAAAAATAAACAAAATCATTATATTTTCTTTCTTTCTGTTTTGGTTCCTTTGTTCAAAATTTAAAAATTAAAAATATTACGAATGGAGCCGACGAAGAATACATAAATTAAAAATCATTCATTTATGTTGCTTTTTATTTTTTTTTATTTGCGAGAAATTGTCTTGGTTACGTTTATGTATTTTGTTTTGGTTTTTAATTAACGAATGAATTCCACTAGTAGTAAGAAGAAAGGGAAAAAAACTCAAGGCGAGCGTAAGCACCAAAAATTTGAACCGATTCACCCGCTTGGCTTGTTTTTGATACTTACCCCATGAGAAAACGCATGAGAAAATACACTAATACAATACAAATATTTGACGGCACACAACAGCAAAATGTATATTATACACGGTGTATATATACAAAATTCTCAATCCTCAATCCTCATTTTGCGACCAAAATCCCTATACTGGTGTGTATGAATTTAATCAAGAGATTTTCATCAAAGGCGGATAATCATTAAATATAGAAACGATATCATAATGAAAATTTCAATTAACTTTATTAGAAAAAAAAACTTCATTTAGTTACAAAAATCAAATACACACCCAGGTGTGTCGTGTTGACAGGAAGGTTTATGGTGGATTCAGCGAGAAAAATTTGCTAGCTCGTGATCACGAATTATTGAAAATTCGTCATCTTTTTTACCCCCTCCAATTTTTTGTTTACTTTTTCTTATGGTTGCTGTTTTAAAAAAGTAAACAAAAAATTGGAAGGGGTAAAAAAGTTGACGAAATTTCAAAATTTCGTGATCACGAGCTAGCAAATTTTTCTCGCTGAATCCACCATAAACGAACTTTACAAGAAAACGAAACGAGATGTTGCGCTGGTTTTTTAGTATGTGTAAGAGAACTAATTGAGGAAATAGATAAAAAATAAAAAACAAAAAAAGATATGCAGATGGGAGAAAACTCAAAAAAAAGTTTTGACAGCCACGTTTAACCCTTTCAAACGCCATTTAAAATTGACTTTCTTCCAAAAATAAAATACGTAGCACAATTATGCACTGCTATGATATGGTATTGCTCATAAAACTGTAGTGTGAACATAAATACATAAGAGAACGATCGCTCAAGAGAAATGAGACAAAAATTAAAAATTACGGTTGGCTGAAGCGATGAAAGTTGATGTACAATATATTGTACAAGGCGTTTGAGAGGGTTAAGTATATAAAATGTGTATACTGTCATACAAGTTGTTTAAGATTTATTATGATTTAATTAAATTTTGTTTTGTTTGTTAAAATAAAACCAACAATTTTTGACAATTCTTGGATCATTGTCTTATAAAATTAAATACAACCACACTTCAAGAAAATTCCAGTTATTTGTATACGTCTGGTTTAATGTTTTGTGAAGTGCAGACGCGTACAATTTTTTGTGGAGCAATATTCACCAAAACGTTGCATTCAAATCACATTTCGATTAAAATATCGATGTGTAAAAGTCCCGAATGAGAGAACACTGAGATGTTTTTCTTCAGCAATTCTTCAAAGTGGTGATATTAGTGATACAAAGCATAGTGGCATGTACAGCGTTAAAAGGCCTCGTTTAAGTCAGGATATACACACTGTGCGCAAATGTGTGCATCGCAATTGGGATTTAATCGCACCACTTAGCGTTGCATTTTAACCCTCTAATGCATGCATTTTTTCCCGACCTGAAAAATTCAGACAACGTTGAAATTGTGTTCAAAAGGATGAATTTAAAGTTAAAAATTTATTTTGAGGCCAACCCCTCCACCCACATGTCTAAAATGAAAGTCCTCCTTTAGACTGCCTTATGTAGTGAGACAAAATAAAATAAATACTGAAATATAATGTCATTTATTCACGAGACAAAGTAAGACAATAAAATTCATTAAAAAATAAATTTAGGACAGTGAGCAATTTAATTTGGGATATGTCATACTTTTTTTATTTATTGTGGAATTCATAGAAACATGTTTTATTGGGTGAGTAACACAAACTAAAATTGCATTTCACACAAAATGCTTGAGTTTTGATTGAAATTGGATTGTTCTGTTATGTGCCTAATAAGATCGTCGTTTACCAAATGTCTGAAGCACGCATTAGGGGTTTTAAGTTCGTTCAACTTTGGTGGTAATTGTTTGCCGCCTCGAAATATGCAACCTTAAGCTTTGTTTTTTCCAACTTATACACTGAGAGAAATGATTCGTTGGCATGAGGTCGCGAGAAAATACTTTACATTACGATGAATGAATCTGGTTGCTAAAACATAATTTCGATAGCACCAATTGACAAGAGATTGGTACAAACAAACTACGGTAGTCACTAATGCACATATAGTTGCAACAACTTCGTTCCCAAATCTTCAACTCCGTTGATGCTAATTTCGTAGATATTCGTTGTCAGAACCGAATGAGCCTAAAAGTTTTTAAAGTATTAACTTTGTTTCAACTGCCACACACGTAATTTTGTTACACCAATTAAACGAGTATTTTGTGTCAACTGCGAACAAAACTAACTGACTAATGCTCTAGCGAGAATAATATTGTAGTTAAATGTAATCATATCATTCTGTCGTTGCACCAAAATATCAAAGTGGAATTATTTATTTTGGAATTCCGTTGCTACAACTAAATATTATAAGCGTATCAGTTTCATTAACTCTTACTCGGTTGTTGTGATTGCAGATTAACTACCTAAAATGTTTAATATGTGGTTGGAATATTCCTAATATAAAATGAAGAGGGTGTTATATGAGGGGAGGGTAGATTTACTATTTGAAAAAATTACAAAATGATTTGTGGTTATTTTGCAAACATGAACACCACATGAATAATATAAATTGTTTTATAACGTACGCTAAATACTAATAATTAAAAGTAAAAAATCTATATTTATTTATTTACATTTATTAATATTTTGTTTTGAAAAAAAAACTTATAATCCAAACAACTACAAACAATTCTGTAATATTTGATAACATTTAGGATAGAGAGAATTATTCTCAGCTTTTCATGTCTCTCTATAGTTTTTATATTAAACATCTATCTCGATCTTTAACGCAGTTGCGATGACCGAATTGGTGTTGGGACAACTACCTTTTCGATTAGTCCAAACGAATTATGTTTGTGGCAAACTCTACCGCAATGATAATAAACGATTCAACATTGCGCTTTATTGTAAATTTATATTGAATATAATTCGCTAAGTCAGTACGTTCTGATTGACACTTAAGGTATTAAGCGAGAATTGTATTCGAGGGACAGGGGTAATGATATTTCTACTTTTCCTCATTCTTCTTCATATATTATGATTTATGAGCGATTGGCATCTGTATTTTTTTGATTTGCTAAATCGAAAATACTGTGAATGTCATTACTAATTGTCTATAATAAAGCTAAAAAATCATTTTCAATCAGAATTTTTCGTATAAACTAATAAACTAAATAAGTTAAATCAACTGACTGCAATTTTATTCAGTTAAAACAATCAAATTAATTTGTTTAAATCAACTGACAACAATCCTATTTGGTTGGAGAAAACAAATGAATTCGGTTGTGTCAACCACTTCTAATTATAAAATAGGATTGCACTAACCGTCCAAAGAAAGTTGCTGTAATAACCAAGTCTATTATATAATCGATCAGTGGTCACGACAATTATAATTTATAATAATCCTAAATTAATAATCGATTAACTCAACCGAATGATCGATAAGCTCAACCGATGTTCGGTCATGTAATACAGTATATTTCGTTCTTTGTACAAGCTAATTCCTTTAGGCTAACTAAAACGGAGTAATCACAACTTCTTTCTCAGTTCTGATAAACAAGTACAAGAGGTTATCGTAAAATTTAATTAAAATTTATACAGAACCGAATAGTTCGGTAGGGCAATTTATTCGGTTGTCGCAAACGGGTAGGTAGTTCTCTGGGTGATAGCTTTGAATTCACGGCTGCCATTTTTTATATTAATAACAGCTCCAGAATATTTAGATGCTGTGGAAATACTAGGTCCGTTTGTTTCTTCTACCAATTCTGGTGATCGGATTTGCTTTTTTCGACCATATTTTTTATTGAGGGCATCCGCAAACAAATGTTCACTATGAGTAAGCGTTGATGGCTCAGTCTCAGAAGGTTCGTATGCCTCTATAATGCATCTCTACTGATGATATCAGTAAATTCTATTGTTGTTAAATCGCTTAATGGATTTTCATCAATTAGCAGATCGTCTTCAGCACAAGATATAGTATTTGTCGATGGAATTTGATCATCGATCAAATCACAATCATCTTCATCGTCAGTGGTTTCTATATCGGATGGTAAAGAAGTTCGATTTCCTTATCAGTCATTTCTGAAATTTTGCAAGCTTGTCGAGTCACCATAACATCTAAATAAAATACAGATGTATCAAATAAAATGCAGCGAAGAGTTATTTTAAATTCACTTACAAAATATGGTACCCCGAAATTTCACTAAAAATTTTGTCCGAAAAATTTATGAATTTTAATGCAAATTTTCATTGTAATGCACTGGTCCGCCTACAGGCGGAGGGGGTATTACAAAATCCATCTCCATAGTCCCCCAAAATAATTGTTTGCTGAACCAACACCAAAAACTGAGATAATAAAGCCAAAACTGCTTATCAATAATCATATGACCAATCAGATCGCCCGATTTGACACAGTAGTGTCAAACTGATGCTCTCTTGTGGAGCTATCTGAAAAGTAAGCTGAGCATCAATCGTCCATCATCTCTTGTTGATCTGAATACTAACAATCGAAAAGAAATTTCTAATCTTTCATTCTATACACAGTGTCACGTCAAGGAAAGTGCTCAAAAACGAGCCGGAAATTTGCATCAATGTTAGAGGTGGCCATTTACCAGACAACATTTTGCATACCTAAGCAAAATCAATTATAATGACGTAAATAAGAGATATTAATTGTAGTTTTTATGAATTTATTTTAGTTACTGACTTATTCAACACACAAATCGTTCATTTAAATGGCCCACCCTGAATAAAATGTATAGAGTAACACGGATTTAATCCTTTCGTTATATTCTCAATATCTTACCTTATATCCACCAACCACCAATCGTTGAAAAAACTTATACATGTAGTATCTATAAAGCTTTGTTGGTGTTGTTTTGTTGGGATATATATTTTGATAAATTAAGATAAATTGAAAGAGAAAAGAAAAGAAATAATTTACTGTTTTTAAATTTTTGTTGCTTTTCAAATTTATCTAAATGAATATGGGATATAAGAAGAAAAAATAACACAAACAATATAAACTACATAAATATTCGAACAATATACACTTTTGAAAGGTTTTTAATAATCATTAAAGTTGGAATAACACAAAATACAAAAAAAAAAAACGGATAACAAATAAAAAATATGAATTTGAGAAAATAACGATTTATTTTCATTTTGTTTTAGTTTTGTTATAGTGGAAAATTCATTTTCCAACCATTTACTTTACTTTGGCAAATCAATTTTCTATTTTGAACACGAATTCAAATTGTTTTATTAGCTTTGTAAAGCATCAGCTGTAAAATGTACAGTCATTTCAAGCTGGTTTTGGTATCTGCAAAGTAATTGTGTTTTGGCAGGTATATCGATTTTATCTGTCTCAGTTTGATCGCCAGCCTATGTTTACTTCAATTAACAAATTAAAAATATATAAGGCTTAAGGGGAGAGCCTCATGCAAAATGAAAGTTTTAACCTAATTTTTTATGGCTTAAAAAATTGAAGTATTATCTGAAGAATGTTTTTCCGAAGTTTTAAACTCCAAATGAAGCCCTAAAAGCCCCTAAGGGGTCATAAAAGTAATGTGTTCGATTCCTTCAAATACAACGATAACATTGTAATGGAAAATTTGTATTATTTTACTTTTTTATTAAAATGAGAAATCTATGATAAATACATTGTCTCTGCGGCCATTTTTCTCAAAACGTAAAATTTTGCGCGCCGGGGAATGTAACTCAAAAAGTAATCAGCCGATTCACTTCAAATTTTGTACAGATATTCATTAACTTATTGGCCATCACATGAACCTAAATTTAAATTAAATTGTAATAATAAATATTGTTTATTGCAATAGTAATTTTTCTTTAAAATGGTCCTGAATTTTAAATTTTTTTTTTTTCTAAAAGTTAGTTCATCCGATGCAGAGAAAGGTATTATAATTTAAAAAAATTCGTTTGTTGATTTCAGTCAATCACAACCACAAGGACATGGATGTTCCCCGGCGCAAAAAGTGAGAGTTAAATTCGAACAGCTGCAGCGCCGCCATTTTGAATTTTTTCAAGAATAGATTTTTTCAAATATGTACATTTTATTATCAATTTTATAATGTACTTCATTGCAATTGAATAAACTTTCTCATTTTGTAGTAAAATATTCTTCAAAAAATAGTTGTTTACATGAGGCTCCCTCCTTAATAGGTTAATTTTCAGCTTTAACTTAAAGCTGATATACCGGGTGTTTCTTTTAAACTGAGACGATCAAATATCTCGAAAAATAGCCACTCTACGGAAAAAATGTCCATAATCAAAATTTAATCATACCGCGGGGGAAATACATTAGTGCAAAAAAATAGTCCCCCACCCTCCGCTTTGTAGGTGGGGCGGGGGTAACTTTTAAACTAAGATAGGAAGCCATATTTTTTATTGCAGATACGGATTCTACGACTAAAAGTACGTATGATATGAATGAAATATTTTCTTCGGTTCATGATAGATGGCGTTGTAATCGACGAAATTCAATTTTTTCAATTTCTTCTTCTTAGAACACACGCATTCGATTCTGCAATACGTTTGAAATAAAAAACATCACGTTTTCATTGGAAATGCTCGAAATTCGTAATCAAAACAATTTATTCAGTTTTGTAAATCACATTTAACGTTTGTGTTATTTCTTATCTTCATGTTTTTCGTAATTGCAAAATAAACGATAAAATACTTTAGAATGGACCGTTTAACCGTGCCAGACAAGCCAGACATACAAACTATTCTACAGTATAATAACCTAATGAATTGTAACATAAAAACTTTCAAAATCACGAAATATTTTAGAAAATAAAATTTTAACTTAAATACTAATTACAAATGTATATTACAGACAAAATTGGTTGTTAAAAATCACACTTACGAATTGCCGCACGGAAAATCTCTCTTGACCTCGAAAAATCGAAAAAAAGATAATATTCATTAAATATTCTAGTCTCGTGCGGAGTTGCTAGACTCCCATCGGGCGCGTCCCCAGGTGGCGGATAGGGGAAAACTCTTACTGACTTGTCGGGCGGGTAAATGGGAAATAAAATACCATTCGCGGACCAAAACTAGCTAAGGGTGGTTCCCTGAAAATAATAACCAATATGGGGGACTCGAAACGAGATAACCTTACGGCGCAGGGAATCGGATACCCAGTGCCGGCGACTTTGAGGGGTGAGCAAGCGGGCTCCCAGTCGTCGATATCCAATGACCGCAATACTTCAGAGCTGATGAACTCTGACCCATTTGGAAGAAGTTCCATAGTGCAAAGATCACCAACATCATTAGCTAGAACAGTTGAGATAGAAAATGCAGAACTACGCAGACAACTATGTAACATTGAAAAAATTACGTCGGATTTAATGAACGAAGTAAAATCTCTTAAGTTAGAAAATGAGAAACTGAAAAATTCTTTACAATCAAAGGAACCTGAGGAACAGGATGCTTCAGTTTTCCATGAGAAAAATGCTTTGCAACCCAAGAAGCCAGAAGAACAGTGTGCTACAGAGTACCACACTGACGAAGAAGAATTAAGAGAAGAAACTGACTGGATCTTAAAAAAGAACAGGAAGAAAAGACCTGCGAAAAAACGGAAGGCAGAATCTTCTCCAGAGATTGTAGCTTCAAGCCACACTTCAATAACTGCTGTATTAAATCAAAATCAGCAAAATGTACCAGCTCAGGAAAACCAAACTGCCAAAATTAAGGAAAAGGCTCCACCACCAATCAACATTATTGGCGTAACTGAATATAGTACTATCCAATCGTTAATGAAATCGGTGACTACAAAAGATTACAGAGTTGTAGCACTGAACAACAATATTTGGAAAATCAATACAACAGATATTGAAAGTTATAGAGCCTTGGCTTCAAAGCTGACAGATGACGGCAAGGAATGGTACACATATGAGGACAAAAATGATCGTCCGATTAAAGTGATGGCCAGAGGTCTTCATCCAACCTGTGCAAAGCAGGATATAATGGAAGACCTTAAACACCAAGGCTTCAAAATAGAGGATGCGGTAAATATCCTAAAGAAAGAAAAAACTGTAACTGATCAAGGGATTAAAATGAATAAAAGGGGGCTCCCATTGTTTATGCTTACTTTTAATAGCACGGAAAAAGTGGAAAAAATTTTCAATATTAGGGCAGTCCTTAACATGAGAGTTCGAATAGAAGCGTTAAGAAAATCCACAGGCTTGATACCTCAGTGTAAGAAATGTCAAGGATATAATCACACGCAGAAATATTGCAAACGAGAGCCTAGATGCGTGAAATGTTCGGGAAAACATCTCGCCCAAGATTGTAGGTTCACAAAAGCTACGCCTCCAAAATGTGTAAACTGTAATGGAGAGCATCCCGCTAATTATAGAGGATGTGAAGTAGCCAGGGAACTTCAAAATCTGAGAAATAAAAAACAACAAGGCCCGCTAAACCGTGGGATGTTCAATAATAAGACAATATCTAAAAATCCAGTGGTAGAACTACCACTAACAAGTGCAATAGCAGGCCGAAAAACATACTCCCAGATTGTACAACAGCGAGAAGTAGTAAGTAACAACGAAGACGGTCAAAGCCTAATTCTTGAAAAAATTTTAAAGAATATAGAAGCATTAAACTTAAGGCTACTAAAACAAGAAAGAAGCCTGGACGCTTTAAATAAGCGGTTAAATAAGCAAGAAACAGTGAATGAAATCACTTCTATGATGTACTAATCTATGAAGATGAATAACACATTCAGAATCGCCAATTGGAATGCAAATGGGCTGTTGCAACAAATTCCAGAGTTAGAAATTTTCCTAAATATAGAAAAGATAGATATATGCCTAATTTCAGAATCTCATTTGACAAAAGATTCATTCGTTAGAATTCGAGGATACCAGTGCTATCACGCCATCCACCCGTCAGGAAAAGCGAGAGGAGGTTCAACCATATTTGTGAAGGAAAACATCAAACATTACGAAGGAGTAAAAATTGAAGAAGAAATTATGCAAGTAGCCACCATTAATGTTCGAATAAATAGTCAAAAGGTAATCAACATATCTTCAATATATTGCCCTCCACGTTATAATCTGACTAAAGAAAACTATGTTACGTTACTCAAATCGCTCGGTTTTAACTTCATAATCGGAGGCGATTTTAATGCTAAAAATACATATTGGGGATCAAGGCTAACAACCCATAAGGGTAAGGAGCTATTTGCAGCTGGTCGGGCACTAAACTGCGAGTTCCTGTCTGGAGGTAAACCAACATATTGGCCAGCGGATACAAATAAGATACCAGATTTGATAGATTTCTTTGTAACAAAAGGGATATCTGTAAACTACGTATTACTCGAAAACAGTGAAGGAATTTCATCTGACCACACACCTGTCATTATGACACTCAGTGATACCATTATCAAAAAAGAAAATTTACCTAGGTTAACAAATAATAAAACAAACTGGGACCTCTTCCGGAAAATAGTCGAAGACAATACGGAACTACAAGTACCAATTAAAACTCCGGCAGAACTTGAGGTTCAATTGGAGCTGCTGAACAACAGTATTCTGCAAGCAGCATGGCAGAGTACTCCTCCTACTTGTAATCAAACGGAAAGTTACATCAACTACCCAGTAGAAGTGAGAGATCTGGTTAGAGAAAAGCGGAAAGCTCGAAAAATCTGGCAGAAGAATCGAGCACCACAAAGCAAATCACGACTTAATTATTTAAGCAACAAATTAAAAATGCTTATCAAAGAAGTCAAGAACAAATCTTTTAATGAATACCTGGCTGGCCTTTCTGGCAACAAAGACACTAATTACTCCCTTTGGAAAGCAACTAAAGGTCTTAAAAGGCCTAAAGTACAAATAGCTCCTATCAAGAATGACGATGGAACTTGGGCTAGAAGTGCCAAAGAAAAAGCTGCATTGTTTGCAGACTATCTTGAAAACACATTTCAACCCCTCCCAAGGCAAACAGCTGAAGAAAATATAATTTCAGTAAATAAAGTGGATAACCTAAACATAAAACCTGTAACACTACAAGAGCTAAAAGATGAAATTAAAAACAACTTAAGTTCAAAAAAATCCCCTGGTTATGATTTAATCACTGGACTTATAGTTAAAACTCTCCCAGAAAAAGGAGTACGAAAATTACTGCAAGTAATCAATGCAGCCTTCAGATTAAAATACGTTCCATACCAGTGGAAAGTGGCAGAGGTGATAATGATTATAAAACCTAACAAGCCGCCAAACAAGAAAACATCGTACAGGCCGATTTCCCTACTTCCTATAATTTCAAAATTATTTGAAAAGTTACTACTCAAGAGATTAAAATCAGTAATAGAAGACAGAAAACTCATTCCTCCTCACCAATTTGGATTTATAGAGAGACACTCTACCATAGATCAAGTGCATAGAATCACAGATCTAATTGAAGATGCTCTGGAAAATAAAAAAATATGCTCAAGTGTATTCTTGGACGTATCTCAAGCCTTTGACAAAGTATGGCACCGAGGCCTGGAATATAAACTACACAGAGATCTGCCGAAGCAGTTTTACCTGATTTTAAAGTCATATCTAGCTGATCGACGCTTTCGTGTGAAACATGAAGAGGAATACTCCGAATTAATGAAAATATCGGCGGGAGTTCCACAAGGGAGTGTTCTTGGGCCGATTCTCTATATACTTTATACGCGAGACGTGCCAAGCACAAAAGGAACAAATATTGCAACATTTGCGGATGATACTGCAATCTTGGCAACTGGAAACAACATAGAGGAGTCAACCAGCAAATTACAAAACGCTGCTAATTCATTGAGTAATTGGACGAAGAAATGGCGCCTTCAACTCAACGAAACTAAATCTGTACATATAAACTTTACCAACAAAAATGTTAATTGGTTACCTGTTCGACTGAATTCACAACTTATTCCACATGCAAACACGGCAAAATATTTAGGAATGACCCTTGATGCTAAACTCAAGTGGAAAGAGCATGTTAAAAAGAAAAAAGAAGAGTTAAACATCAAATATAGAAAAATGTATTGGCTCATAGGAAGGAACTCTGAGCTAACATTACATAATAAACTGCTATTATATCGGCAGATATTGAAACCTGTATGGACGTATGGTATACAGCTATGGGGCTGTACCAAGAAAACTAACGTAAAAGTAATTCAAACTTTTCAAAATAAAGTCTTGCGTAGTATGGTCAACGCACCATGGTATATAAGGAATGATAACCTTCATAAGGATCTAAAGATGGAGTACGTCAGTGAAGAAATTAAGAAATATGCTAGGAAACACGTACAGCGCCTCAGTCAACATGAAAATGCGGATTTGCGTCGTATGCTGAACAACCAAAATCCAGTAAGACGGCTTCGAAGAACGAAGCCCTTAGAACTAGGACAGATAAATTAATGAAGTATCCAACCTGGAGCTAACCGATGGGTTATTCTCCTCAAACAGTTAACATCATTTAATATAGATAAATTACTAGATGAAATTGTATTCAGTTGTAATATTTGTTAAATAAATAAAAAAAAAAAAAAAAAAAATAAAAAAAAAAAAAAAATAAAAATATTCTAGACATAGAAGCCGTCGGTTCAGTACTTCCATATTCAGTCCTGTGGCATGGAACATATAAAAATTCCCTTTGGCATAGAATTAACCCGTCCATATAAAGAATTTCCCACAAACATAGCCGCGGCAATTTTACGACGTTTTCCTAAAGTGTCAATACGAAGATCATGATCATATCAACATAAGACGGCAGGTCACATATCTGTTTCCACCTAGGCTGACTACAATCAGAGAGAAACTCGAATTTCCTTAGTATATAAAAGGTTAATCGCCTCTAAACTTACTCCAATCTATCAATGTGTACTGCATGGTGGGAATACCATACAACCACAGCATACTCAAGTGATATCACGAAAGTAGTAGTCGGGACACTTGAGCTGAAAACCAAAAATCCGGGACACTTGAGCTGACCTACTTTGTTGTTGTAATTATCTAGGTCAAGGTCAGAGATAAAAAAAACAGAGATAAAAAATGTACGTCAAGGTCACAGATAAAAAAATAAAAATAAAAAAAAATAAAAGAAACATAGATAAAAAATATTTTGCAGACACTTTTCCTGGAAATATAATATTTAATTATGCAGATAAGAATTTTATGAAAAAAAAAAAACGGTTGATTTTTATTTCCGATTCTGTTTACTTCGATCGGATATTATTTCGAAGGATCGAATCTCCCTCTCATCGACCGTTGCAGCATCGTCAGCAAAATATCGACGCAATATTAATTTTTTAAACATTTTTAGCACACTTTAAATCACTTTTAGTTATTGAACCTACACTGGTTTTATTAGTAATAGAAATAAATCATTCAAAACAGATACTTATATTTTAAATGATATCGTTTTCATATACTAAACAGAAAATGTGTCTGCAAAACAGTTTTATGAAAAATAATTTCTGCTGATAACGCTTGCATTTTTTTTTTGTCATAAAATTCTTATCAACATAAGTACATATTATATTTTCAGGAAAAGTGTCTGTAAAATAGTAAAATAATTTTACTGATAACGCTTGCATTTTTTTTTTCATAAAATTCTTATCAGCATAATTACATATTATATTTCCAGGAAAAGTGTCTGCATAATAGTAAAATAATTTTACTGATAACGCTTGCATTTTTTTTCATAAAATTCTTATCAGCATAATTACATATTATATTTCCAGGAAAAATGTCTGCAAAATAATTTTACTGATAACGCTTGCATTTTTTCATAAAATTCTTATCAGTATAATTACATATTATATTTCCAGGAAAACTGTCTGCATAATAGTAAAATAATTTTACTGATAACGCTTGCATTTTTTTTTTCATGAAATTCTTATCAGCATAATTACAATGTATCATATGTACAACAATAGTATTAAAATATATTTCCAGGAAAAGTGGCCGCAAAATAGTAAAATAATTTTACTGATAACGCTTGCATTTTTTCATAAAATTCTTATCTGCATAATTACATAATATATTTCCATGTGTCTACAAAATAATTTTATGAAAACAAATTTTGCTGATAACGCTTGCATTTTTTTTCATGAAATTCTTATCAGCATAATTATGTATTATATTTCTAATTACATATTATATTTCCAAGAAAAGTGTCTGTAAAATAGTAAAATAATTTTACTGATAACGCTTGCATTTTTTTTTTTCATAAAATTCTTATCTGCATAATTAAATATTATATTTCCAGGAAAAGTGTCTGCAAAATATTTTTTATCTTTGTTTCTTTTATTTTTTTTATTTTTATTTTTTTATCTGTGACCTTGACGTACATTTTTTATCTCTGTTTTTTTATCTCTGACCTTGACCTAGATAATTACAACAACAAAGTAGGTCAGCTCAAGTGTCCCGGATTTTTGGTTTTCAGCTCAAGTGTCCCGGATTTTTGGTTTTCAGCTCAAGTGTCCCGACTACTACTCACGAAACTCCTTTGTCATTCTAATAATAAAGCCTAACATATTGTAGAATTAGCTTTATGTATTATGTTATCAATATGTAAACAGAAGTTACTCTGCTAAGTTGATTACCGTCAAAATAATAGTTAGAAATTTTAGGGTTAAAAGTCCTATAGAACGGCATGACAATGCATTTACTTAAGTTAACAAACAATCTAATAGCAGAGCACCATCTATATAAACTATTTATTTCACACTGTAGTATATCAACATCAACTAGAGGCCGAGTTCGCATAAAAATCTACAAATCGCCAGCAAACAATAGAACATTACAAAATTTAAATATATCGATGACATCATTCACAAATAAAAGAAAGATAATTGGGCCCAAGTGGGAGCCTTTAAGGAACACATGAATGGCAATAGATAAAATTTGATTTGATGTGATTCAATAGAACAAACTGCTTCTTGTTTACTAAGTAAGATGCAATCCACTTTAGAAACCTTGGATCAACCCCAATCGCAGCAAGTTTTTTATAATAATTCTGTGGTCAATTGAGTCAAAAGCCTTAGCAAACTCAAAATAGATTGCATCTACCTGAGCCTTAGACTCTATTGATTCAATAACGAATTGTGTAAACTGTAAAAGGTCGGTAGATGTTGATCTACCATTAGTGAAAACAAGCTGGAAAGAAGAGATGATTTATTTTGTATAAAATGGCAAATGATTAGTTACTATTAATTCAAAAAGTTTTGGTATTGTAGACAAAATTGAAATACCCGATAGTTTGATATATCAGAGCGATCGCCTTTTTTATAAATTGGAACAATGTGTGTGATTTTCCAAGCAGCTGGGAAATATCCACTCGCTAAAGATTGATTGAACAGATAACATAAAAGAGTAGTTATGTAGGATGCTACCGATTTAAGAATAAATGAGGGAATTCCATGTGGTCCGCATCCATCCTTAAAATCTATAAGAGCCTTGGTAATCTCATTCTTCATTATTATTAAATGAGGGATATTATGTTGGGAAGCACCGATGAAGCGATTATTATCAGCTTTAATATTATACGTTTTATACACTGATTGAAAGAAGTCTGCAAACCCTCATATAAAGCCATATCGCGTGGGGTATCGTGGTTATGAACACCGCCGTAGATATTTTCGAGAAATAATTATACGCGAAAAATTATTTTATATAGGTACACCAGATGTGTGTTTATTTCACTAATATATTCCACGTATATCTTACGAATATATTTTATTCATTTACAATTTGCACTTACAAAAATTATTTGTGATTAAATATTA
The DNA here is from genome assembly GCA_963556165.1 of Tipula helvola. Lineage (NCBI taxonomy): Eukaryota > Metazoa > Arthropoda > Insecta > Diptera > Tipulidae > Tipula > Tipula helvola. The sequence continues at coordinate 226,747,633 of OY744483.1, forward strand.
ATCAACACTGTATATTTAATGTCGCACTTCTATGATTCACTCTTTCTGAAGCATTCGCTTGGGACGAGTACTTAGGAATCAAAACTTGTGATATACCATACTTCTTTAAGAATGCTCTAAAAATTTTTGAGGAAAATTGCTTACCATTATCACTAAAGATTTGTTCGGGAACGGAGTAGACATTTAGCACTCGATTTTCAAGAAATTTGGCAACATTATTGCTAGTAGCATCTCGCATAGGCTCGAGTAATACAAATCGGCTAAGGTGATACAAAATGACGAATAAATAGGTATTACCCTGTTTAGATCGCGGATATGGTCCCATAAAATCAATATATAGCTCTTGGAAAGCTCTCGATACTTTAGAGGGTTGACCCATTGGTGGTCGTGTTACGGTATTTGTTGCTTTACTGGCCTTGTAAATTGGGCAATTTACGACAAATTCGTGCACGTCACTAGCCATTTTAGGCCCATGATAATGTCGTCTTAACACATCTAACACCTTGCGAACTCCTAAAGGAACAAGCGGATTTGGCACATAGATTTTCCATGGAGATCAGAAGATAAGTCGGTTTCTGGCTTAGGTAAGATGAATATTCTGCCATTATTGATTCGGAGATTGGACTTCACAGTAGGATTTGTTTGAATGAAGCCCATGAGTTCCAGATATTTGGGATCTTGAAAATAAACAGATTCAGGATCTAAAATTGGGGATTGGTTACTCATATCCTCATTCAGCGTCAATGCTTCCGCCTGTCGTGGAGCACCTCCCTCAAATATATCTATCTCCGATTTGGAATACACTCGATCCCATTTTATCCCAAAGCTACCGGCTTGTTGCATTACTGGTACATGTATTGTACATATAATTTCATAACAGCAATGATATGGTCCTTATTTATAAATACTCATAAGCATACCCCCCCACACAGTTTATGCACAATTATAACAGCCCCAAATCGGCCCGGTGGTATCGCATCCTTATTCTGCGTTAACCTTTGTGAGATTTATCAATATGCCACTTAGTTCTCGCAAACAATAAACGTTTCAAAATTTACTGGGCTAAACGTGTTGCGCAGCGGTAGAGCGACTGTGATGTAGAAGGGATTTAGAATTCAAAAATAATCACTGAAAATTAGAATGGGCTAAACGAATTACGCGCACTGTATTTCATGATTTTTGATTTGTCTAATTTTTGGTGTACATTTAGTAGTTAGAAAAATTAAAAATTAAAAATTAAAAAAATACTATTATAATTGGACTTTTTAGATGCCTATACAATTTCCGCACGCACTGATCTTCCGCATTCAAATTTTGAAATAATTTCTTGGCATATTTGTTCGAAAGTTTTCATTTTTGAAGCATTATTTTTTAAAATTTATTACATAACTTCAATAATCAAACCAACTAGCTATAAAACCCATCAGCATCAAATTCGAACTTAATATAAGGGGGATAGAAAGTCACAAAAATGTTTTTTTCATATAATAGGCTATTGTCTATGTCATTCAATAAGGAACTAATTCGTTAAAGGTATTTTATTGTTTCATATGTTGGATGGTACCCGAACAATAATAAATCCACAAAGTGCTATTAAATTTAGGCTTGGACTTTTGAGAAATGAGTAAATTAGAGTAAATTTGGACACCTTATAGTTTTTTAACTATAACTCAAAAACTATGCATTTTTAGTAGGTACATATTCTACGAGTTTTTGTAGAGAATTAAATTTCCTACCGAAATGACACTTTAAAATGTCAAAAAACTTTTGTTTTATACAAAATAAGTCAAAAAAACTAAAACCAAATAAAACAAAAAACCGAAAAATTTCAATTTTTTGTTTTTTTTTTTTAAGTTTTTGTGTTCAAAAAAAAAAATTTAATTCTCTACAAAAACTCGTATAATATGTACCTACTAAAAATGCATAGTTTTTGAGTTATAGGTAAAAAACTATAAGGTGTCCAAATTTACTCTAATTTATTCAGTTCTCAAAAGTCCAAGCGTAAATTTAATAGCACTTTGTGGATTTATCATTGTTCGGATACCATCCAACATATGAAATAATAAAATACCTTTAACGAATTAGTTCCTTTTACCCCTGTTTTTTTCGACATAGACAATATAGCCTATAAATCATATGAAAAGTTATGTTTTTTTCATTTCGTTTTTCCTAAATGGAAAATCTTAAATAAATGAATATTGATTACTGCATTATCAAGAAGAAGAATTGATAAATAAATGATTTAAAAATCAATTAATAAAATCTATATAAATCTAAATCTTTCTAGTATCTAAATAATTCAATATACATAGATATTTAATTAATGTTTTACTAAATCCCCTTTATTTACAAACAACGCATAAAGATAAAGATCTCAGGAATGACAAATGTCAATAATTCTTTCAGCGATTTAAATAAATGGCGTCTAGGGAACCATTAAATTATTATATCGAAAATAATTAGTTTCATAAATTTTTGTTTAGATGGATTTTATTTAAACATCAAAATATCCTCAAGTGTACAATAAAATTAAAGTAAATTTTTATTTTTATTAAACAAAAAAATGTCGATAAATAGCAAAGAGTAAACACTTATAGAGGAGAAACAAACTGTTTCCCCATATAAAATCTTCTATTTCAAGCGTAGATGGAAAGGGATGAACAATGCACATAAAGGGTGTCCGGGTTTGGGATGCTAATCCGTTAAGGGGTGATTCCTTGGTTCATTGTGAGCCAAAAATCGTATGTGAGATGGGGGGGGGGGGGGGTCAATTTTTGATAACATTTGAGATACAGGGTGTTTAAAAAAAATTTGGTTCAGAAAAAAAGTACATCCAAATATTAAACTGACTTCTAAAATATTTATTGGAGAGCATCCAACTTAGTCTTTAACCTCCCAATTTATCAAAATAGCTTTAATCTGAAGTTTCAGTTCGATTGGTTAAGCCATCTGGGCTGTAGAGTGGACACAGACTGACAGACGGACAGACTGACAGACAGACATCATTCCGAAATCCACTTTTTCGGACTCAGGGGACCTCAAAACAGATAAATCTTCAATAATCTCAGGTTCGAAAATTTTCATGATTAGTATACTTTATTTTACTTACGTAAAAGAAAGTAATAACCTTAATTAAGCGTTTACGAAAACCAAAATTCTACAAACTCATACGATTTTAGGTAACTCTTAATTTTAAAAACGTTTTCATGAAAAAGGTGACTTTGTCACTTATGCCGTTTTTCCTTATGGCCACAGATATTCACTGTGTTCCATTGGAAACAATTTGCTACTGCCAAGCACTTGTGCGTAGATGTTCAATGGAACGCGAGTTTTCGTGACAGTAGTAAAACATAACCTCAATTTAAATAAAACTGCTAGATTTTGACAAAAAATACGTTTGTGAATAGTAACAGAATATTCTAATTCACCCTGATGATAGCAATTTAAAGCGCGTAGGATTTACATAACGGCGCCACAAGACGGAAAAGGTAAAAATCTTTAATTAATTAATCAATTATTGATACATATACACATATATATTATATACTTATTTCACGTGACTTGGAGACAAACACACAAGTAATGGATTAAAAATATGTACGTTATTCCATTAATAATAATTAGTAATAATAAGTAATAAATCATTAAGCAACAAAATAATTATAATATCATATTTTTGCGATTTAAAAATAGCCGTGTCGTATTACAAACAAAAACAAAAAAAACAATGTGTGTGCCTCTACGCGCGACAGAAGTGAAACTTTTTAAGCTTAAATTTGTAATTACTATAATTTATCGTTCAATGGTCCGGCTGGCATATACAGTAAAATGTGTAGCTTTTCCGCAGCAAGAATTGAAGAAATAGTCAATGGATCCTTATAGTGTTATAGGAGTATTATACAAAGTCAGAGTAGACATATCCAAATTAGATAATTGCACATTCTACATTATCTAGTTATTTTTTTTCAATTTCTGTTACTCCATGATCTGGTAAAACAGGATTATCACAACTCGATACAAAATCTACCTATAGAGGCACGATAAACGGAATAAAAGCAATATTATTTACTAATACTAATATTAAAGCGACATTTTTAGCTTAAGAACGCAAGCGAAATTGTGATGGTGTATTGTTCGGTTTATATTTTAAAGTGAATTTTGCTTAAGGCAAACATTTTCTTCAAGAGAAATTCAGAATACTAAATAATAACCAGCTATTGATGCATAGGTGCAGTTTTCTCATGTCATTTGGAATTATTGCAGAGTATAATTTCCATGTCTCATTTTGTAGCTAGCATAAACCAATTGTTTCATTTTTGAATTGCCCGAGAAAAAGAAATATATTTTGTATTTAGTTTAAAAGTATTAAATTTAATCTTAATTTGCCAACTCTCATTGTATGATCCTTTAAATATCTATACAAATTTATGTTTTATAAACATCCCTTTTCTATTTATTGTAAATTTACAATAAGCTTGAGATATTTGTGTACAAGCAAATTACATATTTACAAACACAATTTTTATACTTGTTTTATATAATTGTACTTGTAAATTGCAACCAATACCTCATTATACTATAAATCTAGCAGGCATTGATTCGACTGTTCGTAGATGTTGTTTTTGTATTGGTTGCAAATTCATTCAATTTCCTTTTAATATTCTTTTGTTTTTTTCGAATCATACCCTGCCTAAAAAAATTTCACTTCAAAAATAAAAGAAATACTGTCGCTGTTTTCGTTTCATATCGCTTTTTCATTTTTTGAATGTAATTTTTGTTTTGTTTCATCGATTTTAAAAATCACCCCGGTACTAAAGAAATTTCACTTCAAAAAAAAATTTGTAATCCTAACCCAACCCGCATATTTTTGTAATGTCAGTAAATTCAAATTCTAATCAAATAATTTACTAAATTTTTGCAAAGGATGCCAAGTACGTTGTATGGAATGTATGGAAGTGTTTCAAAATAAAATACATACAAGTTTTTAACTAAATCAACCCTTTAATCAAAACCAACAAAAATGTTTATACAAGCCGTGCCATTCGCTCTTTACGCCGATCCTCTCTCAGAAATTGTGCTCTATGAGTTGGTATTGGTATGTCACAAAACCAACAAAAATGTAAACAATATTTTAGGCATTTGTGTTAGTTTGGTGTATATATATTTTCTGATTTATTTTATACATTACTAATACTAAGCCATAGGGTACAATTTTTATAGCATAAGTGTTTGCTTGGCACGGCTTGTATAAACATTTTTGTTGGTTTTGCTTTAATGCATAATGTAGCACACCTGCATCATGTTATTCTAATTTAAACTGCATCTACATACATTTCAGCATTTTTTTTTTCTCTTTTGTTTCGTATATCTGTTGTTCATTTGTTTTTCTATCTCGCTTCACACATTTTTTTTGTTTTTTTCTGGGTTTTGAAAGAAAAATCGCCATTTAGAATTAGTTAGTCGATGTTTTGCATTCAGTTAGTAGTAAACATACAGTTACATATGTAATTTTTTATAAATAAGAATATTGTTTTTGAATATTTATTTTAATTTTGAACGAATTGCCTTTTTATTAAGAAGCGTTATAAATGGAAAAATATTTAAATTTTATACCACAAAACTAGCTGCTTCCAACCATTTTTACTTTGAAATTTGTTTCAACTAAATACATCTTTATAAGAAAAAAAAATATTTCAATTAAAAAAAAAAAATCATGCATTAAAGGGTTAACATTAATTTTAAAATCGGTGCATCCATTTATCAAATGAGTCAGCCAAAAAGGCACACTTTGGGTGGATTAGGGTTAAAATATGACATTTCACACAATCAAAATTGGTATAGAGCCATCTATTGGAATTTTTTAAACTAAAATCCCTCTGCTGTTAATTTTATGCGTAACTACTTCTCAACTACACCATCATTTGACCATGAGTTGTTGCAACTAGAAACAGGTACTTGTGAGTAGTTTACTGAGGCCAATGGAACACAGCAATTTGACACTTTCATTTTGAAACATAAGTATGTATATACATAAAAGTTGGTTCTGATGAAGTAAACTAGTACTTGCTAAAGATATCTTTAGTTTACTAGTTTACCTTAGAAATAAATCAATTATTACAAGAAAACAAAAACGATGTTAATATGTTATGTTGAAACTTATGAAAATATCTCAGAGACCATAAAAATTTGTAACGTTTTCATTAAAAATTTGTTTTATAAAAAAAGGGACTTCCCATAGTATTATATGAATAGTTTGGGTTTTTCCTCGTTTATAATTCCTTTATAAAAGCTTCGTTTTTTAGACTATGGTTTTGTAAAATAAGGTTGTAAAACTCAGAGGACTACTCAACAATACTGAAACAATAAATAACAAATGAATCACTAAATATCATGTTTGGAATAAAATTTCAAAGATTTTTGCACAGTTACAATATTTATAGACTATTTTTAAATTTTATATTATATAGAATTTCTTCGAATTACTATAACTATAGCATAACAACTACTATATTTTTTCCAATTGCCTTCGAAAACTACATGCAAAAATCAGGGGCAGAATCATGAAATTCGGATGGTAAATTTTAGCGGTACTAACCAATTCTATGGAAAGTTTAGAATAAATTCAACAAATGGTCAAAGTTACCCAAGGTATTTTGTATCAAATCGCAATTACATGAAGGGAAATTTCTAATCGATATGAAATATTTGTTTAAAGGCACAAAGAAAATGAAAAACGTACATATTTTATACTACAGTTAAAATTATGTAACACAAATGTGGCTTACCATGTATGTGTGATGCTGCTGTTGATGATGTTGAAACTGTTGTTGATGAAGGATTTGCACCCACACCACTCGCACCGCTAATACTTCCGCCCGATTTTTCTGAGCCAGCTTGCTGCTTTTGCTGTTGATCTGGTAAGTTCATATTTTCACCACTAGAATCTTGCCGGGATAACGAAAATCGCCTCGGACTTAGACCCAAACCAGCAACACCACTTGTTACATATTGTTGTAAAGAACTAAAAAAGCTCATTTCAATTTTGAAAAATCGAACAAAAAATCAAATTAAAAAAGAAAAACCAATTTTCTTTTTTTTTGTTTTGTTACCACCGGGAGAAGTGGCCCTGGTTCAAACACACAATAACTCGTAATATTTGTGTGTGGGTATATTTGTGTGAGCTTGTATTTGTGCGTTTGTGTATATATGTGTGTGTGTGTGTGTGTGTGTGTGTGTGTTTGTGTGAAAATTTAGAAAATACACTTTACAAAATTAACACTATTTTATTGTATAAAGGAACTAAAGTATTTTTTTTCTTTTACAACTTTAAGCTTAAGTGTCACATTTGGTGTTGATGATGAACTTTTCTATTTTCTTTGCATTTATAGACATATTTATACATCTATTCACTGATTGTTGTTATATCTGGAAAATAAATCAAAAAAGAAAAATTATTATTTTAAAATTCATTGCACGACACAAATAGGATTTTCTATTTCGAACATTCTTTTGTATATATATAAATGTGTTTGTACGAGTATGTTTCCCATTTTCTCATGGTTGGGAACAAATAATAATCATGTACACATTGTGTCTGTTGATTTTATGCCGAGATACAACAATACTAATAATCTTTTATTTATTTTTTGTTCCTTATCGTCTTGTATTATTTTGGACATTTGATGATTTATTGAGCATTTGGGTGGGGTGAGGAGCAAACGGTACTAAAAGATTAATTATGTCCAATTCATTAAATCGCACAAAATCACAACTTACACGTTAATAACAATAACACAAAAATTACCGAGGGACGCCATTTTGTTCAACAAAATAATTATTTTTGTGGCATTATTACCGCCTCAACTTTAATTATAAATCAAATTACCGTAATTCAACAAACTAAATTAAATTAATTTTAAGTGAAAAAACAAAGCAGATTTGATTTTATATGGAAACAAAAAAATGGAAAATTAAAGCGGTAGTTCCTCAACAAGGAATTTAAGCAGGTAGAGAATCGAACGAAACCACCATTTGAATTGTTCAAAACCAAATTGCCCAAAAATCAAAAATAGCCAAAAAATGACTGTTTTTTGGGCGATGGCGTATTATGCTGAACCGCCCAAACAAGAAATTAAACAAAGCCAAATAATATAACTTTTAAAATATTTGTTTAATCAAATATTTATTATTTTAAGTAGCTCCTTGTTGTGAAATAAAATATTTTTGCTACTTCAATATCGATATCGATGCTATAGCACCATCATCAGTGTTGATTCTGGTTCAACATAAATCGGTTGTCTTTATTCTTATATACATATTTCAAATTCTTCATTTCGACTTAACAGACTTCAACTTTCTTCATTCTGATTCTGAGTATTACTTGTGAATTTGTTTCAAAATTTGTATAATTGTGTTATAGATTTTATATTCTGAGCGAATTTTGACTCAGGATTGATTTTGCCGATTGATTTCACATGCTCCCTAAATCTTTCTTTAATCAATCCTGAGTCAAAATTCGCCCAGTAGGTAGATTCCGGTTGTGTGGAATTATTTTGTGGAACGGGATTTTGTTCTAAACGAGAATTTGGAATGGGAAAATAAATCCCACTTTTGTGGAATGAAACGTCCAAATTTCTCGTCGTGGAATTTAACGGTGAAATACAATTAATAGTGCCGCGGAATCCAAAAACTTCTTAATTATAAAATAAATTGACCGCGAATCTATTATGAGTATTATAAGTATTATTATTTTTGCTAATAAAATGGGAGCGAGTGTGAAAAATGTTTGCAAAAAGTTTCGTTAACTCAGAAGGGCCTCCTTCAAGATATTTAGAGCTAAATATGGGTCGGCGAATGTAAATAATGATTTTTTAATTTTTTTATTCATTATTTATATACTTAGCAGATTTCAGAACACAGGCGGGTGCTTATATTAGACTTAGAAAAAAGAGAAGCAATATTACACTAATTGTGATAATCGATATAAAAATAATAATATGTAACACCATAATGCATTAAAGAAAATTTTTATTTTCAAATAAGATTATTTATGTACAACCAGTTTTATTTAACACTATCAATATTCAATTTTTGCACCATTCACATTCTCCATCCACCCTTCTCTTATTGTTATGACTATGTTATGCTGCTTATGTACGAGTAACATCTATTGCTTTACGCTGACCATACATCTATTTGTATACACAAATATTCACGCTAATTAAATAATAAATGCGTGCATTTTAACAAATCACGACAAAAATATATAAAATGACAGAAAAATATTCCACTTTTGACATATTTCCCCGTATTAGACCTAGTGCTAAAATCTATATCTCGCAAGGAGAACTAGAATACAAATTTGTGGAATGGAATTTTTCAGCGAGAAAACGAAATGCGGGAAAAATAAAAATTCCATTATAATCTAGTTCATTTCAAAAAATTGTACAACGCAACCATTGAAATTCCAAAAAATTTTAGTACATAAAGGATTAAAAAATACGAAATAATTCAATAAGTAAATCACTGATGATGGAGCTATAGCATCGAAATCAATATTGAAGCGGAAAACATATCTTATTTCACAATAAGGAGCTACTTGATTGGCGTACAAATGTATAATAATAAATATTTAATTAAATAAATATTTTAAAAATTATATTATTTGGCTTTGATTAATTTAAAGTGAAATATCCACAAACACAGGAATCATGGATTTCATGAATTTGTTTTCTAGTAAACAATGAATTTTACAAACAAAAATGTATACACCTTTATTAATTAATCATTCAAGATTACAAAAAAAATTATTTATTTTTATTTTTATCATAATAGTGGCGTGACCATCGTTAAAAATGAGTTAATTAAAAAATTAACAAAAATCGGCTTTGCACTGACCTCAGAACTGGTGCATCCTGGAACAAAAAAAAAAAGTTGTATATTATTCTATTGCCCATAAACTGTGGAGTACCTAGGGATTTTTCGATATACACATTTTACAACAAATAGCGCATATTTTAAAAAAAATCTCGCTTTTCGGTAAAATTTTTGAGATTAAAACGATCTAAAAAATCGAATTTTGAAAATATCAAAAAAAAAAAAAAACACAGGTACTTCCAAAGAATCAAGTGTCCTGAACATTCTCTTCAAATTTCAAGTCATTTAACCTACTTAGTAGAAAAACGCGTTTAAAGTTTTAAGTTCTAAAAATTTGTAATAAAAGATTAAAATCAGAAAATTATATTTTTTTAAATAGGTAAGTCGAATTTGGCTTCCAAACTAATTGCATATGATTCTTAATATATTAAACTATAACAAAATTAAACAATTTTTTTTTGATTTATTGAAAGTTTCAGGGTGGCTCCCCCACTTAAAGACTTTATCTAAGTTAAGGTTAATAAATTAAACCTACTTTTCAACGAATCGTGCGTAAGAAAGGACGTTATACCGAAATATATCAACAAACAAATTAGGAATAATACAAGAACGGCTATTCTTGTAAAAGCTAAAACGTAAAAGCTATGGTTAAAGAGTGAAATCAAAATGCTATATACGAAAATCAATAGATTGACGATGTAAGTGTACAGTACAGTCTACAGATACGAATTGCTAGAGAGTTCCATTATTTAGAATACGTCGAGATATTAGAACGCGTCAGTGAGCTGATAGAAACGAGATTGCAGGCCAAGAGATATACCATAAGAAGGAAGTTAAACGCATTGGTTTCCAGTAAAAACAATCATGACAAATTCTTCGTCGAACGTGTAAACTACAACCCATCAATTCCACCATATGATTGAGAACCACACGAGTATTCAATTCAACAACAATAAGGTAGCATTGTTAGAAAAAGGTCTGAAGTACAACATAGCGCAACTTAACATTTCCAGTAATCAACGGAGGGTCTTATTGAATATTGAGAACGCTATCACGAAAGCAAATGTTGAATATCAAGCTGAGATAAGGAGTGTAGTAGTTGACAAAATTAAGGACGAAATTGGTCAAGACCCAGCTACACATAATAGCAAGAATAAAACAGCCATCAGCATAAGGGACAAAGTAAGCAGCAACGATGCAGTGATTGTAAAAGCAGACAAAGGGAATACAGTTGTAATAATGAGCAAACGGGACTACAACACGAAAATTGACGAGTTCATTATAAACAACGAGATTCAGGAGTGTAACGAAAACCTGACGGCCAGATATAATGTTACTATCAAGGCTGTTATCATTAAGTCGAGTCATTTTATAAGCAGTAGAGAAATCCGACAAAATAAACTGATTAAGCCAATAATCCCGATAATCAGAGGCTTGCCCAAGGTTCATAAGGTGAATGTGCCAATGAGACCGATCGTGAACTTCACATCAGCACCGGCCTTCAACTTCAAGATTGCGAAACACTTAAACCAATGGCTATGTGATAATATTTGTGTGGAAAATGGCCATTCCGTCAAAAATACTTTGGAACTGGTGAACAAAATTGAGGAGGTCAACATACCGAGGAACGGAAAGCTAGCATCTTTTGATGTTACAAATATGTATACGAACATTCCAGTAGAAGAAACAATAGTGATTACAAGACGGCATTTGGTTGAGAAACGGATAGATGCACATATTATAAACGAAGTTATCGCGTTATTGGAAGAAATCAAAGGCATAAATACATAATATGTGGAAGACATATTGGTATTGTTTACTGGGCCTAGCAGACAGTTGGACCAGCTAATTAATTACTTAAATGGAATCGGCACTAAATTAAAATTCACACTTGAAATTGAAAATAATAAATCTATAAACTTTTTGGACCTAACAATAAAGAATTTGAATCAAAAACATAATTTCCAAATTTTCAGAAAATCTACACAAACGCACCGATCGATTCATCAGAAATCGCATCACCCGTATCAACAAAAATAACAGCTTACCGCCACTTTGAAATATACGCGATTAAGAATTTTTAAAAAATCCCCCAAAATAATGAAAATGAATAACACGCCAAACAATTTTTGGGGAGTTATTCATTTTAACGGTTTATTTAAAAACCTTATTTTGAAATTTTTCATTGTTTTTGGCAATATTATACATTGTATACTATGTATCATAATTCTATGAAATTTATGTCAAAAAAATTGATTGAAGTCCGATTTTTTACATTGAAAGCTTGTTAATTCATATTGCTTCTCACTCGCCGTTAATCAGACCAGATGATATCGATAGCTAATTAATCAAGCTATTTAATGTATGTATATAGTGAAACCCTTTGAATTTTTCTAAGATCGTCTCGACAAAAATTAGTACTACAAAATTGATACATAGGTAAAAACATTATGAATGAAGCCGTGAATCGTTTTTGATGTTGTTTTCGTTTAAATATTGTTATAAAATCATTCGATTTGATTTGATTGCCTGCTGCGAAAATTATTTTCCTTTAGTGGTCGTTAACCGTGATCCCCAATAGGTATTTTTTGCATTAAAGTCACCTCCAATTAAAAAGACACTTCCTAGTATTTTGAGAAGATTAGTATAATCTCCTTGTTTGAGATTGTATCTTGGGGGGCAATAGATTGCTGAGATACTACAAGTTTTATTATTGTTCAATTGTATTTTGATTGTTGTGACTTGCATGGAAAGCTTCTCAACTTTAAGTTCTTCGTTATGCTTTATATGATCTTTTATCAGGATAGCTGATCCACATCTAGCTTTGTTCTCTGGATGTAATGCATGGTAGCAATTATCGTTTTATTTTATGGAATGAAGTTTTGGTGAAATGGGTTTCTGATATAAGACATTTATCTATATTATGCATGTTTAAAAATATATCTAGTTCTTGAATGTGATGCAATAGCCCATTTGCATTCCATTTGCATCCTATGAGCTGCTTCTGCTCTGTTTGCTGAACTACTTGTACATAAGTAACATTTTCATTTACTCGCTCTCTTTGTATGTTAAGATTAGGAGTCAACCATTTGGGCTCCGTGGTTTTTTTAATAGATTGTACATTTCTTGATGTAACTGGTTTACGTAATTTATCTCTCATTTTTTGTAGTTCTACTGCAACTTTACATCCTCTGTAATTGGCCGGATGCTGGCCAATTAAAAAAAAATATATAAATTATAATTAAAATAATTTAATGGTCTTTCTAATCGAATCGTTGCAAAGAAAAGTTCGCTGATTCTCATTCAGTAACCAATAAATAATAAAACGAATAGTGTGGTGAATCAAAAACATAATATTCTGTGAAGTCGGATTACACAATTAAGAATAATTGAGGTCGAGGGAACGCCAAATTAAAATATATAAATTATAATTAAAATAATTAAATTATAAAATATATAAATTATAATTAAAATAATTTAATGGTCTTTCTAATCGAATCGTTGCAAAGAAAAGTTCGCTGATTCTCATTCAGTAACCAATAAATAATAAAACGAATAGTGTGGTGAATCAAAAACATAATATTCTGTGAAGTCGGATTACACAATTAAGAATAATTGAGGTCGAGGGAACGCCACCCATCCATCCAATGCCACCCCCAAAGTGGTGACCCCGACGTGATCTGTTCCGTGGCTAAATAATAAAAAAATAGTCCTTCATCAATCGAGTATATTCGATTTAAATCTACAAACTGCAGCCAGGAGAATCCCCCACTTTGGGGTGGTGATGGATGGGGTGGCAGTGTCTTTATTTAATCATTTAAGATTCAATGTTTTCAACAAAGAGTGTAGACATTCGGCCACTTTATCACACCCTAAATGCCCCAGGTTATCGTGATATTTCCAGATAACCGATTCAATTAATTTCTCTGGTACCACCAACTGAAGTCTTTCCTTATCTTTTCTATACACTATATTATCTCGAATTTCATATTCCTTTATAATTCATTTTTCGAATTGATTCTTAATTATCTTTATGTTCTCATCCTCCAATTGACATATGAATATCCTTTCCAAAAATAAATCCTTCTCAGTTATTTGTAAATAATATATCTGTATTCTACTGAGAGCATCAACATGTCTCATCCTGTCTCTGCTTCTATGTACTACTTCGAAGTCGTATTCTTCTAAGAACAACGCCCACCTATCTATTTTTGCATTTAAATCACGTTTCGCTAGTGGTTACTTTAAGGCATTACAATCAGTAACGATCGTAAAACGTATTCCAAACAGATAAGGCCTAAATCGCTTGATAGCATAGACTACCGCTAATGTTTCTAACTCAAAGCTATGTAGTTTTGCTTCCGTGTCTGTCGTCTTTGGACTAAAATACATAATAGGGTGAAATGCTTTATCCTCCTTTTGCCTTTGTAAAAGAACGGCACCATAACCTGACTACCAATATATGAACATTTTTTTTCCTAGTCACCTCTAGAGGTCCTAAATGATCTAGATGTATTGTTTGAAACGGTTGATTTCCTTTCTCAACTGAGTTCAGTAGAGTCTCTTTCTTTATTGGCTTTGAATTATATGCTATACACACTATGCATTCTACTGTGTGTCTAATTAACCTTTCTCTCATTTTACTAAAATAAAATTGTCGCCTAATCAATTCGGCCACTTTATCACACCCTAAATGCCCCAGGTTATCGTGATATTTCCAGATAACCGATTCAATTAATTTCTCTGGTACCACCAACTGAAGTCTTTCCTTATCTTTTCTATACACTATATTATCTCGAATTTCATATTCCTTTATAATTCATTTTTCGAATTGATTCTTAATTATCTTTATGTTCTCATCCTCCAATTGACATATGAATATCCTTTCCAAAAATAAATCCTTCTCAGTTATTTGTAAATAATATATCTGTATTTTACTGAGAGCATCAACATGTCTCATCCTGTCTCCGCTTCTATGTACTACTTCGAAGTCGTATTCTTCTAAGAACAACGCCCACCTATCTACTTTTGATTTCTATCTAGTGTTAACTTTAAGGCATTACAATCAGTAACGATCGTAAAACGTATTCCAAACAGATAAGGCCTAAATCGCTTGATAGCATAGACTACCGCTAATGTTTCTAACTCAAAGCTATGTAGTTTTGCTTCCGTGTCTGTCGTCTTTGGACTAAAATACATAATAGGGTGAAATGCTTTATCCTCCTTTTGCCTTTGTAAAAGAACGGCACCATAACCTGACGACGATGTATCAGTATGTAACTGAGTTTCACCGCCTATACAATATATTCCTAACACTGGCCTAGTGACCAATAACCCCTTTAATTTTATAAAAACTTCATAATGTTCATTCTGGAAATCAAAATCTTTATCCTTCATTAAATCATATAACGGTGATGCTATTCTACTAAAACCCTCTATAAACTTCCTGAAATAGCTTGTTAAACCTATGAAACGCTGTAATGACTTACTATCTGTTGGAACTGGGTATCTGTTTATGGTTTTAATATGTTTGTCACTCAGAGTAATATGTGAATTTGTTATATTATAGCCTAAATATTCTATTTCGGTTTTCAGAAATTTACATTTTTGTATTTGCAACCTGATATTGTTTTCTGCTAGTATAATAAATAACTCCTTAAGAATGACCAAATGCTCCTCTATTCCTTCTGTCGACACAAGGATATCGTCTATAAAAATCAAAATTCCTTTGTTTTCCGTAAGTTTTTTCAAAACTAATTGAATATACTTGACAAAATGTGCGGGCGAATTTGTATACCCGAAGGGTAACTTATTGAATTCATATTGCCCTTCTTCTGTCACAAATGCTGTGTATTGCTTAGACGATTCCTTCAAATCTACATGATAAAACCCATTCCTCAATTACCGGCATTGGATAGTTTATCCGTTCTACTATCTTGTTTAACTGCCTGTAGTTTACACACATTCTATATGTACCGTCCTTTTTCTTTACTAATACTACGCGGCTGCTAAACGCCAACTCACTTGGCCTAATTATTCCCGTCTGAAGTAATTCATCAGTAATTTTTTGCAATTCTACCTTTTTCTACGGCTTCGGGCTGTTACCAAGCAACGTGCTTTCGAAAAATATAATAAAATTATTTCGGGAAATTATCAATCCTCTTGGGATATTACTGCTCTTATCTAATAAAATATTTTTTATTGTTTGACGTTGAAAAATTACAAATTGCTTTTTTAAATGTTGTTTATTTGTTGTTTGTAATATCAAAAATCTCAAAATTTGGAAAAAAACTCATAATAACGAGAGATTTAATGTATTTAACCAATACATTTCAGACGTAAAAAATAGGACAATTTTAGGACAAACTTCACGCCTGTCGACAAATACGTGAAGTTAGTCCTAAATTTATCCTAAATTTTGTTGTTGTAATTTTAGGACAAAATTAGGACAAACTTCACGCGAATATAAAATCACGTTATTCAAGTTTCATATAACGACATGGCAAACAAAAATAGAAAAATATAAATTACTCAAAACTACAAAAAGGCAGATGTGACTGTTTTCTTAGCACGGCAGAATAACTTTTGACTTTTTGAACCAAAAATGTAAATTAGTTTAAGTACTGATCGAACAACATCCGTCTTTATGGAGGGGTTTCTGATCGAAATGGTTTGAAATAAATTGCCAGCTCATTCCTATTAAATGGTTGCGCTCCTACCTTTCTGATCGTTGGCACTCCGTTAGATTCTTGGGTTCTTACTCCCAATTGTATCGTGTACCATCTGGCGTGCCTCAAGATAGTCACATTTTTTTCGACAACTTTCTTCCAAACATAAAGTTATTTTATTGTAAAGCAATTCGCTTTAAGAAGTTGCTCTTATTTAAGTACTATATAGAGCAAGGTACTTTATAAAAGCTGCAAAATCCATGGTTATGGGGCTTATAAAATAAAAATTGTTGCTCTAAGACCGCTACTTTTTGCTCTATATAAACTTTATAACAGTTCTAAGAGCGCTTCTAGAGCAAAAATTGGAGCTTGCAGCTGTATAAAATAGCTCTAAGAGCGCTCTCGGGAACGTCCAATTGACGTAACAGAATTTGAAGCAACCATGCGTCCCGCCATTCAGCTTGAATCCCCATTGTCCGAATTGTGATTAACGATTTCATTAACCTTGTCATGAATACAATAAACCTACGGATGCTCTATCGTTCAAAGCTGATGGTTGATCAAGAAATGTGGTATAATATGTGACGGCAACATTTTTCTTTTTTTGTTGAACCGCGATTTTACTTTGTTCCAGGCCTCCGTGTAAATTGTATCCGTTTCGGTTAAATTTTTAATCAATGATGCTGGGATTTCGGTCAATAGGCCTTTAAGCAATTTAAATTTGTTGACATCCGATAACGATTAGTTTTTGCCTACTAATCATAAATAAGAATCTTCAAACGCGGGCGAATTTTTGTATTCCCCCATCAAATTTTTCAATTTTAAACTTTGGTAATTAAACACACAATGAGTCATGAATGTACTATTAGCTATCTGGTCTGGTGGGTTGTTGTGTTCAATTATTCAAAAAATATGTTTTATTGACCAAACAACTCGGCCCATGTCGCTTGAAGGGCAGAAAGATCGAACAAAAATGATTCAGACGTTGTCGATAGTCTCAAAGCAAAAAACGACGTAACTCAAATCAAGGGAATAATTTATAAACGACGTAACTCGAAAATAACGTAAATCAAAACGACGTAACTCGATGATCGACTGTAATAGATAGCAGCACTTGATAAGTGCCAAATTCAAATTTGCACAAAATAGCCCCACATAACGCTATTTGTTTACAGGGATTTGGTGGTTTGTTGTGTATTAGAGATCTTTTCTTCTGCGATTTTCAAACCATATTTACGAAACTATATATAGCATGCAAATTAATACAAATTTAAAAATTGTAAATTGAAACTATACATTTTACATTGGTTCTTATGGAAAACAGAAATAAGTTCACCTCTTATAGAAAGCTTATATTTTTACCTACATATGTACGAGATAGCTGCGATGGAATACATGATAAAATGTGCATTCGGTCTTCTTGCTATTTTCTCAGTTTTTTTTTTGTTATTTATTCTATTGTTTGAGGAACAAATGTTTGTTAGTGTGGTGCAAATTCGGTTGTGTGAGATTCGTGTTTCATTTGAATGGGAGTAGAATAAGTCTGATTTAACTATGGTTAATATGTTGACAGATAGGTAGCTTGCCCGAGGGTCACAAGTTACTGATTTTGATTGAAATATTTCAAGCATAAAGTTGGATTTCCTGCATTATGTTGATACAACTACTATCTAAAATTGCGTATTTTAGTATTTGCTTTAAATAATCTAATATGGAAAGTCTTCCATTATTGCAGTAGTAATCAATTTTTCTATATGGTGATAATCAACGTGTTAAACTTCGTAGAATCGACAAATAAATGTCAAAGAATTTTGTGGAACAGATAACATTAAGTACTACAATTCATTGATTGAAAAAAGGACCCACCCTGTATTTCTATTTTACCTCTGTTGTTGATGGCCCACCCTGTATTTCTATTGTAAATTTAGACATAATGCGATTCCCCCACGTAAATTTGATTATGGCTCATTTATTTAACATAATCTGAATCAGCGTTCCCAGAAATATCAACCAAGGACCTGAAGCAGCAAGCAAATGTGGAATTGTGGATACTTAATTCATTTGTTTACTGAGATGCTATTATTATGTTTGGTTTAAGCTTAATTTCCGTGAGAAAATCTTACTGACTAGTATATTTTTCTGAAAAAGACAGAGGAGTAACACAATCAAACATTTTATTAGACTAGACAAAGACATTAATTTTTTTTATAGCAAAATTATATGGTTATATTTTCACAGATTTTTATTTACAAAACCAATAAATTTCCTAATTTTCCATAATTCATTGAGTGTGTTTCATTTTTTAGTTTGTATTTTCGATAAACTATTTATTTTTGTGAAAAAAATAAACTTAAATTTGTGATGGATAATTTGGAAACTGATTTAATGGATTATTTGGATCTGTTCAGGACGTCGTCAAATTATAAGCATTTGCACATACTTTATATATCAAAGCATAACTTGTAATCTTGTATCTACTGTAATATACCCAGACTTACTCAAGAACTAGACAGCTTACAGCATCGCAGAGATGTTGCAGAACTCTGCGTCTTCTACAGATGCTTACATGGTAAATGTTCTGCAGAACTATCGGAGAAAATACCACCATTCGTTACAACAACAAGAGTAACAAGAGGAACAACCAATGCACATAGGTTTACGGTAAAGCTCCCGAAACCTCGAACTGAAGAAATCAAGCGCGAATTTATATACCGAACATCAAAAAAGTGGAATTCGCTAATACATTTCAAATTTCCGAAGGAATATAAAATGAATAAATTTAAGGTAGCTATTAATCTTTACTTGCAGGATCGCGCATTGGGTGCAGAAGCTCTGACAGTTACAAGGAGCTAGGACCGTTAATAAGTCCGCTCTGTACCCAATTAAAAAAAATTGATAAAAAAAAAAAAAAAAAAAAAAAAAAAAAAAAAAAAAAAAATATTCTTCATGCAACATTGGCATCCAGCATCATAACCCAAAAGCAAAGTAGAAAACACAAAGAATCATTTGATCACAAATTTTAATTAACAATGTACTTATCTGAGCTAGTTGAGCCATCAGATGCTTCTTTGTTTTCTCTCTTTGATTTTGTTAACTGAAAATAGTAAAATAAGATATTTAGTGTATAAATTTGGATTATATCGAGTTATTAAAACTTACCTCAATTTAATTTTGTTGATGTCTATTTTTTGACATTTCTAATTGTGTACAAGCTGGATAATTTATATTAGGTTTACCCATTTTATGTTCAAGAATTTTTGTAATAAATTATCATTAAGTAGTTATAATGTTTGCCATCTGATTGAATTTTCCATATAAATTAAAGAGTTTTATTGTATATTTTAGTAGCCGTCAAAAATCGAAACAAGAAACATCACTTTGTAATTAATGTGATAAAATAAATTATATATTAGTTTTTATTCCGTATTTTGCATCCGCATTTTATTCAGGATCCTTTAAACATAATAAATATGCGGCCAGAAGAAACTGGGCAAAATGAAGCTTCAAAGAACAAAAATTTAGAAATATGTAATATTAGAATTAAATTATTATTACAATTACTTTATAATTATTATTAGAATTTATTTAATATAAATAATAAATCATATATCACAAAACTTTCTCTATATTAAATTTATTTTGCGTTTTTTTATCCATACGTCACTTTATACAATAAAAATATCGAAGTGGAGTTACCTTGTGCGAGAAAAATTTTCTATCATTACACACAGGGGTGCCGGGTGGCTCTACCATATAGGCGAACTAGGTGGCCCGGCCGCCTAGGGCGCTGGATTGTTGATGGCGCCAAAAATACGGCATTTATACTGTTTTTTGTCATTTTTTTTATCAAACAAAATCTAAAATCTGTTTATATAATATTCGTAATTTACGATATTTTTTTATTAGTTCAATATAAGAGCTTTGTCTTGACGGCAAAATTAATTATAGTTTTAAAAATTAATTTTATAAAAAACCACTTATCTCATTCTCACTCACTTTTCAGGAGTCAATAAAATAACAGTAAAACAGTAAAGTAATAAACACTTATCTCGAGATAAATGATTCCACAGTCTGGGCCACAGTCGGGGCCTTTCAACATAATCATTTATCTCGAGATAAGTGTTTATTACTTTACTGTTTTACTGTTAATTTATTGTCTCCTGAAAAGTGAGTGAGAATGAGATAAGTGGTTTTGTTGAATTGCCACAGAATTTGGAGTTATTGTCTTGACGGTAAAAGTACACTACTATCCTCCCTCCTTTCGCCAAATGCGCGAACTAGTTAATTTGTTATTGCTATTAGACGTCAAATTTTGAATTAGGCGTCAATGAATGTTATTTACTTTTAGCACTCAAGCGAATTTGTTATGTTTCATTTACATGAATATTTTTTTTCTGTTGTTTTTAATATCATGAAACAACAACAAAAACTTAATTTCTGATTTAATTTTTGCAAACTGAACCTTTTGTATTTTATCGTTTTTTGAAATTTATGATTTGATAAATATTTTACGTATAAATATCTCGAATAAATTATATATATATGTATATATATATATATATATATATATATATATATATATATATGAATATATATATATATATATATATATATATATATATATATATATATATATATATATATATATATATTATATATATACATATATAAATATTATACGTGAAACAATTTTATTTGATTGCAATATACTAGTTCCAAAATACGTTAAATAGTTTCTAATGTCAAAATAAATTTCGATGTCGATATAAGCCGATAAGTTTTTGAATTCACAATCAAAAAAACAACCAAAAATACTACCGCAGACATATTTTGGTTGTTTTTGTACTACAGTGGCTTTACAAATTTACGAAATAATACACTGCATTCGTAGAAAACTTGACTAATGTCGATGATAATTTTGTATGGAGTTGGTGTTTTACACCTACTGAAAATTAGAAAACAACGCAATTCACAGCAAAAAAACAATCATGTAAATCCTAGGTAAAGCTTTTTAACTTGTATTTGAAAAAAATTAACAAACCAAAAAATCAAGAAAAGAGTTTTATTTATTCTAAAGCTGAATTCATAACATCAGGAGCGACTTAGGAAAAAATACCATAGTATTGCAGTAAGAAGTTTTTCAAATCGCGTAAGGAACAAGTAGGAAAAGGAACAAGTAGTACGAGGGGCTTATGCTATTTAAAGTGATTTGATTTAGCGAATAACTGAACTATTTATTGTTACTTAGAACTAATTTGAGTTTTTGATCATTTAACATAGAAGATCAGGTTAAAAAGATTTGGTTAGATAACATCACTATACCTACCTGAGAGCGACCATTTTTCAGAAAATGGCTACAAATGTCCTTTGTCGACAAATTATTGCTCGAATATTTTATGAATTAGGTAGTAACAATGTTTTGTGAATTTGAAGATATTTTGCTGTAGTAGATTAATAATAATAAATAAAATAACTATGTTAATGGAACATTTTCTCGACTTACAGTTAATTTTTTTAAAAAGTAGAGGTTTTTAGGTAAACAACTGTTATTTTCCTATAATTTATTACATTCTTTAAAAAAAAAAACGTGGCTAAGTGTGCAAATTAACCAATAAAGTGACTCATAGCTTTCAAAAACCGCAAACAGAATTAAAAACGAGCCCATAACTTGGGAGATATGATGAAAAATGTGAAAAGAGGTCACCAACATTACTCAAAAAATTGAAAACGTAATAACTTGCAAAGTTTTACAGTTAGACCCCCACTTTTTGCGATAATTTTACATATATATTCCGAATTTTCCGGCCGGTCACTTGCCGAAGAAACACAATGGGCGCTTTCAGAGCACCAAACAGTTGGCAACATGTTGAGTAAAATCACGGCCAACGCATGAAATTTAAGAACTTTATTAGTAATTCAAATCAAATTAGCAATGATTTCACTAAACATGATGCCAACAGTTTGCGGATCTGAAAGCGCCCATTGTATACAATGTATAATATTGCCAAAAACAATGAAAAATTTCAAAATAAGGTTTTTAAATAAACCGTTAAAATGAATAACTCCCCAAAAATTGTTTGGCGTGTTATTCATTTTCATTATTTTGGGGGATTTTTTAAAAATTCTTAATCGCGTATATTTTAAAGTGGCGGTAAGCTGTTATTTTTGTTGATACGGGTGATGCGATTTCTGATGAATCGTTCGGTGCGTTTGTGTAGGTTTTCTGAAAATTTGGAAATTATGTTTTTGATTCAAATTCTTTATTGTTAGGTCCAAAAAGTTTATAGATTTATTATTTTCAATTTCAAGTGTGAATTTTAATTTAGTGTCGATTCCATTTCAGTAATTAATTAGCTGGTCCAACTGTCTGCTAGGCCCAGTAAACAATACCAATATGTCGTCCACATATTATGTATTTATGCCAATATTGAATTTTTCGAAAAAATTGATTTCTATTATTCAAAATATACGTGTTCTCAATATGATTCAAAAATATGTTGGCCAAAGTTCCGTATAAAGGGCTTCCCATAGGTGAACCATCTTTTTGAATGTAGAATTTCTCTTCGTGCTTAAAATAATTTTGATGTTTGATTTCTTCCAATAACGCGATAACTTCGTTTATAATATGTGCATCTATCCGTTTCTCAACCAAATGACGTCTTGTAATCACTATTGTTTCTTCTACTGGAATGTTCGTATACATACAGCTGCGGCAAAAATAATAGTAGTGCATGAATCAAGATTATTCAATACAAACTGTCTGAAAACAAAACATAGTTTTTAAAAAATGTTGTTTTCCAAATTTACATTATTTATTACATAATAAGAAAATAATATCATAATTTTATTTAAAAGTATGAAAAATTCGAATATGTTGCAATTATGACGTAGCACTACTATTATTTTTGCCGCAACTGTATTTGTAACATCAAAAGATGCTAGCTATCCGTTCCTCGGTATGTTGACCTCCTCAATTTTGTTCACCGTACCTAGATTCCGGTTTTGTGAAATGAATTGGATTGGAACGGAATTTTTATTTTTCTCACATTTCGTTTTCTCGCTGAAAAATTCCGTTCCACAAATTTGAATTCTAGTTCTCCTTGCGAAACATAGTGTTTAGTACTAGGTCTAATACGGGGAAATATGTCAAAAGTGGAATATTTTTCTGTCATTTTATTTATGTTTTTTTCGTGATTTGTTAAAATGCACGCATTTATAAATCAAATAGATACATAATATGGTCAACGTAAGGTAATAGCTGTTACTCGAACATAAGCAGCATAATATACCTAGCCAATAACAATCTTATATGAAATTTAAATTTAATAAAGTCGGAGAATGCGAATGGTGCGAAAGATGGAATATTTGTAGTGTCAAATAAAATATGATTGTACATAATTAATGTTAATTGAAAATAAAAAATTTATTTTAATTCATTATGGTGTTAAACAGTATTATTTTTACATCGATTGTTATTATTAGTGTAATATTGCTGCTCTTTTTTCTATCTAAGTCTAATGAAAGCGCTCGCCTGTGTTCTGAAATCTACTAAATATACAAATAATGAATAAAAAATTAAAAAATCATTATTTACATTCGCCGACCCGTATTTCGCTCTTAATATCTTGAAGGGAGTCCTTCAGAGTTACAAAAATGTTTCACACTAGCTTCCATTTTATTAAAAAAATAATAATTCAATAGATTTACGGTCAGTTTATTTTATAATTAAGAATTTTTTGGATTCCGCGGCACTATTAATTGTATTTCACCGTCAAATTCCACGACGAGAACTTTTGGCGTTTCATTCCACAAAAGTGGGATTTATTTTCCCATTCCACTGAACCGGAATGCGAAATTCTCGTTTAGAACAAAATCCCGATCCACAAAATAATTCCACACAACCGGAATCTACCTACAGTTCCAAAGTATTTTTGACGGAATGGTCATTTTCCACACAAATATTATCACATAGCCATTGGTTTAAGTGTTTCGCAATCTTGAAGTTGAAGGCCGGTGCTGATGTGAAGTTCACGATCGGTCTCATTGGCACATTCACCTTATGAACCTTGGGCAAGCCTCTGATTATCGGGATTTTTGGCTTAATAACTTTATTTTGTCGGATTTCTCTACTGCTCATAAAATGACGCGACTTAATGATAACAGCCTTGATAGTAATATTATATCTGGCCGTCAGGTTTTCGTTACACTCCTGAATCTCGTTGTTTATAATGAACTTTGTCTGCTTTTACAATCACTGCATCGTTGCTGCTTACTTTGTCACTTATGCTGATGGCTGTTTTTATTCTTGCTATTATGTGTAGCTGGGTCTTGACCAATTTCGTCCTT
This sequence comes from Tipula helvola, assembly GCA_963556165.1. Taxonomy (NCBI): domain Eukaryota; kingdom Metazoa; phylum Arthropoda; class Insecta; order Diptera; family Tipulidae; genus Tipula; species Tipula helvola. Next base: position 226,772,523 of record OY744483.1, read on the forward strand.
AATTTTGTCAACTACTACACTCCTTATCTCAGCTTGATATTCAACATTTGCTTTCGTGATAGCGTTCTCAATGTTCATTAAGACCCTCCGTTGATTACTGGAAATGTTAAGTTGCGCTATGTTGTACTTCAGACCTTTTTCTAACAATGCTACCTTATTGTTGTTGAATTGAATACTCGTGTGGTTCTCAATCATATGATGGAATTGATGGGTTGTAGTTTACTCGTTCGACGAAGAATTTGTCATGATTGTTTTTACTGGAAACCAATGCGTTTAACTTCCTTCTTATGGTATATCTCTTGGCCTGCAATCTCGTTTCTATCAGCTCACTGACACGTTCTAATATCTCGACGTATTCTAAATAATGGAACTCTCTAGCAATTCGTATCTGTAGACTGTACTGTACACTTACATCGTCAATCTATTGATTTTCGTATATAGCATTTTGATTTCACTCTTTAACCATAGCTTTTACGTTTTAGCTTTTACAAGAATAGCCGTTCTTGTATTATTCCTAATTTGTTTGTTGATATATTTCGGTATAACGTCCTTTCTTACGCATGATTCGTTGAAAAGTAGGTTTAATTTATTAACCTTAACTTAGATAAAGTCTTTAAGTGGGGGAGCCACCCTGAAACTTTCAATAAATCAAAAAAAATTGTAGAATTTTGTTATAGTTTAATATATTAAGAATCATATGCAATTAGTTTGGAAGCCAAATTCGACTTATTTAAAAAAAATATAATTTTCTGATTTTAATCTTTTATATACAAATTTTTAGAACTTAGAACTTTAAACGCGTTTTTCTACTAAGTAGGTTAAATGACTTGAAATTTGAAGAGAATGTTCAGGACACTTGATTCTTTGGAAGTACCTGTGCTTTTTCTTTTTTTTTGATATTTTCAAAATTCGATTTTTTAGATCGTTTTAATCTCAAAAATTTTACCGAAAAGCGAGATTTTTTTTAAAATATGCGCTATTTATTGTAAAATGTGTATATCGAAAAATCCCTAGGTACTCCACAGTTTATGGGCAATAGAATAATATACAACTTTTTTTTTTGTTCCAGGATGCACCAGTTCTGAGGTCAGTGCAAAGCCGATTTTTGTTAATTTTTTAATTAACTCATTTTTAACGATGGTCACGCCACTATTATGATAAAAATAAAAAGAAATAATTTTTTTGTAATCTTGAATGATTAATTAATAAAGGTGTATACATTTTTGTTTGTAAAATTCATTGTTTACTAGAAAACAAATTCATGAAATCGACCTAGAATTTCGGGCTTCAAGGTGGCTCCCCCCCCCTTCCCCCTTAAGTATTTGTACACAGACGTAATTGGTAAATTATTATTACCGAAATCCATGATTCCTGTGTTTGTGGATATTTCACTTTAAATTAATCAAAGCCAAATAATATAATTTTTAAAATATTTATTTAATTAAATATTTATTATTATACATTTGTACGCCAATCAAGTAGCTCCTTATTGTGAAATAAGATATGTTTTCCGCTTCAATATTGATTTCGATGCTATAGCTCCATCATCAGTGATTTACTTATTGAATTATTTCGTATTTTTTAATCCTTTATGTACTAAAATTTTTTGGAATTTCAATGGTTGCGTTGTACAATTTTTTGAAATGAACTAGATTATAATGGAATTTTTATTTTTTCCGCATTTCGTTTTCTCGCTGAAAAATTCCATTCCACAAATTTGTATTCTAGTTCTCCTTGCGAGATATAGATTTTAGTACTAGGTCTAATACGGGGAAATATGTCAAAAGTGGAATATTTTTCTGTCATTTTATATATTTTTGTCGTGATTTGTTAAAATGCACGCATTTATTATTTAATTAGCGTGAATATTTGTGTATACAAATAGATGTATGGTCAGCGTAAAGCAATAGATGTTACTCGTACATAAGCAGCATAACATAGTCATAACAATAAGAGAAGGGTGGATGGAGAATGTGAATGGTGCAAAAATTGAATATTGATAGTGTTAAATAAAACTGGTTGTACATAAATAATCTTATTTGAAAATAAAAATTTTCTTTAATGCATTATGGTGTTACATATTATTATTTTTATATCGATTATCACAATTAGTGTAATATTGCTTCTCTTTTTTCTAAGTCTAATATAAGCACCCGCCTGTGTTCTGAAATCTGCTAAGTATATAAATAATGAATAAAAAAATTAAAAAATCATTATTTACATTCGCCGACCCATATTTAGCTCTAAATATCTTGAAGGAGGCCCTTCTGAGTTAACGAAACTTTTTGCAAACATTTTTCACACTCGCTCCCATTTTATTAGCAAAAATAATAATACTTATAATACTCATAATAGATTCGCGGTCAATTTATTTTACAATTAAGAAGTTTTTGGATTCCGCGGCACTATTAATTGTATTTCACCGTCAAATTCCACGACGAGAAATTTGGACGTTTCATTCCACAAAAGTGGGATTTATTTTCCCATTCCAAATTCTCGTTTAGAACAAAATCCCGTTCCACAAAATAATTCCACACAACCGGAATCTACCTACTGGGCGAATTTTGACTCAGGATTGATTAAAGAAAGATTTAGGGAGCATGTGAAATCAATCGGCAAAATCAATCCTGTTGTTATTCATTTTAACGGTTTATTTAAAAACCTTATTTTGAAATTTTTCATTGTTTTTGGCAATATTATACATAGTATACAATGTGTTTCTTCGGCAAGTGACCGGCCGGAAAATTCGGAATATACATATATGTAAAATTATCGCAAAAAGTGGGGGTCTAACTGTAAAACTTTGCAAGTTATTACGTTTTCAATTTTTTGAGTAATGTTGGTGACCTCTTTTCACATTTTTCATCATATCTCCCAAGTTATGGGCTCGATTTTAATTCTGTTTGCGGTTTTTGAGAGCTATGAGTCACTTTATTGGTTAATTTGCACACTTAGCCACTTTTTTTTTTTAAAGAATGTAATAAATTATAGGAAAATAACAGTTGTTTACCTAAAAACCTCTACTTTTTAAAAAAATTAACTGTAAGTCGAGAAAATGTTCCATTAACATAGTTATTTTATTTATTATTATTAATCTACTACAGCAAAATATCTTCAAATTCACAAAACATTGTTACTACCTAATTCATAAAATATTCGAACAGTAATTTGTCGACAAAGGACATTTGTAGCCATTTTCTGAAAAATGATCGCTCTCAGGTAGGTATAGTGATGTTATCTAACCAAATCTTTTTAACCTGATCTTCTATGTTAAATGATCAAAAACTCAAATTAGTTCTAAGTAACAATAAATAAATAGTTCATTTATTCGCTAAATCAAATCACTTTAAATAGCATAAGCCCCTCGTACTACTTGTTCTTTTTCCTACTTGTTCCTTACTCGATTTGAAAAACTTCTTACTGCAATACTATGGTATTTTTTCCTAAGTCGCTCCTGATGTTATGAATTCAGCTTTAGAATAAATAAAACTCTTTTCTTGATTTTTTGGTTTGTTAATTTTTTTCAAATAAAAGTTAAAAAGCTTTACCTAGGATTTACATGATTGTTTTTTTCGCTGTGAATTGCGTTGTTTTCTAATTTTCAGTAGTTGTAAAACACCAACTCCATACAAAATTATCATCGACATTAGTCAAGTTTTATACGAATGCAGTGTATTATTTCGTAAATTTGTAAAGCCACTGTAGTACAAAAACAACCAAAATATGTCTGCGGTAGTATTTTTGGTTGTTTTTTTGATTGTGAATTCAAAAACTTATCGGCTTATATCGACATCGAAATTTATTTTGACATTAGAAACTATTTAACGTATTTTGAAACTATATTGCAATCAAATAAAATTGTTTCACGTATAATATATATATATATATATATATATATATATATATATATATATATATATATATATATATATATATATATATATATATATATTGATAATTTATTCGAGATATTTATACGTAAAATATTTATCAAATCATAAATTTCAAAAAACGATAAAATACAAAAGGTTCAGTTTGCAAAAATTAAATCAGAAATTAAGTTTTTGTTGTTGTTTCATGATATTAAAAACAACAGAAAAAAAATATTCATGTAAATGAAACATAACAAATTCGCTTGAGTGCTAAAAGTAAATAACATTCATTGACGCCTAATTCAAAAGTTGACGTCTAATAGCAAAGCAACCTTGATTATACAAGCCATAATCTAAAAAACGAAGTTTTTTTAAGGGAATTAGAAACGACGAAAAAATCAAAATTTCCATAGTAAAACACATAAAACATATGGGAAATCACTTTTTTTCTTAAGACTAATTTGTCAATGAAAACGTTACAAATTCTTAATTATGATTTCTGAAATATTTTCATAAATGTTTGAATTTCAACATATACAAATCTCATTTAAGTAAATCGTTTTCATTTTCTTGTAATAATTGATTTATTTAAACCAAAATATAAAAAAAAGTTCATAACAACAGCATTCTGGTAGAAAAGCTTACTACAAATTGTGTGCATTAAGTCAATATACATTACATAGATGGCAGTGATGGCAGTACAAATTTTTTAAAAATCGTACCAAAAATTGCCACCTGGGGAAATTTTAAGTTCAAAAATTGTAGGAAAAGCAAAACAAATTCTCAAAATATTAAGAACGTGTCATAATTTTGTGATTAAACAATTTTTTTTCGTATTTTTCTGTATAAATCTGAGACATCTAACGTACACTAGTAAAACTAAAGATAAATGTAGCAAGTATTATTTTAATTCGTCAGAGCCAACTTTGATGTATTTTTCAAAATGAAAGTTCGAAAAATATATTTTAGAAATAATTTAATTTTAATCTTTCTGCAATTAATATTTACTTAATACCAATATACCCTTCATGTATATTGCTGCCAAAGGTATGTAGAATACTATTGTATAAAAATTTTGTAACATTTTTGCTTTTTTCAATGAAAAACTTGAAGCTAAAAAACACCATTTTTACTATGGATTCGTATGGAAATTATTGAAAAGTTATACCACTAAAAAAGCTTCTAAAAAATACGTCATAATGATTATGGCTCTGGGAAAAAGCAAAAATGTTACAAAATTTTTATACAATAGTATTCTACATACCTTTGGCAGCAATATACATGAAGGGTATATTGGTATTAAGTAAATATTTATTGCAGAAAGATTAAAATTAAATTATTTCTAAAATATATTTTTCGAACTTTCATTTTGAAAAATACATCAAAGTTGGCTCTGACGAATTAAAATAATACTTGCTACATTTATCTTTAGTTTTACTAGTGTACGTTAGATGTCTCAGATTTATACAGAAAAATACGAAAAAAAATTGTTTAATCACAAAATTATGACACGTTCTTAATATTTTGAGAATTTGTTTTGCTTTTCCTACAATTTTTGAACTTAAAATTTCCCCAGGTGGCAATTTTTGGTACGATTTTTAAAAAATTTGTACTGCCATCACTGCCATCTATGTAATGTATATTGACTTAATGCACACAATTTGTAGTAAGCTTTTCTACAAGAATGCTGTTGTTATGAACTTTTTTTTATATTTTGGTTTAAATAAATCAATTATTACAAGAAAATGAAAACGATTTATTTAAATGAGATTTATTATAAATTGTTTTTGGCTTTTTATAGACAACATACTATTTGTAATGACATACTCATTATTTTCGATTTGGAAAATCAGAAAAATAATGGAGTCATACTCCTAATATATCTACCAGCAAAAGTAGAAAATATTCATCCCCTCCCCCATTTTCTTTCCCGCAGAGTCAATACAAAGTGTATCAACTCTCAAAAATGAGAAATCTCTTTGAGATTTTGTGTTGGTAATTCGGTTTCGTACAGAAAAGTAAGGTCTACTCATCAGGTAGCTACGACCGAACTACAAAAATTCAACTCTCGAAAAATACATTAAGTATTTAACTAGAGGGTATTGAGTTAGCGAATTATATTCACTAACTCGAACTCAAAATCCCAAGCAGAAATCTCATTTGTGTGCGTATAATGCCCGCACTAATATTTACGATGTTAAAATTGTCTGATTTAATATAAATTGTTTCCGGCTTTTTATAGACAACATACTATTTGTAATGACATACTCATTATTTTCGATTTGGCAAATCAGAAAAATAATGGAGTCATACTCCTACTATATCTACCAGCAAAAGTAGAAAATATTCATCCCCTCCCCCATTTTCTTTCCCGCAGAGTCAATACAAAGTGTATCAACTCTCAAAAATGAGAAATCTCTTTGAGATTTTGTGTTGGTAATTCGGTTTCGTACAGAAAAGTAAGGTCTACTCATCAGGTAGCTACGACCGAACTACAAAAATTCAACTCTCGAAAAATACTTAATGTATTTTTCGAGAGTTGAATTTTTGTAGTTCGGTCGTAGCTACCTGATGAGTAGACCTTACTTTTCTGTACGAAACCGAATTACCAACACAAAATCTCAAAGAGATTTCTCATTTTTGAGAGTTGATACACTTTGTATTGACTCTGCGGGAAAGAAAATGGGGGAGGGGATGAATATTTTCTACTTTTGCTGGTAGATATATTAGGAGTATGACTCCATTATTTTTCTGATTTGCCAAATCGTAAATAATGAGTATGTCATTACAAATAGTATGTTGTCTATAAAAAGCCGAAAACAATTTATATTAAATCAGACAATTTTAACATCTTAAATGAGATTTGTATATGTTGAAATTCAAACATTTATGAAAATATTTCAGAAATCATATTTAAGAATTTGTAACGTTTTCATTGACAAATTAGTCTTAAGAAAAAAAGTGATTTCCCATATGGTTTATGTGTTTTACTATGGAAATTTTGATTTTTTCGTCGTTTCTAATTCCCTTAAAAAAACTTCGTTTTTTAGATTATGGCTTGTATAATCAAGGTTGCTGTGCTAATAGCAATAACAAATTAACTAGTTCGCGCATTTGACGAAAGGAGGGAGGATAGTAGTGTACTTTTACTGTCAAGACAATAACTCCAAATTATGATCATAAAATTAATTTTTAAAACTATAATTAATTTTGCCTAATTTTATTTTAATATTATATAAACAGATTTTAGATTTTGTTTGATAAAAAAAATGACAAAAACAGTATAAATGCCGTATTTTAGGCGCCATCAACAATCCAGCGCCCTAGGCGGCCGCCTAGTTCGCCTATATGGTAGAGCCACCCCTGTGTGTAATGATAGAAAATTTTTCTCGCACACCGAAGCAAATACTATAAAAAAATGAAGGTAACTCCACTTCGATATTTTTATGGTATAAAGTGACGTATGGATAAAAAAACGCAAAATAAATTTAATATAGAAAAAGTTTTGTGATATACACTGCGCCAATTAAAAAACGGAACAGAAATTTTCTTCGAAAAAATACCCAGATTTAAACGCTTGTATCTTGGTGAAATAACACCTTTCAAAAAAAAATTTTTGTTTCTAGTTGAAGGAAATTTTGTTTTCTTTTCGATACTGGAATCCGTTTTATTTTATTTTGTGTTTTTATGACTTTTTGAGTAAAACAAAAGGTGTCTAAAAAAAAAAAAATTTGCTGCTGTTTGAAACTGTAAACGAACTTGCTCGACATTTCATTCAAAAATCCAAATCGGCCATTTTTTAGAGAATTTAGAAACCTTGCAAAATGATACTAGGAAAATTTCTGTGCGGCCACTCCTTGTCGAGTTATTGAAGTTTTAGTGTTTACAGTTTTAGTGTTAAAGTGACTTAACATTTTATCGTAGAGTGCTAAGTTTCCAGCATAAAAAAATTTACTTCTACGCTTTTTGATACGTTTTCTCTAAAACTGCAATAACTCGACGAGGAGTAGCCGCACAGAAATTTTCCTAGTATCATTTTGCAAGGTTTCTAAATTCTCTAAAAAATGGCCGATTTGGATTTTTGAATGAAATGTCGAGCAGGTTCGTTTACAGTTTCAAACAGCAGCAAATTTTTTTTTTTTAGACACCTTTTGTTTTACTCAAAAAGTCATAAAAACACAAAATAAAATAAAACGGTTTCCAGTATCTAAAAAAAAAAAAAAAAATTCCTTCAACTAGAAACAAATTTTTTTTTGAAAGGTGTTATTTCACCAAGATACAAGCGTTCAAATCTGGGTATTTTTTCGAAGAAAATTTCTGTTCCGTTTTTTAATTGGCGCAGTGTATGATTTATTATTTATATTAAATAAATTCTAATAATAATTATAAAGTAATTGTAATAATATGATAATTTAATTCTAATATTACATATTTCTAAATTGTTGTTCTTTGAAGCCTCATTTTGCCCAGTTTCTTCTGGCCGCATATTTATTATGTTTAAAGGATCCTGAATAAAATGCGGATGCAAAATACGGAATAAAAACTAATATATAATTTATTTTATGCCAGTGTTTAAATTCAAATTTCGTTCCTTTACATATTCTCTTTTTGCGAAAGAAGAGAAAAAATATTTTGTTTTGTTTTTTTCCTCCGGAACGAAATCCAACAAAATAAAATATCTCTCCTCTCTTATCTTTTGTGTTTTATATGAGGAGCGATATTTTACTTTTGTCGATTTTCTTCCCGGGCAAGGAAACAAACAAAAATATTTTTTGTTTTCTTTCACAAAGAGAGAAAAAAAAGATAAAAGAAGGGAACGAAAAAATGAATTTAAACACTTATCACATTAATTACAAAGTTGTTTCTTCAATGTTTCTTGTTTCGATTTTTGACGGCTATACTAAAATATACAATAAAACTCTTTAATTTATATGGAAAATTCAATCAGATGAAAGCCTCTGATGGCAAACATTATAACTGCTTAATGATAATTTATTACAAAAATTCTTGAACATAATATAAATTATCCAGCTTGTACACAATTAGATATGTCAAAAAATAGACATCAACAAAATTAAATTGAGGTAAGTTTTAATAACTCGATATAATCCAAATTTATACACTAAATATCTTATTTTACTATTTTCAGTTAACAAAATCAAAGAGAGAAAACAAAGATGCATCTGATGGCTCAACTAGCTCAGATAAGTACATTGTTAATTAAAATTTGTGATCAAATGATTCTTTGTGTTTTCTACTTTGCTTTTAGGTTATGATGCTGGATGCCAATGTTGTATGAAGAATATTACAGTAGATACAAGATTACAAGTTATGCTGTGATATATAAAGTTATGTGCAAATGCTTATAATTTGACGACATCCTGAACAGATCCAAATAATCCATTAAATCAGTTTCCAAATTATCCATCACAAATTTAAGTTTATTTTGTTCACAAAAATAAATAGTTTATGGAAAATACAAACTAAAAAATGAAACACACTCAATGAATTATGGAAAATTAGGAAATTTATTGGTTTTGTAAATAAAAATCTGTGAAAATATAACCATACAATTTTGCTATAAAAAAAATTAATGTCTTTGTCTAGTCTAATAAAATGTTTGATTGTGTTACTCCTCTGTCTTTTTCAGAAAAATATACTAGTCAGTAAGATTTTCTCACGGAAATTAAGCTTAAACCAAACATAATAATAGGATCTCAGTAAACAAATGAATTAAGTATCCACAATTCCACATTTGCTTGCTGCTTCAGGTCCTTGGTTGATATTTCTGGGAACGCTGATTCAGATTATGTTAAATAAATGAGTCATAATCAAATTTACGTTGGGGGAATAGCATTATGTCTAAATTTACAATAGAAATACAGGGTGGGCCATCAACAACAGAGGTAAAATAGAAATACAGGGTGGGCCCTTTTTTCAATCAATGAATTGTAGTACCTTATGTTATCTGTTCCACAAAATTCTTTGACATTTATTTGTCGATTCTACGAAGTTTAACACATTGATTATCACCATATAGAAAAATTGATTACTACTGCAATAATGGAAGACTTTCCATATTAGATTATTCAAAGCAAATACTAAAATACACAATTTTAGATAGTAGTTCTATCAACATAATGCAGGAAATCCAACTTTATGCTTGAAATATTTCAATCAAAATCAGTAACTTGTGACCCTCGGGTAAGTTACCTATCTGTCAACATATTAACCATAGTTAAATCAGACTTATTCTACTCCCATTCAAATGAAACACGAATCTCACACAACCGAATTTGCACCACACTAACAAACATTTGTTCCTCAAACAATAGAATAAATAACAAAAAAAAAACTGAGAAAATAGCAAGAAGACCGAATGCATATTTTATCATGTATTCCATCGCAGCTATCTCGTACATATGTAGGTAAAAATATAAGCTTTCTATAAGAGGTGAACCTATTTCTGTTTTCCATAAGAACCAATGTAAAATGTATAGTTTCGATTTACAACTTTTAAATATAATGAAATTTGTATTAATTTGCATGCTATATATAGTTTCGTAAATATGTTTTGAAAATCGCAGAAGAAAAGGTCTCTAACTACACAACAAACCACCAAGTCCCTGTAAACAAATAGCGTCATGTGGGGCTACTTTGTGCAAATTTGAATTTGGCACTTATCAAGTGCTGGTATCTATTACAGTCGATCCTCGAGTTACGTCGTTTTGATTTACGTTATTTTCGAGTTACGTCGTTTATAAATTATTCCCTTGATTTAAGTTACGTCGTTTTTTGCTTTGAGACTATCGACAACGTCTGAATCATTTTTGTTCGATCTTTCTGCCCTTCAAGCGACATGGGCCGAGTTGTTTGGTCAATAAAACATATTTTTTGAATAATTGAACACAACAACCCACCAGACCAGATAGCTAATAGGACATTCATGACTCATTGTGCGTTTAATTACCAAAGTTTAAAATTGAAAAATTTAATGGGGAACACAAAAATTCGCCCGCGTTTGAAGATTCTTATTTATGATTAGTAGACAAAAACTAATCGTTATCGGATGTCAACAAATTTAAATTGCTTAAAGGCCTATTGACCGAAATCCCAGCATCATTGATAAAAAATTTAACCGAAACGGATACAATTTACACGGAGGCCTGGAACAAAGTAAAATCGCGGTTCAACAAAAAAAGAAAAATGTTGCCGTCACACATTATACCACATTTCTTGATCAACCATCAGCTTTGAACGATAGAGCATCCGTAGGTTTATTGTATTCATGACAAGGTTAATGAAATCGTTAATCACAATTCGGACAATGGGGATTCAAGCTGAATGGCGGGACGCATGGTTGCTTCAAATTCTGTTACGTCAATTGGACGTTCCCGAGAGCGCTCTTAGAGCTATTTTATACAGCTGCAAGCTCCAATTTTTGCTCTAGAAGCGCTCTTAGAACTGTTATAAAGTTTATATAGAGCAAAAAGTAGCGGTCTTAGAGCAACAATTTTTATTTTATAAGCCCCATAACCATGGATTTTGCAGTTTTTATAAAGTACCTTGCTCTATATAGTACTTAAATAAGAGCAACTTCTTAAAGCGAATTGCTTTACAATAAAATAACTTTATGTTTGGAAGAAAGTTGTCGAAAAAAATGTTGACTATCTTGAGGCACGCCAGATGGTACACGATACAATTGGGAGTAAGAACCCAAGAATCTAACGGAGTGCCAACGATCAGAAAGGTAGGAACGCAACCATTTAATAGGAATGAGCTGGCAATTTATTTCAAACCATTTCGATCAGAAACCCCTCCATAAAGACGGATGTTGTTCGATCAGTATTTAAACTAATTTACATTTTTGGTTCAAAAAGTCAAAAGTTATTCTGCCGTGCTAAGAAAACAGTCACATCTGCCTTTTTGTAGTTTTGAGTAATTTATATTTTTCTATTTTTGTTTGCCATGTCGTTATATGAAACTTGAATAACGTGATTTTATATTCGCGTGAAGTTTGTCCTAATTTTGTCCTAAAATTACAACAACAAAATTTAGGATAAATTTAGGACTAACTTCACGTATTTGTCGACAGGCGTGAAGTTTGTCCTAAAATTGTCCTATTTTTTACGTCTGAAATGTATTGGTTAAATACATTGAATCTCTCGTAATTATGAGTTTTTTTCCAAATTTTGAGATTTTTGATATTACAAACAACAAATAAACAACATTTAAAAAAGCAATTTGTAATTTTTCAACGTCAAACAATAAAAAATATTTTATTAGATAAGAGCAGTAATATCCCAAGAGCATTGATAATTTCCCGAAATAATTTTATTATATTTTTCGAAAGCACGTTGCTTGGTAACAGCCCGAAGCCGTAGAAAAAGGTAGAATTGAAAAAAATTACTGATGAATTACTTCAGACGGGAATAATTAGGCCAAGTGAGTTGGCGTTTAGCAGCCGCGTAGTATTAGTAAAGAAAAAGGACGGTACATATAGAATGTGTGTAAACTACAGGCAGTTAAACAAGATAGTAGAACGGATAAACTATCCAATGCCGGTAATTGAGGAATGGGTTTTATCATGTAGATTTGAAGGAATCGTCTAAGCAATACACAGCATTTGTGACAGAAGAAGGGCAATATGAATTCAATAAGTTACCCTTCGGGTATACAAATTCGCCCGCACATTTTGTCAAGTATATTCAATTAGTTTTGAAAAAACTTACGGAAAACAAAGGAATTTTGATTTTTATAGACGATATCCTTGTGTCGACAGAAGGAATAGAGGAGCATTTGGTCATTCTTAAGGAGTTATTTAGTATACTAGCAGAAAACAATATCAGGTTGCAAATACAAAAATGTAAATTTCTGAAAACCGAAATAGAATATTTAGGCTATAATATAACAAATTCACATATTACTCTTAGTGACAAACATATTGAAACCATAAACAGATACCCAGTTCCAACAGATAGTAAGTCATTACAGCGTTTCATAGGTTTAACAAGCTATTTCAGGAAGTTTATAGAGGGTTTTAGTAGAATAGCATCACCGTTATATGATTTAATGAAGGATAAAGATTTTGATTTCCAGAATGAACATTATGAAGTTTTTATAAAATTAAAGGGGTTATTGGTCACTAGGCCAGTGTTAGGAATATATTGTATAGGCGGTGAAACTCAGTTACATACTGATACATCGTCGTCAGGTTATGGTGCCGTTCTTTTACAAAGGCAAAAGGAGGATAAAGCATTTCACCCTATTATGTATTTTAGTCCAAAGACGACAGACACGGAAGCAAAACTACATAGCTTTGAGTTAGAAACATTAGCGGTAGTCTATGCTATCAAGCGATTTAGGCCTTATCTGTTTGGAATACGTTTTACGATCGTTACTGATTGTAATGCCTTAAAGTTAACACTAGCGAAACGTGATTTAAATGCAAAAATAGATAGGTGGGCGTTGTTCTTAGAAGAATACGACTTCGAAGTAGTACATAGAAGCGGAGACAGGATGAGACATGTTGGTGCTCTCAGTAGAATACAGATATATTATTTACAAATAACTGAGAAGGATTTATTTTTGGAAAAGATATTCATATGTCAATTGGAGGATGAGAACATAAAGATAATTAAGAATCAATTCGAAAAATGAATTATAAAGGAATATGAAATTCGAGATAATATAGTGTATAGAAAAGATAAGGAAAGACTTCAGTTGGTGGTACCAGAGAAATTAATTGAATCGGTTATCTGGAAATATCACGATAACCTGGGGCATTTAGGGTGTGATAAAGTGGCCGAATTGATTAGGCGACAATTTTATTTTAGTAAAATGAGAGAAAGGTTAATTAGACACACAGTAGAATGCATAGTGTGTATAGCATATAATTCAAAGCCAATAAAGAAAGAGACTCTACTGAACTCAGTTGAGAAAGGAAATCAACCGTTTCAAACAATACATCTAGATCATTTAGGACCTCTAGAGGTAACTAGGAAAAAAAATGTTCATATATTGGTAGTGGTGGATGCCTTTACCAAATATACTAAATTGTATCCAACAAAAACGACTAATACCAATTAGGTATGTAAATATTTGACAAGTTATTTCTCGAGTTATAGTATACCAAGGAAAATAATAACAGATAGGGGTACGGCTTATACTTCAAAAAAGTTTGCAGCATTCATACAAGACCACGGGATAACACATATGAAGGTCGCCACATCTTCGCCCAACTCTAATGGACAGGTCGAAAGATATAATAGAGTAATAGTGCCGATATTGGCAAAAATGGTGTATGAAAGAAAACAAGAATGGGACAGAGTATTAGTAGGTGTGGAGTACTTAATGAACAATACGTTGAACAAATCGGTTAATGACATACTAGCAAAATTGTTGTTTGGAGTCGAACAATGAGGGGCTGTGGGATGTTACCTAAAAGCAACGTGCTTGAGGAAAATATAATAAAATTATGAGGTATTTATCAATACTCGAGGGGTATTTGACGAGAAATTTTTTTGCAATTTTATTTTATTCTAGTAGTAAGGCTGCTAGATTGTAAATTGTTCTATGAAAGTGTCATTTTGAAACAGTATTTATTGTAAAATAAAACTATAAATTCTTTTCATCTAGTAGCCAGAGTATGTTTTTCTAAAATAGCAAGCCTATTAAATCGATCAATTTCGAGTCACGTGTACAAAATATACCAATTAAAATAACATTAGACTGATAACTTCCATAGGGAAGTTATCAGTGTAATGTTATTTCTCAAAATAGACTGATTTAACAGGCTTGCTATTTTAGCAAAAAAAATTCTGTATAATATGTAAATACAAGAACACACTATCTCAACAAATTGTTAGTAATGCCGTTACAAAAGAATTTCGTGAGAATTCCGCTTTATCGAGACATGGTCATTAGAAGTAGTCCTTATAGGAGTTTCATTACCCTTGTTTCGCATACTGTTGGCTTCGTTAACGTTCTTTCTACCGTTTGTGAGCGATTCGAAAAAATTTCGTAAAGCGTTCTGGGGTAAGACATTTATGTCGTTTTCGATTGAATAAAAAAAAGCATTCTGAAGGGGACAATTTTGCTTTTTTTGCTGCTAGTGTATTAAAACGATGTTCTGAGGGTCAAATATTTTTTCTCGAGAACACTTCAGAAATCTCGATTTTTTCGTAGATTTACCGATATTTTACATAAATATGTTTGTAGGTATATTCTGGTTGGGCCATTTGGCTAATTGGCTGCAATTTTTATTTGAAAACTTATTATGACTATTGTTTGTTTAGATGTGTCATTAAATTAATCTCAACATTGCATCGAAAACGAATTTTTTAGATTTAATATTTGCAATTTTCTAGTTTTTTATATTTTGACAGATAACCCACAAACATAAAAGAGCAATGAGATGTTCTTGTTCGATTGACGCCGAAATTGAGATTGCTTTTCATAGAGGGGAACAAAATCAATCAAAAATGACATTACAAGATATCATTATCGAGGAATGGTGAGCACTTATGGCATAGCGATAGATTTAATAAAATTTTCTATACCGTAAAATCAGAGTTTCGAAAAAATTACGTGATGCGTTATCGAGTTATGATCTTTCGATCCTTATAGGTGAATCGCGAGCACTTGTTGCTTAGCGTTGGGTTCGTTGAAGTTTTCTCTATGGTTCGTGAGAATTTCGAAAATTTTCCATGATTCTGTCTCGAGTTATGGTCTTTAGAAGTAATCCTTAGGAGTTTTTAAAATTTTCTATGATGCTTTCTCGAGTTATGGTCTTCAGATGTTATCTGTATGGAAGATTAGCGAGCCCTCGTTACATAGTGTTGGGTTCGTTGAAGCTTTCTCTCAATTTTGCGAAAGTTTCGAAAACTTGCCATGACGCTGTCTCGAGTTATGGTCTTTAGAAATAATCCTTATGGGGAATTTGCGAGCACTTATCTATCGCATACCGTTGGATTCGTTGAAGTTTTCTCGTCTAAACAGGGTAATTAAATCTGTCGATGCATTGCTGAGATATAAATAATTTCATTTATCATATTTGTTCTGATATAGAGTTCTTCTCTTGTCTAACGGCAAATAGTCCATCCTACCTCTCTTTTCAAATGCCAGCAACAACGGAAAAGTGATGTAATTATTGGGTGATATTTTATTTTAAACTAATTTATTAATTTCTCATAACCTTAAAAATACAAATTTATGAATTAATTAAAATAATAATACAAAAATATAAGGTTAAGATGGTAGGTTATTCTTTGCGAGGCAGTGGTTAATAAACTTGACAATAATATTAAATTTAAATAAAATATAAACTATCAAAAACCACAAAATATTAATTTTAGTTTATTTTATAAACATAAAGCCAATATATTTATTTTCAAATAACCAATCCTTAATTAAATTCATAATTTTTCAATTATTTACTTACGTGCGTAATATTTGAGGCAAGCGATTAAAAAATGTGGGAGCCGAAACTAAGAAGTACTAAGTAGCAGGGCTGTTACTTTACTACAATTGTAGTAGATCTAGTACATTTTTATCATTTTATTAATTCAGTGGCCACTAACTAAAATCTACTCCGCTTTCTCATTTGATTACGATTTTGTATCAATTCTTGTTTTGCTTAATGGAATAATCACATTTCTACGCTTTTAGGGATTACGTACACTTTTTTTAGGTATTACCATTTTATTGTTTGTAGGGATTATTTTGAGCATATTTCTTTTTCCTTATGTTGGTATTACATATTTGATAATTATTACTTTATTCGGAACGTTTTCTTTAGTAGTGTTGAACCTTAAATTTAATAACACAAATTTGATTTTAGTGCAGTGAAATTGCAATTTTGAAACCGTTATTTTACATGCATGATTAATATATTTTAACGTAAACGTGAAGAATAATTCAATAGCGTCTTAATAAAGGTATTCATGTTACGCAAACGTAATTTTACGTGAAAAATAATTCAATTGTTTAATAACGGATATTTACCGTTTGATATCATTAGTGTATGCAATTTTACGAGATTCGATTACGGGTTAGTGATTTAGTAAATATTGATTTAATAGAAACGTAATTTGGAAGAATTATTTGATTATCCAAATACAAGCTTGATTTTATATTGTCTTCAAAAAATCAAGAAAGAAAAACAATCTGGATTAATAAATTATTGGTGAATTAAATTACCCGTACGATATGAAGCGATATTTTTCCGCCATTCCAAAAAACATGTAAGTAAATGTTATTAAGTTTGCAGTTTTATTATTGTATAAACCAATATTTTCAATATTTTGTAGTGCCTGTTCTAGTGGAAGTAGTTTACAAGTGCCATCGAAACCAACGGATAATAAAACAAACAGGTTAGTGATAGTGTCCACCAAAATTTGTAATTTTGGCTGATGTGAATAAAAAAGTAAATAATTGCATATGGATTTCATGGAATTTTAACCCTTGTCAGACGGCATAATTTTACAATATTAACAGTCCTCACTGTATACATTCCTTTCTATAAGCATTCCTCCCTAGATGCGTTGCTTTATGATTTAGACTAAAAATGTAGAAATCCTACGAAAGTTCCATCCTCTATGGTTTCTACAAGAAAAGTTAGTGCAATTTAAAAAACGTGAAAAGGTACAATTGTACCTATGCCGCCTGACGAGGGTTAAAACTAATCGGAAAGCCGCTTATTACAAGTAAATTCTTATTTTTATTTTCAGCCCTTTATATACAAATTACTTTATTAATTAATGCAAAACTACAATAATATGTTTGCTTTAGTTTTGCATTAATTAAAAAACAACTTGTCTATAAAAAGCTGAAAATAAAAATTGTGATTATATACAGCCAAAAAATTTGGAAAAATTATTTAAATAAATTCTTATATGCATACATAAAACACTTTATATTTCATAAAATTTTAGCAAGTACTTTCTTCTTTTATTCACTTTACCAATTAAGCTTAATAAATAATATAATAATATTTTAGCAATGTAAATATAACAAGTCCAGTCGATTTATCGGAATCAAGCTCGCATTCAGAAGATGTTGAAGTACCATCAAAAAAGAGATACACACAAAAATACAAGCCCGAATGGGAACATACATTTTCATGGCTAAAGAAAGTAGACGAAAGAGCTTTTTGCAGTGTATGTTACAAATTTTTGGCAAATAATAAATGCCATTTGAGTAGGCATGAAAAAAACAGTAAATCGCATTCAAGCAACATAAATATTAAAAAAATCATTCCAACTTTGCAAGAATGCTACTCTGCTTCGGAGCAAATATCAAAAAACCACAAAAAAAGGGCTGCCGAATTTTCGTGTGTCATGTATTGTGTACAGTATGACCTCCCATTTCAACAAATGGATTATTTGCCCGTTTTTATACAAAAAACCTGCCCTGATTCAAAACTAGCAGCGCAAATTAAATGTGGAAGAAAAAAGGCGACGGAAATCGTAAACAAAATTATTGGGCCATATTCGAGGTTAAATGTGATAAGTAAATTAAAAAATTGTCAGTTTTCTTTGGTTCTAGATGAAACAACCGACGTTTCCACCACAAAATGTCTAGTCATTGTTGCACGCTTTTTCGATTTAGACAATAATTTGATTAATGACTGTTTCTTTGCACTTATCGAACTCATTGGGTCAACAGCACAGGATATTTTTAATGCAGTTTCAAACAACTTCGAAGATGCTGGGATTCCAATGGAAAATATTGTGGCTTTAGCTGTAGATAACGCGTCCGTAATGACCGGCCATCTAAACGGGGTTGTCTCGAAATTTTTAAATATTAACAAAGATTTGTTTTTTATGAGATGCACATGTCACTCCTTACATCTATGTGCTTCTTTAACATGCAAGAAATTGCCAAACCATATAGAAAAAAATATTAAAAATATTTTTAATCATTTTGCCCATAGCCCCAAAAGACAAGGGGAATTTAAAGAATTTCAGCAATACTTTAACATAAAGTGCCACAAAATATTAAAATTAAGTGCCACTCGTTGGCTTTCCTATGAAAGTGTAGTCAATCGTGTATTAGAACAAATGGAGGGTCTGAAATATTATTTCGGCATGTATGACTATGAGGAACTCCATAGCTCAAATGCAGCGGAAATTTATGAATTTATTTTAGACCCTTTCAATAAGTTATATTTACTATTCATGTCGTATATTTTAAAATTAATAAATGACTCAAATAAACAATTTCAATCGGAATCCACCCAGGTTCACTTACTTCACTATCAATTAAAATCACTGTTGATGGAAATTTTAAAAAATTTTATTAAACCTGAATTTTTAGAGCGTGGTACAGATACTCGAAATGTGGATTTGCATATTCCCCTTGAATCGATGCATTTTGGCATTCGTTTTGAAGAGTTTCTAAACTCCAACGAATTGAATGAAGAAGCCGTAAAAAATATTAAACAGGTATTAGTTAAATTTTACATTGAATTGACCGATCAAATTAAACACAGATTTGATTTCGGAGATAAAAAATTGAAATTGTTGAAATATTTAAACATTAAAGAAATTTGTTCTGGAAGCCTTCCGACAATAATGCCATTACTCAACTGCTTTCCATTTAACAACAGTGATGAAGAAGTTCTGAACAATCAATTTAGAAGACTAATTGGGAATCAGGAAATTGCCAGCAAATTTAAAGGAGATGTTGTTGAATTTTGGAGTCAACTAAAATCATTTAAAGATATAACGGATGAATCTATATTTTTAGAAATTTCTTGCTATATGTTGAAATTATGTTCACTTCCACACAGCACTGCGTCTGCAGAACGGAAATTCTCGAGGCTTAATTTAATCAAAACAAATCTAAGAAATGGTCTAAACATTAAGACGGTCGAAAATTTGATGTATGCAAAAGAATTATTAATTAAGAATAAAATTTGCTGGGAATCGTCTGACGCAGCAGGCTTATTAAAATTTGCGGATAAATTTGTGTTTACGGACGGAGAGTACCAATTAAAAGAATAAAAGCTATTACAGCAAACCTGTTTTGCTACATTGTGCAATTTAAGTTCCTTATTATTTAATTATCCTTTTATTTAAGCAAATTTAGTATGAATTTATCCATATATGGATGTAATTGGCTTTGTTTAATTTGGCTGTTTAGTTATTTCTATTGAATTGAAAATAATGACTTATTTTTTCGGGATGGATTAATAACTTAGATCTTTAATAACATCGTTGTTTTTTTTTTTTGCAATATTTATTAAAATCTATTTTATTTTATTTTTATATTTACATTGCTTTTGTTTTATTTTGTATCAATAAACGTTAAATATCAGAAAAAATGTGTTTAAAAATTATCTAAAAACATTTCTACTCCACAAATTACGAATCTACTCCGATTTTTAACAATAATCTACTACCCATTTTGTTGACAGAAGTCACAGCACTGCTAAGTAGTAGTTGTTTGCAAAATATACTAAACGTTTGTTTATTGGCTTTCACTAACAAATCCGGGAACAGAAAGGAAGTTTCTGAAATTATTACGAATGTTGTCAACAGTACTTAATCTCCGAATCCGACGACCATTTCGAAATGCCTGCTCATGTGAAAAATGGACTTAAAATAAGGGACATAGAAAAACTAGGTTGGGTATGTAATCTAGCATTACAAAATATTGCATTACAAAATATTGCAAATGCAAAATGGTGCAATTATAAACTATTTCAATACAAAATCTTGAATATCAATTTCCCGTACAATTTTTCCCTTTTCTGAGAAAAATTAATTGAAGAAAAATGACATCGAATAATTTAACTTAGAATTGAAGAGGCTATAACAGCTTCGGTAACTCTCACGGGCACGCGGGAGGTCGCTGCGCTCCCCCACGCTTAGCCCTCCGAGGGGCCTTAGAAATGAACGTCGAGGGACGTAGGAGCCGGGATAGGCAAACATGTCGCACTGCGTGCCGCACTTAGGAGCGGATTATATAGAATTTATTAATGACACGTATTAGTGACACGTGGCCAACCCCCATTAGAATTGTAGATGCTAACGGCTTCGGTAACTCTCACAGGCACGCGGCAGGTCGTTGCGCGATAGGTGCTCGCGAATCTCACTGAAGGATTATTTCTAAAGACCATAACTCGAGACAGCATCATAGAAAATTTTCAAAACTCGCACGAACCGTAGAGGAATCTCAACGAATCCAACGATATGCGATAAGTGCTCGCGAGTCTCACTGAAGGATTATTTCTAAAGACCATAACTCGAGACAGCATCATAGAAAATTTTCAAAACTCGCACGAACCGTAGAGAAATCTTCAACGAATCCAACGATATGCAACAAGTGCTCGAGAATCTCACATAAGGATTACGACCATAACTCGAGACAGAATCATAGAGAATTTTCAAAACTCACACGAACCGTAGAGAAAACTTCAACGAATCCAACAATATGCAACAAGTGCTTGCGAATCTCACTTAAGGGTTACTTCTAAAGACCATAACTCGAGACAACGTCATAGAAAATTTTCAAAACTCGCACGAACCGTAGAGAAATCTTCAACGAATCCAACGATATGCGATGAGTGCTCGCGAATCTCACTGAAGGAATATTTCTAAAGACCATAACTCGAGACAGCATCATAGAAAATTTTCAAAACTCGCACGAACCGTAGAGAAATTTTCAACGAATCCAACGATATGCGATAAGTGCTCGCGAATCTCACTGAAGGATTACTTCTAATTTTCTAAAGACCATAACTCGAGACTGCATCATAGAAAATTTTCAAAACTCTCACGAACCGTAGAGAAATCTTCAACGAACCCAACGATATGCAACAAGTGCTCGCGAATCTCACACACGGATTACTTCTAAAGACCATAATTCGAGACAGCATCATAGAAAATTTTCAAAACTCGCACGAACCGTAGAGAAATCTTCAACGAATCCAACGATATGCGATAAGTACTCGCGAATCTCACTAAAGGATTACTTCTAAAGCCCATAACTCGAGACAACATCAAAGAAAATTTTCAAAACTCGCACGAACCGTAGAAAAATCTTCAACGATATCAACGATATGCAACAAGTGCTCGCGAATCTCACATAAGGATTACTTCTAAACAGGCGCGGATCCAGAAGGAGCTGCAGGGAGGAGCGAATATAGAAATTATACCGTTAACAAAACAGTTTTTTTAAGAAGTATCTATATAAATTATAAGATAAACGGAATAAAAAACTTAGTTTCCAGTAACTTTATTAAAAAAATAGTACAGTTACAGTAAAAACTCAATTCGCCTATTTGATTAATTGGCGTAACGGTCGATGATATCCGAAGGTTTTATTTCATTTGTAATATCGCTGTGGATATGTAAAAGCGCCAGTCCCATCAACCGATTTTCGGTCATGGTTCTTTCAGTGCATACAACACTTACAGGATACGTGTCGATAACATACATAATTAAAATATTTCGAATGGCAGGCAAAGCTTCTGCATCACACTTGGCAAGTGAGGCTAATGCGCCAGCTGGAACAATCCCATTATTTCGTTTCCCTCGTTGCCATTTCTGTTGCCATATTTGAACTTCGCCTAATAAGATTTCCATAGAAGTATTTATTTTCTTTAAATAAAATTGAAACTCGGTGAATACAGATTCTGTTGAAGCTTGTAGTGTTTTTGAAGAAATATTTATAATATTTGATGGAATTGCTATCCTAAATCCAATATAATGAAACTGTCGTTTCCAGTTCTGATTTTAATATCTTCTATATAATAGACTCTAGAACTAAAACATTATTATCTACTTTTTTGTCTTGTAGCAAGTCTTGGCAACGCAATGCCAACGTCTAATTCTTCCATTAAGTCACTCGCTTCTTTAATTAATTATGGTAGAAAACACGGCTTCACTGTTCTTTCTTTGATGTTTGAGGTGCTAAGCAAATCTGACAATACATTTTTGGATGAAGTTTAACTAAATTAATTTTTTGCAATAATTTACTGAACGAAAGAAGAATAGCAAACTATAAGCTAAACTACAATAGACTGGACATTGCAAATACATAAAATAAATCGTTTAGCTTTCCTTCCGTGATGATTCAGACTCCTTCCACTTTGATATTATAAGGCAATAATGATTTATGAAAACGAGAATTTAAATAATATTACAGAGTCGTGTCGCTCTACCCACCGTGTTTCACATAAAGACTTGAGCTGCTTACTGAAAATATTTTTAAGAATGAAATTTCCAACAGAATTTCTGATAAACTGTACTTTTGATGATTTGCTAATACTAATATTAAGTGCGTGATTAGTGCAATGACATTGAACAGCCTATGGCAGCTCATTCTGTATTACAGCAAACACTCCTTTCTGATCTGATGTTATAACAATACTGCCATCAGTACATATTCCTATGCAATTCGAAGTAATAAAAAAGTTTTCTTTCAGAAAATTTCAGACTTTTTCCGCAATTATCTTTCCAGTGAGAACTGGTTCTTCATCGGAAAATAAATGGCCGGTGTAATTTTTCCCATGAAAATATAAGAACGTAACGAAATTCTTCAATTATTTATGGTATTTCATCTGCTAGTGCTAAATCAAACGATTATTTTTTAACGTCTCGAGAAAATTAATTGTTTGTGTTTGGGGGGGGGGGGGGGGGGGGGCGATCGCCCCTATCGCCCCCCCCCTTTGTATCCGCGCCTGCTTCTAAAGACCATAACTCGAGACAGCATCATAGAAAATTTTCAAAACTCGCACGAACCGTAGAGAAATCTTCAACGAATCCAACGATATGCAACAAGTGCTCGCGAATCTCACTTAAGGATTAATTCTAAAGACCATAACTCGAGACAGCGTTATAGAAAATTTCACGAACCGTAGATGCAACTTCAATGAATTCAACGCTATCAACAAACGCTATGCAACAATTATACGCGCATCTCCCATAATGATTACTTCTAATAGCCTCATATAGTCTCTAATAGTCATGGATTTTTTTCAAATCTTGAAATGTTAACGAATCCAACAGTATGCGAGTCAACGGCTTGTGAAACGCCTATAAGGACTACTTCTAATGACCATGTCTCGATAAATCGGAATTCTCACGATTTGCTTTTGTAACGAAATTACTAACAATTTGTTGATAGTGTGTTTTTGTACATATAGATAATCAGATTCTATTTTTCCTCTTATCTAATAAAATATTTTTTATTGTTTGACGTTGAAAATTTACAAGTTGTTTTTTTAAATATTGTTTATTCAGATAATATCAAATATCTCAAATTTGAAAAAAAAATTCATAATAACGAGAGATTTTGTTTATTTAACCAATACATTCTCAAGTGAAAAAAGTTAGGACAAACTTCACACTCGTAGCACGGCAGTATTCTATTTTGAATTTGGAGGACGAGCCTTATTGACATTAATTGAGCATGAGCAAAGTACAGTTCTGTTAAGTTAATCACTTAAACCTGCTATGTTCGCTTTAAAATATACCATTACTCATACACAGCAATCTTGTTCAAGATTCCATAATAGTAAATGGTCACAGCAAACTCGCTGAACAAAGCAAAATCGCATCGCTGTATCACTGATCAGTTTAAAATAAATTAAACAGAGCGATTCTCTTTGGGCGCAATGTTGACCGTAAAATCATTGCAATTGGAAAAACAGTATCGGGAAACCCTCCATAACCAAACTAATCAACAGCATGAGCAAGCAAAACTAATAAAAAAGCATACCGATTAAACCATTTTAAAATTATTATTTTATTATGTATCATGTATATGTGCAATTTTCACAGCTCGCTATTTCCATTTAATTTTTATATACTACAGAAGCATAATTTGTGGTCCTTTTGCTCGTATGTAATTTTCATTTTCAAAAACACTTGCCTCTGCGGCCATATATAGCAGATATTTTCACAACAAAATTAATTAAAGTAGGCGGTTTTTTTATATTTTTTTTTTGTATTCGGGTCACGATGTTTTTGAAATGCCGGATGATGTTGTATATTGCATGTGTTTGCGTAGATTTTGCATTGATTTTACGTTTTATTTATTTTTTGTTCTTGTCGATATTCACACATACGTGCAATACTTTTCATTCGGCACTTTTGTTTCCATAACCCGGTTTCTATACAATTTTTTACTTACTCCTGCCGCTAAAGATGTTTTCACATCAAAAATGTGGAAATTTATAGGTCACTAAACCGGAAATTAAATTTTAAGATTGATAAATTGAAAACCGAACAGACCAAATTATACAGAAAAATTAAAAATTTGGAACAAAAATATCAGACTCTCAATGAAAAATCGAAAGTTTGAAATCTCAAACGAAACTAAATATGTACACTTGAACAACTTATTGAATATTAAAATAAAAGTACAGTCTTATTTGCGTTTTCAATCGAGAAACATACAGAGTGGAATAAAATTTATTATTGGAGTTATATTATTAGCTCAGCACAGTTATTTGAACTTTTTATTAGTGAATTGTTTTATTTTTGATTTCAAATAAATAAAAAGGTTTAATTAAATAAAAAAAGAAATCGATAAGTGAGAAGGTGTGAAGAAAGTGGCAGCAAATACGCCTTCGGGCAATATGCATCCATTTTCACATACAAACCAGTTAACTAGTTTGGCAATGGATGCATATCCAGATTTTTATGAAACCAATAAAAAACTGGTGCGATTTTCGTTTAATTGGGACAAAAGTGAGCGATATCAGTTATAAAAAGAGATGAAGAAAACGAAAGCAATAAAAATGTTTCACCTTTTCTGATACAAAAAAGGCTTAAGCAACTGAAGCAAGTACAAAAACTAAGAAGCGGAGATTTGTTGATTTTAACGGTAACGGACAAGGGAGTAACGAGCATACTAAATGCAAACAAGCTAGCAGGAATGCTTATAATGGTTAGTGAACATGCAACACTTAATACATCCAAAGGAGTTGTTTTCTGTCCAGATCTGAAAAATTTAAACGAAGATGAGATTTTAGAAGGCTTCACAGAACAAAATGTTACGAAAGTGGAGAAAATTAAGAAAAGGGCGGGCCAAGAATTATTAAACACACCGTTACATATTTTAACATTCGAAGGCACTAAATTACGATGTTACGTTAAGGCAAAATATATGTATAAATCTAGATGTACGAATGTGTATACCCAATCCACTGCGTTACCAGAATTGTCAACGTTTTGGACATTTTAATGTTGTATTGTAACAACCCAGCAAAATGAGAAGTGCGCCGAACTAATCGTAAATGTACATGAGATATGTATGTGAAGTAATAAAATGTGGTGACTGTAGTCTAGAATTCTAGATCATACCAGCAATAGCAACAAGTGGTACGTTTTTCAAAGAGAAAAAAAAATAACAAAAACAAAAACAATTGACCGATTAACATATCGTATTGCAAGAGAAAAATAGTTCCGACTATATGCAAAGACGACACCCCGTGACACAGGTATGAACTACGCAAACATGTGCAAATCGAGTAACGTTAACTACGATGAGAACAAAAACAGCAGCAATAAAACACAATTAAAAATTGACAAACAACAAATAATAACCAGTTTAGTAACAGCAACAACAACGATCAAAATAAACACAAAATACAATTAAACTGAAACGATAAACAATAACAACAATAATAACAGCAGATTCTGCAAAATAAACAACATGCAAAAGGAAACCAACAACAGCAACAACATCAACTGCACTACAACCAAAACGAAATCAGTAACAAAAATGCAGCGGAAAGTAATACGAACACAAGAACAAAAGAATAAAATTAGCAAAGAACAGTTATTAACAAAACAAAAAAACAGCTAGTAGAGAGTACAATGGGGGAGACGCAACCAATACAAAGTATTCAATTAATAAATTCAAATGTATTAGGGCAATTAAAATTAAATGCACAAAATTCAAAGATTGTTGTGGTGTATATGATAGAATAGAGCTATTCCAAAAATGTGACAGTAAGTAAGAAAGAAATTTTTTATGAATAAATGAGTGAAGTGAATAAGAGGGGGGTAGTGTGTCAATGCTTGTAACTTAATTGTCCAGAATGAATTTGAATTAACTTATTTGTCCAGAATGAATTTGGATATATTATGTATTAGTGAAATATGGGAGAGAGTGAACAAGTCACTAAAAATTAGGGGATATAGGTTCCTTTCCAAAGCACGGGCGGATGAATATGGCGGAGTAGCCATAATGTTCCGGAACAATATAATAATCAGACAAATTAACTTGCCCGTTTTTACGTTTTTAGCGGCGGCTGCAGGCAAAGCAGAAAATTTGGAAAGGAATCTTACATTAGTGAGTGCATTATGTTCCCCCGGCAACGAATGGACATGGAAGGACTCGAGAATGTGTGGTTGTGTAAACAACAGCTCGAGAGGAAATCGGTTGGCCGGACTATTCTGTATACAACTGGATATTGTGGATTTGTTATTAGTATTGTGTCTAATCCTTCTATCCTGTATACATTGTTGTGTTGTAGTTTACAGTATGAATCAACCTAACTTATGTTACTGTTTGCGATTAGTTACTTGTTCAATTTATCAATTTGTTGTGTCGCAACTTTTCTATGAGCTTACCTCTGGTAGGCGCTAGTACCGCTATAGAAATATTGCAGAAAATTTGTTTTAGATTAAATTAGTATTAGTTGGAGAAAGATAGCCGATACCGCGTATCCAAAAGAAGTTTGTGTATAGTGCATGTATATTTTATCCATTATAGTATTATGTATATACATTATCTCACGTATTTATTATTTTCCCCGCTTTGCGATACGGGGTTGGGACCGGTTGATATTGTTCTATCGGTGCCTTTGTGTTAGTAACTCATGACTCATCTATACTTTAACGGTTTATCAATGGCAGTAATCTATCGCAGGATGTGCATGTTAAATGTTTTCGTAAAATTGGTGAATGGTATGTTGAAAGACAACTCACAACGTATGGATTCCGAAAGGGCTACTCTGCTATGGATTGTGTTGAAAAATGTGTATGGGAAGTATGAAAGTTAAATGAGAAAGTGGTTGTGGTGTGTTTAGACATTGAAAGAGCGTATGATAACGTAGTCCCTTAGAAATTAAAGGAGATTCTTTTGGGTATGGCATTTCCAAGGAAAGTGTGTGGTTGCGGGTGAACCAGTTTATGAGTGAAAGGAATATTATTATGAATAGGCTACAGGTTGGAGGGAGTGGTGGATATTAGGCTACCACAAGGTAGCAAAATTTCTCCTATCCTTTTCAGCTAGTACACTGCAAAAGTCCATCGATCATCAGCGGTGATTGAGGGCAGAGTCGTTCTGCGATTTGCAGATGTTTTTGTGGTCATTGGCAGGGTCGCATTATTGAACAAGCTTCGAAAAACGCACAAGATGGGGTAAACGAAACAATTGAATGCCTGCGAAGTCTAAATTTAAAAGTAAATACGAATAAATGTGCATCTATGAGCTTTAGAGTGAATAATAAAGAAATGAATGTTCAAATAAATGAAAACATAGTTGCACAAGTGAATGTGTACAAGTATTTGGGTATTTGGGTCGATCGGCGCGGCGGTACAATTTTTGAAGACATATGAAGTATTTGGTAGATAATTGTAATAACCGAGTAAACTTGATAAAACGGGTGAGCAAACCAAAGTGGGGAGCTCACCACAGGGTGACTGATATGTTGCGAAAGGCTTTAGTGTCCTCCAAGATTGCATATGGGATAAGCGTGTTTGAAGATGGAGCGAAAGGAGCGCTTAGCCAATTAATGAAGGATGTGGGAGGAGCGATAAAATCAACCCAAATACACAACCTTCGGTGTGTTCGATCTTATCTGTGCAAAGAAGTCATACAATAGATTCCTTCCCATAGACTAATCGAAGGTAATGAAAAAGCTGATCTTGCAAATAGACACTGTGAGAGTGAAATTGTTCAGGTATATAACAAAAGAGATACGAGGGATGTATATAACTTCCGAATAAATGGAAGAATGAATATGAGGATTTGAGTAGAGTGAAAGGAAAAAAGTACAAAGAGTTGTGTGAGGTTCCCTTGAGAACTCCTTTTTTAAAAACACTTAAGAGGAATATCAGAATGTTAGGGACAATTGAACGAATAAGAATGAATCATGGTAATTGGAAAGAGAGTTTGTTTAAACGTCGGCTGGTTGAGAGCAGTCTGTGTGAAGTGTGTGCCATTCCTGAGGATATTGAACATCTAGTTTTGCAATGCCCTAGGTATAGAAAGGAAAGAGCCGAATTCAGTATTCTCGAGAATGCCAATAGTTTGATTCATAGATTATGAAAAAGGGTGGAAGAAGATTCACGGAATTATATAAATTTGTGCGATTGAGCAAAATGGAAGTATAAATGAAATTTTTGGGATAAAAAAAAATATTAACTATTATAATAAAATAACATTTTTTAGTTAAAAAATTATATACATAATAGCTTTATATGATTGTATAGTAAATAAATGTTGAATGAAATTAATTGAATAGATTAAAACATAGGAATATGGATATTGTTGAATAGGAATACATATACTTAATAAATATTTGTAATGATTTAAACTACACTCCCGAGCAACTGAATCGACTAAAACCTTAAGCGCTCACATAAGGGCGATTTTTGTTAGAACGGTCAAACCGATTTTCATAAGACATTATTTTTTTGCAAGCCTGATATTTTTGCTTTAAAATGACACTATTTTTATGAAAATTGGTTTAGTACTTTTTTTTGTAATGAATTTTGAATGAAACCGCAACCAAAATTGATGACTAAGCAAAAAATATTGGGGGTGTTTAAAATTAAATTACAACAAAAAACTAAAGCAAAACAAAAATAATTTTATTGGTTAATAATAAGTATGGCCCCCTTGCGTCTACAACGGTAATACTTGGAGGATCGCATCCCACTAGCGGGCCGTCTTGGAGTGAGGTTGGCTTCCTTTAAGCGTCTTCTTACTGTCCATTGACTAACAGCTACATCTCGAACTTGTCTTAGCTCCTGCTGCACATCGACGCCCGTGGGATGGCGATTTCGCAGTGAAGTTAGGACGATAAATCGATCGTCCCTCTCTGATGTACACCGAAACCGGCTGGTTTGTGGTCCTCGATTGAAGGTACCAGTTTCCTGAAACCTTCTGAATAATCTTGAGACAGCAGATTGGCTCATGTTAAGCTGGCGAGCGACTTCTTGTTGATTGCGTCCTTCTTGCAATAAAGCAACAACTTGTGCGGATTTTTCTGGAGTGGTATCCATGATTTTAAGGAAACAATGAATTAAACTGGTAGAGATTTGTTCAGGTCAACGTCTGACTCATAAGTGACGACAAATATCGGTCAACGTGGCATTATACAGGAGATTGCATCACGCCAATGGTTTTCACCGAAACATCGCATTTTGCTAAGACTACTTTAATTTGAAAAGTACTGTATGGATTTTAATGATAAAGGAATCCTTGAAAAGATAAAATACTAGGCTGTCAAAGAAGGTTGTTTTTCGAAAATCGATCCAGCCATTTTAAAAAAATATTCGTTTTGATGGTCTAGTCGATTCAGTTGCTCGGGAGTGTAGTTGGCTTTATGGCTATATGGGGTATATCGTCCAACCAGTCGCAAATAAACTATTTGCGGTAAAAAATATAACTACTCCATTGAATTTAACATGAGTTTTCAACTGACAATTATTTTTTTCTAGTTTTATTTATTAGCTTTTGTGACTGGGTAATAAAAACATTATGAGGAGTTGCCACCCACTTTTTGACGATGCAAATCAAATCAAGTAAGCCAAGACAATTAATACTAAAGAACAAACGTGATTCGCAAATCAGTTAATTTTTCATATTAAAATAGCAACTTGCGACCGGATGGAGAATGTACCCCTATAAATAGTAATTCAGCCTTAAATAAAAAAAAATAAATAAAAAACAAAACAAAAATATTGTAACGATTATGGCAATCATATATCGAGTTCAGCTTATGAACAGCGATAGTTCAGACCGTTGGCGCGTAGTATGAATAATAAAGTGTTTGTACATTTCACCGAAATTAAAACGCTTGTTTATATTTATCGTCCGATTCGGACGCGTCCAGTTGATAAAGATTAAGGTGGCCGTAACATAAATGTCGATGGTTCGATGTTCGTCGGAGCCAATGTTTTTATTACAATTATGTATTGTGGACATTGAAACATGTTTATACACCAAAGCAATGCACAACTTCATAATGATCCAGTAAAAACAAGAACCTTTGAGATTGAGATATAGCGTAAAAAGGAAGGTGTGGTTTGAAGAATAAAATGGTGAATGATGATGATTATGACAAGCCATAAACGATATTTGCAGATGATTCTGAGTCATAAACAGAATACCCAAGAATGAAGATCAAACTGGGTATATAAACACAAACGCCCGATAGCAAACAGAGATCAGTTTTTGGTTTACTTTAAATCGTTAAACAAGGAAATACATCTGTTGTCATAACTTCCACCAGTGACAAGTGGACAGATTTAAATAGTTAAGTCAAAGCAATCATCAAAATGTATCACAGTACAGTGAAATAAAGTTAAGTCAAGTGACATAAAAGTACACAGTGTTTTTTATTGCAAAATTCAGCCGAACTCAGAAGCCCAGTTCGTAACAGTATTCACTCTAAGCATTTTTGTAAAATGGTCATGAAGCAGCGATCAAAATCACAAAAATGGACAGAGGAATCTTTGGTATTAGCACAAAATGTATATTACAGATCACCGAAAGCATACAACTTTATGAGAGAAAGGGCTAGGCTTTGATTTGCCTTGAAAAACTTTCTTGTTACGGTGGCAGCCAATTAAAAATGTCTTCCCACGGACAAAAAACTATATCATGTTGGATAAATTAAAGGAGCAAATTCACACTTTAACCATGGCTGGAAAAGAATGCTCATTAATTTTCGACGAAATAAAAATTCGTAGACTTAAAATATAATACAATAAGGGATTGTATTGATGGCTATGTGGATTTAGGGAATGTTTGTAGAAAAAGGAAATTAGGCAGCTATGTTTGTGTTTTGATGGGTCGTGGAATAATTGATAGCTGGAAAAATATTATCAGTTATTTCCGGTCGGAAAATGCTATTACATCAAATTTCTTAATGAAATTAATTAGAACTAACTTAGATTTGGCATTTTCCTTGGCTTAAAAGTTCGGTCCGTTATATGTGACCAAGGATCAAACAATCGCAGAGCTCTTAGAAATGTGGGAGCTTCAGCTACTGTTGACAATCCCAGTCTGGACTACAGTAGCCAAAAAGTGGTTGTTGGTATTTTCGATCCACCACACCTCATCAAATCTTTCCGAAACTCTTTACTATCTACATATATCAAATCCATTGATGGTGTTTCTAGTTGGGGAGTAGTGCGTAAATTATATAAATTAGAACTTGTATCTATGACGCGAATGTGCACAAAACTAAGCGACAAACACATCAACCCAGTCCACTTTGATAAAATTAAGGTAAATATCTGACTTCGTTCTCGGATCTTGCAAACTGTGAGGACGATGACGATAGAAAGCTGCTATATTTGATTCGCGAAGAAGCCCAAGAGTCAAGGTGATGGTAATCAAATTTTGGCTGCTGAACAAAATATGGATATCAGCAGTATGGAAGTTTGTGATTTTGAAACTGATTTTATAGGTGACAATTTAAATATAGGAATAATATTAAAACCGAACAACAGCAATTTTTCAAATATAAATTCGGAACTATCGAACAGATATTTTGCGAGATATTGAATTCACAAAATGTCTAAGAAATGTAACTGCAATAAGTGTAAGAAGCCACTATTGAAGGAAAATGATTACGTCGAAAATAATTCATAGTTGCTTTTAAAAAATAAAAATATAGGGCAGAAAATTTTGGAAAGCGGCAATGGCCATCTCAGTCATCTTTTCAACTTTGCTCTCGACAAATAATTATATTTGATAAGTTTATTGAAGATAATTCTCATATGATTGGAATTAAATGTGAAATCGCCGAGAGCCTTCTAATTGCTGACATAGAATATTATTCAAAGGAGCATACATGCTACGAACATCGTGTATCATTATTGAATTTAATGATGATTATTTTAATTAGAAAATATTGTAAATGGCAGTTTGAAAAAGAGAAATTGCGCAAAACAAAGGAGTTTATGAAAACAAGAACCCACAACCGGCAGTGGAGAACGACATTGGATTGATAAACTTTAACAATGACTGTAACTGTTAAATTGTAACAAATGCTCATAGAAGTGTTATTATTTTAAATTTATTAACAATAAAATAAAATGGTTAAATGATAATATTTGTCGTTACTGTTTTATTTGTATTTTATTGATTGATATGGGCATAAGTAGAAGCTTTACCGTCTCATTGTTTCTCATCATTCAGTTTTGAGCAAGGGAGAGTAATTTTTGCCGAACATCAAGGTAAAGCACAAATCACTTACTACAGATACTCAGGCGAGTGCCTTATTGAAATGTCTCCTTTAAAGTATTTTTCTATGAAAAAGCACTTGCGATATCACTTAAATTTACCCTTTTCTATTTTTATTATACAAAAATTCATGCGGTACGCGCTTGTGACGTAATACACGCTTGAGTAGAATACAAAATTGACTCATAGTATGTTTGTACAAACATTTGTCATAATTAATGTTAATCACAATATTTCAGGTAATTTTGAAAAAAATAAAAACGTGAAATTTCCAACTACCCTGCGCCAAAAAAAACGAAACAAATATTTTTTTGAAAAAATACCCAGATTTAAACGCTTGTATCTTGGTGAAATAACACCTTTCAGAAAAAAATTTTGTTTCTTATTGAAGGAAATTTTGTCTTCTTTTCGATATACCCGGTGATTTTTTTAACCTGATACACTCAAATATCTCGGAAAATAAGCACAAGACAACCCTTTATCACATATTGTCAATTTCAACCAAATGAAAAAATAAGTAACTAAGTTTAATAATAATTCATATGTTAATATTACTGTTTTAATAACAATATAAACGAGTACAAAAAAAATGAATAAAACTTTACACTAAACAGCAAAAAAATTGTATGATTATGTTTAGTAGATAAACACAGAATAATATCGTCGAATATCGTTTCATTTTAATAACCAATTTTATTTATGAAACTATTTATTCACAACCAAATACCACAGAACACAACACCGCTGACTGTATATTTTTACACGTTTCGATTTTTGATGACGTAATTATATATTTTTCCTTGGCCGTCATGTAGGCCTGTATTATAGGGGGCATTGGTTTGATCTACATAATAGCAGAGCCTAGCCTACTGTATAAACAAGAGCCTCCAGTATCGACTGTATTTTTTACTAAGCTTAAAATAAGGTACATAATAATTTTTTTTTTACTATACGACGATATGGGGAAACGGTTATTTTCATTTACAGTTTTAGTTTATTACAAATGTGAGCTTTTGATTTATTTTTGTACGAAAATGTTCATAAAATATGTAATGTTATTTGATTGAAAAATCGAGTCTTGAAAAAGTTTATTTCTTAGTGAAAATTGTCATGAAAAATAAGGTATTTTTGAAATTTACAATGTTATTGTGTTTGTAATATACGTCATAAACATAACTCGGAATTTATACACAATACAATAATCATCTCTTTCATTGCCTTCATTCAAATTTGAATTTGAATTTATCTTTCTATAGTTATTTTGAATTTGCGAAGCATGCTAGATTGTTTTGATTTTTTGTTTTATTCCCTCTCATTGTATTGATTTATTTTTTTCTGTTTGGCTCTTTCCGATTTATTTAATTTTGATTGTTAAGCTGGGACGTGCTTTCTTTTTTCTTACAATTGGTTTTAGATGTGGACATATGATGACGTTATCAAATTGGATTTTCCCTTTTTAATACATATTGTTATTGTTATAGAATGTTTTTAATTTAATTTGCCTTATTTTCTTTTAGTTGTTGCTAGAAAATAGGGAAATTTGAGAATTTGGTTTTAAATGAGTAAGACATTGACTTGTTTGTTAGCGATAATAACGTAAATTCTTCGAATCTAACGTATTTAAAATATTTTTATTTCTCGATAATTTGGCGATGATTGACAAACGCTTGTTGCGGTCGTTCCCTAGAAATCGAAAAAATATTTTCATTTAACTAACAATGATGGAATTGGAATTTTTATACATCGGATGTTCAAAGTAAGACCGCTTGTAAATATGCTTAGGAAACAGTTTTTCCAGTAGATTTTTTTCACAAGGATCTTTTAACTGACGAACCCTAGCGGAAAGCTAGTGTGAGATCCCGCAACAACAAATTGGATCAAAGCAGCTCGAGTGGATATTGTACGCTTTCGACTTTTATTATGGAAAACCAGCAGACGAAAATAAATAGTGTTTCTTTAAAATTTTGGTTTTATTTATATTCTTTACTTATTATCACCCTGTGATTGCAGTTTAAAAGTTTTTTTACAGGTAATCATTTTTTGGGCGTTAATGGGTTAAACTTAATCCATATATTGTCGTTTTTTGACAGCCATGTTCCTTACATTCTTGTAATTTATTTGACATATAGAAAAGAAAAAGGCGACAACATGATAAAATAAAAATAAAAACACCTGTAATAAAGATACAATAAACAAGAACATTAGACATCCTGGTCGTTCCAATAGATATCCAATACATTGACTATTCTATGAGTTGTTTATTTCTCTCCAGATTCCAAGTTTGGTTTTCACATATCGTCGCTACCATCGCAAACTTTCGAATGTGAAAAATTTCATTTTCAGGTTGGCAAAAAATATTCTATAATCTTACACAGTAAGATTGAAAAAAATGCGCATAATATTCGCAACTTTGCCAAAATGACTATCTATGATTCTATTAAACCTAAAAAATCGATGAGTTGTCATTGCATTATGCCCAATTCTAGAGCTAAAGCTCAATATGCAGCTCGCGCTAAGAGAAATTTTCCATACAAATTTGACGTAAAATTTAGCTAGCTAAATAAAATAATTTTTTTTTAGTTGACAATTTCGCTGAGCGGTATGCACCTTTGCGTAAAAAATTTGAAAAAATATCAGTTGTTTCATTCAAATCTATATTGCGCCACCATAAATTCTCCAAACATTTTAGCTGCAATTTATCTCACAACGACAATAATTTGAAGATAAATTTTGACGGTTTTGAATTCTGATTCATTTTATAATCGAAGTAGCCACGAATTAAAATTATTTATTTTTATATAAATAAAGAAGACAGAAGTCAAAATGGCCGACCATCATTACGAAGTCGAATATTTAGAGGATTATTTGGATGACTATAATGCTGTGGATAGTGTGGATGTAATAACCCAAACCGTTGAAAGCAAATCCGCAAAAAAATTAACAAAGAAAACCCAAAAGTCGAAAAAAAATGAGTTCAATTCAGTGGAAAAAAGAAAGTTATGTGCGCTAGTGAAAATCAATCCATGTATTTGGAAATTAGAATACAAACTTTATAAAAATTGCCATGCTGTTGCCGGTGCTTGGTCCCAGATAGCCAAAGAAATGGAAAAACAAGGTAAACTATCATAATAATTTAACTTATTGCAATAATTATACAAATGCATGCTAAACATTTATTTTATTAAAATTTAGTTGAAGAGTGCAAGTCAGCCAGGAAATCTCTAAAGGATAGCCAACGCTATCATAAATTAAAGGCGAGAAAACCATCAAAGTCCGGAAATCCAGCTCCTGATCTTGACATGGATATGGATGAAGAAGACTTGTTTTTCAACGCGGATGAAATGATTGATTGGGAATTCGAAAGAGACATGTCATTCATATCATGGTAAGATGTAGCCGTAATGTCCATGACAAAATTTTTTCTAAAAACTTGTACGTCATCTATTCAGAACGTTTTCTACAAGTACAAGGGATGAGAACTCACAACAACATGAAACTGGCATTGAAGACAGTAATGCTTCAAATTATTCCTATGCAAGTTTGTTCGTTTATTTCCAAAATTTTATTTTTAATTCCCAAATTATTTATTCAAAATAGATGGGGAAAAGAAATTCAAAAGCTGCGGTTGCATTGAGCAGTGCGGAAAGCTTAACAAACTCCCTCAATGAGTTTATAAATATGAAAAAAAAAAAAAGGCCATCGACTTCTCGAGATTCTGTGCGTTACCAACAAAAACACGAGGTGATTTTAAATAATTTAGACAGGATGCTGCAGAAGTTACCTGACGATGTAGTTGAGGAATTAAATTTTAAATTCTAGGAACAAACACTGGAGCAAATCCGAAAATTAAATGGACATTTGAAATAAGAATATAAAATATATTTTTGTTTAATTATTAATTTTATTGTTTAATTACATAGCTATTTCATTATAAAACTGAATTAAAAAAAATATTATTCCAAAAACAAGGACCTGCGTTGCCACTCCAATGCGCCGACTTCCGAAATCACGTAATCTTTTACAGCATCTCGTACAGCTTTGCCAACATTATTCTGCCTGCCGGCTGAAATTCTGCTCGAGAATAGAGAACTGAAATTCTGCTCGAGAATAGAGAACTTTGATTGATTTTGT
This sequence comes from Tipula helvola, assembly GCA_963556165.1. Taxonomy (NCBI): domain Eukaryota; kingdom Metazoa; phylum Arthropoda; class Insecta; order Diptera; family Tipulidae; genus Tipula; species Tipula helvola. Next base: position 226,809,974 of record OY744483.1, read on the forward strand.
TTCGCCAAACTCCTTGTACCAGCTTTCCATTCTCATAATAATCGGCGTAATTGGCCGGTACGTAACTCATTTTATTTGATTTTATCAAATAATTATGCAGATAGCAACAAGCTGTTACTATTTTTTGTGCGCTGTCAGGTCCGCAGAACATTGTCCTCTTCAGGCAAAGCCATTTTGCACATAGAATACCAAAAGTATTTTCCACCACGCGCCTTGCTCTACTGAGTCTGTAATTAAATACGCGTTCTTGGTCAGTCAAGCGCTGTGTCCTGCGAGGTACGTACGGCTTCAAAATCCGTTTATGTAAGGGGAATGCATCGTCGCCGACAAAATAAAATGGAAGTTGTATATTCCCAATGGAACAGCCTTCCGGAAAAGGCATTTCATCCGCTAGAACCGCTTGCCCAAATTTGGTTGCACTAAATACACTAGCATCACCTTCACTGCCATGTGCTGCAATATCTAAATATTGCAATCTGTAATTTCCATCAGCAACACCCATCAAAATAATACTATGGAACTCATAAAAGAAACACGTTTAAATTAAATTTTCGCAATTTATGTAATGACTATCTTTACTTTATGGTTATAAAAAGGCTCCCGGAATTAACTGGATATGTTAACGTAGTGTGTTTACCATCAATTGCACCGAGGCAGTTTAGAATGTTCCAACTGGCATTAAATTGATTGGCTAACCACCTTGAAGTTATCCCAGACTTTCATCCCAGGAAAATTTAAAATTACCTCCGACAACACAAGCGTAAAAACTCATCCCAGACTTTTTTTCTACACTATTAAAGTGTACGAACTTTAAAATCCATCCCAGACTTTTAACTAGAGCGAAAAAATCTATCCAAGGATTTTTATTTATTATAAGATTTTTTCTTGTATAGTTACGGATACAACGGATACATATAGAGAAAGTACACGAGAAGTGAAATGAAATAAAATGCAAGTAATGCTATATAATTTATAAATAAATAAAAATAACTTGTTTTAATATAAAGAAGTTCCAAATGTGCAAGTGTATAATAAATGTATTTCATACCGGCCTATGAGACACAACCAATTTGTTGTGTCTCATAGGCCGTTATGAAACACATTTATTATACACTTGCACATTTGCAACTTCTTTATATTAAAACAAGTTATATTTATTTATTTATAAATTATATAGCATAACTTGCATTTAATAAGAATAAAACGAATTAAAAAAAAAAAAAATCTTCTGATCAGGATTATGGTAGGCCTGGAAAATAGATAAGTTGATTTAGTTAAGCGTCCTTAGGGCTACCTCTTGGCCAATTCTAAACGCGATCCGCTTGTTAGTATTTTTGCTACATAATTAAATGTGTTTCCTTCCCTTAGTTAAAATTGAATAAAAAAAACTAAAAAAATTCTTCTGATCAGGATTATGGTAGGCCTGGAAATTTGATATGTTGATTTAGTTAAAGGTCCTATTGGCTACCTCTTGGGCAATTCTAAACGCGATCCGCTTGTTAGTATTTTTGCTACATAATTAAATGTGTTTCCTTCCCTTAGTTAAAATTGAATCAAAAAAACTAAAAAAATTCTTCTGATCCGGATTATGGTAGGCCTGGAAATTTGATATGTTGATTTAGTTAAGGGTCCCTAGGGCTACCTCTTGGTCAATTCTAAACGCGATCCGCTTGTTAGTATTTTTGCTACATAATTAAATGTGTTTCCTTCCCTTAGTTAAAATTGAATAAAAAAATTCTTCTGATCAGGATTATGGTAAAAAAATTCTTCTGATCAGGATTATGGTAGGCCTGGAAATTTGATATGTTGATTTAGTTAAGGGTCTTATTGGCTACCTCTTGGCCAATTCTAAACGCGATCCGCTTGTTAGTATTTTTGCTACATAATTAAATGTGTTTCCTTCCCTTAGTTGAAATCAAATAAAAAAAACTAAAAAAATTCTTCTGATCAGGATTATGGTAGGCCTGGAAATTTGATATGTTGATTTAGTTAAGGGCCCTATTGGCTACCTCTTGGCCAATTCTAAACGCGATCCGCTTGTTACTATAATTGCTACATAATTAAATGTGTTTCCTTCCCTTAGTTAAAATTAAATAAAAAAAATTCTTCTATGCAAGGAATTTGTTCAAAAAATGATACTTGAGAGTTGCGATTTTCTTGTACGTACTAGATATACAACAGTAAATATTAGTTGCTTTCCAATCGACCAACCGCAAGTACCCACTAGCAAACCGCTAGTGGAATGGTTTTTGTCTTCGCTAAATTTTCTACTCTTATCTGCTCTTGCTATTTTATTACGATCAGTTAGAAGCAGTTACGCAAAATTTCGACGCCAGGTGGATAAATGTAGAACCGCGTAATATTTATGTTAAAATTAGAAATTTTAATTGATTTTGTTTAGCGCGTTATATATTAATTATTTTTTAATTGATTTTATATAAAAAAAATAACAACTTTAGGATAATAGCACGCAATTACGGTTTTGAGGTTATGTTTTACTCATAACATCCAAATGTGAGCTTACCAATCAACCATAGCAAAGACAAAAACCATTTTAACTAAGGGAAGGAAACACATTTAATTATTCAGCAAAAATACTAACAAGCGGATCGCGTTTAGAATTGGCCAAGAGGTAGCCAATAGGACCCTTAACTAAATCAATATATCAAATTTCCAGGCCTACCATAATCCTGATCAGAAGAATTTTTTTAGTTTTTAATTCATTTTAAATGCAACTAATGCTATATAATTTATAAATAAATAAATATAACTTGTTTTAATATAAAGAAGTTGCAAATGTGCAAGTGTATAATAAATGTGTTGCATAACGGCCTATGAGACACAACAAATTGGTTGTGTCTCATAGGCCGTTATGAAACACATTTATTATACACTTGCACATTTGGAACTTCTTTATATTAACCTTCATCCGTCGCTAGAAAAAAGTAATACTAAAGTTCTTTTGGTCAAAAATGACCAAAATAAATTCAACAGCAAATTTACGCTAAGCAATACGATGTAAATTTTTGTTTCCAAATTTAATTATTAATAGTATATTATTCAACGAGCATATAATGATAGCTGTTATTCACGAAGATGAAGTTTGCCGACGCGAGCCGATAGGCGAGTGTCGTAAATCATCTGAGTGAATAACAGCCATTATATGCGAGTAGAATACGATACTTTGTCCACGACTGACAAATTTCATTATGTTTTATAATCAAATCCTTTAAATACTCCTCAAATAATTTCCATCGACATTTTGACGTCACAGTTTAATAATAATGAAAATGGCAAGAGACTACTAGATAAAATTTCAAAAATCAAATAATTTATTTCGAAATATTGAATAATGAATGAAGATACTACTAGATAAACTAGCAGTGAATAAAGGATATCATTATAAGTGATGAAACAAACGTATAATGAACATATTATATGTTAGTCGTGGACAAAACACAATATAACACAGTAATTTAAAACAATTTCAATGTTTATTTATTAAGAACAATTCATATTTTATTTCGTACACTGATGGCACACATTCTTAGTAAGAGCTTTGCAAATAAATTTCTTACATGTGCCTGTTGTACCAATTTTGTCAAAAACTGCAACGGCCTCGTTTTTGTGCTCCTGCTAATTCTATAGATTATGACGGGGTTGAAAATTTTGCAACGTTTGATGTCAAATTTGCTACAGATTGCGACAATATGTAGACCGTGAGAGATAAACCCTTCTAGACCTACGTGGCTTGATCAACGACTCACCCAGTGTTTCAATAAATAGTTGGCTTTTATAATACTTCTTATTACTCCATTCTGGCAAACACTAGTGAATAGCTCGAGCGCATTTATTACTGATCCAATATGTTAGTGAACACTCCTACTGGCTATCTATTTGTTTTACATGTACAAGTATAGCAAGCAATCGTTTTATCGACCATGTTGACACCGCCTTTCGTTTTATTGCAGTCCAATAAAATATTGTTTTTTTTTCGGTATTTCTTCAAAAATACACACTTACATGATTTTGGGATGTATGATAGCAAGGTTGTATCCTTCGTATAAGCGAAAGTAGAGGAATACAAAAGCTTTATTCTGATTTCTAGAATAATCGGTGGTATTCATGTTTTTTCTTTCGAATTGTTCTAATCATCGTCATGTGGCGTTTTAGTAGCATTTGTCTAGTTCGTAGGATGTAAACAAGTTATCAAATGTAACGTTTCTATCATTTATAAGCTGCGTGATAGACAAACCAAAGACTACAAGTAAACTCTGATTTCTCTCAGGTGCTGTGCCTGTCTCCTTTCCTATGTACGGCTGTAGGTTTTAAACGTAAGAGCTTTCACTACCGCAGAGCAGCCAAAACATAATCCCATACTTGGCGATCCCCAAAACATAATACCATTCGGTATATATTGTCGAAAAGGGCATCGTGCACGAAATCCAACCAACTGCTCGTTAATTGAAACGAGTTCGGTAATATATCCACCCTCTTCGAATAAAGAGTCGTATTTCTCCAATTGGTGCTAGCTTATTGATGTATTTACGACTGGCTCGTGTGCTACAATCATCAAATCTCATGACATGACTCTTGAAATTACTTTGAACCGTTTTAGAAGTATTACTTTCCCAAGAATCTACATGAAGTTCACGTAATCCGAAATGTATCATAAGGTGAAAATGATGAGCCCTCCCTCAGCTAATTTTTCTTCAGTTGCCGTTGACATCTTTGGAAAATATTATGTATTATGTATATGTACAAAATGATTTTAGTTTACCATTAGACGAAAATTGGAATAGCAAATAATGTGAAATTCATCTATTGGTCATTTTTGACCACAAGATCTTTAGTGTTACTTATTTCGTAGCAGGGTAACGGTTAATCAGAAAATTCCAATTCTTTGAGTAAATCATAACTAATACATATAAATTAAAGTCACAAAGGAAAACATGTTTAAAGGTTTAATTTAACAAGATATTTGAAAAATAATATTCGATTTGGTCAAAAATGACGCGACCGACGGATGAAGGTTTTAAAATAAGTTATTTTTATTTATTTATAAATTATATAGCATTACTTACATTTTATTTCATTTCACTTCTCGTGTACTTTCTCTATATGTATCCGTTGTATCCGTAACTATACAAGAAAAAATCTTATAATAAATAAAAATCCTGGGATGGATTTTTTCGCTCTAGTTAAAAGTCTGGGATGGATTTTAAAGTTCGTACACTTTAATAGTGTAGAAAAAAGTCTGGGATGGGTTTTTACGCTTGTGTTGTCGGAGGTAATTTTAAATTTTCCTGGGATGAAAGTCTGGGATAACTTCAAGGTGGTCTTACTTAATATTGGTATTTCAGCTTTTAAAGCAATGGAAATTGCATCGCTCACTTCATCCAATATTTTACCAAAATGTTGCTTGCTGATACGGTACATTGCTGACATATGCCTTTGTATTGTACCAGATGCAAAATATCTGTGAATAACAGACTTAATAACAGTATTATTATCAATTTTTTGTTTGCAGAAATCAATACATAAAGTTTCGTTGCCAATATATAAAACTCAGTGTACTTGAACAAAGAAAGATGTATGTAGCTATTTATTTTAAAATACAATAATATGAAATTTCTTACTCCAAAACGATAGCGAGTTTCTCTTTCAGACTGATTCCATCATTTAGTCGGGGTTGAATTTTGGGCAATAATAGTGGCTGAAACATTTGGTACAAGTTGTCAAAATCTATCACATTCATAAGGAAGTTTTATCATTAAACTAGAGTTTCATTAAACTAGATAAATTAAAATAAGAGCAAATATCAAAACAATTAATGAAATAAACAAAACAAACTACCAAATTAAAACATACATCTTTAAAGCGTCCCATGTTTCGCCTGTCTTGTAAATAAGGATTTACTCTATAAACAGGGCTTCTTCGTTTTACACCATATTTTATTAATTGAACAGCAACGGCTGCAACACCAATAAAAATTATATCCTCTTCGTCACTGGAATCCATTATTTTGAATACTTTTTATAAACTTCTTAGCAATTTTGAACAATTTTTTAGAAGTATCAAAAAGTAATAAACAACAGAAACTTCATTCAAAAACAAACGAATAAAAAAAAAATTTAAATTTATCTCTACACAAATTTTTAGCTTGACGATTTATCTGTAATTTAATGGAGACTTGTGGAGACCGCGTTAAAATTTCTCTTAGCGCGAGCTGCATACTGAGCTTAAGTAGGTAATATGAAAACATAATTTTTTTCACATTCGATAGTTTGGGATGGTAGCGACGATTTGTCTGAATATAATTATTAAACCACAAATGTGTAAAAAAAATGGTCGAAAATAACAGTTTTCATTCAGAAAATGTAAATTTAAAAAAATATTTTTTACTCTGCTTTACATGGAACATCACCAAATCTACACATCTTCAAATTGCGGAATCATTGGGACTTCTATATATACAGCATCTGAATTTCTCCTCCAAAAACCTCAGTATTCAGCTCGAGCTAAGATAAGTTTTAGCGCGGTCTCTTGTCTCTACAAGTATCCATTAAATTACAGATAAATCGTCAAGCTAAAAATTTCTCTAGAGATAAATTTTGTTGATTTTGTTTGCTTTTATTCGTTTGTTTTTTAATGAAATTTCTTTTAGTTTATTGTTTATGATACTTCTCAAGAATTAAATTTATTTGTAATTTCAATTTTTGCTTATTATAGACAAACTTTGTGTATGTCACACTTAAACTACATAATACATAAAATATGTATAATAATATACCAATAATCTACATATCAATGAGAATATTTTCTCTATGTAGTGATGAGTTTGACGAAAGAATGACTTATTTTTAGTTTTTTATAAATTTTACGACATCATTATTTCATTTTATATATTATAGTTGTTTAAAAGTGATGAACTATGTATGTATGTGTGGCAACACACTACACTTAAAAATTACACAGAATTTTTTCACCCATTATATTATCCATTTTCCATAGAGTTTTATGACCATATTTGGTAATGACTTGCATATGTATGTATAATATGTACATATTCACTTTATTTATACTCTCCTTAAAAACATGGTTTTTACAAAATTTTAAATTTTTATTCACTAACCATAGAAAATTCCTGAAATTTTCATTATTTAAATTTTAACCTCACAAAAAATAGTGATATTTCGTTTTACAAAAAAAAATTTCTTTCGTTTTATTTTATATACACTCCCGAGCAACTGAATCGACTAGACCATCAAAACGCATATTTTTTAAAATGGCTGGATCGATTTTCGAAAAACAACCTTCTTTTCACAGCCTAGTATTTTATCTTAAGGATACCTTTATCATTAAAATCCATAGGTACAGTACTTTTCAAATTAAAGCAGTCTTAGCAAAATGCGATGTTTCGGTGAAAACAATTGGCGTGATGCAATCTCCTGTATAATGCCACGTTGACCGATATTTGTCGTCACTTATGAGTCAGACGTTGACCTGAACAAATCTCTACCAGTTTGATAAATCTTGGATACCACTCCAGAAAAATCCGCACAAGTTGTTGCTTTATTGCAAGAAGAACGCAATCAACAAGAAGTCGCTCTTCAGCTTAACATGAGTCAATCTGCTGTCTTAAGAGTATTCAGAAGGTTTCAGGAAACTAGTACCTTCAATCGAAGACCACAAATCAGCCGGTTTCGGTGTACATCAGAGAGGGACGATCGATTTATCGTCCTAACTTCACTGCGAAATCGCCATCTCACGGGCGTCGATGTGCAGCAGGAGCTAAGACAAGTTCAAGATGTAGCTGTTAGTCAATGGACAGTAAGAAGACGCTTAAAGGAAGCCAACCTCACTCCAAGGCGGCCCGCTAGAGGCCCAAAATTGACACACGCCACCGCAAACAGCGACTAGAATTTGCTCGCGAACACATCAATTGGAACATCGAGCAATGGACGTCCGTTCTATTTACTAACGAGTGCAGAATATGTCTCCATGGTAGTGATATGAGAGACCGGGTCTACCGGCGTCCAGGAGAGCGATTTTCACAGTGCTGTTTTGCTGAAACAGTCTCATACGGCGGCGGTTCGTGTATGGTGTGGGCTGGCATATCGTTTGAGGGAAAAACAGATCTTGTTTTCGTACCTGGTGGAGGCCGTGAAGGGAGTCTGACCGCTAAACTATATATCGAGGGCATTCTCTTGGATCATGTAGTGCCCTATGCAGGATATATAGGGGAAGATTTCATATTGATGCATGACAATGCCCGGTGTCACACAGCTCGAACCACTCGACAGTTCTGGGATGAGGTCGGACTCGAGACGATGAGGTGGCCAGCACTCAGTCCAGACATGAATCCAATTGAGCATTTATGGGACGAACTAAAACGGAGGGTCCGAGCTAGAAATCCGGTACCATCTAACATCAGTGACCTGAAGATTGCGTTAGAGGAGGAGTGGGGTGCGATCCCCCAAGTATTTGTCAAAACCTTAATAAGGTCCATGGGGAACCGCATGCGAACCATTGTAGACGCAAGGGGAGGCCATACTTATTATTAACCAATAAAATTATTTTTGTTTTGCTTGAGTTTTTTGTTGTAATTTAATTTTAAACACCCCCAATATTTTTTGCTTAATCATCAATTTTGGTTGCGTTTTCATTCAAAATTCATTACAAAAAAAAGTACTAAACCAATTTTCATAAAAATAGTGTCATTTTAAAGCAAAAATATCCAGCTTTCAAAAAAATAATGTCTTATGAAAATCGGTTTGACTGTTCTAACAAAAATCGCCCTTATGTGAGCGCTTAAGGTTTTAGTCGATTCAGTTGCTCGGGAGTGTAGTAAATTTGTAAAATTAATTTAGTGTATTTATTTTTTTAAATTTTAGTGATTAAGATTGTTTTTCTTTAAATTAACATTACTTTTATATTGATAATGACCGACAGGCCGAAATATTTACAATTAATATAACAATAATAATAGAAATTAATTATTGTTTTCAATTCTAGATATTTTATGTATTTAGTTTAAGTGTGATATACACAAAGTTTGTCTATAATAAGCAAAAATTGAAATTACAAATAAAGGACCCCGCACTTTTTATATGGAAAATGGCCCTCGGTCAAACTCTCTGAAATTTTGGATTCTAGCAGTTCTCGACCTGCTGATCAAAAGTCTCAATGGTCGCTAATTTAGGGCTTACCTAAATGATAGGAAAATGATACACATGGGCATATAAAGTTTTCTTTTTGTGATTTTGCTTGATATGATTTTTAGTGTAATGCATCGTTTATATTTCCAATGAAATGTACTTCTATGGATTTGTTTTTTTGGATTGTGCTAAAATTGTTTTCGTGATACGTTTTTTCAATTATATCTAACAACTTGACTTGTGACGAATGTATTAATTTATGTGTAAAAATGAGCATAAATAATTTTAATAAATAAACACAATACACAGGCACACACACTTATGTAAACAGACATAATATGTAGTAGCTTTACGCTATGTTAAAAAAGGGCGATAATCCCAACTTCTAAGGGGTATATCTCAAAAACATGATTTTTTAGGGCTTAGCGACCATTGGGACTTTTGATCAACAGGTTAAGGTCTACCAGAATCCAAAGTTTCAGAGAGTTTGACCGAGGGCCATTTTCCATACAAAAAGTGCGGGGTCCAGACGGGTCCAATAAAAACAGACAAACAACCAAACCCATTCTCAAGAATTGTTCAAAATTGCTAAACAGTTTATAAAAAGTATACAAAATAATGGATTCCAGTTATTCCATTTTGACTTTTTTCTTCTGAATATAAAAATAAATTAATTTTACTTCGTGCCTACTTCGATTATAAAATGAATACAAATTCAAAACAGTCAAAATTTATCTTTTAATTATTGTTCTTGTGAGATAAATTGCGGCTAAAATATTTGGACAATTTATAGTGGCACAATCTAGATTTGAATGAAACAACTGATATTTTTTCAAATTTTTCACGCAAAGGTGCATACCGCTCAGCGAAATTGTCAGCTAAAAAAAATTATTTTTTTAGCTAGCTAAATTTTACGTCAAATTTGTATGAAAAATGTCTCTTAGCTCGAGCTGCATACTGAGCTTAAATGCGTAAAATCATAGACGAATTAAATACTCAAGACGTACAAAGCCATATTTGCTTTTCCATAAGTAAGATTGCAACCCTGGATGTGTGTTAGTGTAAATTTTGAATAGTATCGAGAATAAATTGAATTGTTGATAAAACAATATTAACAATATTAAAAATTAGGAATCATGATTCTTCGCTTAAAAAGTTTAAAACGGTAATTTCTTTGTTTTCAAGGAAAATTTTTTGTTTAAAAATATGCATTGCTGTTGTTTTTGTGTTGTGTTAGATGAGTTTTTTAACATTTTAACTGACTAGAATTCGCTTATGTGCGATTGATGTTGTATTTGTATGGCATTTCAGAAAAACAATATCGATATAAAGTTTCCTCTCATTTCTTTCTTTGAAAACTAATCAAAACAGGTAATCAATTGAAAACATTTTCATCGGTCTCTAAACACATTTTAATAATTTATTGCTTGTTTTAATATTGTTACTGTGATTTAATAGTTTTAACACTTAACCGATGGGCCGAGTAGTATCTACTGGAACTTAAAAATTTATAAAAAATAACGGTATATTTATATTATACGGAAGTTGAATTTTACTTTAGTTTATATCCGATGCGGGTACGCTACATATCTTTTTCTGAGCGCAAAATAACAGTTTTTTAAATTTATTTGTATAATAATAATAAGTTTTCTAAGTGTTCATATTTTTCCTTTAGAACCCACTGCGCAACGTATCATTTTTGGTGGAAACAAAATCAACGGATATCGTCCACTAATCTTGAAAACCAGCATTTACTTTTTCTTGCTTTATATTGATTTTAAATATTATATTTAGTTTATTTGTAAGTAGTTTTTAAACTAAAATAAAGTAGAAAAAACAATTTCAATATTTTAATTATTATCTTTTGTGACCCATAGATTGAAAACCACTGATAAAATCATTTTAACATACACTACTCCAAAAAATTAAAGGAACACTTTTCAATTTATTTAGTGTGTTTTGAAGAGCTGTATCTTTGTAAAATGGGGTCGTACAAAAATGAAACATAAAAGCATTTTAAAGCTTCAAATCTCTAGTTTTGAGATTTTTGAGCGGAACATTTTTGTGAGATACCGTTATCACGCAAACATAAGAAAGAGCGAGAAAAAAAAATTCGATTTTTTTTTTTGTAAGGATCCATTGGGCAAGAAATTATTTTTAAGTTAAACCAATGCATTGCCGCTCCGGTGGCACAGTTATTAGCATGCTTGCTTTAATCTCCGGAGGTCATGGGTTCGATTCCCGGCGGGTGATGAAAAAATCACGTCTGGTTAATGTAAGGATCAATGAATTAATCACTTATTATCCGTTGAAAACGATAATTGATATCTCAGCAACCACTGATTTCCCAGTAAATTTTAGGGCAGCCTTAAAAACTTGCGTAAATTTCCTACAAGACTCTTTAATGTTTAGTTGAGAACAATTTTTTTTCACCCTCAATACTGATTTGAAAAAAGTATATAAAACGACTTTTTAGATTTTTTATTAAATTTACCATTACTTTACAAATACTGATGAAAACGTTAATGTTGCCAGGTCATTTTGCAGCTAAATGTACCACTAATAGCCCTGAATTATTTTTATGTTGATCTATCTAACCGTTTTTCCGGACAGATTGATCAAAGTTTTAAAAAAAACAATTAAAGGAACAAGTGATCATCAAAATAAAAAACGAATTTTTTCACATTTTGCGTTAGTTACTTGTTAACCTGTAACGAAGACCTTTTGGGAAACTTTAACAGAATATACCAGGCTAGAGGTTCCAACACGGTCATGATGAGCTGGCTATAACTCAGGGTTGGCGTGGGATTTGTTAAAACTTAGCCTAGTCTTGATAGACCGTCGAAGGGAAGATAAAAACACAAAGGACAAGAAAGGGGAAGGGACACTACACCAGACTCACCCACTAATCACTCACTTAAGTTCCCTCCTCTTGTGCCTCTCCATTTATCTATTCTGAAATTTCAAACGAACGAATAGCGAAACCCAAAAAGATCATTGAACCAATCATAACGAGAAAAAATAAATAAATACCAATCATACCTGAAATCATGACATAAAAACGGTTTGTACGCACTTAATAATATAACAACAAAAAATTAACAATCTTTTTTCCTTTGAATAAAAATAAAAAAAAAATAATAAAAAATAGATAAATGTCACTGCATGATGTGGAAATGTTGAGTGTAGAGGTCTTGGTATCACCCTTCAAATAGCGATCATAATCATATGATTGGTAATCGATTAGCACATGAAAATATATAAAGCCACTGCTCACCACTAATTTCATCTATTTGCACTGTTTTTTCTAGAAAATTCTTTTTTTTCTTTATCAACTATTAGAATTGGCCGGCATTATATTTGCATTTTTTTTTTTTGTTCGCCCCGGTTTACACTTTTACCGGTTACTGAATCACTAAGTACTATATGTTTTACCAGATTATTAGGTTGATCCACAATATAATTATTATCACTTTTCACTTTATATTGTAGTATTTTCTTAACTTTTAGTTATCTGTTTGAGCGGTAATTTCCAGAATACAATTTAACCCCTTAAGGACCGATTTTTTTTAAGAAATATAATATATAACCAAATAATACGTAGCAAAATTAAAATAATCAATAATTTAATTCTGTATGGTAAACCTAGAAGCACGGGTTGTTTCACACATAACACATCATTACAAGGTTTACAATATTAACCGAGCTCCTCCTTTTTTTTAAATAGTATGTCCCGAGTTATCTCGGGCCTGGTCCTTAAGGGGTTAATCACAATACATTATTTTATCATTACAGTTAACAATCTTAAATTATAATTATTAAACACAAAATACTGTGAAAGCATAGGAGGTAACTTATGCTTGCAATTTCGTAATTTTTTAGGTATACACAATATGGATTCCTTCCAGAATTAATTATTCTACGGTTTATTAGTAACAACCATAATGTATGTAATAACAACAATAATGTTTATTAACAACAACAATAATATATTTCGGTATGAATATGATACCACTTGTTTGTGTGTGTTTTTTTTTATTTGGTTCTTCACAACTAGACAATAATTGAATTCAGACTGACCGCCCGTATTTTTTTCTTCCCATATTTAATAAAGGTATATGACCTTTGTAACGGCAAGCAATTCACCCAACAAAAACCAAATGAACGTTTCCCCTTTTTATTTCTTCTAACGAATTGTTCAACGCTACAAACGCTTAATAATCGTATGATTATTTTGTGATACTCGCCGATAAGAGACGACGAGCATTAAATAAAGTTCCGCAATATGACCAATTATTATAGACCTTGGCCATTTCTTATCCGATTTTAGTAAAATTTGGTAAGCGCGATGTAAATGGGATTCTAAAATGACTCTTGGATGAAGTTCTAGAAAATGGCCAACTAGCAAGGAACTTGGCCATTTCTTATCCGATTTTGATGAAATTCAGCATGTACGATGGAAATGGGATTCTAAAATGATTTATGGATAAAGTTCGGGAATATGGCCAACTAGGATGGAACGTGGCCTTTTCTTATACAATTTTGATAAAATTTAGCATGTACGATGAAAATGAAATTCTAAAATGATTTTTGGATAAAGTTGCGGAATTTAGGTAATTATTATGGAACTTGGTCATTTCTTATCCGATTTTGTTGAAAATTTATAAAACAAATCATTAAATACATATAATAACCATTTTAGTATTTCACTTCCAACGTACATGTCGGATTTCGTTTAATCGTTTAAGGAATAGGCAAGCGCCTTCCAAATTAACCATTTAAATTTAACCAAAAATAATTTTAGAGTTCCATTTCTTACTTAGATTACAATCGGATAAAACATGGCCAAGTTCGATCCTAATACGGCTTATTCCAGAACTTCATCTAAACATAATTTTAAAATCCAATTTTCATTGTACATGCTGAATTTAATCAAAATCAGATAATAAATGGCCAAGTTCTTCCCTAGTTAGCCATTTTTAACGACTTTATCCAAAAATTATTTTAGAATCCCATTTCCATCTTACATGCTGAATTTCATCAAAATCGGATAAGAAATGGCCAAGTTCCTTCCTAATTGTCCATATTGCAGAACTTTCTCAAAAAATCATTTTAGAATCGCATTTCCATAGCGCATACCAAATTCCACTAAAATCGGTTAAGAAATAGCCAAGTTCCATCCCTGTTGGCCATATTCTAGAACTTTATCCAAAAATCATTTTAGAATCTCATTTCCATCGCGCATACTAAATATTACTAAAATCGGTTAAAAAATGGCCAAGTTCCATCCTAGTTGGCCATATTCCAGAACTTTACCCAAAAATCATTTTAGAATCCCATTTCCATCGTACGTGCTGAATTTTATCAACATCGGATAAGAAATGGCCAAGTTCCTTCGTAATTGGCCATATTCCAGAAATTTCTCAAAAAATCATTTTAGAATCCCATTTCCATCGTGCATACCAAATTTCACTAAAATAGGTTAAGAAATGGCAAACTTCCATAATAATTGGTCATATTGTAGAACTTTATTTAATTTTCTGTCGTCTCTTATCGGCGAGTATTACAAAAAAATCGTACGATCGTTAAGACAAGTAACTAATACCGTAGACAGACACAGAATTATTCGCGATTTTCTGTTGTAATTTTTGCAAAAATCGCGTTACGGAAACAAAATAATCCGGTTTAGGTGAAAATCGCATAATGACAGACGACTGTCATTACACAATTTTCACAAAAACTGCTTTATTTAATTTAGGATAAATGAAAATCGCAATTAGCTTTGTGTCTGTCTACCGTATAACGCAAAATGTGAAAAAAGTCGTTTTTTTTTATTTTGATGATCACTTGTTCCTTTAATTGTTTTGAAAAACTTTGATCAATCTGTCCAGAAAAACGGTTGGATGGATCAATTTGAAAATAATACAGAGCTATTAGGAGTATGTACATTAAACTGTAAAATGACCTGGCAACATTAGTCTTTTTATCAATATTTGTAAAGTAACGGTAGATTTACTAAAACACCTAAACAGTCGTTTTTTTATACTTTTTTCAAATCAGTATTGAGGAGGAAAAACAAGTTATTCTCAATTAATCATTAAAGAGTCTTGTAGGAAGTTTACTCAAGTTTTTAAAGCTGTTTTCAAGTTTACTGTGCATTCATTGATTGCTGAGATATCGATGATCAAAGACAAAAAGATCTTTTTTTTTTGATTCAAAGTCAGATATCTCAGCAAAAAGTTGACATAGAGAGGCCAGGAATAAATTAAATTTACGTCTAATTAACAGGCTAACCGACCTATGTTTGCATTGGTTTAACTTAAAAAAAAAAAATCCGGATCCGAAAATGAACAATACAAAAACGTTATTCGCTTTTTCTCTCTTCGTTTATCGGAATTGCACGACGTCACGAACAATTAGTGACTCGTCACTCGATAGATCGAGTTAACCTATTTATTGAATCATTTGTAGCTGTATGTATGTATGTTCTATTTATTTTTTGGTGTTCTTTATATTAAAGCAAAGCCAATTCAAATGGATGGTAGTGAGAAATTAACAACATACAGTCTGATTTGAAGAGAGTAGGAAAATAAAGTTATTACGGTTCTGCTGTATTTCCATTTGTTGTTGTTGTTTTTTAATTTTTTGAAAATAAATGTTTACGAGAAGTCTTTGTGAAATTTTATTTAGTTTATGGTTTTATTTTGTGTTTGTATCGCAATAGTACGGCTTGTATAAAGACATTTGTGTTGGTTTTGGCCCATGATAAACCAATTTAAGAGATCCCAAGTATTTTTATATCCGACAATTTTTGGATTTTTCTGACACTTTGCTGATTTCATCACCGACTTTTTTCCGGAATAATGTCCGACTTATTATAAGATTTACTATGAAAGTTGGCCACAAAAATCGGAAAATGATGACAAAAAAAGTGAGGTTATGTCGCACAAAGAATGGGCGGGGCTTGAAATATAAATTTTGGCGGCAAAATTCCACTTTTGAATTTCAATATACAGTTACATATCCATATTTAAATAAAAATACTTTTTTTTTTATTTTAAAATTATATTTTAAAATTTTTTAATTACATATTCATATATGTACATAGTTACATTTGTACATAGTTAATTATACAAAAAAATATACTATACAAAAAATTTAAAATGTATGGGCGACTCCTCCCTTTTTCGACGACCATGACATGGGGTGTTCTGCAATTCACAATCTGAAATTAAAAACAACTAGAGTTATTGGTTGCCGGGTAATACTAATAGCATATTTGCAACATATTAAATTTTTTTTGTTGTAATTGTAATGATTGGAAAATTTAATTAATCCAGGATGAAACTTAAATGGAGGTTTTTGTATACTTGATTCATTGGAGCAGCTTTATAATTTTAAATGCCAGAAATTTGTGCTTACAAATTGCAGAAATTTAATGTTAAATACACTATAAATATTTATGTACATATACATTAAACATTTTTGGAGCTACACTAAAAACCAGATTTACCACTTTTTAACTTATAAAACATCAAATTTCTGTAATTAAATGAATCAAGTATACAAAAATTACTCTTTAAACCACATTATGAGTTAATTAAATTTGCTAATCATTACAATTTTAACAAATAAAAATATAAATTAAATACACTATTTCCATATAAACTTCATATGGAAAAATTTTGTTACATCTTATGACATTTTCATTGTTACAAAAACAATGTTGAGATACACCAAATTTACTAATCTCACTTTTAAACAAAAAATTATTATTTACGCAAAATATTTGGCAATATTTGCCTTCAATTTATAACACTATTAAATTTTATTTTAAAACTAATTCAAGTTTTTTAGCTTTGTTATGCGGCCCATACACGCTGCGACTAGTTTTACAACTGAGTTGAGTCGTAATAAAATCATACCGTGTGTGGAGCAGTCTGCTGACGTATTTGACAGTCTGGATTCGCAGTCGCAAAAAATCAAAAAAATTTGATTTTTAGAGGCGGAGTCAATAATCACACAAACTAGTCGCTGTGTATGTGTGAATCTTTTTAACAGACTTTTGTTAATATACATAGTATGCTTATTGTTTCATTAATTCTCGTTTGTGTTACGTGCGCTGCAATAAACAATAGGAAATTAAATCCTTTTTCTATACATATTATATAAAAATACAATCTTTGGACAGTCATAATCCAGTGGTGATTAGTAAATGAATAAAACTAAAAATTTAAACAATATACAAAACCATCGTGCAATAATACATTAAAATTAAACTACACTTGAAAATGTATCAAACCATTCACACTTGAGTCACTAAATAAAAATACTTTCAAGCCAGGTGAAAATTTAATAAGTTTCTGACAATCTCTCAATTCAACCGGAAGGCTATTAAAAACTTTCGGAGCAAGAATTAAAAATGAATTTTGAAAATTGGTCGTTGTAAATCTCTGAAGGCGAATAAAGTGAACATTTCTCAAATTGTAACTAGTAGTGACATTTAGACTGAAATAAAGGCCACGAAGCAGATAAACGTGGATCATTAAGAATAATCCTTATAATAGGTTTTTGCATTATAATAAGAGGATATACTCTAGCTTAGTAAGTACCACTCGAACACACTAGTCCATACGACAACGTCGATTCCACAAGTGCAAAATAAATAGTTCTTAAAACGGCTACCGGACACACTTGTCGTGGTATACATTTTCCTAATCACTTATGCCAGATAAATATGAAGAGAATCAATGTGGCTTTCCACTGCATCGAATTTTATCAATGGTTCGACTGAGATATTTGAAAGATTGAACGAATTCAATTTTAAAACAATCGTCAATATAAGCAGCTTGATCACAATTCACATCATGATACACATAATGATCGGATCTACAACAGTAGCATCATTAAGTGCTTATAGAGAAACACTAGGTCGTCAGCAAAAGCTATCAACTCAGAATTAAAGTCAATATAAAAAATAGAATTTAAGTAAATTAAAAAAAGCAAAGGACCTAGTACAGAACCTTGCGGAACGCCATCATTAATGGTTATACCTTGACTCCAAGCATCGTTAAGTTTAACAACCTGAGACCGATCAGATAAATAGGACGAAACCACTGCAAAACAACACCACGGAAATCAACATAGAAAAGTTTTTTTAGTAAGACATTATGATTAACCATATCGAATGCTTTTGTGAAATCTACAAAAATAGAGCCAACCGATTCTCTCTGATCCAGACCTTTGTATAAAAAATTTGTAAATTCTACTAAAGCCTTTTCAGCACTTCTAAATTTTCTAAAACCGTATTGGTTATTATGTAAAAAACTAGTGCTCACGATGAACTAGTGCAATCTACGATGTGCAAGTCGGTTTGAGTTGAGATATGTATGATGTTTAGAATTTCAAATGAATCAGTTTCCCAGAAAACGCAAGACTTTAATTCTGAATTATTATAAATAAGATCAGAACCTATTGGTCATCAGGTTTACTAGTTTCTTTCAAAATAAGAACCGAGTTAACGAAATGTTTGTTAAATAACGTGGCTATTTCAAGTTGATCCGTTACTGATAAGCTTTCATCCGCAATCATATCTTTCTTGCTTTCATTGTTCAAAATTTCATTGGCTACTTTCCAGCTATCTTTAATATTACCTGCCAGTATTTTTTTTTTGTTCATTTTAATTTTGAATTAAATTACGCTTTATTTACTCTTTACTTTGTGAAAAGCGTCAACCAACGAAACAGAGGTTAGATCATCTGTCATAGAGTCGAATCTATGAAATCGTTAGAGCGTATGTGTAAATAGTCCAACTGAGTTGTACGATCCAGTTGTACAACTAGTCGTAGCGTGTATGGGCCGCATTATACTTGGGGTATGATCAAGCGCATGTATTGCTATCTCTTTCAGTAAAAAATTCTGTCATTCGGTGCTTTTTTCTTGATATACTTTTTTTTATAAACACTAGTTCATAGCAAACAAAAACAAATCGAATTGTTTTGCGGTGAAAGTTTTTGTGAAATTTTGTGAAAAAAACGAAGCCTTGTAATTTTATCGCACCGAATAACGATATGCGCAAGAAAAGACGAATTTGAAACAGCTGTCAATCATACTTTATTCAATTGGTTTATCATGGTTTTGGCCGAATCAAAACCAACACAAATGTTTTATACAAGCCATATTATTGCCTATACAAACACAAAATAAACTACTATTTCTGTAAGTATTAGGGTCATAATACAGTATAATCTTTACATAATTGGATTTTAAATTGTAGTTTGTATCAAAAACAGTATAAAATATCACTAACACTTACAGAAATAGTAGGTTTTGGATTTAATATGCGTGCGTCACGGAAATAATATGGCTTGTATAAGACATTTGTGTTGGTTTTGGCCGAATACAAAAAAAAATTTAAAAAAAGCGCCTACTTTAATTTACTTTGTTGTGAAAATATCTACTACATATGGCGGCAGCAGCAAGTGTTTTTTTAAATGAAAATTACGTACAAACAAAAGGCCCACAAATTCTGATTGTATACATAGTGTAAGCAAAAACATCTATAATTCCAAGACGAATTATAGTTTGTTATTGTTTGAAACTGGCTGTTTGATTGTTATTGTTTGATATTGTTTGTTTGGACTGATACTGACTACTGAAGGTAGTGTTGGTAACTAAATGACGGCAACGTTGCATATTACTTTACATTTTTTCCATCCAAACACATATTTACTTTTTATTTGTACACTCTTGACCAAAAAATTGTTCAAGTTCATATTAGAATTTAATAAAAAATAATTAAGATAATTTAAATTTGAAAGGTGTCTTGATATTGAAAATCAAATTGTGTCTTAATACTTTTATATTTAACGTATAACAAAGCATTGAAATATGTACGCTTATTTGTATTTTTTTAAACAATGAAATATGCCATTTTTGGTTTACAGTGAGTCACAGTGAAAATGGTCCAACCTTAATAAAAAAAAAAATTGGTGAAATTCCTAAAAAATCAAATAATGGGGGGAGTGAATAAAAACTAAGAGTTCACTCTGATTGAACTCTCTGGAGTGGAGTGAGCTTATTTGAGTGAATACTCTTTTTGGTGTGAATAAAAAAATACTTATACGTATTTCATTCGATCATACGAAATTTACATTTTTGAGTGGCGAAATGTCAAATGTGTTGCGGAATAAAACACGCTAAATTTATAAACACGATTTTTTAAAGCAAAATAAAATTTAAAAAAATATTTTCAAATATGTTTATAAATACTCAAGCTTGCAAGGAAAAAAAATATAATCTTCGGCGTTTTGGTGATACAGGTGAAAATTTTAAATCGTTATATCGCTTTGAATTGGAAAATATTAAGTGGTTAACAAATGTTTTTTTACAAGAAAACGTGGAAACTCGTGGTGGTTCTATTCCTAATCTAGAAAAAATGAAAAGATTTCTAAGATAATGATGGAGACCCCGGGTTCCAAGTTGGTGTTGGTGAAGATATATAGGTATTCATAGAACTACTGTATGCAAAGTTATTTGGCAGGTGTGCTATTCTATATACGAAAAAAGAAATGAGTGGATAAAATTTCCAGCAAAATTAGATTAAATTTAATTTTCCATTTCAGCAAGAGCCTTATTTTTGTCGCCTTCATAATTGGTGTTTGGCTTTTGTCCATTAAACAAGGATGCACTTGTAAAAATTTAACAAAATCCAAATCTGGTAAAAGTGTATATTTCTTCTTAACATTTTCAATAAATTCTTCGTCGCTGTTATCAGCAAATAAATCTTCTGATTGATCCATTTTAACATGTAAACTTTACTTCAATATATTCGTTTTTTATGTATTGAAAAATGTTGAGGCTTATAAAAGGCACACTCAAATGTATATGAGCGTTCTCTCAAAATTTAAACGTCACATTATTTTTATTCACATCAAAATAGAGTATTCTCTCCATTACGTTGTTACTAAGCAACAAGTAATAGTAGTACGAGAATATTTTTTCTGGCCTAGGCCGGGGAATATATTCCCGCATGGATTTTTAATTGTTTAGAAGAAATAAAAGTACACTTATAAGGTCAAATGCATTTATTTATTTTTATTGAAAAAAAAACTGCGCGTTGCTACGTTACACATTTGGTTATACTGAAATGTTTGGTTCATTCATATTTCGTAAAAACTTTTGCAAAAAAAAACAAAATGTATTTATGCCTTATGATGTCGTGGCTAACTAAGCAATAATTTTATGTTATTTTCGATTTTTTACTTTGTTTTGATTTCTTAATATGATAATTAATGAATAATACTAAAAATTATTTTGGGTTTATATTCGTTTTAAAGTCCGATCGGAGAAAAAATAGTATGTATAATTCGGAGGAAAAGTGCATTCCCGGACTCCCGTGGTTGCCGGACTCGGCTATCGCCTCGTCTGCTAATTTCCACTATCGTCCGGGAATGCGGTACTTTTCCTCCTAATTATACAATATACTATTGTTTTGTGTATTGTTTGATTTTTGAGAAATTTTTCACGATTTTTTTTTTTATTAAGGGTGGACCATTTTCACTGTGACTCACTGTACGAGTATAATAAAGATAGGAAGCTGCAAATTAAATCGAAAAATAATTCTCGAATAAGCTATATTTTTGAAACAAAAAAATAATGCAAATGTTACATCTCCATTCTCCATGAATTACAATTTTTTCTTAACAAAGATTGTTGTTGTAATTTATTTTGTTGTTCCAAGAAACATACACATAAATAGGTTTTGTTTTCGATTTTATTTTACGGCGTTGCCGTGATGTAATTTGTTGTTGTTTCTTATGTATTTTTTTGTTTTTTCTTTTCATATTTCATAATAAAAAACCAAAACAAATTATATTAGTGTTGGTTAATATTTTTCTATTGAAGGTGTATATGAAATTATATTTATATGATATATATTATTATTTATTGAAGGTGTACAACCAACACAATGCCACTACATAAATAGCCGTGACATCAGTCTAAAAAGGTCAAATCATTAATATAAAGAGGGGGAATAAATATTTCTATTTTCCTATGGAACACCATTCATTATTTTATATCGTCTTTATTTTCAATTTAAATAAAAAAATTTATTTATAAATATAAATAATTTAAAATTAAATATGTATATCGAATTGTAGGTTGTACACAATTTTAATTGAAATTAATAAAATTTTAATGAACAATTTTGCATTTTAGTAAATTGTTTTTTTTTTCTCAAACATCGTCAGGCTTCGTGTTCCTTCACAAAATTTCATTTCGTAAAGGAGCACGATGCATGACGATGTTTTGAGAAAAAAATAACTTTATAAAAATGCAAAATTACTTATTAAATGATTATTAATTTTAATCAAAATTGTTCACAAATTGCATTTCGAGATATTTAATCATTTATATGTATTTGTACATAAAAATATTCATATCCTTCCATACTAAATTTTATATCCTTCAAAATATAAAATCTGTAGGTCATGTCAAAATAATATCTGTGGTATCAAGGCAAAACGTATTAACTCGTCTTTCAGACTTTTTCAGGAAAACGTTTTTAAAATTAAGAGTTACTCAAAATCGTATGAGGTTTTTGAATTCTTGCTTTTTTAAATGATTATTACGGTTGTTTTTAGTTGCTGGATTATTACAAAAAATTGATATAATATGAATTCGAATATGGAGATTTCAAATTAGAAATAAAACATAATATGGAATAACTCGGGTTATTACGTTTTGCCTTGTTACCACAGATATATTTATTATTGATATTTTAATGTTTAAGAATATTATGATTAGCAATATTTTACCTAAAATTTAAACTTGGTGAATTCGACACCTTAATAAAAGTATATTAATGAAATTAAAGAATTGAGCTTTCTTTCTCTCTTCTAAAATGGGCGATGTTGTTTTATGAAAGATAAATAGAGGACTAATTATTTGCCTGATCTGTGTAGGAATTAAGCCATATGTATATCAAACACAGCATATGTACATATATCAAACCTTTCCCTTTTTTTCATGTTTGTCATAAAATTAGAGACAATTTAAAAAAAATGCAGATTACAACAGGTGACGCTATTACAATTATTCCATTATCTAAAATTCATTATAACAATACCGCCCATGTTAGGAACTTGCAGGTACATTTTAGATTTATATATGTACATTATATTGTAGTAATGTAATAACTGTTAGTTTTTAGTAGCAATTAATTTACCAGTGAAAATTGAACAAATATTTAGTGCGTTTTTTTATTCGCTATCCGGAGCTGCTATCGAGAGCCGTCATATGAAAATAGCTCCGGCTAGCGGCTCCATATAAATAGGTAGAGCTAAATATTTTTTATTTCACGTTTTCACTTATGATTTGAATTAAAAATTATATTTTGACGTTAAATAAACGTAATTTATCAATAAATAGCACGTGAAATTTAAATTTGGGTTTAGAAAATTGACTGCTCCGCATAGCAGCTATCGGGAGCGAATAAAAAAACGCAGCTATTAATACGTTTTATTGTTTGTCACAAATCACTATTCCACCATTTTATTAAATATTTTAATATAATCCAATTATACAATAAAACATATTAATATTTGTTCAATTTTCACTGGTAAATTAATTGCTACGAAAAACTAGCAGTTATTGTATTACTACTATATACATATGTACATGTTTATTTTATACAAAAATCTAAAATGTACCTGCAAGTTTTTAAAATGGGCGGTATTGTTATAATGAATGTTATAGATAACGGAATAATGCATTTTTTTCCAAATTGTCTCTAATTTTATGACGAATATGAAATAAAGGAAAATGACGAGAAGTTTTAATGAGGCGTGCTGTGTTTGATATACATATGGCTTGATTCCTATATAGCACACAGGGGGGCTATTTGTGAATTCGATTCGAATGTATTCGACTCTCAATTTATCTTTCATAAAACAACATCGCCCATTTTAGAAGAGAGAAAGAAGGCTCAATTCTTTAATTTCATTAATATACTTTTATTAAGGTGTCGAATTCACCAAGTTTTAATTTTAGGTAATACTAATCTTAATATTCTTAAACATTAAAATATCAATAATAAATATATTATTTTGACATGACTCACAGGTTTTATATTTTGATGGATATACAATTTAGTATGGAAGGATATACAATTTTGAGTATAAAAGACTGTACCTCAAAATTGTCCCGCTAGTGCCAAGCTGAATTTTTCACAGATTAAAGTGTGATTATTAGCAAGTGACTTAACGTTAATTTAAAAAATTAAAAAAAAATACTTTTTTTGTTATCGAGATACTAGAAGATCCAAGAAAATCACCAAAATTCCAAAATTGAAAATTATTAAAAACTATTTATTTCATAAATTTACATATTCTTCTAGCTGTGAAAACCGTTAAGAAAACCAAAATCGGTCAACCCATTCCGAAAATATGATCAAAAACGTAATACATATGCAATACTATGGAATCTTGAACAAGATTGTTGTGTATTAGTAATGGTATCTTTTAATAAAGCGTACGTGGTAGGTTTAAATGACTTACTTAATAGAACTGTACTTTGCTCATGCTCAATTAATGTGAGTAAAGTTCATCCTTTAAATTTAAAATAGAATAACTTATTTACTTTTGAACCAAAAACGTAAATTAGTTGAAATACTGAGCGACCAACAGCCGTATTTATGCAGGGATTTCTCAGCCTCATCGAAATGGCTTGAAATAATTAAATAGATATTTATACATAAAAGTTTTCACATAAATCTTCTGCGAGTTGAGGTTGAACTCGCTCGTTGTTTTTTTTTTTAAGTTAGCGATGAATCAAATTTTTTCTTTTTATGTTAGCGCAGATGTTCAAAGTTATTCAAATATTAAAAAATTAAATTAAATGGGAATTCATTTTCGTTTCTTATTTAACGAAGTATGAACAAAATCTATTTCGTGCTTAGTTTTGTAGGACGCTGTTCATTAAATAATAACGAATTTTAATTCGATTGGTACTCCGATATTTCTCATTTACAGTTTTTGGGGCATTGTCGCTGTTAACTATTGTTTGTAGTTCCATTTCTCTGAAAAACTAATAAGTACTTCCTCAATGTGTATGTGACTCAAAGGTCGACCGAAATTGCCCACTCAAAGGTCGACCGAAATTACCCAAATATCGACCGAAATTGACCACCCACCCCCCCCCCCCTCCCCCATTGTCTACTAAAAAGCCTTTTTGTATCAAGACTAAAATTTCTTAAAAAATTATTTGAAAATAATAGAACAACGCAATAAAACTACATGAAATTAGTAATACCGACCACCGCCGTAGCTTTTTACATTATATGTTTCAAATTATTGCGAGTTAATAAATTACGAATATAATAATAATTTTGCGTCACCTTTAGATATAAATAGCCTTATAGAAATAACTAATCTAACCAAAATCAGTCCAACGATAAATACAAGAAAAGAAAAAATTGAATCATGGAAATGAAATGCCTAAATGAAAATTAATTTTACCGTTTATTTGTGGAAAAGTTATAAAAGTTTTTTTACTAAATAAGTTGAAAAGAAAACACTGTAATGAATTTTCCATTTTAACGACTCTTCAAAGTGGAAAAATTTTTATGATCCTGATATTTTATTGATTTTGTTATACAGAAACTCTCAGACAGTGGTGGACGTAAATTACTATTATTATTATTATTACTGTATTTTATTGTTTTTGTTATTATGAATGGCCATTTATATATCATAATTTGTTTGTGTGAAGATTCCCTACTTAGATCACCCCAAATTATACCAACAAATTGTTTTAATCTATGACTAACTTTAGATTATACTTGTCATAACTTTTCAATATATACGAAGCAGCACAAGTTGGATAAAAAGTTTTATTTTATTTTTATATTCTGTTCAGTGGGACCATCACTAAAATATACAATTTTTCCATTATCTTTGTGACATTCAATTTGATGAGTTTTCACTAGGAAACAACAAAACACATGACTAAATTAATACGTTTAAAAAAACAAAACTCTTGACATGATTATAATTTTTAATTTGTAACCCTTAAAGCAGTTCTTTTCAGATTCATTTAAAGTAAATAAAATTATTTTAAAAATACTTGTATACTAATAGACCAGCAACTAAAATATTGTGGAGGCGCCAAATTAGAAAAGTATTCTCGGAAATAATAAATAAAAATAATTTAATACCTCGGAATATTATCGAGCACAAATAATCAAAACTGCAGCTGCCACAGAATTTTTGTATTTTATTTTCCCGATACAAAAAATATACTTTACACTTTTCACTTTCCTTATAAATACATGTAAATATTGGAGCGTTATAAAAATCAAAAACAACAACACAAAATAAATTTATATTATCAAACAATTTTCACGAATTTCCCACTTTTAAAATTTTGTATTATCTACAAATATATTTTCAAAACGTAAAGGTAAATAAAATAAACCAACACTATATATGATTAAAATTTAATTGCATAATACTCTACCAAGTATTAAATAAGCAGATAATTTCACATGCAACAGATTGTAAATAGAAAACTGACAAAACTAAAGAAAATCGTCTTAAATTGAATATATTATAGTGATTTTCCCGGACACAACAACTACGTATTTTATTTACACTTTTTCGTCACAAGTCACAATATAAATATATCTATATTTTCACACTACTTCTAAAACCCAGAAAAAAAATTGTAATTTACAAAAAAAAGTCTTCTAACAATGCTACAACCCGTTATCAATATGGTAAATACCACTTACGACTGTCGTTCTATTACAACTGAAAATTTATGACACAAAAAAAGTTATTTTGTGCGTTGAGATTGTTGCTCGAGCGACAGAGAGAGAAAGATAACATGGTAAAATGGATACTATTTTTCCTGCAAACACACACCCATATTGTTTTCTCTTTTAAATTTTCCTGCTACAGAGGTTACTTTTGTACTTCGTCGAATTGTTGATTTCATTGATTTTTGATAATACTACTATACACAAACAAATAGAAAATTAGCTGCGGATTTTTTCTTTTTAAAACATTTCATTAATGGCCCAACTTGTTGCCATTTTCATAATATTATAAAAATGTACAAAATTGACCTACTTTATATAATTAATACAATTACGTTTCCGCGTGACGTCAAAAAATTGTTTACATGCGTATATTGTAAGCATATCCTTCAGGTTGGAATATTTTACATATAGGTGTAATAAAAACAAAATTTCTGGATTTATTATCTATTTTCGGTTATGTTTTGTTCTTCAATTACCAGTTTTCCAGCGCTTGCGTCCTTATCCCGTTTGAATATATTGTAGATTTTTCTTTTTTCGTTTCGAACATTATGAATTCTTAGAAACTTGCAACAATGTGTACGTGTATAAAAAGGGATTTATTTTAACATGTATATATAATAACGTGTATAAAAAGTTTTCCATTTCGATTTTCTTAAAGTAAAATAATTTTTCTTCATTGATGATAAATGTTCATTTGTGATTATGTAGTGTTATGCTCGCGCGCGTCCCTTTTGAATATACCTACACTTATTTGCTATAATATTAAACTATACAACACAAAGAATTAGTTTAGATAAACTGTTGCTTTGTGCTGTACAATGTCTGTTTTAAAAAAACTTATTTCCCCTCATTCTCACTATAAAACGAGCAATGAGGGAAAATAGGGCAAAACAAGATTCAATATTTAGCTTTCTCCAAATTTAGATATTTGTGGATTACTAAATATAAATTCGTTAATCAATTTGTCGCACGTTCACAAATTTACAAATAAACAAAATCATAACAAATCGTTTATTTATTAATCGAAAAAAAAAGTTTTTATTTTAATTTAATAAAGATAATTATTTTTCAATTATTTTATCATCGGTTGAATTATATCAAGTTATTATTTTAACAACGAAATAATTTCTGTTTCGGTTTAATAAAACAACATATAAATAATAATTTTAACGCACTATTTAAATTGTAATTAAATTTCAATGTCTTAAGCTCCCCCCCATCTAGGCAACTGAATTCTGCAGACATAACCTGACTGATCACAGAAAAAAAATGATTATTATCAAACAAAAATGATTTTAACCAAATCCAACGCGATTTCTATAATGCTTCGAAACTGTATTAAGGACTGTATCGAAAAGAAAGTATCCATAAAAAAATTTAGTTTTCTTCGCCTTGCTCTAATTCTATTGTAACGGAAAAGTGCCGTTAGATAGAATAGCATTTTGTAGGTAAATATTGCGTGTGATTTTTACAATTTGTTACCCAGTTGTAATATTGTCACGAATTAAAGATAAATTGCTTAAATTTATTTTGCACAAATTTTGCATTTAAAACGGTGTTTCGTTTAGAAATTTAGCTAAGCGCGAAAATATAAGTAAAAATGCAATGAGAAAAATAATCAATAAGTCTGGGGAACATGGTACGGTAAAGGATTTACGAAAAAACGGTCGAAAACAAGGTCCCAGCAATCCCAAATTTGAGCCAAAATTGTGAGTGAATTTCGCAAAAACAAATCAATGTCTGTCAGAGATTTATGAGGGTGGTACTAGCATAGGAATGATCCAGCGTGTAAAATAAGGCGTGACTTGAAGACATATAAGAAACATAAAGTTCCGAAACGAAGTGAAAACAAAAAATTGTATGTTAAAACCGTGCAACTGCCCATTAATAAATTTGGAGCTGTTAAAAATCCACTGCATCACTTTTGTGGAAAAACAATAAACTCCGCCAAATTCACCAGAATTTTGACCAATTGAAAGATATTGGGCAATTTCGAAGCGTTACTTGAAAAGTAAAGGTAAACTAGCAGAAAATTTAACAAAGTTCAAAAAGTTAGTCCAAAGTAACCAGACAAATTAACAAAACTACTGTCCAGAATCTAAGTAAAGGCATCAAATTAAAAATTCGCTATGTATTTAGAAAATAATTTCTCAAATGTTTTAAACATAAAATCTTCTAATTAGAAGTCTGCTTTATGATAAAACATCATTTTATAATACTTAAAATTGGGTTTTTGTGTTTAAAATGGCTTTTTTTTTGTGGCTACTTTCTTTTCTTAGTGTAAAACTATAATTATTGTTTTGATTTTAAACCTAAAATCATAAGACAAACATTGCTTAATTCATAAGAAATGCGCGCTCTTTAGGTTTATATTAAAAGAAAACTGGCAAATTTTCAATTTGAAACTCATGATGTATGATTCAAATAGTGGTTGTTTTGAGCTAAGGCACTCATATTTAAACGTTTAGGTTTCCAATCAAACTTGTGTTGTTGTAATGGTTATTTCTATGATTTGTGACTGAACAATTAAATATCAAACCAAAATGTTTCAAGAAGATAAAAAGGAAGGTTTAGAGATTTAATTTTCGATGCTCAATGCAAAACAAATTATTGTTATATGGACCGGTTATTTTGAAAGTAGAGTAAAAAAGAGATAATGAAAGAATTGAGAATCACTAAATGAAAAACTGTATGAGATTTTGAATTTTCTTATTTTTTACATAAGTATATGTATTAGGGTTTTTGTTACTATAACTATAATTTGTTTACCGATAGAAAGATTTTACAAATTTATCTCTATTGTTATCATTAACTTAATTTTTTTTTGAAAAATTACCTTACACCAATTTCAAAATAAACGGTCCATATATCTATATCTTCTTCTTATAAAATTGAGTATTTGTATGTGTGATTGTTATACACGCGTTGACCGATTTGAAACAAACTGCACACAATTATTGTTTAAGGTTTAAGGACGGTCACTGTAAATATATCACGTCTTAACCCCCTTCTTGTGGAGTGACATTCATGTCCAAAGTTGCCATGGAGAAATTTTTAAAAATTCACCGATTGAGCTGACTTTTGGATATTTCTCTCTGACACCTCAGACACCTTTTGTTTTACTCAAAAAGTCATAAAAAAACAAAATAAAGTAAAACAGATTCCAGTATCGAAAGGAAGACAAAGTTTCCTTCAACTAGAAACAAAACGTTCAAATCTAGGAATTTTTTCGAAGAAAATTTCTGTTCCGTATTTTATTGGCGCAGTGTATTAAACGTGTTATTATGCCAGCTAATAATCTGAAATATACATATTAATTTTTCCAGTAAACGATAAACAAATATTACCGCCTACAAATTTTAGTGAATATACAAATTAGAAAATCATGGAAAACAATAAAATGAAAATTATATCTATCGAAAAACGAAAAGTATTTCTCGAGATAAATTGAAAGCAGCTTCTATCGGTGTTTCATACAGGTCTATTTTCATATAGGTTTATTAAATTTAAAATCGAATAAGAGTTATTATAAACGCATTGCTTATGTTCTGCATCAATTAGATTTAAACCCAGAGGCCAACGCAGACGCTTCCCAAAATTCACAAGTTAGAGGTGTTTGGCCCGAATCACACTATCATTTTTCTATGCCAAAGATGTTTTATCAAATATTTGATCAATTTAGCTTTACGAAGCTAACCTGATAAAATATATTTTTTAAAAGGAATCTTTTATAAAAGATTCAACTCACACTATCATTTATCGTTGACAAAGATATTTGATCAAACATCTTTTGACATAGAAAATGATAGTGTGATTCGGGCCTAAATGGTACCACTGTTTTAAGTGAAATAATTAAAAATATTCAAATCAATTTATGAAATAACATTAAATAAATTAATAAACTCCAAATAAAAACAACTCAAAACATTTTATTACAATATTTGAACCGTGTTACTTCAGTATTTGGTGATATCCGACATTCCCTTTTGGGAAAATAGTGATAAAATTAAATAAAACACTGTTAGTGCCGTGCATTCGAATCTAAAATCATAATATATACGTGAGTCGATATTTAATGTCAAGTTTCGCTATTAGTGTTAACAACAGCAGCAAGTATAAAATACATTTGCAAATACATATTAAGTCAACAATTCTGGTGTGCAGAAAATAAATTCAATAACAAAAGCACTATTACCAGTCGCACATCCCACTTATAAATCCAGCACAAGTAAGCCGCAATTCCAGTTTGGAACCACCAAAAAGTGAGCTGAATATCCTGTTCGTAACCAGCACAATACCGTGAAGAAAAAAAAATACCACAAATCCAAATAACTGTGATCGCCAACTCCATCAGTACAAGTACGCGGTTTGGACGATTCTAGATTAGAAAATTGCAGTACCGCGTTAAGGACAATAAAAAACACTACCATTCACCTCGTATTGGCTAAAATAAAACAACGTGGTTCAAGGACAATTAACATCGAGAATAATCCATCATAAATTTCATCGCTTTAATTCGAAGGTCATTCGTTCCAATTTATAATTTTTCTTGATTTAAAGAATCTAAGGCTTTTGTAATTTTTCTTTGTTTTAGCAAATTTATACTGTAAACAGCGATCTACTGTGGCATCCGAATTGAATCTGGAACTACTGCTCGGTAAGAACAATTTTTTTCTCGCTTTTCATATCTCTTCAATAAAAGTAAGTTTTTTTTTCAATAAATTGTTTGATTGAAATTGTGTTTAAGTGTTCAAGAAAAATCATAGATTTTTTTTTTTCATTTTTCGAAATATTTGTTGCAAGTTATTGATTGTTTCGTTACAAATTTCCGTGATTATTAATCGGTAAAATCGGGAGTGATGAGTGATAGTGAAGATTCACCAAGAAGGAGTCAGAATTGGTCTCGAAACCAAATAATGATACCGGAGCATCTACATTATGTATACCATATATTTAGGGTAAAAAAATATTTAAAACACAAATTAATTTATTTTATTGAAATTTTTTATTATTTATTTATGAAAAAAATTGTAACACGTATTGTTTAAATCGCAAATGAACAAATATCTAACATGGAATGTATGAGTATGTAGAAATTAAGAAATTAAATTGATACAAAAATTCATAGTTACTTATACCATATGTTTAACTTATTAAAGTTTTTTTAATTAAATAAAGAATACTTATTGACTTATTGTTTAATATTTTTTTGACGTAGGACTACGTCTTTGTTATCATTATATATGGGGAGTAAACCAAAATTTTAATGTGGTGACGCGCTCTTGATAAATATAAATGTAATGTTTTAAAAACTGTAAAAATCAAACCAAGTTTGTAGATTGAAAAAAAATTATCACAACAAATTATTAATATGTATTTTAATTTCAATTTTAATTAAATAGTCATCAACTTGATCAAACATGCTGCACGCCATATTGATTTAAAGCTATAAAATAAAAATAAAAAAGTTCAAATTTTTTTTAATTTCATGATGTAATATATTGCGTACATTTTTTGAATTTATATGCTGCATAACCTATGCAATACTAGAAAAATGTATTGTCGCAAAGGTCAGGCCGAAAAATGTTTAGGCTTACGAGTTACAGGACTTCAAAGTTTCCAAGTGACCTGAAACTAGTTTGATTTATTACGTCATTTGAATCGTCAATATTTAAAAATAAATTATATCTAGTAAGCTTTTAATAATAAAGAGACATTCCCATTTCTGTGACATTGACATTTCTGTGACGTTTTATTGACTTTGTTGACATTTTAATGATTGCAATTTCAACGATATATTGATCGATACATTATTTGTGAATTGCTTTATTAAAATCGAATTTTAAGGTATTATTTCTGAGTAATAAATTTTATTGGTAAAAGGGCGTATATAAACCTTAACAGTAAATTATTATGGGACGTAATTAAGGTGGAGCAAAGTGGGATTTGGTGACAAAAGATTAACGTTAATTCTGATTTTGTATTATTTGTGTTTTATTATTTTGTATTCTCGAATGGTTCACAGTGATGCGACGCACTGAGTGAAGAATCATATCGGTCAATTATCACGTTGCTCACATAATATTGTGAAACGACACAATTTTTCAGAAAAGAGATTTTGAACATTGTAGATACTTTCTAGACGAAGTAATTTAAATTCTTAAGGATTTTCAACAGTATACTAGAGATGTATAACTGGATCGAATTGTTAAATTTCGAAGATGAAAACACGTGGCAGTTCTAAGTAATCTAAGGGAACCTTTTGAACCGTCAAATTCAAAAAATTATAAAAAGTAATCTAAGTTGTAATACTCTGTGGGGCATTAAGGTGTTAAAACCACCCGTTAATTAATTTAACCTCAAAAAAACACTTTTTTCGATATATTTCGATATATCTACTCCACTTTTTTTGATAAAACAAATTGGTAATTATTCCCCATAAAAAGTACAACTAATTCATAGTAAATTAGATTATAAGGGTTGCATCTCTATTTTTAGGGGGTGGTTTTAACGCCTAAAGAGGGCTTGGTTTCCGATATTAAAATGGTTTCGTTATTGTCTCACAGAGTACTACAACTTAGAATAGTTTTTATAATTTTTTAAATATGACAGTACAAAAGGTTTCCTTGTGAGATTATTTGTGAGACTATGTTTTGGCGGCATGAGAGTAGGAGATTTATATTGTCGTGACCAATTGCGTTTTTGGGGAAGAACCCAAATTTAAGAAAATGCCTGCCTAAAATAACCGAAAATATTTGTAAAATATAAATGGTTGGTTTGGTGATCTTTAATGGAAGCTTTGTGGGAAAAGTATTGTCCGAGGAACCGGATAGACCTAATTTTTATTTTAAAACTGCATTTCATTGTGGCATAACGAATTGAGAAATATAAAATTTAGTCTTATATAAACAATAAATATATAAAATAAATAAAATTAAGAACAAATTTGTAATTTCTAAATTTTGGTTTTACTTAATCTGTACAAATAAAGTTTTTGCAATTCTACGTAATCCTACGTTAATAGGTCGTATCTCGGATACAAGCTCGTCGGTTTTTTTTTATAACATTGAATCCTCCAATGTTTCGATAGCAAATTTCATTAGATTCAAGTGATGGGTTTTCCATCAAAATATTGAAGATTTTGTTCTAAGAAATTAAATTCAAAAATATTGAGCTATAGCAAATTTGTTTTTAATTAAATCATAAAACTGTTGTAATATTAATATCAACCAATATATTAATAAAATATTAATTGAAATATTAACATAATAAAAAAGAAATATCATAATTTCACATACAATGCTTAAATGAAATAAATCATTAAGAAATATAATAATCGAAACGTACATACATATATGCTTGTCTTGCAAGTATTACAAATGTTGTATATCAATGCCAACTTCTGTAACGTAACCGCACTAGGCGAATTGCGTTAACAGAAAATCCGTTAAGCTAATTATTCCCGTAGCAGCCATTAACCTGCTAGCTGAAGTTTGCATGGGCGTGAGTAACGGGAACTTAACGAATATATATGCAGCTGCCTTACATTAGAACAACAAATCTTTACACCCTGAAACTAATACAGTTTTAACCATGATAAGACCCTCCCTTAACCACTTAAAAAACGCGTGATTAACACATTATAAACATAATTTATTCACTTAAATAAGTAATAGAAAAAAAAATTGCAACATAAGATAATAAGGTATTTATACCTCTTCATATATTATACTCATGTAATAATAATATCGGCAAGTGAAAACGGAACATACATATATATAATATATAAATCATGAAAATTTACCAGTCACACCAGCAAAGCGCTTTACAGATGGCTGTAATTGAAAAATTCGTATGTGCCTAAAAAAAATTGTCCCGAAAACTTGCACTTGAACTTGTCACAATTGAGTTATTATTACATAAGTATGAACAAACAGATTAACAAAAAATACGAATTTAAATAAATATCATATTACTGTATAAATTTAAGGTAATAATAAAAATAGTTATAATACAAAAAAATAATTAATTTAGTTAAATTGTGGCCATAAAACTTAATCAAATTTTAGCGAGCCAAACAGAAATTTCCACTCGAATGACACTTGACTTATAACCAAAATTGATTGCTGGTACACAGGACCGATTTAGAATTTTTGTTCACTGTAATAATCACTGATATCCGAGCAATACTCCCAATTAATAAACACTACGGGCACAAAATGGTAATGGCAGCCACACACAACACCAACAGTGTAACACTTCCTTGGAATCTGCAAAGGTTTATTAAACCAAAATTAGTTCGTGCGTTAATAGAGGCGGAAACCGTTTGATCAAGTCATTAACAAAACTTGATTTTTACGAAAAACAGTAACTAGACCTACCAGAAACACGAAGAAACTCCAAGGCGAGGTTGGTAATCGTACAAACGGCACATACTGTTAATCCGATAGAATCGATCTTTTGACCTTAGATTTTATTGAACATAAGTTTTTGCACACACGATATCCTGCAAAGATTTAAATTAATTATCCTAAGTACCCACTTATGAGAATATATGTTTTTGGGTGTACTTACAGGAAACAAGGGTATAATTAACACTACGTTTATTTTAATAATTTTATTGGAAAACAATCCCAAATAAATTCACAACACGAATTTAACTTAATGAATTTTAGTAAGAGGTTACTCAATTACCAAACAAAGTATAAATGCTTAATGATTGGAATTTGGTAGAATATACACGAAGATAACGGAGCATAAAAAACAAGTTTATCGTTATCATATCATAATATTCCCCTTCATCTCATTTGCGGTACTTAGTGGGAAAATTAATGTGTTGCCTCTTCGCGCCACGCACAAAATTCAACCATATCAATTGAAAGGGATTTTCGTTTCACTTCTAAAATAGAACTTTTTGGTTATACCTATATATACATATATATATGGGACGTTTCACGCCAATCGGGCCACATCTATGCCCAAAATTTAAAGCATCCAAAATAAATTTTAGGATCACTAATATTTTCGTTGAAACGTCTACTTTCGAATGCCGAGTGCCGTTTTTGAAAAAAAAAAACAAGATGGCGGCTCAATATGGTGGCTAAAATTTATATAATCGTTGGTTCATCTCTTAGTGATCGTGTAACTTCTGAACGACTTAACCGATAGAGGTCATATTCACCCCATATATTTGTTTTGTCGGGATTAGTAGCTATTCACAATATATGTTGGTTTAGTGCCAAAAAGAAAATCACAAAATTTGGACCCGATGTATGGCGCTATGGTCGAGTTATTAAAGAATTTTATGTTTATAAACCGAAATGATCCATATTTACACAATATGTTCGCATGGTCTACAAAAGTGTTTAGTATGTGCTGCCGTCCAATAGATGGCACTATTTTTTTGGTAAAACTCAATTTTGACATATGAACATCATTTCTCTTTGGATTTTGACATACAAACAAGCATCATTTGACTGTATTATTGCGTTTATCAACTCAATATTTTGATTATTTATTGCTAAAAAAAGGAATTTAATATCAATTATTAAAAAAAAACATGATATTGGGACTTTTCACGTCTATCGGGCCACCGCCGAACCAAAAATTTAAAGTATCC
Organism: Tipula helvola; assembly: GCA_963556165.1. Classification (NCBI taxonomy): domain Eukaryota; kingdom Metazoa; phylum Arthropoda; class Insecta; order Diptera; family Tipulidae; genus Tipula; species Tipula helvola. The sequence goes on from OY744483.1 coordinate 226,846,578, forward strand.
AAAAAATATATTAAGAGCACCAATATTTCCGTTTAAACCTCTACTTTCGAATGCTTAGTGCCGATTTTGAAAAAAACCAGTATTGCGGCAAGAATAATAATCTCACGAATAGATAATAAGGAAATTTAATTATTTTGTCTATAAGTTAAAAAAAAGGTCAAAATTGAGTAAAAATATAATATTGAGTAACTGGTTAGAGTACCAAAGGGCATTTTCACCACTGTGGCTAAAGGAATTTTTTTAAAAATCAAAAAAATAAGTTTGCAGTAACAAGTAGAGGCCGTAGTTTTGAAAAAATTAGATTGTCCGCAAAAAACTGACTTACTTATTTTAAATTAATCCCTAATGGATAATTTTTTGAAAAAAAAAATGTCAAGAAAAAATAATTTTTTTTGTATTTAAAATGTTGTTTTGAACATATATTTTAATTTATATTGAAAAACCAAAACTAACAAAACATAAAATTTTAAAAGGCAGAATCGGTCCAAAAAAGCTCTAAACTACAAGCCCTATAGTAAAATGTATAACAATGTTTAATGTATAACAGTAAAATGTATAACAAGCTTTTAAAATAGATTTAAAAATAGTTGCTCGAGTGAACATTTCTGAAAGTATCACATGCTCGAATTATCTCGAGCGTGCGCGTTAATTGGTTGAATCGATAAGAGACAAGGTAGAAAATTGGGCAAAATGGACCAATTGTTAAGCTGTTAAGTTAGCAATAAATTATTCTACTTGCTTTTTTAATAATTGATATTAAATTCCTTTTTTTAGCAATAAATAATCAAAATATTTAGTTGATAAACGCAATAACACAGTCAAATGATGCTTGTATGTCAAAATCCAAAGAGAAATGATGTTCATATGTTAAAATTGAGTTCTACCAAAAAATAGTGCCGTCTATTGGATGGCAGCATATACTAAAACTGTTAGAAAAATTGGCCGATATTTAAAACAGTAAAACACTCTTCACTAATAATTCAATATAACTTTTAATATTTAATAATACATTTGTAGAACACGTTTCATATACATATTTCCTTTTTAGACTACACTACAGAAAATTGACAGATAGAAAAAATATAACTATAGAGACCATGTTATTCTAACAATTTAATTTGAGGTAAAGGCTGTATTGTACTACAATATTATATAAAATAAAGAATAATAATTTAGATTAATATTCCAACAAAAACACTTTTGTAGACCAAACGAACATATTGTGAAAATATGGATCGTTTTGGTTTATAAACATAAAATTCTTTAATAACTCGATCACAGTGCCACCTATCGGATAATAGCATAGCTGGCACTATCGCCACGATAAAACAAATATATGGTATGAATATGACCTCTATGGATTAAGACGTTCAGAAGTTACACGATCACTAAGAGACGAACCAACGATTATATAGAATTTAGCCACCATATTGAGCCGCCATCTTGTTTTTTTTTCTTCAAAAACGGCACTCGGCATTCGAAAGTAGACGTTTCAACGAAAATATTAGTGGCCTTTAAAAAATTTTTGGATGCTTCAAATTTTGGGCATAGAGGTGGCCCAGTTGACGTGAAATGTCAAATATGTAGGGATTACAAAACGGAATACTTTTTCACCATCTATTGGAAAGCGAGAAAAATTCCGCCAACAAAAATAAGGCGGACAATTTTCCGATCGATTTATTGGTGAGTTGAAACTAAAATCAAAACTAGTCTAAAAATAATGCATCCTATACTGAAAAACTTCATTAAATGAGTGCTTTTATTACGTTAAATGAATTTTATGATCGAAAACGTTAATATTTTATAAATAAACTAGCTGACCCGGCAAACGTTGTTCTGCGATATAAATTATTTCTAGTGAATATTTTGATTGTTAAATAATAAAATAACGAATTTATTGTAAGTGTGTGGGGATGGGATCTATGATAGAAAGAGGAATGGAGCGCATAGACGATGAACGCCGATAAAAACAAAAAAACACCAATCATTCATTTTCTCAATTCAATGTATTTCATTAACGTAACGGACATATTCATTGTTTGATCTCTTAAAAGTTAAATGTAAAGTGAAAAAAAGTAATACATTTTTTATTCTAAAGTAGGAAAATGGAATAAAGAAAATCAATATTAATTTCGAAGAGCAATTGAGTGTACGATATTTTTTGTCAGTCCGTCTTTAGCCAACACAAATAAGCTCGATGGTTTGCCCACGCGAGAACATGCCACGTATAATTGTCCGTGTGAAAAACATGGTGTGCCCAAATCTAAGCCGCAAACAGACATCGTTTGGCCTTGCGACTTATTGATAGTCATTGCGAATGCCAATCTAATAGGAAATTGAACGCGTTTGAATTCAATTGGCAGATCTGTGGGAATCATTGAAATTCGTGGCAAAAAAACATTTTCGGCTCGGAATTTGCCATTCAAAATGGTGGCTTCGATAATGTTTTTCGTCAATTTTTTAATGATCAATCGTGTGCCATTGCGCAGCCGTGGTGGATTCAAATTCCGAAGTAAAATAACCGGAGATCCGACTTTCAGTCGTAGAAGGTGTGGTGGCATGCCTGGCAAATCCAGTGAGTTCAAAAACTCTGTTGGATAATTTACATGTTGGATACTGTTGTCCATTCACTTTGCCTATTTCTTGAAATGACAATGGGCCGGTGACATTAACCAACAACAGTCGCAGATGGAAGCACTCAATCTGTCTTGGAGTGACCGTATATACTCGGCCCAAAGTGTTTGATTTGAATAGGCCGGGGCACTCACCAATTGGTTTGCCTTGTTGCGCAGCATCCATTTTTTTGTTTGGTTCCATGTGAAATAGCGTGGTACTTCGGAATAGAGTAGTGTTCATGCAAAGGCACCGAAAGTATCCGCACGATTACACAATTCGAAAAATTCCGTGAGTTTAGTTTTTGGTGGATTTATGGCACGCTCAATTGCTGTCTCGTTGGTGAAAAATACGCGCTGGCCGTTTGATGTACGGCTAAATGTATAACTGCTGGGTCCCGTTCATGAATTTGAAAACCAAAGATACGCCAGACAGCTTCATTGGAGCTGATGTATCGGCCAAATTCGTAGCGCATTATTTCGTCATTGTCATTCAATCGAGGAGCATTCACATCGGTATTTTGAATTTGAAACACAGCCGTATCATTGCCTTTATTCACATACTTGCAAATGTATTTGATGCACTTCACCGAACTGCAGAACTCAACATTAATATGAGCATTGAATGCTTTGCTTAGCAGAGGCGAATATGGTACCACCCAACGATTGTCAATGTCAATGTCTGCGTTGTTGATATTTGGCGTAAATGACTGTCTGCCATTATCAGTATTTCTTCGACGATATATTGGATATCCGTCGACATTTGTGATTGTGTCGTTGGTGAAATCTTTAGGAAAACGCTTTGTACATTTTCCATCTGCCATGCAATGCGATAAACGATTCAGATCACCGCATGGGCCATGAATCATGTTTGTGGTAACAATATCGAACAGTAGTTGATCAGTAGATGGATCTGGAATTTCCTCAGGGCCTATTTTGTCGACTAACCAAATCAAAAAGTGTGCATGAGGTAATCCTCGCTTTTGCCATTCAACCGAATACATCCAGCAACATGTTGGACCGAATACGTGTAATTTGGTAATGAAGCTCATTAAAGACTTCAATTTTTGTTTGAATACACGTGCTGTAATGTCATGACGATGTATTGCATTTTGGCCTGGCAATAGTAAAGATGTAATCTCGTGCCACTTTGGATTACATGTAAACGTGATAAATAAACATGGTCGTCCGTACTCGCGCACGAAAGTCATAGCATCCTGTATGTATTCTTGCATATGATGTGGACTGCTTATGTACGATGATGGTAGAATAATAGAGTTACCAATTTCGGCGATGTCGGTGTCACTCATGATATCGTCTCGCAAGTGAATGTATTCTTCCGCACGCAGCTTCTGTTGATTATGTCGTAGGAATCGCAGTCGTTCGCTCTCTACCTTCGCGTACCTATCGACCATGAATTGTTGGCACAGCTCATGACACCGCAGAATGACGTTGTCCTGACCGCGTCGAATCATCATACGATACGCGTAAAAATCCATCGAGCTCACTTTCTTGTTTGTTTCGGCTCCTGTAACAACATATTCATAAATATTAATTCCAAATGAGTAATGATATTCCTAATGAATGAATTACCTGTGGCGGGATCTCGTTGTTTAATGTTTATGCAATATCCGTCTTGTCCCTTCCAGAAAATTAGCGGATATTGAAGAGCGTCGTATGAACGGTGTGTGTCGGTGATGAACTTCCGATTATTAGTTCTTCTTCGAATCACGATTTCTCGTGGCGATGTGCGGTCGCCAATCATGATTCCAGCAACGTCGTCAACAACAGGCGCATTGAATCTACGCATGTGCTCTCCAGCTGGTGTTTTATCAGGATTTATGACAATAGCGTTATTGCACTTTGCAATTCGTGCATGTGTGATTTGAACATTTTCAATAGTTCATTGTGCTCTTTCAATAGGGCGTGCAGTTCGCCGACGATGCGCCTGGCATTAGGCGAATTGAGGTTATTGTAGCCGCAACGTGCATCCACACGATTGATGTCCTCACCGCCCATGAAGTAGATTTGTAAAAATTTATGTGGTTCGTTTGGCATTGGCAGCAATGAGCCTACTTTGTGGTACACTTGGCCTTTGATTTTGAACGTTGAATTGAATTTTTGAGCATTTGCGGCAGTATTGTGAACTATTTCTGTTGCTCCGAACGAAGTAATTTGAAAGCAGGAATTGAATGTGCGAATGGACTTAAGGAACAGGTTTGAATCTGGATCCGTGCCGATTAGCAAGCCGTTCAATGGTTCTGGTGGTGTCTCAATTTCTGGTAGTTTCACTTTTCCTGATGCGCAACACATCCCGGCTGACTCATGTTTGAATTTGAGCGCATGACAATGGGGACATTCTTTGTTCATAGCACCAATCAGCACTTTCGGATGAGTGGAATATTGAATATCTGGCTCGTACTCGAATGCGAGACGAAGGAATGAAGCGGATGTAAATGCTCGATGTACTTGTTGGCGTTGTCGGCCATTTGCTCTGCGTGTGTTAACTACGAACCGGCGCGCTTGTCTCCGTTCCAATTGTCGTTGTTGATTTCGTTCAGCTCGTGCCTCTTGTGATTGAGATCCACGCAATTGCGACATCCTCACACGCACATTTTCGTTATCTTGTTGGATTTGTTCGTTTGTTCTTTCTGCTCTATTATTTCGCATGTTTCTTACTTTATTCGTTCGACGATCCAAATGGGCCCCTTTGCGTCTTGCTGGCATTGTTCACTATAATACACACACACAGAAATAGACAAAATTGTTGTACTTACTGATGAAAAACGGTATACCGATAATGTAATTTGTTGTTTTAGTATTTACCTTTTTACAATCATAAAACACGTTATATTTCTTATAAATTAAAACAAATCGAACAAAATTTTGCATGCACTGCGTTGTGTTACATAACAAATGCAGAATGAAAAGTCAAAACGATGCAACGCTTTTCGTGAATGACTTGCGCATATGTGGATGAAAGTTCGATGAGACTCACGCAGTGCCTACTGCCATAAAACAACATAAATTATTTCGTTATGTTTGAAATACGAACTACAGTTAAATTATTTGGATATTGTTCATACAAAAATACTAAAATCGCGATTAAAAAATGGGAGAGTGGGGTAGGAGGGTGAAAATTTGGGGTTATAGGTATTTTTTGATGTCAAATCAAAAAAAAATACGAAAAAAAAATTTTGTTAGATATATAAAAAAAATTTGGGGATAAGGGGGACACCCTAATCACCCAGCGGTATGAAATATACTTTACGACCTATTCTCATACCTACCAAATATACATAAAAAATTTCATAAAAATCGGTCGAGCCGTTTCGGAGTTGTGCGACCACAAACACCGTGACACGAGATTTTTATATATTAGACTAGATATGAATTTTTGTGGAAACTTTTAACTTAATTGCTTGTGGAAATTATTATATTTAATGCGTTTACAGCCTTCTCGATAGCAGAATTCATAATAAAAAAGTTGAAGCCGGTCGAAAAGAACATGATAGCAAAGTGGCATCGCTGATTTGATTGATTTGAACTAAATGAAATAGGGCGGTTCTATTAAATAAAGGCGCTATTTGGACTGTAAAATCTTAGCAGCTGAAAAGACGGTAGCATGTCTCAATGCGGCTTTTTTCTTGCGCGTATCTTTAGAAAATGGCGTTCGAATCTGTTTACCACTGTTATAGTTTTTGTTTCCTATATGCTCGGCATAACCAAACTCAGCAATAGCATGAGCTGAGCAATACTAAACATAACGTAGCCGATTAAACAATTCCAAAATTATTATTTTTTAATGTATCAATGTATAAGTGCCATTTTTACAGCTCGCTAAGACGTATAATATTTAATATTTAAATTATGGGGGCAATAGTCTTTGTTTAACGTACTTCCATTTCAGTTTTTTGAATGACTTACACTACACATGTATACTTTTTGTGCCTTTTCATTTTAATCTGAGGGAAATTGTAATTCGAAATATATAGTATTCAAGTTCGATGCATTTTGTGTTCGTTTTTCTCGAATAATTTGCAATTTCGGTCGTACCGGATTTTCCGTTCCTTTCTTTACATGAAATTTTTGACTTACGCCCGCTGAAGATGTTTTCACATGAAAAAGCACACTCATATCGCTTATATAAACACGCAAAAATATGCGCTTATGATTGTAAATACACCCACATAAACAGCCATGCTCAAAAAGTCAAAACAAATAATGAAGCAAAAATGCATAAGTGCAAATTAGCACAAACTGGCACTCACGCATTAAAGGATAGCCACATCCACACTTAGATCAGCGCAGTCGAAATTTTATTTCACTTAACACGAGTTTACGATATTAAAATTATTTACATTTTATTAAACTAACGCATTTCGTATGCTTTGCAAAAATAAAGAAAACAAACATCAGTTCCGAACGAAATGAAATTACCCGAATTCATATCGAATCACAACTTCGACAATGAAAATTCTAAACGGTGTGAATATTTACTCCAAGAACTAAAATATACTGTGGAAAACACCTTTTAAAAAAATCCCCTAACAACTTTTACGTTTACTCCAAACGGTGCGAAAAGTATACGGTTTGATCCTTCTAGATATTTTAAAATTTGCACCCGATCTTGTGGTGTTAATTTGGATATCACTCAAATGTTCACGATGGCTGGATTTATAGACGTTGATCCGATGGCCAAAATTGTTGATGACTTTTCCAATAGGGACGTTTCTATGGCATTTATCTCCACTTTGATTTTCAAAAATCCCCATAAAAAGTAATCTAATGGCGTTAAATCGCATGATCTTGCAAGCGATTTTCGAAGAAACTTTGCAATTCGTCGATATTCTCATGGCAAGTTGAAAATAAATATCACCCAAGTTGATTCCATCGATTTGGGGCAAAAAATAGTCCGTTTCATTGCATGGTATCGCGTAGAATTGATGGTAACCATCATTTTTGTAGTGCAGTTGAATAAATTTAACACGGTCTTCAACCGAATACGACTCCATAGCGATAAATGGCAAACACGCAACTAACAAAATTACATGGAATAACAGAAAACAAACAGGGTAGGGTTTCTTTGCAAAATTATTTTTTATTTTCCTGCTGTCATTTGCACAACACTTTTGTGCTCAAATTACTAATATACACTAATCACTATAACTTTGGGATTAAAATACTACTTTCTCATTTATGTATGCATTTAAGGACGCCTCGTGATGCGTATTAAATTCTTTATTGTTTAAAACCCCTGAATAAATTCAAATTAGCGTTAATAACGTCACTGTCCTTAAAAATAATTGTTATTGTTATTTGTGAGGTTTATTGTAATAGTACTACGATCATCTCACGTGACTATTGTATGATTTTAATTTTTTCTTTATTCGAAAATAATTAAAAAGAGAAAGTATGGAAGACACAGTATACCATAAGAATTATTTTATGTAATTATGTATAATAATAATGTTTAGTAATATGTACTTGGTAATGTGTATACGATTCAGATCAAATTAGTAAGTGTAAAGAAGAAATCATCTGGGATAATTGTGTAATGATATTTGATTATCAAACTAAGGTAAACTACCTACCATTATAAAACATGTATCACCTACAAATTTTTTTTTATATACTCGTATTATTTAAATTCATTTGGTACACGATCTCCCCCATACTAATATGAGATCATACTTTTTTCTTGCAAATATCTTTAAAAAATAAAAGAAAACCAGTATTTTTGGTTTTCAACTTCAAAAGGTGATCTCAAAATAATTGAAATCACATTCTTGTAAGTGTATTTAACAATCCCCCAAAATGTCATATGCCGAAAAACAACACATTTCTATCATCATGTTTTACATATTTTGAATGTACAAAAAATAATTCAAGAATCAAGTAATGCGACTTAAATTTACAGATTTGGCTTATTATCTAATTCATCCGCGCTTCTGTCACTTTAGGTATCTTAACTTTTTTCTTATGTATTTCATTCTTTTGTGTTATACATATGTTTACATTTTGTTATCGTGTTAATTAACTCATAACTATTGACTTCAAACATCAATTAGAGGATAGAAAACATAAAACTAGACGTACAGACAACACTTAGAAATACAATTTGTATATCTGTTGTACGTCAACCAGGAAAAGGGGATTTATTTATGAATTCAATAATTCTTAAAATTGACAAGTTTAGTGAGATCAAAATCACATAGTATGTCAATGTACGTAGGGGTAAGCAAAACAAATTTTGATTTTCGGGAGTTTAAACAATTGAAAGTTTATGTGACGAAGTACAATACATTCAACCTGAAAGTGTTTTGGGAATTTAATGGATGGAAGGTTGATGAACCAACGCTATATAATAATTCTAATCCGATTGTGTCATTATATAGTTTTGTTTGCCTTGTTTTAATCTTGTCATTCCAAAAAAGTGCGCTGAACTGAGTCTTCTGTATAATTTTGCGCGATCGTTGTTAATATAGTAAAACACATTTCACCCTGAAAACGTGAAACGTGTAATGTATGTATACAACTAACTCAAATGCAATAAAAATATGTGTTGTTCTGTGAATTAATCATACACAAATGATACATATTGTAAATTAAAATTATTAGGTAATTGTTTTCTCTTCAATTATTATTTATGTATGTACATATATGTGTTCCTTAAACGAAGGTGAAATAATCTCAACGGGCGCGCATTCATTATAGTAATTTCTTACTGGTTCACGGATCTCAACATAAATCTGACTATCGCCATAAAATGTGTGTGTATATTACGATTTTATCCCATATTTTGAAAACAAGCAGTTATTTAGAAAGTAGAATAATTTGTTGAAATCACTTTGTTTTGGTTTGATCGGTTATGCAATGTTTTTGGTATAAGTACGACACAATAATATAGCAAGAACGTATGTATTCATTGAAATTTTTATTTAATATACATACTCGCAATTGCATTCTCAACATGTCTATTTAGTTAGTGCTAACGATCTTATAAATAAACTACATTTATAGATACAGAGCCAGTGAAATTTTTGCTTTGTTTGAATTTAAATGTCATTAAAAAGTGGGATTTCTCTAAATCGCCCATATATGTTCTGGTTAAAGTGTAATAAGCACAAACGTGAACCTTGGCCAGTATTTTAACTACACTTTGTTTTAAATCGAATGTCACTAAAAGGTGGGATTTGTGGAAATAGACCATATATAACCTCTTCAAAAAGTGCGATTTTGATAAATTGTAGAGGTTCTATGGCGGATTCTCCCTAAAGTCGTTGTATCAAGAAGTTACCGTCGATACGTGTGACGATTTAGCAGGATCGTCCAACATTTACCATTTTCCTTTAAAAGTATCATTGCCTTTTATGGTATGTGAAAGTGTCAAGGATGAGTTAATTGTTGAAAATTTTAATTTTAAAATTGGGGACTATGATTCCTTTAATGCTTTTCTTGACAAATGTAATTGGAGTACATTTGAAGGTAACGATCATTTAGATGAAGTGTCGGATGAATTTTATAATGTTTTAAATGTAGGAATGGAGACATTTATTCCTAAATTTAAATCCCCGCATGAGAAAAAGGAACCGTGGCATAATAAACAGCTTATTAATCTGAAAAACCGTAAAGACAAGGCTCATAAGAGATTTAAACTTTTCCCTACTGATAGGTACGCTGTTTTTTGAATCTTTGAGAAATAAATACCGACTATTGAATAAATTTCTTTAAAACAATTACATTTTGGAGATTGAATCGAACATAAAAGGTAGACCTGACCGCTTCTTGAAATTCGTTGATTCTAAAAGAAAAACAAGTGGATATCCGTCTACTATGTTTTTGTATGTTCGTGTGGATCATAATTTGAATGAGAATTGTAACTTGTTCGCTGACTTTTTTGAGAGTGTTTATGTAAAGAAACTAGGAACTATTGTCCTGTGGCTGGAAATATATTTTCCTGACAATTAGATGTTGATACTGTCTTAAATGAACTACTATCGCTCGATACTAATCAAAGTGCAGGTTTCGATTCCATTCCCCCCTTGGTTACAGGTTGTTTATTCAGATTTTAGCATTACACGTCTTAAGATTGGGAATTACACGTCTAGATTGATTCATGTAACGTCAGGGGTTCCCCAGGGAAGCCATTTGGGTACCCTTTTATTCATTTTATTTATTAATGACGTGATTGACTGTATTAAGTATTCTGAAATTCTCATATATGCTGACGATATTAATGCAAATGAAATAGTCGGATAAAACACTGCCCAATTGACGAACATTTGCAAGTAAAATATCTCAATATGATTTTTTCGGCTTTGTTTATAGACAAATATATTATTTTTAATATTGTAGTATTCCAATATTTCTGACTTGGTGAGCCAGTGAAATAAAGGAGCCATCTACTCATAACCAGTGTTGCCATTTTGACTGTTTCCCAGTCAGATTTGATTGGAATTGATTGTCTTTAACTGGAGAAAATTATAAAATCCAGCCGACTGTTTTTTCAGCTGGATTTGGTTAGTTTTGGACTTTTGACATTAAATAGCTTGATTAATTAGCTATCGATATATCTAATGAACTCCTTTGGACATCCCTGAGATCGGCCCGACAAAATTAATTCTATGAAATTTATGTCAAAAAAATTGATTGAAGTCCGATTTTTTACATTGAAAGCTTGTTAATTCATATTGCTTCTCACTCGCCGTTAATCAGACCAGATGATATCGATAGCTAATTAATCAAGCTATTTAATGTATGTATATAGTGAAACCCTTTGAATTTCTCTAAGATCGTCTCGACAAAAATTAGTACTACAAAATTGATACATAGGTAAAAACATTATGAATGAAGCCGTGAATCGTTTTTGATGTTGTTTTCGTTTAAATATTGTTATAAAATCATTCGATTTGATTTGATTGCCTGCTGCGAAAATTATTTTCCTTTAGTGGTCGTTAACCGTGATCCCCAATAGGTATTTTTTGCATTAAAGTCACCTCCAATTAAAAAGACACTTCCTAGTATTTTGAGAAGATTAGTATAATCTCCTTGTTTGAGATTGTATCTTGGGGGGCAATAGATTGCTGAGATACTACAAGTTTTATTATTGTTCAATTGTATTTTGATTGTTGTGACTTGCATGGAAAGCTTCTCAACTTTAAGTTCTTCGTTATGCTTTATATGATCTTTTATCAGGATAGCTGATCCACATCTAGCTTTGTTCTCTGGATGTAATGCATGGTAGCAATTATATCCTTTTATTTTATGGAATGAAGTTTTGGTGAAATGGGTTTCTGATATAAGGCATTTATCTATATTATGCATGTTTAAAAATATATCTAGTTCTTGAATGTGATGCAATAGCCCATTTGCATTCCATTTGCATCCTATGAGCTGCTTCTGCTCTGTTTGCTGAACTACTTGTACATAAGTAACATTTTCATTTACTCGCTCTCTTTGTATGTTAAGATTAGGAGTCAACCATTTGGGCTCCGTGGTTTTTTTAATAGATTGTACATTTCTTGATGTAACTGGTTTACGTAATTTATCTCTCATTTTTTGTAGTTCTACTGCAACCTTACATCCTCTGTAATTGGCCGGATGCTGGCCATTACAGTTGATACACTTCGGTGTTGTATTTCGGGGAACTATGCAGTCGTTTAGAATCCGCGGAGCAACCCGGTAAACCGTGGCGGGATTTAGAATCTAAGTTCTGACCCACCTGGAGTATGTTATTGTTTACACCCGACATTTCATCTTTATGTTGACTATCTGCTATACTGTTTCTCTACTACGTAGGGATTGGATACCACAACCGTTCGATCTACAGCACATTGCCCAGGATGCGCCACGAGGAATCTGTCAACAAGCACCCCAAAAAAATAAAATAATAAATTAATAAAAATTAATTTTATGATAATAATTTGAAGTTATCGTCTTGACGGTAAAAGTAAACTACTACCCTCCTTCCTTTCGTCAAATGCGCGAACTATAGTTACTCTGTTATTGTTATTAGATGTCAAATTTTGAATTATGCGTGTTATTTACTGTTAGCACTCAAACGAATTTGTAAAGCAAACAATTTGTAAATTTTAATGAAAACATGTGGGGACATGGCATAGCTAGCATTGTGTTGACACTTCATGTCTATACTCTCTGTTTCTTAGATTAGTTTTAGTATTATATAAAGTAGGCAAAGTTGTTAGTTAGGAAAAAAAAGAAAAAACAAAAACGAAAAAAAAAATTCCGAAAGAAAAGATAGATGTTTTTAATTACGAAACTTAAAAAAAAAAATATATAAATTATAATTAAAATAATTTAATGGTCTTTCTAATCGAATCGTTGCAAAGAAAAGTTCGCTGATTCTCATTCAGTAACCAATAAATAATAAAACGAATAGTGTGGTGAATCAAAAACATAATATTCTGTGAAGTCGGATTACACAATTAAGAATAATTGAGGTCGAGGGAACGCCACCCATCCATCCAATGCCACCCCCAAAGTGGTGACCCCGACGTGATCTGTTCCGTGGCTAAATAATAAAAAAATAGTCCTTCATCAATCGAGTATATTCGATTTAAATCTACAAACTGCAGCCAGGAGAATCCCCCACTTTGGGGTGGTGATGGATGGGGTGGCAGTGTCTTTATTTAATCATTTAAGATTCAATGTTTTCAACAGAGAGTGTAGACATGACGTGTCAACACAATGCTAGCTATGCCATGTCCCCACAATAGCCATCCATCCCCATCCCAAAAACATTCATTTTTTAAATTGTGTATGAGATAATTTCATATAATTTATAAATATGTCGCACAATACTTCCCCAATCGGCGAAACCAACGATGATCGACCATCATCAGAAAGACCGCTTTTAATCTCACATTCCGATTTGGACAAATTATTTGGACAAATTTTACAAATTGGTGGTTCACGAGGGACGGTAACCGTCGATGAGGGGATTCCTTCTGCATCTTCTCAGGATAAGGCGAATAATGTGCAAAATCGCGTTCTATTAAATGAAAATAATTGTCAAACAACAACAAATAATGTTGATTTGGAATATAATTTAGTTAGGTCAGAAGGTAATATTGGATCAATTGCATTTAAAGCACCTCAATCCCTTTTTAATCAAAATCCTAACGTATGGTTTCAAATTTTAGAACAACAGTTTTCTCTATCGGGTATTAAATCGGAGAATACTAAATATTCACATGCAGTAAATGCACTCGATTCAAGGCATCACAATACCTTTGCTGAAGTAATTCTACGTTATAAAGGCCAACTTCCTTATACAACGTTTAGAAATGAAGTTATTAGAGTACTCGGCGAATCGGAGAGCGCTAGAGTAAATAACGTTTTACATGGTTTGAGCCTGGGTGATAAAAAACAATCACAACTATTAAACGAATTCAGATTAAACGCGGGTAGTACATTTTCGGAAAAAGCGTTACAACAATTATGGTTAAAGCGATTACCACAACAAGTCCAAATTATTTTGTCCACTTTTGCTAACGATGTTTTATTGACCGTTTTAGCGGAACGAGCCGATAAAATGTTGGAGGTTATGGAATATACTCAAATTAGTGAAATTAAACAAACATCTTCTACCAATTCTATCAAGTCCAATTCTGCGTATTCAATTTCACAAGGTCCAACGATTCCAAATTCTTATTCTGATCTGGAAACTAGATTTGATTAATTTAGGACCCAAATTTTAGCTGAAGTCTCAGCAGTTTGTCGACCGGTAGCAAGATCATCTTCAAGCTCACGTAATGCACCAAGAGAATCATCTCGATCGCGATCGAGAAGTCGTTTCAACCCAAAATAAAATCAGTGTTTTTATCATTATAAATTTCTAAATAAAGCTCGACATTGTTTTCCTTGATGTAAATTTTTTGAGGAATTTTTCAAAAAAAAACGATAAGTCAAATTTTTAAATGCTCATCAAAATTCGACGGCAGTTGTTGACGAGCACACTAATAGTCGTCTTTTAATTTTGGATTTAAATACGGCAACTAAATTTCTGATAGACACGGGAGCTGATGTCTCGGTTGTACCTTTAAAATTATCAAACATTTCTAAAGCTGTTTCAAATTGTAAGCTATTTGCGGCGAACGGAACATCAATTCAGACGTATGGTACCAAAATGTTAATTTTAGATATTGGATTACGTCCAAATTTCAAATGGGAATTCATTGTCGCGGATGTATCATTACCAATTATTGGTGCAGATTTTTTGAAAAGTACTGGTCTGGTCGTGGATTTACGAAAGCATAGAATTTGCGATCCTGTAACCTCGTTATATTCAGTCGGCGCTATTTCAGTTTCAGAAAATTTGGCATTATCACAGTTGGATAAGTCGCAAATGGATCCCCAAATTCAAAATTTATTTTCTAAATTTCCGAACATTTTAAATAGTGCGCTGAGTGATAAAGTTATTAAACATCGTTTAGAAACAAAGGGACCTCCTGTTTCATGTAAGACAAGACGTTTGGCGCCGGATAAATTTAAAATCGCAAAGCTAGAATTCGAACATCTCATGTCTCAAGGTATTTGCCGACCAAGTAACAGTCCATGGTCGAGCCCTTTGCACTTGGTTTTAAAGAGGAATGGTGATTGGTGACCATGAGGGGATTACCGAAGTTTAAATCGAATTACTATTCCTGATCGTTACCCAATTCCGCACCTGCAAGATATTTCGTACCAACTTGAGGGGTGCAACATTTTCTCTACTTTAGATTTTGTCCAGGCTTATCATCAAATTCGAATTGTACCATCTGATATCCCTAAAACCTCCATTTCAACTCCCTTTGGTTTATTCGACTTTACTAAAATCAGGAATGCGGCCCAAACTTTCCAGAGATAATGCATTCCGTTTTATTCGGACTAAATTTTGCTTTCGTTTACTTAGACGATATTCTAATTGCGTCTAAATCTTATAAGGAACATCTAGAACATCTGGAAATAGTACTTGGAAAACTATCAGATAACGGTTTAATTATCAATCCGAGTAAAAGTGTATTCGCCTCGCACGAAATCAAATTTCTGGGATATACAGTTAATTCACAAGGCATTTTACCCGTTCAAAGCAGAGTCGACGTTATTAAAAATTTCGAACGTCCCTTAACGGTCAATCATCTCAAGCGATTTTTGGGTATGATTAACTTTTATAGACGTTTCATTCCAAACGCTGCATCGGACCAAATGTTACTTAACGACTTCTTGAAAGGTTATAAGAAGAATAGTAAAACTCCTATAGAATGGTCAACAGCAGCCATCGAAGCCTTCGATAATTGTAAGAAGAAACTTTGTGAAGCAACACTCCTTGCACATCCATCTTCTACTGCGCGAATAGCAATTATGGTGGACACTTCGGATTCGGTGATCGGGGCAGCGGACCAACAGTACGTTGCGGATGCATGGCAGCCGCTTAGCTTTTTCTCTGTTCGTCTCAATGAAAAGCAGCAAAATTATAGCGCTTATGACAGAGAGTTGCTGGCAGCTTACTCTGGCATTAAGCACTTTAAATATCTTCTTGAAGGAAGAGAGTTCACATTGTTCACTGACCATAAACCACTCATCTACGCATTTTACCAGAAACCGGAAAAAGCATCTCCACGTCAATTTTGTCATTTGGATTTTATCGGACAATTCATTACCGATATCTAACATATTTCAGGCTTTAATAATGTCGTGGCCGACACCTTATCCCGCATTAATCTAATTTCTATCCCCGAAAGTATAGATTATGCTCAAATAGCAGATGCTCAATTCAATGATGCAGAATTTCGAGATATATTACGCGACGATACGTTACACAAATTCAAGCAATTCCCAATTAAATTCAACTCTAATAAAATGATTTATTGCGACACTACAACAGCTTTACCAAGACCTTTTATTCCAATTGAATTTCGAAAAAAAAGTCTTTGAAACCTTTCATAATCTATCCCATCCAGGGATAAAGGCCTCTTCGAAGTTAGTTACTAAAAATGCCATTTGGCCTTCCAACGCGAAAGACTCAAGAAATATCTATGGCTCGTAGTTGTTTAGCATGTCAAAAATCAAAAGTTTCAAGGCATACCATCTCACCTCTCGGTTCTTATAAATTAACTTCGTAACGATTCGCAGAAATTCACTTAGACATCATTGGTCCATTACCGATTTCTGATTATAATCGATACTGCGTTACATTAATAGATCGATACACGAGATGGACTGAAGCGGTTCCTGCCCCAGACATAACTGCGGCCACTGTCGCATTTGCCATATTCTCCACGTGGATTTCTCGTTTCGGCGTGCCAAATACTATTGTTACTGATCAGGGGTCCCAATTCGAATCAGATTTATTTTCCGAATTATAAACGTTACTTGGTTTTCATCGAAGCAGGACTAACAGTTATAACCCAAAGGCCAACGGCATGCTAGAAAGATGGCACCGTACTTTAAAATCTGCCATAATGTGTCATGACCGGCCAGATTGGACTGCAATCCTGCCAACTGTACTGCTTGGGTTACGTTCTGCATTTATCGAGGAATTAAAAACCACTCCGGCGGAAATCGTTTTCGGAAGTCCTTTGCGCATACCAGGACAACTGATAAACTCGTCTTTAGATATCAAAATTCCTCAGTCTGAATTCGTTCAAAATTTAAAAAAACAATTTGATGAACTCAGACCGATTCCAGCATCCAATCATCCTAATATAAACATCTTTATTAGTAAAAATTTAGAAACCTGTTCACACGTGTTTTTATGAACCGACGCGTTAAAGAAGGCACTTCAAGCACCATATTCTGGACCATATTTTGTAGTAAATCGAAATAAGAAATTCTTTACCATAATTAGTAATGGCAAAAGCATCGTAGTTTCTATCGACCGACTCAAACCATGTTCAGTCACGTGAACATACCAACTCACCATGCTGCGCAAGCATGGCCTCAATCGTATAAATAGTCATTCTTGTTATTATTATTGATTAATGAAATTTAACTACAATGGAAAAATGTATATTATGCATTTTTCCTTAATATAACGTTTTTATATTTTTAGTCAGTTCATTGACACCAAATATATAATTTGTTATTAGTATAATTAATGTATGACCATTTTGTATATAAATCAAACATTTGTCTGATTTAATTCAGTTCAAAAATTAATTGACTCAATAAAACATCGCCCTGACCAACGGTAAGCGATACAAAGATAATAAAAGAATAAAAACCAATAACGTCTTTTATTCACAATACAAAACTTTTGGTAAATCAACGACTATCTTAAATTTACAACTTAAGAAGTAAAGTCTGAGATTTACACATGGTCCTTCGAAGCCACTAAAAAAACAGGCACCAATTGAGAAGTACATCGCCAAACAACAACCGGCATCAAAACACCAACAACCAACTGGAAATTTACGATCTGCAAATTCGAGTCATCAAGCAACCAGCATCTATAGCAAGCCAACAAACAACAGGCAATCTACAGAGTTAACAACCAAGCAGCACCTACAAGTTCAAGCCATCAAACAACAGCGGCATACCCAGCAATACACTACCAACAAACGGCGGAACAATGTCGACCTTAGGCAAACAAGAAGAAGTAGGCGGCAAGATAATCCAGATGCACACAAACTACAATAAAGATGGAAATGCTCGGAAAACGAAGACATATCTGGAAACAAAAATAGCTGCTTTAAAAGCATTGTACACAGAATATGTCGCAACGGATGATATCATCCGACAAACGCAGCCACCGTTAGAGCATAATCATTCCTACTTCGACTCACGAAAGAAGATAGCGGAGATTTACGACCTCCTAATCGATGATATGCGAAAACGATTAAACCACGGGCCACCACTAACACCGACACCAACAACATCAGCGGAACACTCGCAAAGTACATCCTTAACAATCTTAAGTACAGATGACAGCAGTAAACCAACACCAAAAGAAAGACAAAGCTCATCTAATAACATTCCAACTTCCGTGACAGCCAACAGGAAAGAGTTCGACCAGATGATGAAGCTACAAAATATAAAGATGAGGGCTCTATATAGAGAGATAAACACAGCTAAAGAGGCATTAGCACAAAAAAAATCAAAACAAGCACTAAAACTTGTTTTGAAACATATGGAGAGGATGATGGAACAAATCATGGACCTCGACGATAAAATAAACATAGAAGTTTCAGAAGAAGATGAAATCAATGCAAAATATTTCATGGAGAATTACTTCGACAATATTAAGCAGGCGCATGATGACATTGTGATTGAAATTACAATGGAGATTGAAAATGATCAACAATCAAAACACAATTCAATAGATATCCGACTGCCAAATATTGAAATTCCACATTTCTATGGAGAAATCATGAGATGGAAAGGTTTCGCGGATACATTCAAGAAACTCGTGCATACAAACCAAGTGCTTACGGATACCCACAGGATCAACTACTTAAAAAGTCATTTAGGAGGTCCAGCCGCTAAAATAATAAGCCATCTTGAATCAACCGCAGAAAATTATCAGGTGGCATGGAATATATTAAATAATCGCTACAACAACGAAAGAATTCTGGCAGCAGCATATTTTAATCAACTAATTAATCAACCAAATATGATGACAGAAACCGCGGCAGGAATCAGAACAATGCACGACACAACAAGTGAAGCCATTCACAACATCAATAATATCTTGAATGGTTAAGACAAATATGATGCCCTGATAATACACATACTTCAGAAGAAATTAGACAACGAATCCATCAGAGCTTATGAGACAACTTTAGACGACCCAAAAAAGATTCAAAATTTAAATCACTTTTTGTTGTTTTTGGAAAAAAGATTCCAATCACTAGAAGCACTAGGAAGTAAACCGAAACGACAACCCTTACCAACCGGCCGATTACAACCACAAAAAGCCATGACAACGCTAGCAGCAACAACAAACAGATGCGTCAATTGTAAAGGATCACATACGATTGAAGCATGCAAAACATTTTTGGAGATGTCAACAATAGATCGCAGCAAAATATGCAACATGAATAATCTATGTCGGATATGTTTAGGAAAACATAATCTTTCAAAAATATGCTTGAAAGAAGGGAAATGTGTGGTATGCAAAGGAAGACACCATACTCTTCTCCACACCAAAGAAGGTGCAACTAACAAAATTGAATGCCGACAAATAAATCCACCTGGACAAAACCCAAAACGTGGCATACCAGTTGTGGAAACACACATGATAGACAGCACAACAACAGCAGCTCAGGTAATACTGAGCACAGCATTAGTTAAAGTTCCAAGCAACGGAGGTCACCCACAACTACTTAGAGTGCTGATTGATCCAGGTTCTCAAGCATCATTCATAACTCATGAGGCAGCTAAAAAATTAAATATACAGAGCAAGAAAACGCATGTAGAATTTAAAGGAGTAGGAGGAGTGACAGCCGGAGTAGCAGAACAACGAATGACATTCAATATTGAGCCGAGATTCCCGTCGAAGTTCAAAACACAAATAAGCGCGCTAATAGTAAATCAACTAGTGGGAGATCTACCAGAATACAGTTTTAATGCCTGGAAATGGCCACATATTAGTAATTTGTTATGGGCAGATCCAGAGTACAATAGGCCTAATAAGATCGATATATTATTGGGCGCAGATTACTACCCAGCGATAGTAATGAATGATGTGGTAAAAGGCGAAGCAGGAGAACCAGTGGCACAAAAAACAGAACTAGGATGGATAATATGTGGACCAATAAACTATAATGAGCCACCAAGGGTTCAGTGCATGATAACAAAAACGGAACTTGACAACAGGTTTAAATCATTCTGGGAAATAGAAGAAGTACAACAAGACAGGCTATTAACAGAAGAAGAACAAAATTGCCAGGAACATTATGAGGCAAATTATCAACGTGACGCTGATGGGAGATATACAGTTCGAATCCCATTTAATCATAATCCACCAATACTTGGAGCTTCAAAAACAAGAGCATTAGCCAGATTCCTGCAGTTGGAGAAGAAATTCGCAGCATCACCAACATATGCCAATGACTACAAAAAATGCATTAACGAATACATTGAACTAGGTCACATGCGACTCTGTGAAATTGAAATGAGTCCATCAGAAGAATACTTCATACCACATCATGCAGAAGAAAGCAGCACAACGACAAAGCTACGTGTTGTTTTCGATGCCTCAGCTAAAACCAGCAATAATAAGAGCCTCAACGATCAACAAATGGTTGGGCCAACACTACAGGAGGAATTGATTTCGATCCTGTTAAGATGGAGGAAACATAGGGTGGTCTACACAGCAGACATCGAGAAAATGTATCGCCAAATACGAATACATAAAGATGACCAAAGGTATCAAAAGATACTATGGAGATCAAACGAGAAAGATCCAATTCGTGAATATCAATTAACAACTGTATCCTTTGGAACAGCTAGTGCCCCATACCTGGCTATCCGCACGTTACAACAGTTGGCCAATGATGAGAAAAAGGAGTTTCCCATAGCAGCCGATATAACTTCACACGATTTCTATGTGGATGATTTACTAAGCGGCAGTGATTCTGTAGAAGAAGCACACACACAGCAACGTCAAATCATTACAATGCTAAGTAAAGGAGGATTTCAACTACGGAAATGGGCTAGTAACAAGCCAGATCTATTACAACAGATACCACTCGAATCACGGGCAATCGGTACAATGGATATCAAACTAGATGACACAATAAAAACTCTGGGCATATCTTGGAACCCTGACACTGATACCTTCGGATTCAAAATAAATATAAAAGAGAAGAAAACTGAAATCGCCACCAAAAGAAAATTATTATCCGAGGTATCACAATTATTTGATCCTTTGGGATGGTTGTCACCAACCATTATAGTAGCAAAAATATTACTCCAACAACTTTGGCTAACAGGATTGTCTTGGGATGCACCATTACCTCAAGACATCTCAATGAGATGGAACAGTTATAAAAATGCATTGCCTGCGCTCGAACAAATAAAAATACCGAGGTGGGTGAACACTTCCAACAATTCGCCCATAGAACTGCATGGATTTTGCGATGCATCTGAACATGCATATGCAGCAGTTGTACATTGTTACCAAAGAGATAATATAAATAGTGCACCTCGACCTTATTTACTAATATCAAAAACAAAGGTCGCACCAATAAAATCAAAACTAACAATTCCTAGGCTAGAATTGTGTGGAGCGTTGTTACTTGCGAGGTTGATGGCAAAAGTAACTAAAAGTCTTCGAATTTCCAAAATAACAACTTACGCATGGACTGACTCAATGATAGTGCTCGCTTGGATCAAAGCAGAACCACATCGATTTAAAATATTTGTTGCAAACAGAGTAACAGAGATCCACAGTCTAACCAGCCCAACAACATGGAACTATGTTAAGTCGTCTGAAAATCCAGCTGATTGTGCTTTAAGAGGCATAGAAGCTGACTGTCTCGAAAAACACCAAATATGGTGGAATGGTCCAAGTTGGTTAACAAACACTCCAACAAATTGGCCAGTTCATAATTCTTCTGAAAAATTTGAAAATATTCCAGAGAAAAGGTTAGTAGCACTAGCTAAAACAACGGAAATAAAGGACGACGAAAACCCATTTGATCATCTTTACATAAAACATTCAAGAAAGAAGATTCAACGAATAATATCATATTGTAGACGATTTATCAACAAGTTAAAACTAATGAAATACGAAATAAGTAACATTATATCACCTCAAGAAATGCAAGAAGCTCTCCATCAGTTAGTTGGAAGGGCTCAATTAACCCAATGTAGGAATGAAATTCATAATTTAAGGAACAACAAACCAATCGACAACAAAAGCCACAAATCAACGATGCATGGCGGTACTCAGTTAACTTTAGCAAACATCCGAACAAAATTTTGGATCATAAATGGTCGAAATGTTGTCAGACAACAAATATCAAAATGTCTGAGATGTCACCGATTCAGTAAAAATATTAAGCATCAACTAATGGGTAATTTACCAGAAGCAAGAATAGCTCCTGCTCGGCCATTTTTAAAGTCAGGAGTTGACTACGCTGGACCTTTCAACGTAAGAGTATCGAAAGGTAGAGGCAACAAATCGAATAAAGGCTACCTAGCAATTTTTGTTTGTATGGCAACAAAAGCTGTTCACATTGAGGTGGTCAGTGATTTAACAGCCGAAGCGTTCATGGCGGCATACAAACGTTTTGTGTCTCGTCGAGGAATATGTTCCGATATTTTTTGCGACAATGGTACTAATTTTGTTGGTGCTAGTAAAACAATGGAATTACAAAAAAAAGAGATAGTAGAACAAATAGCTTCAAACATTGTAAATTCTACTACGGAACATGGTACTAAATGGCATTTTATTCCACCGGGAGCACCGCATTTTGGGGGATTATGGGAGGCCGCAGTAAAATATCATTTAAAAAGAGTGATAGGCGAAGCAACTTTGACGTTCGAAGAATTAACAACATTAACTTGTCAAATAGAGGCTTGCCTTAATTCAAGGCCAATTTCACCAATGACCAATGATCCAAGTGATCCGACCGTTTTAACTCCAGGTCACTTTTTAATTGGAGATGCTATCATAACCCAGCCTGAAGTCAGAGTCTCAGACAACAACATGAACTCATTGACTCGATGGAAATTGGTCCAAAAAATGAAAGAGGACTTTTGGCAAAAATGGTCCCAAGAATATTTGCATCAACTACAACAACGAGCAAAATGGACCACGAAGACACCAGATCTGAAGATTGGACAACTTGTTTTAATTCGAGACAACAATGTTCCACCATCCAGATGGATTACTGGACGGGTTGTACAAACTCACCCGGGACAAGACGGAATCGTTCGTGTAGCTACACTCCGCGGCCCCGGAAGGGCCCTTATAAAAAGGCCAGTGACAAAATTAGCACCTCTCCCAATTGGAAACACCATACAAGAACAAGGTACAGAATTGGATACCGAGGCCATCACCGTATTGTCAACCACGTTTCGCAACACCATCACCACGAGGAAACGTAAGTCAACAGAAACACATGAAGGGAAAGATCCACCAAGGAAATGGTTGCGAGGGCAAATAGACGATGTGGTAAAAATAGCTGCAGAAAAAGTAAAAACCATTCCTCAACCAAAAAAGAAAAAAAGGACAATTAGACCTTGTTACCAATCCAAATTGATGTTATTAACTATGATTCCATTAATAAGTGTACTCGGCATATGCTCAGTAACTTTAAAGGAGACGACTTTTGATATTACAACTCTAAATTCTACAATGGGAATATATTTTGAAAACATTGGGATAGCTCAGCTCTCCCACCAACAATGGACTATAATATCTTACTTTAATTTATCGGCAATGTTCTTAGAGGCTGAAGTATACAAAGCCGCTGTTGATAGGATGACTCAAACCTGTAGCGAGGATAAGGGATGGTTGCAACTAAGACAACTTTGCAAGCCCGCAATAACACAAATGAAACAACAACTTTCCAATATAAACCTCAACAATGAAATACTCCAACCCACTTACAATCATGTTCGGACGAAGCGAGGTTTAGTGAACGTAGTTGGTACTCTCACAAATCAACTATTTGGAATTCTTGACCAAGACGACGCACAACGGTATGATAACGAAATCACTTCATTAAAAAATGATCAACAGCACATTCATAAATTGCTAAAAGAACAAATTTCAATAATGGAATCAACAACAAATATCATCAAAAGGGACTGGATAGCAGTAAACAATCAACTACAAGAAATAGATAAGCAAACAGTGGCTTTACACAACTTAATAAAAAGAAACGAAAACGAGCATATAGCAGTACAAAGGTTCATGGCTCTATATGGATTCACCTATCATTGGAAATGGTAAACTTTTATTCAATGCAACAGCAGCTAATTGACGTCGTCATAGACATTCACCATAGCAAGATAAACACATTTATTCTCAAACCTAATCAACTCAGGGCAGAATTACAAAAATTACATGAAATAATCCCAGCTGATGCCACCATATATAGAGAAAATAACATGATAAGCTTGTACCAGATGATGACGGCTAAAGTTGGACAAATAAAGAACGCGTTAATTTTTGAAATAAAGATGCCGTTATTCAACAACAGAATATATCAGATCTTAAAGCCAATTGCTATCCCAACCAAGCATAAAGATATGTATGCTTATATAGAACCATCAAGTGAACTCTTATTGTTAAGTTTGAATAGGGAATCCTATTACTCCATGTCAGAAGACGAGCTCACATCTTGCAAGTTCATGAGATCTTCAGAATATCTCTGCATGATCCACAACGTTATTCATAATATACAAAATAATCCAACATCTTGCGAGATCGATATAATCATGAATAAAGAAGTACAAACAGATGCTTGCCAGATTCGTTTTATGCTACCAAGAAACTTATGGATTCCAACCCACGATCCAAGCGCATGGATTTTTATCTCCGAAAGAAAGCGTACAATAAATATCGTATGTAATAAAGAAGTGACAACCACAATCATAAATGGAACGGGAATTATCACGTTACATAAAGCCTGCACTATCACGGATGGAATGACAACTATACATTCAATCGAAAACTTCAACACAAGAATGAAGTCTTTCTATCAACCAACGATAAACCTCAGCAGCCTGCTTATCCGGTCCAAAAATGCCACATACGAAAATACCACCAACAGAACTATGATGAGTCATGAATTCAACAACATTCTCATGGATTTGGATCAACTGTCAACTAATGTTACACACCTAAAAAATTTGGCAGAAAGTGAAAACCAACAATTAAACTATCACGATATTCATCATTACGTTTTACTCTACGGAATCATTGCCACCTTTATCGCACTTATCGTTGCATATCGATGCAAGAAAACAACAGCTACACAGTCATCAGAACAAATTTCAAACGTGCTCCCATTACCTCGCCGGTTCATATCAACTAAAGTCGCCGCGGAGGATGTTCAGTCACGTGAACATACCAACTCACCATGCTGCGCAAGCATGGCCTCAATCGTATAAATAGTCATTCTTGTTATTATTATTGATTAATGAAATTTAACTACAATGGAAAAATGTATATTATGCATTTTTCCTTAATATAACGTTTTTATATTTTTAGTCAGTTCATTGACACCAAATATATAATTTGTTATTAGTATAATTAATGTATGACCATTTTGTATATAAATCAAACATTTGTCTGATTTAATTCAGTTCAAAAATTAATTGACTCAATAAAACATCGCCCTGACCAACGGTAAGCGATACAAAGATAATAAAAGAATAAAAACCAACAACGTCTTTTATTCACAATACAAAACTTTTGGTAAATCAACGACTATCTTAAATTTACAAGTTAAGAAGTAAAGTCTGAGATTTACACAAACCATGTTATTCGGAAAGCAATGATAGCAGTGAGCCAATTTCTGTGATACAACCGGATACTCTGGACGACAACAGTGTCGGTAAATTACCTTTGGCCAATTCTAAATTAAATGTTTCTACTGCTCCATCTAAAATTAAAGTCACGTTTGATACTTTACCTAAAAGTCATAAGAACTGGGCGTCAAGTTAAGATTCCAAAAAAATTGTTAGATTGAATTGAAGAAGGAGGAAGTTGCGTCATCGTTGATGGTCGTTTCTCGTGAATATTCGAAATTTCTTTAAAATTATCTTCGTAAATTCTTTCAATTTACTGGGAGGGGAGTATTGTGGGGACATGGCAATATGGCATAGCTAGCATTGGGTTGACACGTCATGTCTACACTCTCTGTTGAAAACACTGAACCTTAAATGATTAAATAAGACACTGAGATTAGTTTTAGTATTATATAAAATAGGCAAAGTTGTTGGTTAGGAAAAAAAAGAAAAAACAAAAACACCAGAATAAAAATGCCGAAAGAAAAAGATAGATGTTTTTAATTACGAAACTTAAAAAGAAAAAAATAAATAATTTTAATTAAAATAATTTAATGGTCTTTCTAATCGAATCGTTGCAAAGAAAAGTTCGCTGATTCTCATTCAGTAATCAATAAATAATAAAACGAATAGTGTGGTGAATCAAAATCATAATATTCTGTGAAGTCGGATTACACAATTAAGAATAATTGAGGTCGAGGGAACGCCACCCATCCATCCAACGCCACCCCCAAAGTGGTGACCCCGACGTGATCTGTTCCGTGGTTAAATAATAAAAAAATAGTCTTTCATCAATCGAGTATATTCGATTTAAATCTACAAACTGCAGCCAGGAGAATCCCCCACTTTGGGGTGGTGATGGATGGGGTGGCAGTGTCTTTATTTAATCATTAAAGATTCAGTGCTTTCAACAGAGAGTGTAGACATGACGTGTCAACACAATGCTAGCTATGCCATGTCCCCACAATAGCCATCCATCCCCACCCCAAAAACATTCATTTTTTAAATTTCTTGCCAAACTGATCGATGCGATCCACCCGTATTTTCCGAGAAGTAGAAGTATATTCCAATTAATTATGGGTATTTAGGATAATTAATTATTGTACTAAAATGGACTAAAAATGGATAAATTATGTTCGTATTTTACATTTGCTGTGTAATATTACACTGCTAAATCCAATTATGCTCCAGTTAATTATACCGTCAAGACAAGGCAATTCTCTATTTCCTTGTTGTAGAAAGCCGTATTTGAATACAAACAAATAAATATGTAATGAGAAAAAGTCAAAGAAAAAATTACAAAGACCGCAATTATCAGCGAATAAATTAATTTTATATCTTTGTTCGTTCAATTGACGAAAAATAAAATTCTCGATTGTCAGATTTTTATTGAAGCTGGCATTAAACATCATTCTTATGAAGCTTTTCATTTTTTCAAACGAGTAATTCTGGAAACCGGTGTGTAGAACTTCTTCATACATTTTGCTTTGTATTTGTTTGCATTTCTTTGATACATACATATTTAATTTTACGAAGAGGAGAAATTGTTAAAAATCAATGAAAAATAATCATTTTTTCTATCATCTCATCAGGCTATAGCGACTGAACTGCTAATTTAATGTATGCACTTGTAGTATTGGCGAATTATACAATTCCCCTTAAAAACTTTTAACAATTTCAATTTTATTGTATTTAACGCATATACAGACATGCGGTTTCTGTTTAAAATATTAGGTTATTCCGGAATTAGCCACAGCTAGATAAGATAATTATTTTACGAAGAGGAGAAATTGTTAAGGGTTAACAATAGTGACTAATCTGTTAATTTTATTAATCTGATGTTTTCCTATTTATAGGAATCAATCATGACAATCCTTCTTAAAAACTTTTATCAACAATTTTATTGTAATTAACGCATACATGCGAATTATATTTCCGAATTATAGCCAGACATAATTATTTTTCGAAGAGGAGAAATTGTAAAGAGTTAAAAATTTCTCCTCTCCTTAAAATAATTTTCTATCTGGCCAATCCCGGAATAACCTAATGTTTCATATTTAATTTTAATATGCAATTTTTTTATATTTATTGTATATGAATGATGGCTCATTTTGTCAAAAATTAATTAATTTGTATCCTTGTCAAAAAAAAAACATTTTCTTAAAATTATTACGATTGAAAAAAATAAAATAAAAATCATTCAATATATGCTATATATGAAAATAGTTTGTTCTAATTTCGATATATGCAGAATTCTGCACAACGGTTCCCAGCATAAAGTAGTTTTAGACATACACTCCGTCTCACTTGTTTAAGAACACTTATTTTTTTTAAACATCAGATTGTTTCTCCAATACTATGTACAATTGAACAAATTCTAATTGTTATACCGGAAGAGGGCTCTATTAAGAAAATATCCCATACTGTAATTTGCAGGTACTTTAGAGAACCGCTACTTTTTTTTAAATAAAACGGAGGGCACCTTTAAAAATTGCATATTTATTTGTCTCACTTGTTTAAGAACAACTGAGATATCTCGTTTTCAAGTCTAAAAAATAAAAATAAAAGAGTGTAGGGTCTCAGTTCGTGATTAAACCTTGGCGTGTGCGCAACTATGCCTAAAGGAAAGTTCTTTAATATAGAAGAAAAAAACCAAATTCGGGATTTTAAGGAGTACGGCCATAGTATCCGGGAAATTGCTGCTAAAATTGGAAGAAGTTCAACCGTTGTGCATAATTACCTAAGTAACATACAAAGCTATGGAAAAAACAGTAAATGACGTGTGAGCATGGCTACAACAATCCAAGATCCACGGGCCATTCATAAAGAAGCATCAAATTCTACCATTTCGATTAGCAAAATTAGGGCAAAAACCGGTGTTACGGCCAGCAGAGCAACCGTCCATCGCATAATAAAGCTTTCCCCACATTTAATATTTGACAAAATTAAGAAAAAACCGCCGTTAAATGAAGCACGCAGGAACCAGCGTCTTTGCTTTCCAAGGCAACACATTGGATGGGACAGAGATTAGCATAAAGTTGTCTACTCCGATGAAAAAAAAATCTAATTTGGACGGACCAGATGGATACAACTATTATTTTCATGACCTAAGAAAAAAGGAAATTATTTTTAGCAAAAGGCATAGTAAAGGGGGTGGTGTAATGGTGTGGGGATCAGTGTCTTTTTTTGGAATAATTGATTTAGATTTTCAGACAATAAAATGACAGCAAATACCTATAAAACCGTTTTGGAACGAGCTTTTCCAAAATATACCGAATATTTTAATGGATAGCGTTGGATTTTCCAGCAGGATAATGCTCCGATTCATACTGCCAGGATAATCAAAGCGAGGATTCCGAAGCAAAATGTAGAACTATTGCCTTGGTCGCCTTATTCACTCGACTTAAACATAATGGAAAACGTTTGGGGATGGCTATCACGGAAAGTCTACGTAGGACGAAGGCAGTTCGAGAATAAGGACGAATTAATTGATTAATTTCCCTTCGCTATTTGGGATCACTTAATAATTCAATACACAATAGACTTCTTGGAGTTATTGAACATCAAGGTGGAAATACTCATTACTAATTGATTGAATAGTAATTGAAATTAAATAAAATTTACAAACACAAAAAAAAAAGATACGAAAACTGTACATTTTAATTGATTTTACAGCTGTACTTAAACAAGTGAGGCAAATAAATATGCAATTTTTAAAGGTGCACTCCGTTTTATTTAAAAAAAGTAGCGGTTCTCTAAAGTACCTGCAAATTACTGTATGGGATATTTTCTTAATAGAGCCCTCTTCCGATATAACAATTAGAATTTGTTCAATTGTACATAGTATTGGAGAAACAATCTGATGTTTAAAAAAAATAAGTGTTCTTAAACAAGTGAGACGGAGTGTATGTACTTTGAAACTATGTTGTTTTTGTTTTTTTTTTTAATTAATTAAGTATTAAGAGCTTTTAAATATTAAAATTAGTTTAAGCGTTTAAGAGCTATAACGTGCATCCTGCCTTCTACAAAAAAAGGCCCGCAGGTTCAACTTTTACTACCCCAGTATTTGAATTAACTTATAAAAAAAATTAAAACTCTAACAAGAAAGACTTAAACACAAAGAAAAGAAATAAACAAGAAACCTGCAAAATCATAAGAAAAATGAAAAAAAAAAACTAAAAAAATACAATCCATGATCGATCGTACACATATGATATTTCTCTTTAGTTGCACGCTAACGATCGCAAATGAAACACTGCCAAGAGTGTTAAAGAAAACCGTCGATCGTATAAATTAATTGTATTGTTTTATCGCGACAACGTCATTATACTCAAGGATTTATTTCGTTGGTTGTATTATATAATTAAATATGGAATGACCATACACAAAAATATAAAACTACATGCTTATGCGGTCATATTATATCGTTAGTGAAATTTTATAAAAAAAGCGCTGTTTTAGTTGTTTGTGTGATTTTAATATTCAAATAATTGTGAAGTTCATTATGTGAATATCTATAAAAAAAAAGTTTGTGATCATTACGTAATCTATATGTGTAACCAGTAAACTAGTGTAATAGTTTACATTAGTGAATAATATAATTGTAATTATCACCATAAACGGATTACAAATTCAACAAGTTTTTTTAATTTCAATATATGTACGTACACAAAACGAGCAGACAACCATATTTTATTTATAAAATTTTGCAACCTTGGCGTTACCAAAAAACAAGAAATATAAATAAGAAATACATTTAGGTAATGTAGGTAAAGGTGAATAAAGGAGAATATAACGTTACTATAATAAGATTTGTGTATTCACAATCGAAGTTTGATTAACACAGAGCGATTCTTTGATAGACATGAAATATTAAGGTGTGATCTCTCTTTTCAAATATTAATACAAGTTTGTATTGTATATAAATGACATCATATTCGGAGCTATTGTAGTCAGGTGCTATGTGCATATACATATGTATAATGCAAAACTGAATTATTCCTGCCTAGTTCAGCGATAATTTAATTTTAAATCAAATATATAAATGTTTTAACCAACGCACTGTTTTCGTAAAAATATTTAAATAGCTATGATTTAATACACAATACATACTTTAAATATATGCGAAGGACAAATTTTATAATATATGCGCTGATATATAATTTTCATTTGGAATTAGTAAGTATGTAGGTATAAAAAAATCAGCTTCATCAAGGCCCACCTACAACAATTTCTTGCTGTTGTTTTGTTAGGTATCATAAATTAGCATTGTATTATAGTTTCATCTTTCTGTTCTCATGTCTTGAGATAAATCTGCAAAAATTACTCGCAACTAGCACCAACGTACTCGATATTATACAATTTTTATTATAATAAAATGGCCCACACCATATTATACCACTCACGCAAACTTCATTTCTTTATCATACTCGTATTTAATTATAATAATTAATATTAAACATTAATCGATGAATTTTCATTCGTTTTTCTCATTTCTCCGTATAATTAATTATACTTTAATTGAAACATAATTTCAACTTTTTTTTTCTGTAGTATTGTAAATCAAAATTTTAATATCATGCTGTATAAATGAAAATATTTTGGAATTATGATTAATAATTTCTGTGACTGTGGTCACAAGGAACAACCGCTTAAGTCAAATTAGATAAATTTTCTAGAGAGGTACTGAAAGTTCAATATTAAATTCATTTTTCCCTTTTCCGACTAAAACTACTAAGGCTTGCAACCACAGGTTTTGGCATGAGGGCAGTATCACTTAATTCAAATTTAGTGAAGTTAAAGCCGAGACAGAAAACTTTAAATATTTAAAATAATGTTTGTCTTAAGTCGACTTAAGCGGTTATTCTTTGTGAGCACAGATTTATATACATACATAATCAAATATGTTTAATAGTACGTAAGAAAATATTTTTCATTATAATTCCAAACCGAACAATAGTAGCGTTCGTGTTGATGATGGACGGTGTTGGTTTGGGTACGACCGCACCAAACAATTCATAAATACAAATTATGAGTTCGATGGCTACATTCTAAAATACAAGGAGTCAGGCGAAAATCTAAATTTATGCTGGGTAGTAAAGTGATTAAGAAGCAAAAAGGTTTCAGGTTCGACGCAATACTGGTAGAAAAGTTGTCTTTTAGTCTTTATTAGTATTTTATCGAATATACATATAATACTAATACTAAATACATATACAGTTAATGTTGCCAACAAATGTTGCTCGACGGATTGATTTTATGGGCGAATCGAACAATTTGACAGAAGAGAAATCAATCCATTGTTACATTTTTTCGGTAGTTCCTTTTATCCTTCTCGCTTTTTCCATAGATACCTCCAATGTAAAAGTTTTAAACGATTACAAAAACTTTGAGGTTCCCTCACAATTTATCATATTTTTAGAATTCGGCTGTTAACAGTTTAAGTTAAATATGTATAAAAAGTTATAACTACGTATGTATACCTTTGTAAATTTCTGAAATCAAGTAAATCTTACGTTAAATAAAAGCATTTTGCTAACAGAATTTGATTTGCAAATAGGTAAGCGTTCTTTCAAACAATTTTAATACAGTGGTTAAAGCTGTGGTGTATGGATCGGAAGGGTACGGGTTCGAATCCCGATAGAGAAAGGATCGGTTCAAAACGGGATTTTTCATCCTCTGATTACAATCGGCGATGAAGGTGAATACAACTATGACTTTCTATTGAGAGTACAGAATTCATGGGCCGACCCACCTTTCATATCAGTACTATACGCTGGCGTGAAGCAATGCAAGTACAGGTGGCCTACGCAAAACCAGCCTAGAACCGTATGTCCTCATTTCATAACAGGTTTAGGGGTTCAAAATTACTATTGGGAGTTGATGGAACAAAACGAAACCAATTATCTACAATTGTGCAGAATGTTGTGTCGGTCATTTTCTGCGTACCGATCCGGAATGAATACTGCAGCGATCTCTGCCGACGCAGCCATATTGTTGGTCCAGCAATGGCCCACAATAATCTATAAAAACCATTTATTAATATTATTATTTAGTTCTCAGAATCAACATATTTCACATAGAAAATTCGAAATTTAATAGTTTAACAAACGCAATTAAAATAAAAATAATAAAAATATAAATTATTAGCTCTAAGAAATGTTGCATAATTAAATAATGAATTGCATAATGAATTTTTAAAAATGTATTATAGCGATTTTTGTGTTTTTTAACTATTTTAATATTTTATTTGCGATAAGACATGACAATGTGATTTTCCAGTAAAACAACCCTCGGGCCAATGTTGCTAAACCGGAAAAGGAAACGTAAGATGCTGGGTTGTCCTACTACATCCGCTTTATCCTCCAGATGTTGCTCCGTTCGATTGCTACCTATTTCGATCGACTCGTGGCTTATGTGAGCTGATTCATATATCAGGGGTACAAATTGAAAATGCGGGATTGATAACAGATGGCGTTACTAACGCTATACGCATCAGGCAGTACTGTGACTATGTTCATGTCAAAGCTACGTCTTATAGCTTTAATTTTCAGTATGTGTCAATTTGTCGCAGTGTCAAATTCATAGTTTTTTTGAGCTCTCAATATGTCGAGTTTCGTGCCAACAAAACAGCATTTGCGGGAAGTTTTAATTTACTTCTTTAATTTGAAGAAAAGTGCTGCTGAAGCACATCGATTGGTCTCCGAGACTTATCCGAGTCATGTTCCATCGGTTTCAACGTGCGAGAGATGGTTTGTGCGGTTTAGAAGTGGTGATTTTGACGTTGAGGACAAAGAGCGGCCGGGCCAAGTGAAAAAGTTTGAGAATGCTGAATTGGAGGCAATACTCAATGAAGACTCGTGTCAAACTCAACAAGAGCTCGCAGATTCATTGGGAGTGACACAACAAGCCATTTCCCATCGTATAAAAGCCCTCGGAATGATCCAAAAGCAAGGACATTGGGTGCCGTATGAGCTGAAGCCGAGAGACGTCGAGCGCCGTTTTTTTGCATGCGAACTGCTGCTCGAACGGCAAAAACGGAAGGGTTTTTTGCATCGCATTGTCACTGGTGATGAAAAGTGGATCCGTTACGATAACCCGAAGCGCAAAAAATCATATGGTTACCCCGGCCATGCATCATCATCGACGGCCAAACCAAATATTCACGGCGCCAAGCTCATGCTCTGTATTTGGTGGGACCAGCTGGGTGTGGTGTATTATGAGCTATTGAAATCGAACGAAACCATCACAGGAGCACTATACCGAACTCAATTGATGCGTTTGAGCCGCGCACTCAAAGAAAAACGGCCACAATACGAGCAAAGACACGACAAAGTAATTTTGCAACATGACAACGCTCGGCCACATGTTGCAGCGCCGGTCAAAACATACCTACAAACGCTGAAATGGGAAGTCTTACCCCACCCGCCGTATAGCCCAGACATTGCTCCTTCCGATTACCACCTTTTCCGATCGATGACACATGGCCTAGCTGACCAGCGCTTCCATTCTTACGAAGAAGCCCAAAAATGGGTCGATGACTGGATAGCAGCCAAGCCGGCC
The DNA here is from genome assembly GCA_963556165.1 of Tipula helvola. Lineage (NCBI taxonomy): Eukaryota > Metazoa > Arthropoda > Insecta > Diptera > Tipulidae > Tipula > Tipula helvola. The sequence continues at coordinate 226,881,224 of OY744483.1, forward strand.
GAATTTTTTCGCGACGGTATCCGTAAATTGCCAGAAAGATGGGAAAAAGTTGTGGCTAGCGATGGACAATACTTTGAATAATTCATTTGTTACCATTTTTTCAGAATAAACGTTCAAAAATAGAAAAAAATCCCGCATTTTCAATTTGTACTCCTGATACATATAAATTATTTAAAATATATTTGTAAATATAATTAAACTTCATATAGCAATTTGACAACCGAGCTTAAATAACAAAATTGTTTATCTATATTCGCGCAATTTGATTTGGACTAAATTGAATAAAAACAATATCTTCTAGATTAACAAATATGCTGTTCCAAAATAAATGTCCGAGTTCGATTGTAAACTTTAAAGAGTCGTACCCCAACTTATAATGAGCATTTTTAATCGAAGTGACCACAATCTGTTTCAACACAATTCTGCCTTGCTGAGATACAAGCTTATTGATCTTTGTTCTGGAGGCGATAAAATCCTTAAAGGTATCTTCGGTGGAGGTCTGATCATGGAAGTGTTTCTCTTTGGCGAAGTAATCCAGCTGTTAGAAAAAGTGGTAATCCATAGATGAGGCAGAGTTTCATAGCCTATGCCTATGACCAATGCAAAATGAAGTTTGCAACATTACTCGAGCATCGTGTCCTGTTCGCACAGTAGTTCTTCGTTGTAATTGTTTCACCAGGTTTCAGAAAGTTGTAATGCATCACTCCTGTTGAAGTCTACCATACAGTGACCACACTCTGTTTCAGGTGAGCACTTGTATTTTTTTTCCGTCAATATTATGAATTGTCAAATGTATCATCAACATAACAAACAAATTGTCACTCCTGTTTTTTAGAAAATCTGTTTGGCAGTTTTCTCTTCCTCTGCAATCCCCTCTATTCTAGATTCGAATGGACCTAAAAGTTTACACAAACTGCTTATTACTAAAATCTATTTAAATATATAAAATTTCGACCAAAATTATCAATAATTGTGAGAATGCGAGGCAAAACAAAAATAACAAAAATGTATGTATGCTGGACTCCTGGTTTCGGGCTCCTGGTAATCTAATTCGTCGAGAAATGTGAAAATTTGGAACAAATCTTTTTCCCCATTACAACACTTAGCCAATATAACTTCTTTAAAGCGGGAAAAGTAATAATTTCGGAAACAAGTCAAACGAATGTGAGTGAGAGCTTCAATGCCAAAGTCAAGTTAAGTTACACAAATCGCTCGATTGATTAATAAAATAATAGCGAACGTCTTCCACTTTATTGATTTTTGCATTTATCATACGACTCGAAATATAAAAATCTATATATTTAAAACTTTAAAAATTCTAATGTTTTAATCGATTAAAATGAAAAATGATTATACAGAATAGTTAAATAATCATTATTTAAATCGGGTGGAAAAAAGATGTCAAGGCCTACTGTTTAAAATACCCAAAATATAAGGGGAAAAAACACGTAAATACGGGCTTTGGTAAAACCAAGAAAAATGTTTAAACAAGCCGTACTATTGTGATACAAATATAAAATAAAACCTATCATTTCTGTGTCGTGAGTCATCACCCAGTATAATCATTACATATAGGTACTTCGATTTTAAGTTGTAGTTTGTATCAAAAATAGTAGAAAATATCATTAACTAAGAAATAGTAGGATTTGAATTTAATAGCATGCGTGTGTCTTAGATACAATACGGTTTGTGTAAATATTGTTGTTGGTTTTGGCTTTGGCCAAAGATTGTGTTTTCTAATCAATTATTAAGCTACAATTTTGTTGCAAAAAAAATCTAAATTCTAATTTAGAACGTCAAAAACGCCAAATCCTGTATTGTCCAAGTGTCTCAGTACTTAGGCTTGGCTTTTTTGTTACATTTTTCGATGGTTTTTTTATCGATCGCTTTTTCTATAGATACCTTCAGTATAAACGTTTTCAACGTTAAATTGCAACAAATTAATCACAAGCCATTTTTTTACTTTTTGCTTTCTAGATTCTTTTATTATTTTTCAACAACAACAAAAAAAAAAAACTTCAAAACATAAAGTTTATTCATGGACGAGTATGCCCTTTTGTTATTTTTTAAATATAACACAAAAAAATATAAAAAAAATAAAAGAAAAAAAAAATTATGGCTTGTATTGTAATTTTCCTTTTTCATCTTTTGTCATTCATTCTCATTAACAACATTGTCAACATTATCTTACGGTGTTGAGTTTTTTTTGTACATACATATATGTATGTATCCACGTTAAACTATGTTCTTTTTATGGCGAGTTATTCCACCGGCGGTAAATAAGCTAATTGGAAATAATGTGGGGAAATAAAAGATGTATGTATTTTGATTAAGTATTAGGTTGTTAATAAAGGTTTTGCGTATTTTGAATACATAAAATAAACCAAATATTTTCTTGAAAAAAGCTTTTTTTACTTTTTCGTCTATAATGAAGTATTGTGTAATCGTGAAAAAATTATCACAGATTATCACATTTCTGAAGCCCGCCGTCCTTCCAGTCATATATTTTTGTTTCGGTATAAGACCGTAGTTTGTTTTAACTTTTGAGTCCATTCGAGTCGAAAATAAAAGGGGTTACAGTGGAAGAGAAAACTGCCAAATAGATTTTCTCAAAAACGAGATAAACGATTTTTTTCATGTTGATGATAAATGTGAGAATACAGGATCATATACCTGTTAACAAAATTTAACGACAATTGAAATATTCCGTGGAGGTTATTTTACAAAAACCAGTAAGAAAGAATTTGAACCAAAGGTTGAACCGTTTTCCGAGATAACATCAAACTTTTCGGAGAAATATTTGTCTACAGTCAACACACCTTCCAAATTTCAAAAAATATTCCACAGGCGCCATTAAGACAAAATGTAACCTAGATGAAATTTAAAATTTAAAAAAAACTTATTTTAACAATAACAATTAAATAAACAATTATTTTTAAAATTTTTTATTACAATTTTAATTTTTTAAAACGTCCTTATAGTGAAATTATAAAAAATTATTTTGAAAATCGGTCATTATCAGTTCAATTTACTTATTCAAATTGAACTCTCTCGCTGAGCTACCGTAAAAGAAAGGTCATAGACTAGTTGAGGTATAATATAACATCAGCCGATGGTGTTCGCATTTTCACCGACAATCAGGCTGATAATTCGACCGAGTAGACTAAGGTTATTCTCACATAACTACTGTCGCAGTTGTGAACACGAAAAGGAGGAAGAGACAGTACTCCATCTTCTTTGCCCCTATCCTCCTCTGGCCCGAACCAGGCTAAAGTTTCTGGGGGTATTTATTTTAAATGACCTGACGAACCTTAATAGAGTAGACATCAGAAAAATTCAGCTCTTTGTCAACAACTCAAAATGGTTTCAATGAGTAGGTAGAAAATAATATTTATGTTGAAAATAATATTTATTATTAGTGTTTATGCCGGTATTCTTTGGTCCGCCATCTTAACCTAACCTAACCTAAACTTGCTGGTGGCAAATAGGGTCGCCAATATTTCAATCTAAATCCTTTCTGTGACGTTTTATTGACGTTTTGTGACATTTCATAGATTGAAATTTCCACGACGTACATCATGGAATCGGCTCTAAAGATAATTATACCGAGTTATAAATTCTCTTAGTTTTAAAGCTCGTATATAAATCAAATAGCAAGGTACTAGAGGATTTGCTATTTGGCGGCTGCCCTTAAATAATATCACGCTGTTAGAATGGAGGAGATTGGGGTAGAGGCAATAAGAGATTGTGAAAAAGTAACATTATGTGACAACAAGATCGGTCGCAAAAAAATTTACATTAATTCTGATTTTGAATTATTTGTATTTTTTCACAAATTTAAATTCAAAACAGGAAACGAAAGCTAAAGCTGTAATTAGGTTTGTTTGTCAAGTTTGCGCTTTTATTACCGTTTTTCTGACTTTTTGGGTTATTTTGATTGATTAAGTGAAATGCTTTTAATTAATTTTTAGAAAAAAGTTTAAATTTTAAACCGCACAGCTTAAAGTTTTTTTTTATTCTTAAATCCAAATTATAAACGTTACTTTTTTTATTATATTTATTTTCGGTATAACTACAATAAATTTACATTGGGTAATTTTTGCTTCCTAAATCATAACTGGCTTTATTGCAAACTTATCATTATGATTATTATAGTAATGTTGACGTTTTTCTGATTTTTTCGAAAGAATGGTTTAGAGTATTCTAAAATACTAGATCGTGGTAACTATTTCCATGCTACAATTGATTAATTGAGAATTTATTGAACGTTAAAATCGATCATTTAGAAAAGACAAATAATAGAAACACATAAAAGCAGGTGTTCTTATACATTGGAATTTTGCTTTGTTTATTATGTATGCCCGGTATAATAATATCGTGATCTTTTCGAAGAATATCCCATTATTGCATTTTTTTTTAGCAAATTATAGGAAATCAAATTAAATCTATATAAAATGTGAAAGCAAAATGTTGTATAAATGATCTGTATATATGTATAAAATTGTAACAATAAATTTAAATAAATTGGGATTTAATCTTCGAGATTATTAAAAAACAAATAATATAAAATTGTTTCGTAGTTTTCTTTGTGTGTAGCTGTTGTATTAAGATTTGTATCTACTTATAAAGCCGAATAACAGATATTGCAAAATATGTACACAAAGAAAGTTATTGTGTCGAATAGAACATAGTTATTATTCTCAGTGTATTATTGCAGCACCAGATGAGACCTGTTTTGATACTAGCTGATAGATTGGTTACCCATGGTTATTACAAACTACTTTACAGCAATTGGTAGTAATTTAGTAATTAAATTAGGATATTTGTTTGTGATGGTTGCTTTTCTGTTTTTGCAAATACAAACAAAACGACGATATTAGAAAGTACATCTATATTTGGTACATCTAATGTATTTTTATAACAAAGGCTGCGGTCGAATTCTCGGGTAAATCATTTACTGCGGTAAATTTACATTTTTAATGTTCGTTGTCTGTTAAATTACGCATTTTTTTCTATTTTTTACTCGTTCAATTCTTATAACAATAAAGAATAAAGTATCTAAACGAAAAAGATTTACCTTTTTTTATTTCTCTTACTCTCCAGCAAAAAAAGGTAAATGCATTTACCGAATTTTGCGGATTTACCCGAGAATTCGACCGCAGCCAGAGTATACAAAATACAAATTTATTATTATGTGTATATTGTATGTACTTATATTGGTAACTAGTAAGTACCAACAAGAACAAACATATTTAGGATCAAATTTAATAAAAAACAATGTTCAAACAAATTAGAGTACGATGGTCTCTACATATTTTTGTGTTGAACCATTGTACTTTACTTAGTATCACAATGTTGCATGGTTTAAAAAGTTTCAACCGTTTTGACAAGAGAGATCAGTAAAGTTATATATTTCATTTGTTTGAACGCTACGTGTCATTTTTAAAATGTCATTTTAAAGGTGAGATTTCAAAATAAAAAAAATTAGTATTTGTTTAAAGGAGGGATATTAAAGGAGAAATTTGATACATTTCAAAATTAAATTTCCAAAACGGGAAGAAGGCAATGAAGGCTGTTAAAAAAAATTATTATGCTTATGGTGATGATACCGTATCGTAAAGAACAAATTGTGGATGGTTCGCTCGATTTCGTTCTCGAAGTTTTGATGTCAAAGATGTCTAAGTTTCCATCTGCGAATCACTGGTGCAAAGATAAGAAATCGAACCATTTTTGAAACGTATAATTGCGAGTGACGAAAAATCGATCACGTATCATTTATAATTTAAGTTTAAATTGATTAGTAGTTTAAATTAAGATGACATTCACCTTCCGAGTTATTTGGGCTGAGTGTAACAGCAAATTTAAAATCATTTTCATAATATATCAAGGACTTACAAGTGCATCCTGAAACATTCAAAGCTCTAGGATGGGTTATTTTCCTTAGATCAAAACCAATTGGAGACGTCAAAGAACTTGCCTGAACGGATATTTCTATCAAAGCCGGTGCATGGTTGGAAGAAATTAAAATGTTTTCGGCATATCCAATGATACATAAAAAATTTTAATAGCTTCCAACCATGCATCTTCGCTTGGATTTTGTATTTCTCAGGCGATTAATGTTCAACGGATAAACCATAAGTATGGTTGGGGCATTTTGGCATTATGCACAATTTGCAATTAGAATTTGGAAAACATAATTATCTTAAAATAAATAATTTTAACTACTGTTTCGAAACTCGAAAGTCAAGTCCTTTAAGAGATCAATGTAATTCGATTTAGCTTGCAAATTATCCTTAAAATAGCACACAACGACGGAGCTTAGGAAGTTGTAAAATACATTTTTTTACACAGAACCGCATTTGTAACAAATAAACTAATTGTCATGGCACCTGTTTCGTCTGCACCTTTTAAATGGATTTACATAGTTAATTTCCAGATCACGGAAAAGCTAACTCCCTATATAAAATATTCACAAAATATGCATAATACTATTTGAAATTATTGGGCTCTCATATTTTTAATGTGGATATTGATTGCTTTTAAATGTCCAACAGTTATTTAGGCTATTCCAATGTCCGTAGATTTATTTACATCATTTTGGTATCCTAATGAACCCATTGAAAATGGGCATCCTAATGATCCCATTGAAAATGATCTAAACTATAAACTTTAACCGACCCATCTGACAAATTGTAGACGTTCACAAACCTCGTCTTTAAATGACTTCGTTGGATTTAATCGAAATGATATGTGTGAATGCGATTAAGCACATGAAAGACCACAGAAGTGAAGATGGAATGTGGCACGAAATACTTAAAATGGCAATGATCAGGGATCATTATCTGATCTACACAACACGAAAGCTTTCTGCAAAGGAAATTCTAGTAGCGTTGTCAAAAGTGTTTTAGTTTAGTCGTCGAGAGAAAACTACTCATTTTCGATTTGAAGTCCTCTGAATCATAAATTATATTCACAATAGATTTTATTTACTTGTTGTTAAGAAAACCAGCATGGTATCACTTAAGCTTGTAATGAAAATGTAATTTAACATATAATTTTCAGTATTTTTAATAAGGATTAGAAATTTTTTAAAATATTTATTTCTTCTACAAAATAGTTCTGATTAACATAGGTTCGCCGTTTTGCTCTTTTTTTCCACAATAACACAGTTAATAACTTACTTAGAAGGCACAACAGTGATTCTGTTATGCCTCCTAACAAGTAAAAATATTTGCTGGTTAAAAATACGTAGGCCATTCCCTATTTTCATTAAGAAAGTGAATGTTGACATAATTATTACCCAATAAGTCAATGACTTATCTAACTTTGATAGCTATGTATTACATCCATTTTTTGCTGACGATGATCTAAACTCGCACAAAAAAAATGAGTCCAACGTCAATCAGCAAAAAACATAATTTACGATTTTTCATAGAAATATTTTTTAATTAAATTCGGACAAAATTTTTGTAGGCCGTTATGTCTAACATCCATAAGCTGATATATTAAAAATTAACATAATTTCATAATATCAATAATTATTATCAAATGTTTATTGATTGACTTCAATCAAGTGGTGAATATTCTACTAGTTTTATTTTTATACGATTATTTCTTAAAAAACAATCACAGTACGGGTTCAATATTTAGTATCGCCACTGTCGATTCACCGTAACTTTATGACAAGTATGTTTATTGTCATAGCATAACTGTTTTTAACCAAGGTCGTGTAACTATGAACATACTCGTAGTAAATACATTTAATCTACGTAGGTGCAAGAAAATACACCTAACCTCAATTCTCATCCGTCATAAAGTTTAGCTAGTACATAAAACAATAACTGAAAAAGCATCAAATCCACTATTTAATGTACGTTTCAATCTAATTTGCGTTTCAACATACAACAACATAAAACGTATAGAAGTCAAATTTAAAAGTTTAGTTCAATTTTATCATAATATTCAGGTTTTTTACTGCTTGTGTTCCAAATAAATAAAATAACTTTTATTTTTGTTGAATGGTGTTTTCGAGTCGCTAACATGCTTTGCAATTAATATTTGATGGTCAACAAACAAATTAATGTAAACAAAAAACAAAAAGAACGATCATCTAAAAATCTTGGAGGCTATTTTGAATTTATCCTGTTGAATCGTAAATAAATAATTCGCAAAAAAATAAATTCCAAATCTGTCAAAAACAGAATAAAAAGCCGAAATCTAAGAAATCGTGCCATAATTTAATTTCCAAAGTAAAACAATTCTCTAAATACTGAGCATGGTGATGTCCAACGGCCACCATTTGACCATTTGTTATTTTAACCGTTATTTCTTAGCCGAGTAGCTGTAGCTCGAAATTAAAGATTTTTAAGGATTATTTTACCTTAAATAGACCTTAAACCAAAGAGTAAATAAGGGCATTTAAGGATGATTTTACATGTGCTGCGGCATTACACAAAAAACTTTACAGACTGACAAACAGTGGGAGCTGTGTTTTTCGCTAAAAAAAATATATAACATGAAAACACAAAACTATTGAGCACAATCGAACCCCAGACCTCAGCCGCTCTATTCCAATACTTTACAGTTACTACTACGCTACATCCAACGTAACTAATCGTTAATTTTCATTGTTATATTGTTTCAAACATATAGCATGCTATTAAGTTTATAACAGGAAAAAAATGTTTTACCGAAAAATTCTCATCGCTTACTACAACTCATGATATAACACTTTTTAAATAATTTGTAGTAGTATTCGGCTGGGTTCATACGGTATTGAATTGCACGTTTTTTACTGTTTTCGATTTTAAACGTACCATCAGCGGGATGTTCACACGGTAAATTTTTATTCGTATAATAACTAATAGACACAGTTTGCATACGGCAATCACTCTGAGTAGACGTTTGTGATAGATTCACGCTTAAGCGCTTTGCCCATAGGAAAACGAAAAACATAAAATACGAAAAATTTGACATTTTTTAGCATCTTTTCGTTTTGCCTTGCCCATTACTAAACCTAAAAACTATTTTCGTTTGAAATTCCAGTATCAAAATTTGTATGTTTGTATTTGTGAGTTAATGTTTTTTTAATTTATTTAAAAGGAAAGCGGAATTCTCAGAATAATATTAAAAAAGAAAGGCAAATGCTCTTGTGTTTAGTCTGTGAAGTTGCAATTTCGTTCATTTTTTTAGCCTACATTGCAAAATTATAACAGAATAAAAAATTATAACAGAAAAACAAGACGAAAAATATTTTCGTGTTCTTTCTCTGACGAAAAATTGAAAAAATATTTTAAATTTTCTGACAGAAAAAATTAAAATTTAATTTTCTGGGAATGTTAAATATTTTTAATTTATTTTTTAAATTAAAACATTTTTGTGTTGTGTTTATGAATAAGTTTGAGAGTCTTTAAGTTATAATACTCGTATGTTAAAGATTTTAGAGTTATTGTAAAAAAATGTAAAATCCGTTTTCATTTTCCTATGGGCAAAGCGCTCTATGTGGCTTTCCTGTTGACACACAAAAAAAATCGAAGCGAAAACAAAGTACAGCAGCTATCATTCGTCGCTCCGTCAACTTTGTCGGGGCGATTACTAACACGATTACATTTATATGTCATTGAAATGCCATTTAAACGTCAAAGCAAATATGAGGAAAAATATATTTATAAAATAATAAAATATTTAGTAAATAATAAATTGTTATAAGGAAAATGTTGCTGTGGGAAACAGAAATGTCAAAAATCTGCCATTTTTCAACTCGGATTCAACTCGGAGTCTATTTTTTGTTGCAATAGGAAAACCACATTAGTTATTGTTATACTGGCGAAACAGAAGGTTTCGGGTTCATCCTATAAATGACGAACCAGTGCATTCTAATACATTTGAAAACTATGAAAAGCTTAGTAATGGTGAAAAAAGTTATCTATAGAAGATTTGTTGGCCAATTTGTAATAATAAACTTGAAACAAGCGCACTACCTCCAAAAGATAATTTAACAGTAGATGCTTGTTCGATTACTATTATATAAAAAACGTGTGGTATCGTGCCTTGTGAAAGAGACGTTGTAATAATATGCACCACTGCAAACCGAATGCGTCAGAGTTCATTCGATTTGCTTGACAAGTTCGGTGAGTATTCGATAAACGTGATTAGCTTTTTACGTTTTTTTGTAGTACAAAGGTCGTGTGAATGATTCAATATACAATCTATGCGTCACTATTTATTCGATAAGATTTATACTGCAAAAAAAAAGGTGCGGTAGAACGTTGTGTGAACCCAGCCTTCGCTTACATTTAGACTCATCATAAACGCGTACCACGTATTTTTTTATTTCATACTATACCGAAAATCAATGTTTACGTGATTGATTTCTGTCCGGGAAATGAATCATTACGTCAGAGAACAAAAGTGTCCGGTGAACGAGCCATTACCCAGCGATATATATACATGGATAGGGGATTGATTAAAAATCACATTGATTTACGTCACAAAAAATGGAGCAAATTTTATTTTATAGTCTTACTACTCTTTTATATACTCCTCTTTATCAAAAAAAGTATTTCCGAATAAGTGCCGTACTTGAATAAATTTCATTTCGAAATTTTTCGAAACAGATTTTTTAAATATTGGATATTGTTTAATTATATTAAAAATAATTAATTAATTTGAATAATTAAATATTACACTACCAGTTTCGTACACTAATTTAAAAATTAATAACCATTTATTCCTTTAAATTTCAAATACATCCCTGAAAAATAAACAACAACAAACAAAATTCGAGTAAAATGTCAAAAATCTAGCATAAACAAACATCCAAGTGAATTTTCATTTTTTATTTTTAATGTGTTTTAAATATGTTACCATGGTTACTACTACATACTTTTATATTATTGTATCTGGCATGCCTTTAATTTGAAACGTTTATTTATTCCGTCTCTAGGTTACAGCTACTTTGCTTTGCCGCCTCCTATATATAAATTTGAATTTGGTATTCGAAAATTCGGATTTAAAGACAAGGACGAAGTTTCTTTTCTTTCTCTGTCACACACTAAATACTTTTTCGGTTTCTCCATAAATTTTATTCTATCCCCTATCCATGTATATATATCGCTGCCATTACCGTACAGAAAAATATAAAACCAAACAAAAAAAAATTACTAGGGTAACATGATAATTTGAAAATCATTTGGATTGATTTTCTTTAAATTTCAAACTCATGTTTTTACCTTAAAATTTAATTTTAAATGCAAAAATCTAATTAATGTCCCATGTAGTATGAAATAAAACGTTGTACGTTACACGTACGTTAAATGATCGTCACAATACTCGTTCAAAATTCTGGACTCGGCATCGGTATAACATCTCGGTATAACATCTCATTTACCGCCCTTGTGACGTAAATAACTATTATTTCATACTATAACGCAAATCAATGTTTACGTGGTTGATTTCAGTCCGGGAAATGAATCATTACGGTACAGAAAAAAGTGTCCGGAAAACGAGCTATTACCGTACAGAAAAATATATTGCAAAAAAAAAATAGTTATTTATGGTACTAGTGAGCAAAACGAGATATTATCCATGACCATGAGGGATAAGTTTGTCCCACGAGGCGATAGCGGAATGGGATATTATCCCGAGTGGATAATATCTCTTTGCTCACGAGTGGCATACAACGTTTTATCCAATTTTGTTGAAATAAACGTAAATAATCGTAAATTAATAAGAAATAGTTCCATTTTGTGTTTTCACACTGTAGCATTGAATTTTGAAATACATTTTATCAAAGTGACCGTTCTTTAAATTTATGTGACGTGTTTCTTTGACGTAAATTACGAAATCTATGAATAATTTTCCAATGACTACTCAATATTTTGTTATACAAAATATAACTCACGTTGCCCCTAGCAGCGTGGGTTGTACAATAACAATGGGTTATTTTACATTTTCTTTATTTGAAATCAGTCTAGTTATCGGGCTATTATACATCAAAATTGGATTAAAAAAATAACTAGGGTAACTTGGTAATTTGAAAATCGTTTGGATTGATTTTCTTTAAATTTCAAATTCAGGTTTTTACTTTAAAATACAATTTTAAATGAAAAAATCGAATTAATGTCACATGTAGTATGAAATAAAACATCGTACGTTACACGTATGTTAAATGATCGTTACAGAACTCGTTCAAAATAAACGTCGAACTAAGTCATTTACCGCCCTTGTGACGTAAATAAATATTGTGTAATTAGAAAAGAAAAATACTAGAAAAGAAAAATAAATAAAAATCTAACAAAATAAAATTGGAGAGAATCGAACCGAAGATCTTTGCCCCTCTAGTCCATTGTGTTACCACAAAAACATAAACCATATTAAAGTTTATATTAAATTTCCATTGTTATGTTACTGAAAATAGTAAACACTTTTCGTTTTCAATGTGTCAAAAAACTAAAATAAACAAACGCCGAATTTTCAATGCATACTCTAAAAAAATTTGCGTTATGTTAACTCTGGGCTATTATACAATAGAATAGCGAAATTATAGTAATTCCCGTGACATAGCTATGTATATAGCGAAATAATCAAAGTATGTACAATATTTGGTCTGCTACATAAATAATTAGCAAAAAATAAACAAAAAAAACATTGGAAAGACAAAATCCAAAATTTGAGCAGAATCGAACCCAGTATGCTCCACTATATTATAACAACGCTACAAATGAATAACATCTCACATTTAATTTGCATTGTTAATTTGCTCTATTATTTCAAAGCGTTTTACAGTCACCCTAGCTAAATTCTTATTCTATATATAAAAAATGAGTGTTTGTATATGTGATTATTATACAAATTCCCACGCCTTGACCGATTTGAAGCAATCTGCACACAATTATTGTTTAAGACATAAGGGCGGTCACTGTCAATATATCATGTCTCTACCCCCTTCTTGTAGGGTGATAATCAGGTCCAAAGTTACATGAGGAATTTCTAAAACTTCACTGATTGAGCTGATTTTTGTATATTTAGTGCAAAATCAAAAATAAATCAACACATCAGTCTGTTTTTAACGGTGATGACGGTGGTGATAGGGATTGTGTTGAAGATGTTGATGGTGATGATGAAAACTAAAATGGTGATGGGGATGGTAATGATGATGGTGATAGTGATTGTGCTTGTGATTGTGATGGTGATGGTGATGATGTACGGTGGTATGAAGTTGTTATGGTGTGATGGAATAACGATATGATTGTATGATGGTATTATGGAAGATTGTAGAGTGTATGTTGGTACGATTGTATTACAGTATGCTGTTATGATGGTATGGCAGTATGATGATATATTGGCATGATGGTAAGATTTTGTGATTTATTTATTTTTGTTTTTTCAAGACAAATTCAAACAGGAAGCGGTAAAACAAAATAACAGAAAATGAATTTTCTTGCACTGGAAACGAGGCAATGCCGTTTATTATGGCACCATAAATCCTAGTTATATTATGTTATTCCCCAGTTTCCTATTAGAATTTGTATTGAAAAATTAAAAATAACTAAAATTTTAAATCCCTTTTAAACCCCTCCCCTCATGGCCTATTATGTTTACTAAAAAACCAGTGTCTTAAATGAGTAAATAAATTTTTAGAAAATGGCTAGAGTATTCTTAAACTTTCCCCCGCTATAATTGATATTTTTGGTAATTCCACAAATATTTAATAATATTTTCCCGGGTAACACCGAATTTATCGGCTAGTTAATTTATAATTTATATAGCTGAATAAATGAATATGTACTACCGATACTAAAGCGACCTGGATCGGTTTCATTAGAAAATAGAAAACATAAGTAAGTTAAAATAATTGTTTCAATTTCTTAGTTGAAACTTATTATAAGACGTTTTTTTACGATTTCGTATTCAATCAAATACCATATTGTCTTGTCAAAAGTTACCAGCTATTTATGCATAAAAATTTAAAACAATAGGATTTAGGGAAAATAGAAAATGTACGTAAAATTAGAGCAGTGCGCTTTCGTCATCGCATATAATATTAATTTTAGCCTTTTTGAGAACAATAATAAAAATGTGAAACTATGTTTTTGTATTCGGCTATTAAACAATGTCTTTAAAAAATGTTAATTTTTTTCATTTGACCATCTAATATAAACCCCATCTAAGGACAAGATAGGGTGTTTGTCTTCTTGATTACAAATATTTAAAAAAATACAGTGGCACAAAAAAACGAATTATTTCTTAAATTCAAGTCAAATAAAAGCAGCACGGAAAAAACAATAAACAAATACAATATAATCACAAAAATTGAGTTCGACAAGGCCCCTTGAGCAAGGTTGAATGTATTTTTTGCTCTCTCTGTTTTTTATTTATCTTATATATTTTTCGTGGGTTGAAAATTTCATGCCAGTATTATATGAGTATCTACATATTTGTATGTAAAAAATACACAAATCTTTTTGCTATATTTAAGCTTTCACTTTTTTTTTTGCTAAAAATTTAAGAACACGTAAAATTTATAAATATAATTCAAGTTTGTACCATAAAATGAATTTGAATCATACTGCGGTATAAATATAAACGATTCAAAGCTGTCGGAAATTTCATATCCTTTTTTAATTAGTTAGTTAAAATAGTCCAGCTCGTTAGCTCGTTTATAAAATAACGATCTTTTAAATCACAGACATAAAACCAAAACAACTCAAAAACTGAAATTTTGTTTACAATTATCTATATGTCCCCACTTTCTAACCCACTTATATAGCAGAATGAATTTTCCTAATTTAAATCTCCAGTGATTGGTACAGTCATTGGCCAAAAAACTTGCGCACCTATTGAAACTACATAAACATTTGCTTTAAAAGTCGATTATACTGTTTAAAATTAAAAAAATATGTGCAGTTTTCTGGCTAGAGTACTATAAGATTGTTGCCCAGTTTCAATGACAGCGGTTGCGGCATATTTTACTATGTCGGTGATGTCCTTTCCATCCATTTTTTAAAAAACGTGGAATTTGGTAATGTTATACAAAATTTCACTTTAACACCACTGTACGTAAGATAAAAATGTTAAAGTTACCTCAAAATATGACGGAAATATCACGTAAACAAAACACAAACAAAACGAATTTTTATTATTGACCACGCATTTACAGTCGTTAGCCAAAAAATTTGCGCGACTCCATCATTTCAACGTTTTAAATACAATTACATTTAGTTTTCCGTTCTTCTTTAAGTTTGCTTCAATTTTTTTTTTATGCTACGTCAAAACCAACACTAATGTACAACTATATAATTATTGTTGTATGGCTATGTAATTATTGTTGGTTTTGGCTACGTGCAATCCATCTTCGTGCTCCTGTTTATACGTGTGTTACATGCCCGATCGCTTGAGCATGTCTATGTGTGATTTTCTTTACAGCTATCGAGGTATGACTCGTTGTTGTTATTTAAAAATGTGTTTTTGTAGACTAATGCAAATAACTTATAATACCTTTAAAGGAAGTTAGGTTAGAATTCGCGCACCAACATCTCAAGTTCCATGTTCTTTCACCAGAGCGGCAGTAGTAGCTACTTAACGAAAATTCAAATTTTTTGTTTTTTTATTTAACGAAACGGTTATTTTATTTTAACGAAACAGCTGTTTCAAAAAAATGTATACAAAAATTTTATTGTATATGTACATAATATGTATAAAATAAAAATAAAAATTTATACAAATTAATACAAAAATTAATTGTTTACCCGCCGATATGAAATACGATGAAATTAAAAATTGTTCACACCATTTGGGTTGGTGAGTAAATAAATCGTTGGAAGGAAGGCGATGATGGCAACGAGCCAGAAGAAGCAACGATTTTGCACAATACGGCCGCATTTATTCAATACAAATCTCCCAGAAAAAAGACATGAAGAATCCTGGCCAAATTATTTCTTTGTGCTATGGATTTTATTCAATTCAAGAAAGATAAAGATGCAGAAAAGGTTCTTTGACAGATTCTTTATGTAAACATTAACGGGAAGAAAATGGAATTGAATCGAAGTGATCGAATGCTAAATACGCACGGTGGTAGTACTTCGATGAGGAAAAAGGTGACGAATAACGAACAAAAAGGTAAAAAATATAATGTACCCAGGCGAAAGAGAGTGAAATTCGTGATATTCAAAGTACTATTTGGTTTACTAAAAGCTGTTCGACTGCCACAAAAGTTAACTGCAAGCGGGTTTTGCATTTGTTGAATTTGTAACCAAACAGGATGCAAAACAAGCGTTCGAAGTAATAAGCGAGAGTACGCATTTATACGGTCGAGGATTGGTGTTGGAATGAGCCAACCCAGAAGATAATATTGATCAACTTCAAAGACAAGCCGCCGATAATTTTGTGGGTAGCGTCAATAATAAAAGACGGAAAGGTGTATTTGAAGCCAAGAAGGTCGTGTTCGATGAAGATGAATAAATAAATTTTATATTGGAAAATGAAAATTCTTTTTTTATTAAAGTTTGTTTTTATTAAATTTCATACATTTACATTGAAATTAAAAGAATATAAAATGTTTATAAAAATAATAATTAAATTAATTAACGTTAAATATGAAATTTTTAAATTTTTTATTTTCTAACAATGTTTAGTGTGAAAAAAATTGTCTAATTTCAATGTGAACAACTGAAAATTGCTGTACATCCTAAGCGGCCGCACATGGCTACGGACCTTTTGTGTCTATGGCTGGTCCTGGTGGACCGCCACTCAAACCTTAACGCCCGCACGTAAGTAGATATCCGATTATCAGTGCATTCACAATGGGCGTATCCAGCGGGCTCAGGTCTCACTAAAAATGTAGGCCTCACCCGCTGGAAACAAAATCTCAACCAAAAAAATGTAGTCTACGTATATATTCTACATTTTGGTTTGTGCCTCCGCTTTGCGTAAAACAATTAAGTATTCCCATTAAATTATCCATTTTCTTCTATTTTTCTAATTCATTTATAAGAAGTAGGTAGTCACAACATACGAACAAAATTTCAGAAATTCAAATATGTACACGAGATGAATTGTCCAAGTTATGAACCCAAATTATGTAGATCTACATTTTCATCCAGCGGATGTAGACAGTCTACAAATGTTATTATGCTGCATTGTTGAAAGATTAGTCTATATTTTTTAGTGAGGCCTAAGCCCGCTAGTTACGCCCAATGAAAAACTTTTTACTTTTGACTTACAGGTTTGTTTGAATTTAAAACATCCCAAAAAATGTTGTTCGTTATGTTGGAAATTCATAATCCGTCAAAAGTAAAAAGTGCTTTCATTGTGAATGCTGTGTATCTCGTTATGTACTCGTTGAGTCGTTGTAGACTATAAATATTAATAAATAAAATAAAGCTTAATTAATTTTTGTACAGGGAAATTAAACACAGATTGACATGACATTTGAACTAATACTACTTGAGCAACGTGTATCCAATTCATGGCACATTCTTCTAATTCTTGACTATGAATAATCAAACTACGTGCCAAATCATTCATCCTCACCGCGCAATTGAGCTGTACGTTCTTTCATTGGACAAGTTTTACGCATGCATAATTTGTCGGGTGACCCCAGAAACGATTTTTCTCTCCCGCCATCTTTTCAATGTCCTCTTCTTTGAATCCGTACGTCATGCCTTTAATATCCTTAATTTTTTGATAAATCGTGTCCGGTGTAGGTAATGTAACATTTGAGGTACTGCAAATTTCTTTCATTTCTCAATCTCACCTTCGCTAAAATGTTGATTTGATCCATACGAAATACTTTTTCTTGGATGCCATGCTTTAAACGCAACCATTTTTTTGTCCTGCTACTGGTTTTGCATTGGATCTATAATAAATATTTGGATTAATTGTAGCCTTGTATTTCTTTCACATAATCTTACTCTTTCTCATCTTCAGAATTACTGGTTGAACGGCTGCTTGTCGAATAGTTTTTCTAATCGTTCCTTATTTTCGCTGCTGCTTCCAGAATTGTAAAAATATATTTCACTGGCTTTCAATTTGACAATAGATTTGCCACCGATCACAGCCAAATCATCGAGTTTCTCTTCTGGTTTTTCTCGGCCCGCCGAATTATTGATATCTGGTAAACAATCAATTTGTGAATTGGGGAGCAACACTTTGCGTTCCTACTTACCTTCTCACCGAGCTTTTAATAGTGACATAGCATTACTTCGTTTATAATCAATTTTATTCAGCGATATATTATTGTGTTTTCTAAAAATTTCAGTGCTATATTGTTATTTCTTAACTATGGCGCTTTGACATTTATAGAAAGCAATGACACCAATAACAGCTGTTTCGTTAAAACGATTAGCGCGCCGCCCTGGTGAAAGAACATACAATTTTTTTAACGACAAAGATGTTGGTGCGCAAACTTTCTATGGAAACATAACCTAATTTCCTTTATAGGTATTATAAGTTATTTGGACTAATGTGAACCATTAGAAAACTGTTTATATAAAAAAACTCGTTTTTTTGTATTTTGTTTACGTGATAATTCGTCATATTTTGAGGTAACTTTAAAATTTGTATCTTACGTACAGTGGTGGTAAATTGAAATTTGGTATAACATTACCAAATTCTATGTTTTTGAAAAAATGGGCGGATAGGACATCAGCGACAAAGTAAAATTTGCCGCAACCGCTGTCATTGAAAGTGGGCAACAATCTTATAATACTCTAGCCAGAAAACTCCACATCTTTTTTTCAATTTTAAGCAGTGTAATCGACATTTAAAACAAATGTTTATGTAGTTTCAATAGGTGCGCAAGTTTTTTGGCCAATGACTGTAAATCAAATTGTGGAAAATTCATTCCGCAATTTTAGTAAACCGAAAAGCCGGTGGGTGAGTTACAGTTAATTTCAAACCAAAAAAAAAACACTCCAATTTTGAGTTGGAGTGCCATAGATATCTCACCAATATCTGGGTTGAACTCTAAACCCACGTGAAATATAACCGTAATGAAAGATCATTTTGTTTTTTATGCTTTTTTACTAATTTTATTGTTACCGACAAAAGTAAAAAAAAAATAATCCTAAATTATATTTCGACAAGGCAAAAATATTCTACATAACGTTTATAGCCGTTTAATAAATTCTAGTCCGGGTGCCCGTCAGCATATGGTAAAAGTTATAAATACACCTCTAGAAATTCTTGTGTGGCTTAATTATGCTAAGTCTACCAACTAATAGTTCCGAAAGAGACAGATTTTACGTGGCACTAAAAATTTATGGATATCCTTTTTTTTTTTTCAAATTGTAGTTGTAAGAATGAATGAAACGTGCGAAAAAAGATTTGTCCGACAAAAAAGGTAAAAACCGAATTAAAATAACCTTTCAAAACTTTAAATAATGGAAGCGATATATTTAAAAAAACTGAATTTTCTTTTTTGGGGATTTTTTTGTTTGTTCGAGATTATTTTAATATTCTGTCTTTCGGGATTTTGGTCCAATGGAGGTTTTTTCTTTCGAGATTCTTAAAATATATTATCGAGGTTTTATTCCATCCAGATTTTGCTCCTCTAGAAAACGGGGTGATCTTAATAATTTATATTATTCTTTCACAAAGAAAAATAATTAACCTGTTTAACTAGGTTACTTTATTTTATAATACATATACATATACAAATTCAAAAGATTCCCAAAGGTATATAGATCAAACAAAAAAAGTAACATAACTTCTGGTAAACAAATTCAAACTAAGAATATTTAAATAATTAAAAAAATTATTATTTTATCATAATACATTATAACAATGTGGTTGTAGTACATTTTTTTTTTTAATGAAACAACAAAATACAGTAATAACTACTCACAGACTGGTACATACAGACATAGCATGCTTATAACAAAACAATATATGATGACCTACATTTTGGTATCTACAATACATAAATCTGTTAAACCTTATGTAATTTCTGTTACCTGTTGTTGTTTTTATAAGACATACACATCATCTCTCTCATCTCATAATTTAAATCATTCGATTATTATGTTTTCTCTTAATGTTAAACAACAGAAACGACTCCCATTTTATAAGAGTGTATAAAATATGAAACCAATTCTTAAAAATCATCATGACGGATCATAATGATATAAAAATTTCAAAAAATGTTTTACAGTGTATTTTTTAATTCATTTTTAATTAATAAACTTTATTTTATTTTAATTTATTTTTTTTTAATCAATCGACCAAATAACGTTCACAATCACAATGTTATAATAATCCATCATTATGATTCAATATCTTCTATTAATGAATGAACATGGTCGCCCAAGTTTATTGACATATTATGTTTGAAAATGTATAGATATTTTGTAACACGTATTACATAAAATGTGTAAACAACGGGCGCGCATCCAAAATTTAACGCAAGTTTAACACATCAGAGGCCTTATTCTAGAATTCCAAATCCATTTTCAAAATCACGTACAAGTATGTTGAATTTCCTACTAAGGGAAATTTTTTCCTATTGTGGAAAAATTCCCCATATACCAAAATGCCAATACATATTGCTTTAAATTTTAGATACATAAACTTAAAATAAAAAATTGGGTCTCTCCGACAAAGCATCCGTTAAAGATCACAAAACCAACCATTTATATTTTACAAACATTTTCCGTTATTTTGGGCAGGCGTTATTTTGGTTAGGCACAATACGTCACGGCTTTCCTTAAAGTTGGAGAACTCTTCCCCAATATCACAATTGGTCACAACCATATAAATCTTCTAATCTCTCATACCGCCAAACCACAGACTCACAAATAATGTTAGATTACTTAGAACTGACACGTGTTGAGCAGCAACCAAAGTCGCATTCGCCATTTTTCATCTTCGAACTTTAATAATTAGATCAAATTATACATCTTTAGTATATCGCTGAAAGTCTTTAAGAATTTAATTTACTCAATTCAGAGAGCATCCACAGTGTTCAAAAATTTATTTTCTGAAAATTTGTGCCGTTTGTTCAGATCACAATATTATATGAGCAACGTGAGAATTGGTTGATACAATTACTCAGTGCTTCAGTCTGGACAAAACACAAACAATACAAAATCAGAATTAACGTTAAGTATCATTTGTTACCGAATCCCACCTGTTGTCATATAGCATTTCATTTTATATATCTCCCAACTCTCCTAAACTTGCGCCACCCACCTTAATAGTGTGATGTTATTTTAAAACCTCCCATGGTAATTTGCTATTAGGAGTTATATACGACTTTGAATACCAAAAGAATTTATTACTCAGAAATAATACCCTTAAAGGCGATTTTATTAAAGAAATTCACAAATAATGTTCGATCAATATGTCGTTGCAATTTCAATCATTAAAATGTCATAAAATGTCAATAAAACGTCAGGGATATATCAATGACTGATATGTCAATGTATGCCTTCTTACATCAGTTTCTTTCCTCGTTTCTTTACGCCCTCTCTCTCTAAACTGATTTCAAAGTTCATACAATGGGATGATTCCATTTTTTATGCCGCACTTTTATCACAATACTAATTATTTTGAATTTACAGTAAATATATATTTACAGTAAAATAACAATTAATACACTTTCTTTGTGTGATAATATGTATATATTTCTTAATATATAGAGACCGGTTTCGGGATATATTTATCCCTTTTTCAATCTGATTTAATTATTCTCAGAATGACAAAGGGATAAATATATCCCGAAACCGGTCTCTATATATTAAGAAATATATATATACATACTAGCTGACCCGGCGAACTTCGTACCACCTCAAAATTAATAAAATGTTGTGTTAAGATATTAGCTGAATTAAATTCAAATTTTTATTAAGATAAAATGAATATTAAAAATGAATTAAATAAATGTACAAAACTCAAAATGAAATGTATTTTAATTACTTTGAAAGAATGTAATTCACGTGGAAAGGCATTTGCTTTATTGAAGTCAATCGAAATGATTCGTGTAGCATTGTTGCACTACATTATATTAAATTATTTGCTGGATGGGTGCACTCGGGTCGATTCCCTTCATTGAAGCACCTTGTGATATACGACATTTCTCGTTTTGTTGTCAGGTGCGAGAACAAACAAAGCGGATGGTTTGCCGACACGTGAACATGCTACCGATACCTATAATTGACCGTGAGAGAAACATTCATTTTCTAGATTTAGTCCACAAACACTCAAGGATTGGCCTTGTGATTTGTTGATCGTCATGGTGAATGCAAGATGAATCAGAAATTGAATTCATTTAAACTCAAATGGCATATCGGTTGGGATCATCGGAATTCTCGGAATGAGAACTTCCTCACCTTTGAACTTTCCTTTGAGTATCGTCGCATGAATCACGTTGCCCATGAGTTTTCTCACCACCGCAAACGCGTTCCGTTACATAGTTTTGGTTGGTTCAGATTTCGAAGCATGATAAGTACTGATCCAACCTTCAGTTGTAAATTATGAGGTGGTAAGCCAGGCAGATCCAATGAGTTTAAAAATTCAGTTGGATAGTTGGTTGCTTCGTCTTCGTTTGTTACATAGTCGATAGATTTGAAGGAATGCAGTGGACCAACGATCTGATTTTGAATTGTGAAGTTCAAGTTATCCACATCTTTGTTTTTTGCAGCAAGAATTTTGTGATTTTGGTGGTTAGCAATGATGTTCGGGAAGTCAGGAACACTTTGTTGATGAGCTCGTCCTTCGTTGAGACGAAATCGCAAAAATTTGGCGGAAACGAAATCAATTCGTTCGATTCGTCGACAGTAAGACAGCCATTACCGATAGTCAGCAACTGCTTGGAGAAATCTTCGGCAGATGGATTATTTAGCAATGCAACACGCATGTTTGTCTTCAGCTGAAGTTTCTTCACATAGCGCCACAGAGTCGATGATTTGAGGCAAGCGTTTATTTTATCGTCAGCTGTCGATCTTGGAATGACTGGTAGTGTTTGACGGAAATCGCCAAACATCACGCCAAACAATCCAAAACATCTTGAGTCATTGCGCAGATCTTTCATAGTTTGATTAAGTGCTTCCAATGCGCGTTTGTGCGCCTTTGTGCATTCATCCCAGATGATGATTCTACTTGCTACCAAAACTTTGGCTATTGCTGAGTGTTTCGCAAAGTGCATGTCGGTTTTTCAGTCGTTTGAAGGTTTAGCGGCAATTTAAACGCTGAATGAGCCGTTCGGCATCCTTCTAGCAACGTGGCCGCTATCCCAGAAGAAGCAACTGCTACAGCAATTTCGGATCTCGCGCGAACAGTGGCCAAAATCAATGACATTAGGAATGTCTTACCAGTTCCACCGGGCGCATCGACGTAAAAAAAGCCACCATTTACATCATCAATTGCCTGCATTAACGTATCGTACACTTCTTTCTGTTGGGGTTCGACAGTGGTACATTCGTTTGAACTGATTGATTCAACGCATCTCGATCGTATTCACGTTCACGTTCCAATTCTCGATTGAAAGCGTTGTTCATTCCACGATATGGCGTTGGCATTCCTAACTTGACTAACAAATTGCCGCACATGAGGTAACACATGTCTTCGATTAAAAGCAAAGCCTGGCTATGTATCTCCTCATTCACCTCGAGATCGGGATTCCCTGAACTGACACGAATTCGATGTAAAATGTCTTCTGACATGTCATCCTTGTACTTGTTCCAAATTTCACGTGGATTCGATGAAAAGCATGTCGAACTAATGATAGCAAATAATGTGCGTATCTGACTTGGATATGCAGAAACAATTGCTTCAGCGATTGTCATGTCCCAATAAGTATCGTTTTCAAGCAAATTGAGCTGTTGACATGCAGCACGAAATGTTGGGCACACTACACCATCGACAGTTCGAAATGATTCAAATGATGTCGCCCCCCGAACATTCACCAGCAACAACCGCAAGTAGAAGCATTCGTCATTCTTCGGATGAATTATGTAAATGCGACCTTTGATGAAGCGTTCCAAGTGTAATAACGTGGAATTTCAGAGTAGAGCAACGTTTGTGCTCACTTTGGCAAATCGAAAAGAAACTGGTCAATGTTGTCGCTGGAGGTATTTCAGCACGTTGAGCAATATTCGATGCGTTCAAATAAACTCGTTGTCGATTCTCCAGATACACCGCCAAATGTACAACAGTGGGATGACGTTCATGAATTGGGAATGAGAATATACGCCAAATCGCCTCATTGCAGCTCACATATCGACCAACTTGATAGTGCGTGATTTCATCGTTGGTATTGGGAGTTTGAACGCCAAAAACCGCCATATCGCTGCCTTTCGTGACATATTTGCAGATGTATTTGATAGACTTCACTGAATTGCAATACTCCACGTTACAATGCGCCTTGAATGTTTTGGAAAGAAGTGGCGAATACGGAACAATCCAAGAGTTGTCAACCACGAAATCTTTTCCTTTCACTTTCGTTGTGATAGTTCTACCGTTTTCATCAGGTGATCGACGCTGATACAGTGGATAACCATCGTTGCCAGTGATAGTCAACGTTGTCAAATTTCGTGGATAACGCTTGGAACACTTGCCGTCAAAAATGCACAGTGATTGAGGGTTAATGGCGCCACACGGACCGTGAGTCCGTGAATCATGTTCATAATTACAACATTATGCAGGTTTGGATCGGTTTCGGGATCAGGAATCTCAGCACATATGAGGTCATCTATTTGGTCTGGTCGAATTTTTTCGACTAACCAAATAAGAATGTGTGCATGCGGCAAGCCTCGTTTTTGCCATTCAATGGCATACATCCAGCATCGAGTATCCCATAGAGGCGATGCTTAGTAATGTAGCTCATCAGCGACCGGATTTTTTGTTTGAAGACACGTGCTGTGATGTCGTGCTGATCACTTGATGTTTGTCCGGAGAGCAGCAGTTGAACAATTTCTATCCATTTCGGATTGCACGTAAAAGCTATGAATAGATCAGGACGACCGTAATGACGAACATACATATGTCATTGCATTTGCGCATATTCATGCATATGACGCGGGCTGCCAATGTACGTCGCCGGTAGAATAGTCAATCGACCAACATTAGTTGCATCTCCTGCGGTGCTGATTGCATCGCGTAAATGAATATACTCCTCCGAACGCAGTTTGCCTTGGAATGAAAGTGAGACGCTCCGCTTCGATTTTGACGTACATATCGACGCAATATTGCTGAAGCAATCGACGAAATCGCAGCAAATAGTTGTCAGCATTTTGACGAATCATTAAACGATAAGCGTAATAATTCATCGAGCTAACCTTCTTGGTAGCTTCCTCACCTGAAATGAAATTAGAGTTATATTGAAATGAAAATTATGATATCGGTACTCACCACTCAATGGATTTATCATGTTGATATTGAAGTGGTATCCATCGTCTCCTTGACAAAACATCAGCGGGTATTGCAATGTATCGTATGAACGGTGTGTTTCGAATATTCGTTGCAGTTGTCCAGTGTCGCGACATGTAAGCACAATATCGCGCGTTTCCAAGTTTTCACCAACAATCACAATTGCGACTTCATCTATTGTTGGAGCGTGGAATTGGCGTTCGTGGGTTCCAGCGGGTCGTTTATCAGCTCTGATTATGACTTTGTAGTCATCACTTGGCATGCGATCCAACTCAGTTTTGAACAACCGAACCAAGGCATGATGTTCATGTAGTAATTGCTGCAGATCTTGAAGAATTGCTCTTTTCATTGCCATATTGATCGTTTGACGCCGATCAAGTTGGTCCTCCATATTGCCCATGAAATAAATTTGTATGAATTTATGCTGTGCGTCTTCAAGCGGTTGCTGTGATCCAATTCGATGGTGAATTTGGCCTTGGATCTGTAAAGTCGAAGGCGAAGTCAGAATTAGTGATTTATGATCACCAAAAGAAAATGAAAGTTTACTCTCTCAAGCAGAAATGACCTTGAATGTCGGATTGAATCCGCGTTCTTCGATAATGTCTGCTCCAAATGAAGTCATTTGGAAAGATCCATTGTATCTTTGAGTATTGGATAGAAAATGTCGTGATTCTGGTGTTTTGCCACGAAGCAATGAATGCAATGGCTCAGGTGGCGGAGGCAATAATGGCAATTTCACCTTGCCACTGAGACAGCACAATCCAGGCGTTTCTCCAGCGAACTTCAATGCACCGCAATGATCGCACACAACCTCCATTGGGCCAATTCGAACGAAAATGTGCGAGCTGTGGTCAATTGTGCAATCGTATTGAAACGCTTCTCGATTCAAATCAACACTTGATGCATTTCTTCTTGCGCGTCGAAAATTATCACGTTGTTGATCTGTGCGATAAGCTCGACGATTTCTCATTGCCAACTGAGCCGTTTGACGTACTGCCTCTCTTTGTACTTGTGTTTGTGAAGCACGAAGTCGGGCCATACTAACGCGGCGCTCTTCTCGTACGATTTCTTGTTCATCTGCAGTGGATTGATCCGCAAAATTCCGAAGTCTAATTGCATTACGGTTTCAATAACACTGGAAAATTAATTACACATTTCAAAATTACATAATGAAGCACTTATCGATGCGCGCACAATTACAAATGTGATAAAACCTTACAAAGTGAACATCTTCGAAGGCAACTTACCGTTTGAAAATCACGATCGAAAATAGAATTCCACAGAATTTCGAACGAATCCGCCTGGAAAATCAAACACGCAGTCCAAAATTACCGATTGGATTGATTGTCGATGCTTTCACAATGTCCAATTCATCAAACTGAACTCACCTCTTTGAAATCACTTTTCGCTGATGAATTTCAGAACAACTCGTTTGAAAAGAATTAATTAAATCGAATACAAATGTAATAACCGTATAAAACTGAATGAAAAATGGTGAAAACTCGAAAACAAATGCTGATAAATCGCGGCGCACTTATATCAGAAACTAATGGAAACAACAACAACCCATATCAAATCCGCTTTCTCAAGCGTGGACAGTTGCGGACAGATGGCTATAGACAAATAATATATGGTTGGTATTTTTTCTGTAAACAAACCATTTAGTTTTGAATATCATCAAAAAAGCCATTCCATATATTTTTTGCACAGGTGTTAGAGATTAATTTTTTTTTGTTTTGACAATAAATTCTTTACCGTTAGAAAGATTATACTGTTATTTATCTATTGTTATCATTAACTTGATTTTTTTGAAAGATAGACTTAGGCCACTTTCAAAATAAACGGCTCATATAGATTATCACACAAAGAAAGTGTTTTAATTGTTATTTTACTGTAAATATATATTTACTGTAAATTCAAAATAATTTGATTTCAAAGGTCATATTTTTGTGATTCTTTTTTCAGCAAACATTTTTTGTGATTCTTGTGTTTCTCTGCACTAACCCAAACTAAAAGTTATGACGACCAGATCGTAACATACGATAATAATGGAAATATTTTTACACCTACATAGACAAATGATTCAAACGAATCACGTTTCAAGAAAACCCGAGTAAATGTAAATTGGTTTTTTGAAAGCAGAGAAACGTAATACAAGAAAGAATGTGTAAATTGGCTGAATTTACACATGCATTCTTGCATCAGTTTCTGCCAGACAATTTACACATGCTTTCTTGCATCAGTTTCTTCCCTCGTTTCTTTACCCCTCTCTCAATAAACTGATTTCGAAGGTCATTCTTTTGTGATTCTTCTTTCAACAAAACTTTTTTGTGATTCTTGTGTTTCTTTGCACTAACACAAACAAAAAGTTATATAAAATTTCCGAAGGTCAATATCGTCCCTCTAGTAATGAAACAGCGTATAAGAAAAATAGTACTTTTAAAATAATTCGCATTTAAATGTTTATTGAAAAAAAATTTTGAAATAAAATATTTTATTTTATAGAAAATTTAATTTTCTATGAAATACAACATTTTATTTTAAAAAGTTTTTGGCAGTTTTCTCTTCTACTGCACCCCCTCTATTATTTACTCGAATGGACCTAAAAGTTAACACAAACTGCTTATTACTAAAATCTATCTTTGTAACAAGTTTCGAGCAAAACTAGCAATATTTGGGAGAATGGGAGGCAAAACAAAAATAATAAAAATTCGGGGTAGGCTGTGTCTTCTACACGGCCGTAGGAGTTTTCTGTGATAAAGTTTATAAGAGGTGCGAGAAATGGCACGATATATGGGTTTGTTAAAATAAATTTCTTTATTATTAGCATCATGAAATGATAGTACAGTGATTGTTTGCAAACGATTAAGTACTGGGCGATGGTATAAGAAGTACGATATGAAGCGCAGGGTTTCAGCGGAGATGTGCCTGATGAATGTGAGCTCCAGACAAGTGCTTCCCAAATTCACCGAGGCTCGTGTGGTGGACACGCAGTCTAGGTCAAATATATATCAGAGTCCACAGTGACATATGACCTGTCAGGTCAGGCATTTCCCCTTTAAAGTGCACTCCAGTGTCATTTTAATTAAAATTTATGTGAAAATTAATTATTTTAATTTACAATAAACTATCTGCCACAGTTTCTTGACGCACAAATTAGCACTACAATTGATCCGATCAGATGAGGCATAAGGGGTTCTCTCGTTACGGTGATCTCAAGCATTGTAAATCGCTATTTTGTAGTTTGTAATTTTAATTAAAATTTATGTGGAAATTAATTATTATAATTAACAATAAGTTATCCGCCCCAGTTTCTTTAAGCACAAATTGACACCAGAATTACTACGGTCAGATAAGTGATTCTCATGGTTGGTTGTAAATCGATGTTTTGTATTTTGTAAGTTTAATTAAAATTAATGTGGAGATTAATTATTTTAATTAATAAATTATCTGCCACAGTATTATTAAGCACAAATTAATAACCGAATTGCTCTGATCTGATGAGGCATTCTCTTGCTATAGTGGCTTCAATCTCTATAAATCCCTATTTTGTAGTTTGAATTTTTAATTAAAATTTATGTGATGATTAGTTAATTTAATTTAAAATAAATTAAATACCACTGGTTTTTTACGCAAAAATTGACACCATGGGATCTCCGATCGGATGAGCCATTCTCTCGCTACACTGGTTCAAGCATTTAAATCAGTCGAAATCAGAGGTTCGCGGCGCGGGTTCCTTTGCCGCCCGATGACGTTTCTGCGAAAATAATATGCGTGACACATAAACCCGAAGGAATAATCCAAGCAATCATATCTTTAATTTAAAGGTAGTGCTTATAGTTGATGAGTAATTGCCCCCGACCCAGGGCTAAACTACAATCGCTATTTTCTAGTTTGAATTTTTAATTAAAATTTATGTGATGATTAATTAATTTAATTTAAAATAAATTAACCACCACTGGTTTTTTACGCATAAGTTGACACCATCTGATCTCCGATCGAATGAGCCGTTCTCTCGCTACACTGGTTCAATCATTTAAATCGGCCGAAATCAGAGGTTTGCGGCGCGGGTTCCTGTTCCGCCCGATGACGTCATTGCAATAATATTATGCGTAACACATAAAGCCGAAGGACCAATCTAAGCAATCATATCTTTAAATTAAAGGTAATGCTTATAGTTGATGAGTAATTGCCCCCGACCAAGGGCTAAATTTCGGGTCAGTTTTCTGAACATGCGGTGTAAAATGTTATCACGTCAAAAAGTCGGTGATGAATTCAGTTTTGTTATACTTGGGCTATTATGTGTTCGGGAATAGACCCCCAGGTTGTGTTAGCAAATTATACTAATACATCCAGATTCTCTTACAATTTTTTCTTCGTCATATTCACACACCACTATTCCTTTGTAAGCAAATTTTTAATAATTTACTACTCTAACTTGAATAAGTTGTTTAATTCGTGTAATCACCAAATATACAACCGATCCTAAATATCATTTTAATGAGTTTTACAGAATAACACATAGAAGTATATTAGTATTATTTACACGAGAAATAATCATTTAGCAACCCATAGGTAGCCGACAGGTTTTCAATGTTTTTAATTGAAGTTAATATTTCCGAATTTAATCCATAGTTTCGAACTGATGAGATGACTTTCGGTGCAGGTTGGATTAGAATATTATACTAATACAGCCAAATTCTCTTCCAATTTTTTCTTCGTCATAT
The DNA here is from genome assembly GCA_963556165.1 of Tipula helvola. NCBI lineage: Eukaryota > Metazoa > Arthropoda > Insecta > Diptera > Tipulidae > Tipula > Tipula helvola. The sequence continues at coordinate 226,911,316 of OY744483.1, forward strand.
TCACACAGCGCCACATACGTAAATGATGTCGCAGGACATGATGTTAAGTTAAATATTTTATAACAAATTGACCAAAAAGGAAATGATTTGCAATTTTTACTTTAAATCGTACAAACACTCAGAAGCTTCCAACTCATTCCAAAACATCTAAAGCCCACTAAGTAGAAAAGCAAAGTATATTAGAGAAAAGTACATTAAAATTAAGTAAAATCATTGTACAGAAGAAATATGTATTTAGGGTAGAATTAAAAAACAGATTAAAAAAAAATTTGCTTTTTTTTATTTTGGATTTTTTTTTTTATTACCCGAAGGCAATTCATTTGTAGTAATAGTAATTAATGGATTTTATGTACTCTTAAGGAAAACCAACACCACTATTACTTTTCCCACTATAACAAAGTTATATTGGGTAAGTATTGAAATCGCGAAAAAAATTGTGTTCCAGATTTTCACATTTCTCGATGAATTAGGTTACCAGGACCCCGAAACACCGATCAGAAAAATGTCGTGTCCGTCCTAACAGTCGCACATTTTTATTATTTTTGTTTTGCCTCCCATTCTCACAAATATTAATAGTTTTGCTTGAAATTTTGTACAAAGATAGATTTTAGTAATAAGCTGTTTGTGTTAAATTTTAGATTCATTCGAGTATAGAATAGAGGAGGTTGCAATGGAAGAGGAAACTGCCAAACAGATTTTCTCAAAAAAACGACTGACGATTTTTTTGTTATGTTGATAATAAATTTGACAATTCATCATCTACTTGTTCAAAAAATTTGAAATCGATTGCAGCATTGCGTGGAGGTCATTTTGATAAAAAGGAGTAATATAAATTTGTTTATCTATTTACCGAGGTAATGTCGAACTTTCCGAAGAAATTATTTTCTACAGTAAATACACCTTGCAAATTCCAGCAATTGTTCCCTGGGTATCTTCAAGATAAAATAAGTAGATTACGGTGTAATTTGGGATTTAAACTTCTAAATTTACCTTAAATACTTTGCTGGTGGCAAATAATATTATGCACATTTAAAAATAATTATATCTAGTGTGCTTTTAAATATAGCAAGATTTTCCCATTTCTATGACATTTTATGACATTTTAATGATTGAAATTTCAACATGTTGATCGATACATTATTTTTGAATTGCTTTAATAAAATCGGCTTGATATGTATTATTTCTGAGTAATAAATTCTCTTGGTATTCAAAGTCGTTTATAACTCGTAATAGCAATATGTTGCTATTAGTATGCTATGGGAGGCTTTAAAATAATATCACACTATTATGGTGGCGCAGGTTTAGGAGACCTGGGAGATATATAAAATGAAATGGTATATGCAAGGATGTGAGAATCGGTATCAAATGATATAATTAACGTTAATTCTGATTGTGTATTGTTTGTGTTTTGTGATTTTGTATTTTCGAATGGTCCACAGCGATGTCCCGTCCAGACTGAAGCACTGAGTGAAGGATTATATCGGCCAATTCTCATGTTGCTCACATAATATTGTGATCTGAGCAAACGGCACAAATTTACAGAAAATATCATATATTTTTGAACATTGAGGATGCTCTCTGAATGGAGTAAATTACATTCTTAAAGACTTTCAGCGATATACTAGAGATGTATAACTGGATCTAATTCTTAAAGGTTGAAGATGAAAAACGACGAATATGACTGTGATTGCTGCTCAACACGTGTCGTGTCAGTTCTAAATAATCCAGCATTATTTGTGAGTCCGTGATTTGTCGGTATGAGAGAGATTAGAAGATTTATATTGTCGTGACTAATTGTGATATTGAGGAAGAGGTCTCCAAATTTAAGGACAGCCGTGACATATTTTGCCTGCCTAAAATATCGGAAAATGTTTGTAAAATATATTTGTTGGTTTGGAGATCTTTAACGGATGCTTTTTGGTAAAAGTGTCGTCCGAGAGTCGGATATACCCAATTTTTTTTTGTGTATTTAATACAGACAGACATTATAAATAAAATAATACTTTAAAGTAATCCATTATGTGTAATATATTGAAAGTAATTTTTGAAATGGGTAAATAATTGTACATTGACGGACCGGCAAGTCTTATTGACTTCTTTCCAAATTCACTGCTAACGTTACCACAAGAAATATTTTGGTCAAATTTAGTATAATGGGCTTACTATATGTTACTAAATTCCAAATTAGACAGATCAGTGGGTATACCTACTAGCTTTATATACAAGTACAGGGCAATCTGAAAATCATGCAAAGCACTTATAGGAAATATTCCTTTATACTCAACTTCATATAATAGTAATGTAGGAATTGAGGAGGATTCCTTAAAGTACGAGATATTTCTCGAATGGCAATTCTTTTACATATCGGCTTAATATGTTCATTCCAAGACATACGTAAATCAAGAACAATTCCTAAATAATGCAATGACTCAACCCTGTCAACTACAAAATCATCAATGATAAAAACGGCAAGTTATCCTTGCTTGCACCGTGTGTGCAATATATTCACCGCACACAGGTTTCCGCCTCTAAAAGGCGGCCAAAAACTAATTCTTTGTTACCTATTAACTGAAAACGGGCATTTGTTGAAAATTAAAAATAAGACTTGCAAATTTAGCTTTAATATCAATAGAACAACCGATGGTTGACAATTTGAAAATAGATGATATTATATCTGATTTCGCTCTGAAAAAAGGGAGAAGAGCTTGTTTTATGTAAATTAAATTATTGTTATGAAAATAAAATAAGAACAACGAGCGAGTCCACTATCAACTCGCCAAAGATGTATGTGAAACTTTTATTTATAAATATCTATTAAATCATTTCAAACCATTTCAATGAGGCCGAGAAACCCCTCCATAAAGACGGCTGTTGTTCGCTCACTATTGAAATTATGTTACATTTTTGGTTCAAAAAGCCAATAAGTTATTCTATTTTGGATTTGGAAGACAAACCTTACTGACATTAATTGAGCATGTGCAAAGTATAGTTCTGCTGAGTTAATCGCCTAAACCTGTCATGTACGCTTTAGAATATATCATTACTCATACACGGCAATCTTGTTAATGATGTTTGACACACAACCCAATAATTTTAGTCTCCTACATTTTCTTTCTGGGTTCTAAAGAATAAAAATTACAAACAATTAGTTACTCATTGTCCATCAACTTACATCATCTACATAAAAGATAAAACATTTCTCATAGAAAAATATTTCCTGGTTTTTTTTTGACATTCTTTATGGGTTTTATTTTCTCAGTCATCAAAACTTTAGATTTTTTTTATACGAATAAAACCCATATGAGAATTTTGTCATCGAACCGGAATTCGGGTACAGGTTCCATCGTACACCTTTTTCACACATAACAAAACCTAGGAATAGGGAAGGTTTATTAGTATTAAAGAATCGAACCGGTTTCAGACACCTAAGTAGTCGATACTTAGTATGTTTTTCTGAATAATATATGTTTATTATAAAATAGTTAGCATAAGACAACACAATTTCTAAGTTACATGTCCCCTGGATGCTTAAAGTTTCTGGAAAGCTGAGTACAGTTTTACCGGTGTTTCTGAAAGTCTAAGTCTAAATCAGTGAAATAATACAAACTATTATTTTAAACCAAACTAGCCGTTTTAAAGATTCAATAAAATTCTGAAACAAAATATAAATTTACATCTTAGTACAACAAATAAAGTTTGTATCTACAATTCCTTCTTTATTTACTAATTCATCTTTCTGGATTTATTTCTGGAAATGAAGAGTTGATTCAGCTATCAATAGTTATTGTTTCCTTTTAATATAAATCACTTGATTACTTTAGGTATAGATTTAATAAAAGTATTAAAATAGAATATGTTTGAATAACTAATCATTAGATTCTAATGAACGCTGCTTTCTAGACTGACTGATTCAGAACTTGATCATTTCTGTAGTTTCAATCTATAAGCTGCTTGATTAACCTTAATTTAAACTTCATAAAGTAATATTATCAAATATAAATGTATATAGTAATAATGACGACTTTAGTCAGCTTTTTTTAATACTATGAATTTATCCAAACCATTTCAAATTAATATCTCTGCATTACTTAGATCTAATAATTAGTAATTTCGCACTTATTAACCGCTACAATTTCCCGGCCGCTTCCGAACTTTGGTAACTCAGACAACTGTAACCGCTGCTGCTTCGCATTCTAAACTACTTATCAAGTCTTAATCTAGACAAATAAATTAATTATAATACAAAATACAATAGTAATTAAATATTTACTGCATGTAAAAGTCATGGAAGGTAACATAGGAATGTATTAAATATTTGAGATACAATCAAAAATTATAGATTTATTTGGTTCTTAGATTGATTGATTTGTATACATATCCAGGCCAGAGCAAGTAATTCCGCGTTAAAAGGCGCACACTGTACACATCAAAACCGAAGGATAAGAAACATTTATTAGTCTCAAAGAATGCGCACTCCATCTAATCCCCACGCAACCACATTTTCATCCATGCCTATAACCACACACACCTACAATCATATCAGCATGCACACATAATTTTCCCCCGCTGTACACCACCCCATTTCCAACCACAATACAATCAACACCAATCCCCTACAACCACTCCCACGCTGTTACATCCTACCTTGCATACATTCAACCTTTTCAATTTTAATTTCCATCTCTTACTTTTACCTTTTCCTTCCCGTTTCACTTCCTTTGTGTTTTCCTTTCTTTTTCCCGTTTTTTTTTTTTTTTAATTTTAGGTGGGGCTGTGAAATGCGTTTTCAGGTAATGAGCCACAATCGTGGCATTATATGATCGCAGTCCCAGAATTCCGGTTTGATGAAGTTACGTTTTATGGAGGAAAATGTTGAAGTAATAGGAACTTTCAAAATTTAAAAGTTGTAAATATAACTGGGGTGTGATGCTGTGGCGCTGATATGGCTAAATGAATCGGTTAGTGGATGAATTGGGGCAATTTCAGTTAAGGCCACAAATACTTAATGAATGATTCGGCTTGCCGGTTGTGTTCAAGGCTTGGCCGTTGAAATTCAAGAATACGGTCTATTATATTTACTAAAAAGCACTGACTTAAATTAATTTTCGTAAATAAATTTTCAGAAATTGCCTGAAATATCTTTTTCATTCATAAACTTTCGCCCGTTATAGTTTACATTTTGGTGATCCCACAAATATTTAATAATAGCCGCATTTCTTGACGCATTAGTGATCCAGATCAAATCAAAGTTTACATTGAAAACAACAACAAAAATTTAATTTTTGTTGTTGTTTTCAATATAAACTTTGATCTGATCCGGATCACTAATGCGTCAAGAAATGCGGCTAATATGTTCCCGGGTAATACCAGCTAGTTTTATTATAAAGTTGGATTATAGAAAAGCCATAAGTGTTTTAAAAAAAGATATACCTACTAATATTTAATAAATTGTTTTTTGGAATAACGACATTCTTTATTATTTTTTGATATATTACTTTAATTATAAACTAATTATAGTTTTACGTTTGTACGTTAACGGAAGTTAACCAATGGTAGAATACACAAACAGTATAATTCTTCTTGACAAAAACATTAATTTTAGTTCTTTTATATTTAATTCAAAATTATTTCAATAAACATTCATTTGTAATTGGAATAGCAATTTTAACTTTCTTCTATTATTGAATGATTTTGTTTTAAATGTTATACAAAATTATGCATATGTAGAATAGTAGGATTTCCAAATATGGAGAATATTTACATTGAATCGGTATACTCGTATAAAGCACACTATAAAAATATAATATTCAGCCAAGATGATAATATTGTATGTAATTGACTTTAACAAAAAAAAAAACGCAAAAAATTAAATTTTAAAAAAGTTCATCCACCGGAACAAAATTCGTTTGTTGCTGTTGTGAACACTTAATGATGATTACAATCGTGATGATCGTCAATTTATTCATGTGATCATTATTACTACATACTTACAAAATACGTACACAAAACAATAAGAAATAAAAGTACGTACACAAAAAAATGGAAATCGACGTGTTAGGTAATCATAATAATTTGTACGGGAAGAGATGTATACGTACTGGGTTGATTGCTTTGCTGAGGTTGAACGACAAGTTACATATACATATTATGTATTATTATATGATATTTAGGTTTAAGGACAATTTATCGTAAACAGTTTATCGTTAAACATTTTATCGTAACAACAAATTTATCTTAAATCAATCTATCATAAAGCAGTTTATCAAAACCATTTATCGTACGGTAATTTATCGTAAAGCAGTTTATCTTAAAGCAATTTATCGTAAAATAATTTGTTGTGAAGTAATTTATCGTGCCGGAATTATTTTGAATTACCGGAAAATGTAATAAATTGGAGATATATTTCGACATGTAGTTGGAAATAGGATTCTAAAACGATATTTAGAAGAAGTTTTGGAATATGGCCAATTAGGAAGGAACTCGGTTATTTCTTTTTATTACCGATTATGATGAAATTCGACATGTACTATATGAGGCATTGTTTTAGTAATTTATCTCTATTGAATATTGTTAATGGTTTGTGGAGTATCACCAATTGATTAGTTCCAAATTGGCTATTCATTAATTTAGCTGCCCTAGTTCAAAGGGTTAAAAGTTCGTCGAACCCATCTTACTGCGCTTGCGTTGATCTGCATACGACGCAAATCAGGATTTTGATGTTAAATAATGCCCTAGACATTCTGCGACTTAATAAATCGAATTTAGTAATTTTACTTGATTTTAGCTAAACTCGTTCATTTTGCATAAAGTAAATGAACGAGTTTAGTTAAATCAAGTTTATTAAACTGCTATCTGTCGAGGGTCTTGGGCGCTTTACGTTTATTCATATGATTTTTAATTTCAACAATGGGTTATTCCAACTGTAGATCCTTATGATGACGGTTCTCGCTCTGTATGTATCATGGTGCGTTCATCATGCTACAGTCTTGCTTATTTTAAAAGGTTCGAATAAGTTTTACGTTAGTTTTCTTGATAAAGAACCTGGGTACAGTGTCAATATCTACCGATATACGAGCAGTTTATTATTTAATGCTAGATCAGAACTTCTTTGTATGAGCCAATACATTTTTCTATATTTGATGTTTAACTTTTCTTTTTTCTTTTTTAACCTACTCTTTCCACTTGAGTTTAGCATCAAGTGTCGCACCTAAATTTGGTCTGCCGTGTTTGCTTATGGAATTGGTTGCGAATTCAGTTGAACAAGTAACTAATAAACTTTTTTGTTGGTGAAGTTTACATATATAGATTTACTTTCGTTGAATTGAAGACGCCATTTCTGTGTCCAACCACTCAATGGATGGTTCACTCCTCTATGTTTGCTCCAATTGCCAAGATTGTAGTATTGTCAGTAAATATTGCAACAAGTGTTCCTTTTGTGCTTGGCACGTTTCGTGTATATAGTATATAGAGAATTGGCCCCAGAACATTTTCTTGTGAAACTACAGCCGATATTCTCTTTAATTCCGATTATTCCTCTTCTGTTTTACACGAAAGCATCGTATAGCTAGCTATGACTTTAAAATTAGGTAAAATTGCATTGGCCGGTCTCGAAGCCGTACTTTGGCGCTGGTTTGAGGTACGCCCTAGAAGATACTTGAACATTTTTTGTTTGTTTGCAAGTGTCTCTTTATAAACCCAAATTATTGAGGAGAAATAAGTTTACTTACTTCTATTACTGATTTTAACCTCTTGAGTAGAAGCTCAAATAATTTTGAAATTGTAGGAAGTAGGGAAACGACCTGCATGCTGTCTTCTTGATCGGCAGCTTGTTAAGTTTTAGGTTTTAGGATCATGGTTTTACCCCTGCCACCTTCCACTGGCATGGGATGTACTTTAGTTTCAAGTTTCAACACTGCGTTGATTACTTTGTTCAGTGATTAGGTCGTAACTAAGAAATTTTTTTAGCTTAAGTTGTTGTAATTTCTTCTGTTATAGCTCTTGTAATATTACAGGCCTTATATTTTAACTTTACATACTAAAATTATATTTTCTTCAGATGTTTGTCTTGGAATGGGTTAAAATGTATCTTCAAGATAGGCTGTAAACAATGCAGCATTTTCATTGGCACTTTACAAGTTCCATCGTCATTCTTAATCAGAAAAAATGAAGAAGCCAATCATTTATAATATATCTACCAAAATATAGAAATATTAAAATCCCCCCTTACTTTAACCCAAGAATCATACAAAGTGTATCGACCCTAAAGAAAAAATGAGAACCCTCCTTGAGTTCTCTATGTGGTAGTTTGATTTCGTACTGAAAAGTTCGGGGGCGACTTCAAAAATTAACTTACCGCTTATCTTTTTTGCTCATTTTCTCATGCGGTAAGTTAAATTTTGAAGTAAAGGTAAAAATTGTTTAATGAATTATTTTAAAGAAATTATATCGCACTTATCGCTTCTAAATTGCGTGTTGGTTAATTTAATTCGTTGGGCTAGTATAGCATCGACGAATATATTGAAGCGAATTGGATATTAAATTGATAAATGCTTCGTCAACCTTGCAGGCACAGATCAAAGAAATGTTATCGCTCCTATCGCTTTTGCTGATAGTTTTCCACAAATGTTTTAAGTTGTGGCAAATATCTAAAATAATCTTTTTTATTTATTTTAAACAAAATATTTTTTCTGGATTTTTTCCAGTAATTTGTAGATTTTTTTTTCAGACAAACCTATACACATACATATGTGTAGTAACTAGTGATCCCTAAATTAAAATGGCTGGCAATAAACCGGCACACAAAAAATTAATATTTAAGATACAAAAAAATAATAAAACGGCACAAATTAATGAGCAACAAACAAAAATTTCTTGGCATCATAAAATTAATTTTTTGGAACAAAATATAATAATTTGGCAACATTTATAATTTGTTGGCACTATTGGAAGGGGGTCCCATTTGAAACGCGATATTTTAAAACCCGATTTGACAAAACGCGATATTTCAAAAAGCGATATTTCAAAACGCGATATGGTACAAAACGCGATATAGTACAAAACGCGATATTTCAAAACGCGATATGGTACAAAACGCGATATAGTACAAAACGCGATATTTCAAAATGCGATATTTCAAAATGCGATATGGTACAAAACGCGATATGGTACAAAACGCGATATTTCAAAATGCGATATTTCAAAATGCGATTTCCTAGTTCTGATGGTACATGTTCATTTTCATCATTTTGGTGAAGGAAAATTTTATTAAATGGAGGAAAATTAATAATTATTATTATTTTAAAATAATATTATTATTATTTTAATTTTTATTATTATGTATTTTAAAATTTTAATTTTAAAATATCGCGTTTTGTACCATATCGCATTTTGAAATATCGCGTTTTGAAATATCCCATTTTGTACCATATCGCGTTTCGAAATATCGCGTTTTGAAATATCCCGTTTTGTACCATATCGCGTTTCGTCATATCGCGTTTTGAAATATCGCGTTTTAAAATATCGCGTTTCGAGCGGATCCCATTGGAAGGGTACACAAAAAACTATTTTTTGGCATCGAAATAAACATTTTGGGCGACAAAAATAATTAACTGGCAAGAAATTTATAAATAAATAAATTAAAAATTAAAAAATTAAAATTAGTTTTAAAATATTCTGGAAAATGGAGATCCCTAATTTAACTTAGAATTGTAGATGCTAACGCTCGCTCCCCCCCCCCCCTCCCGCTTAGCCCTCCGAGGGGCTTTAGATTTGAACTTCGATTGACGTAGGAGCCGGGATAAGCAAACATGTCGCACTGCGTGCCGCACGTAGGAGCGGATTATATTATTATATTTTTTTTTTACTACTAAAAATTATTTTTTTCTGTTCCAAAATATTATATTTGTCGCCAATTTATTAATTTTGATGCCAATGTTTGTCGCCATAGTATTTAATAATGTCCTTCAAAAATATTTGTTGGTATTCTCATATGTGGTTCCAAAATATTATTTGTGATGCCAATTTAATATTTTTGATGCTAATGTTTGTTGCCAAAATTTTTTTCTTGTATGCCCGTTTAAATTGTCCCAATTAAAATGAATAACACTAAATATAGGTATATGGCACGATAAACTGATACTTTTCAAAATCGTCTTTTTCTGCGCAGCTATGTATGACGTGATAAAAAAACAAAACAAAATAAAGGAATTTGTACAAAAACAAAAATTAAACTTAAATTAAATAAAAGAGAACAAAGTTACACGTAAACATTTGTTTTCAATTTTCTTTTTGTTTTTTGCTTTTATTCTTTTGATTCATAAAAAAAACAACATTATTATGTTACAATGCTTCTTTCGTTAGTAAGGTAATTTTTGAAGTAGCTCCAAAGTTCATACGAACAAAAAGTTCGATCTACTCTTCTGGTAGCTATGACCAAACTACAAAATACAATTCTCACTTCATACATTAAGTATGAGGCAAGAACGTACTGATCTAGCGAATTATATTCACTAAATGAAAAACTAAAGGAAAACATCAATCATTTAAAAAGCCTATAAAAAGCCGAAAGAATCTTATAGATTTTATTACACAGACAAACTTCTCTTTCTAAAATAAATAAAGTAATTATCACAGTAAACTTACCAAAAGTTTCTAGCGTTAGGTATCGATTTGTTTTTTACTTAAATATATCACCACTCCTTTTATATATTTTTTAGTATTATTTAGTATAACTGTAAAATATTACAATTTAATTTTACAGGAAAAAACCATGCCAGTTTTGAATAAAAGAGAAAAAATCAACGTTCTCTCTGCCGGTGCAAAAATGAACCAATGATCACATGCATTATGCGCATGCAATCTACTCTCTCTCTCTCACACAAAAATGGGTTATAGGGGTTGGTACATATTATTATTTTCAGTAGGGTGCGCATCACGTGAGCTGTTCTTGTCATGTATTAAACAGTTGCGTTTGATGGGTGCAGTTGTGTAAAGGGTAACCTGGTCACAATTCGCAACTGACCGTGCTGCCTCTTCGTGACAACCACTTGTAATTGAGGCTATTTGGCACATTTCGGCCATTTGGTACAAGCTACAGAACGGCACTAAAGGAGAAATCCTTGACGAAAAACACTAACCTAAGGTAAAACAGCATACGCCGGTAGACGAATGGCTGATAGGTTAATCAGTACAAAATATGCGGACTTTCGATACCAGGCACCCTTCGGTTTAATTAGTCTTCCTGTAGTAAAGCTGGGTGATCTACAGGCGACTGTCTATTCCCAGCAACTCTTAAGAGTAAAATCAAATCGGAAGACGAGGTAGGGGTAGGAATATACGGGAGTGGGACTGCTCTCTCGAAGTCCTTGAGTAGTAATGCTACCGTCTTTCTAGCATAAGTACATGCTATAGTAAACATCTAGGAAGGAGAGCAATGAGCCCAGATAGTATTAGGTGTGTGAATTAATTCTTAGACTCGACATTTAGATGTCGCTACGTGATATTGCGTATAATTTGACAAGCAATTCCAATTGCATTTTGTAGCTGTCACAATTGTCAATCTAATTCAGAGCAGAAAGTGTTATTTTCATATTATGTCATTTTTTATGGATCGTGATAAGTTGTATTTTCGAGGGGTTCTTCTTTTCTTTTTTGATTCCAAGAAAACTGCCGCTGAAGCTCACCGATTGCTTTCTGATACTTATGGTAATCAAGCTCCATCGAGAGCAAGCTGTTTCAATTGGTTTCATCGATTCCAAAGTGGTGATTTTGACTTGACAGACAAAGTACGGTCAGGTCAGCCAAAAGTTTGAAGATGCCGAATTACAAACATTATTGGATGAAAATGCATGTCAAACGCAAAAGGAACTTGCAATGCAGTTAAACATTGACCGATCAACCATTTCTCATAGTTTTCACGCAATGGGAAAGATTCGAAAGCTAGGAAGATGGGTCCCACATCAACTGTCCGAAAATCAATTGAGAGCACGAATTGAAGCATGCAAAAAAATCTTGCTGAGTACAAAACCAATAGTTTTTTGCATCGAATTGTTACTGGCGATGAAAAGTGAGTCTATTACGACAACCCCAAACGTAAAGCAGCTTGCGTCGATCCAGGCCAAGCAGGACCATCGCAGCCAAAACGAGATATTCATTGCGATAAGGTTATGTTGAGTATTTGGTGGGACCAGAAAGGTGTGGTGTGTGTAAATGAAACGATTACAGGTGATCACTACCGACGCCAACTGGACAATTTGGCACGTGCATTAGACGAAAAACGGCCAGCAATAGCGAACAAAAGCTATAAAGTTTTGTTTAATGATAACAATACCAGACCACATCGTGCAAAAACCGCTCAAAACAAGGTTGAGCAACTCGGTTGGGATCGGTTTGAACGACCTGCGTATTCTCCAGACCTTGCACCTTCCGAGTTCCGACTACCATTTATTTCGATCAATGCAAATAGGCCTGAAGAATTTATTTATTTATTTCTTGTTTTTAATTTCCTAGCAGTAAACGTTCTGTTTATTATTTTATTCATTATTCGGATAGCGTTGAGAAAATGTTATTGAAATTTTCTCTCGTTATAAACATTTTACCCCACTTTGATAGATTAATAGTAAGTAAAATGTAAGGACACTTGTCTCTGAAGCATAAAAACAAAACAATGACGATACTTACATTTTTTGGGTCACATGTTTATTGCTCATATTTTGCTGTTTTTTTATTACTTTCATATATTTGTGTCTATGTTGTTTTGTTATGTAAACCACCAACCGTGTCAATCTGCATCATATCGTCCTACTCATAAAAGCAAAAAAAAAATTTCACAAATGTATGGCTTAGTTTCGAAACTAAACGTTATATACTCACAATATGGGGGCCGAACGAACATTCCGATTACATAAAAACACCATCAACTAGATTAAACTATTACTATATCAAGAAGATGAATTTAATTTTCATTATAAAATACCATTTCTTTTTGTTTAACGTTTTTGCGGTGGAGGGTTTATCGGAGATTGATTTTTGGATTGATAACAATGATGAAATTCAGCATTTAAGGTATAATCTGGCTTAATCTATAACTGTACAGGACAGTGATAAAGAAGTCGAAAAAGTAATTCGAAAATCAGTGGGAGAGAATAATAATAATGTATTTCTTTACATCTGGCGTTCTAAGGAAATTGATAAAACATTTCAAAAATAGTCCATGTTTGTATATTATACCGAACAGAGAGCTTTTGATTATAGACAAACATACAATAAATATACACTTTATTGATGAACCCCGAATTCTAACTTTCGAATTCTTTTTATTTTAATTCCAGATTATAAAGTTATTAGCTCTTCGCCAAAGATGAAGTCTACAATACCAACGTAAATTTTAAACAAAAAAAAAAATATAAAACACAAATAAATAATTTGAATTAAAAAATTTATTTATTAAATTGAAAGTGAAAACGAAAAAATTGAAAACCAATCGAAATGCTGAAATCAGTTCAAGAACGAAATGTTAAACGACTAAAGAGCGGACATTACGTAGCAACACATGGTCGTGATACACCAGAACCTCCTTATGCACACGCCAATCGAGGATATTCGACCGATGGTGAAGAATCACATCGAGCGTTTTCCGAAAGAACACCGTCCGAATATACGGTAGGCACATTAGATGTTACATAATTTTAAATATTCTCTAAGGCGTGAAAACATTAATTAAAGTCTCTGTTTTTTGTAGGTGGCAAATGAAAGAGCATCTCCGCCAAAAACTCCATCCAGAAAATCACGGATAGAAAAACAAATTGAAAATAACCATCTTAGCAACAGTAATGGAAATCTAAGAGGGCCGGCTACTGGTCCACCAACAAGGTCTCCTCCGCGTGCTCCATCAGCACTAAGTTACGACCATGGCGGTGACACTGGTAGCGATATATATGTTACAAGCGCAGCATACAAGGCACCTTCCGAAATCAGGTAAGACGAAGCTAAATAAATAATCATTGCCATCGTAAATTAATCTGATAAACTCATTTACTATTTTTGCGAGGCACTACAATTTTAAATTTGAATTATTCGCGAAATCTCTTCTCGATATGCTACATACATAGTTCATTTAAATTTTGTAAAAATTCGGGTTTTAACTTTATATTCTCATAAACATAATATCATAAATATAATAATTAGTATTTGTCCACGACAACCTTATAAATTATAATATACCATTATACTTTTGCATTCTTCAATTATATTAATATAAATTGCTCACTACTAGCAGTAATTAACCACATAACAAATAAATCATTAATTATAATGAGTTTGAATTTAAAGTTCTTCTGGTAAATAACCAGATAATCGTTACGATTTTACGATTTGTTACAAAGAGCGAAATTATCAAGAATTTTACAACTTCAGTTTCAATCTGAATGAGAAACACGAAAAATTTAATTATTTTCCAGTCAATCTCATCAGGCTATAGCGACTGAATTGTTAATTACATGATTGATTATTTTCTATATATAGAAAGCAACAAGTACTTTAAGCATTAGCGAATTGTACGCAATGCATATTAAATTCTTCATAATTTCAATTTAGGTTCTTTTATTTGACGCATAAATACGATATTTGAGTAAAAAATATCGCTCAAATTAAAAGAACCTAAATTGAAATTATGAAGAATTTAATATGTATTGCGTACAATTCGCTAATGCTTAAAGTACATGTTGCTCTCTATATACATATAGAAAATAATCAATCATGTAATTAACAATTCACTCGCTATGATGATGATGAGATTGACTGGAAAATAATTAGATTAATTATAATCTCATTTTTAAAATGTTATCTAATAGTCTGTTCTTAAATGTTATCTAGTAGTCTGGAATGTTGTAGCATTTTCATTTGTTTCAATTGAAAGGACAACCTGAAAAACTATTTTGAAGCTCAATATTCCAAAAAAGTATAAATGGATATTGACAGTGAAAACGAGGCTTGTTTAACACCACCAGAAATAAAATAACTTGTTGAAATCGCCTTATTAAACTTAAGGCCCTAACAAATCAAGAAAAGTGTCTACAACGGCGTATGAAACTTTCATACATTAACCCGTAAAATGCTTCGTGGAAAAAGTTGCATGGAATGAGTGGTGCGTTCCAATGGACCGCAATTTTATATTAATTATTTTTTATTCAATTAGCACGATACTAAAAATTTCGATTAGGAAGATACTAAAAATTTCAGAAACAAATTAACCGGAGGGGGGATCATTTTTATTTTGAAAAGTAGAGCGATCCCACAGACCGTACAACGCTCTGTACGGCTTAAGCGAAGGAAAAGAAAGCTAATTCCTTCTCGGAATCCATTTTGTTATCATGTTTTACTTAACGTAATTATTCGTAAAAATAAGCCTTCGACACTGTGGTCATATTAATGAATGCTTAGAAAGAGAAGTTTGTCGGTGTATTAAAATCAATAAGATTCTTTCGGCTTTTTATAGACAAAATATAATACCTACTCCTGAGGAAGCTACGGTTAAACTACAAAATAAAATTCTCACTTCATGCATGATGTATGAGGCAAGAACGTACTGATCTAGCGAATTACATTCACTAAATCAAAAAACTCAAGGAAAACCCTCATTTCTGTGTGTTTTATGCCCACAGTAATAATGTGGTTGGCATAAACCACACCAATAATAGAAAGAGAAGTTTGTCTATGTATTAAAATCAATAAGATTCTTTCAGCTTATTATAGACAAAATATATTAACAATAATGACATTTTAACAGTTTGATTTTCTATAGCAATAAATACAACACCAAGTGCATGCAATTTTTAAATATTTGACATCCTGTATCTTAAAAAACAACAACAAGAAAAAATCATATTCCATAAATTGTTTGCTTTACTCAGTGATACACATCCAAAACATAAAAATTATAATATTCAAACATGATTTCCAGTCCCATAAAAATTTCACGTATTTTTCTCCATGGTGAAAAATTCGTCGTTAAATTTTGTTGTTGAAGTCATGTTTGAATTTTTATGTTTTGAATTTGTAGCAAACTTAGTAGTTTTGTAGTAAAACAAACAATTTATGGAATATGATTTTTTGTTGTTGTTGTTTTTTAAAATATACAGTGTACCGTTTTTAAGGTAAAACCGCAGTATGTCAGCATTGTTACTTTAGCGATGAAACCATATTTTTTGAATAAATATCATTCTATCAAAGATGCACCGACCATTCAAAACTATGCGAAATAATAAGAAACATTTGGATAATAAACATTAATTTATTTCTTTTCAGTCGATACACATCGCGACCTCAATCGCGTGGTCCAAGAAGTATATATTCTGTTGCTAGCACAACTAAAACCGCTCAAAGTCAACGATCGCGGCGAGCTGGCGTTTCCGTTGAAGCAATGGCAGCCCCAAATCCGTTTTGTCCCAATGTTAGAGGTGTATGCTGTTTAATGTTATTATTAAATTTAGGGTTAATTTTGGTAACACTTGGTTTTGTTATTGTTATACAATTTACCGAGCCTGTTATTGTTTGGTATGTTCTAAGAATACTTGATGTTAATTACTAATATTATTCAAATTAAATATTTTATTTTATTCCAGGATTCTTGGTATTATATTTTTAATATTCGGTTTCCTAACCCTACTCGGCAGCATGATATACTGTATTATTGTATGCCGTGACGCAAAAACACCATCCCAACTAAATAAAGACGATCTGTATTGGACCCATCACTGGCAAAAAAATATTGGTTATACACCGCATGAAATAAATTATAAAACTGACCGTTATGATGGTTATTCCGATCGCTACAGTGTTAGTAAAATGAGTGGAAAATATTCGGATCGAGAGAGTCAAAAGAGTGTTAATACTAATAATCGTTATTAATTAATTTTCTTTTTTTTTATTTTATTCAAACCTCACTAATTAAAATTAAATAAAATTATAAATACAAATAAAATATGGTCTGAACAAAATGACCGCCATAATAAATCAATTTTAGTAAATACGCCTAAATCAATTTACTTAAAAATATTACATAAATACGTATAATTGTTATAAACGTACATTCATATGTAAACTGTATGGCTAATGCCCAGTTGCATAAAAAAAACATCGAACGACCAGTTAAACACTAGGGCTCGTCACGAGCTTGACGTCTTTTCTGATTGATTTAAATTATTTCCCCTAAATAAGCAAGAAACGTCAAAAATAAACAAGCTCACAGGCTACTTATTTTCATAAATTCTTCAGCGTATATGGTTACTGCTGGATTTAAATTTGTTTTTGTGATTTTCTTTATCTATGAAAAGCAATCTCTGTCAAAATATAAAATAAACTACAAAATTGCAAATATCAAATCTAAAAAATTCATTTTCGATGCAATGCTGAAATTAATTTAATGACACTTCTAAACAAACAATAGCCCTAATAACTTTCAAACTGAAAATTGCAGCCAATTAGCCAAATTGAAGAATCAGAATATACCTACAAACATATTTATGAAAAAGAGGGGTAAATCTCAGAACATCCTTTTAACACACTAGAAGCAAAAAAAGCAAATTTGTCTCCTCCAGAGTGCGTTTTTTGATTCAATCGAAAACGACGTAAATTAATTTATTATTTATACTTAACTTTATTGTTGATTGCCTTCAGTATTGTTCTTTTTTGTGAATTATAAATTACATGAAAATGAGCAGTAGACAATCTTGTAAATTTCCCAAAATTCGCATTCTTATTTATTTCTATTTAATTAAAATCACAAGTAATCACAGAAGATCGAGTATTTGAACAGATAAAATATGTTAAATTTAACAAAGTGTTAAGGAAAAAACACTACTTAGTTTAAATGAAACTATCTTAAAGCGTATGAAGTAAATGTAAATAATTTAATTTCAATAAATAAAACTAAAGAAAAACCTCAAACGACAAAAGGTACAATCTAAAGATTACAAATTTTCCATTTATTTGCATTTTTATTTTAGTACTTGTTTCTCAAAAACCAATTTACCGGCTTTAGCAGGAAGACATTTCAATTAAATTTTTAATAGAAATCAATTGATCACCACAAAAAAAGTATCTCTACATCTTGATACAAAATATATGAACAATAATATTTCAACATTTATACCACATTTACATTAGTAGAATAAAAGTATGTAGCAAAAAAGTATCGTAATGTGAACCCAAATTTAAATATTTAAATATTTTATCGCATGTGATAAAATATTTAAATATTTAAATTTGGGTTCACATTACGATACTTTTTTGCTACATACTTTTATTCTACTAATGTAAATGTGGTATTAGTTTGTTTTTCATAACAGCATAAAGTTAGTTCAGCCTAGTTTCAATCTATAATTTTAACTCATGTTGAAAAACATTCTTACGAGAATACAACTTTCACAAAATATGCCATGGGAAATTTTACGAACAAGTGATTATTACAGCAATAGTATTTAGATTGCCATGAAAAATACGTACAACAACACGTTATTACAGCGGTAATATTACGAATTTCACAACAACAATGCGATAACATTACGAATTTTACCATAGCAACAAGAAAATCCTATACGATTATCTCTAAATTTGTAATTGAATCGTTTATTCTTGAAAGGGCTCATGTCCACTTTCTCAAATTATTCAGGAAATAAAAAAAACTTTTTTGACATGAGACCTTTCTAGAAATAAATGATTTTTTTGTTGCAAGGTAGGTACCGAACCATTAACCATATGGTAATTTCGTCTTGTCATAAAACGTATATACGTGACTGTGATACAAAACCGTCATAATACTAATTTTGACAAAAAGTGAACATGAGCCCTTTCAAGAATACACGATTCAATTGTATTTCAATCTGTTTTTATATTGATTGAATTTTTTATACACACACCAAAGAAAAAGCCATGCAAACAAAAGCATGTCAAATAATTTGCATACAACATGACACAAATGGATGAATTGTGATTCAATCGCTGACCGGAAAGTTGTATTTTCTTACTAAATTCAACACGTGCTATAATTAAAGATCGATAATTGAGCACTAGTTGTATTACGAGTGAAAATGGGCGTTTTCAGTTCCACCAACATGTTATTGCTACTAATCGGTGTCACAATATTATGATTTATGCTACCATCATGAATCCAACTGATAGTTTACTTGTCAAAATTATAATAAATGTCGATTAGTGTGCACGCAAAAAGAACAAAATAAGCTTAAATCGTGCTTTATTATTTACTTTTTCTAAATATAGTGAATCGGACAGTATTAATATGAATTCGTTTTTGTGGGTGGCTGAAAATGCAATAAATACCGTAAAAATCGATCAAATTAGAGGTGATACTCCCTTGAGAGTTCGAAACTATTTAAATTTATTACTCTCAATTTGAAATTTGCGAACGACTACGATAAAAACACAACTAATTTACTGATGGCTAAATGTATCATAGAAATAAAATGATGGCAAAAATGACATTTACTCTATCAATATTGCCATATACATTTTGATCTATCGATTGCGTTCAGACCTCAACATGTTGACTTTACTCAACATGTTGCCAACAGTTGGTGGATCTGAAATCTTTTTCTATGCAACTAGGCATTAGAAAATAAAAATTGACCCTTATCGCGTCTCTACTCGGACCTTTAAACCATTTCTTATAAAGTATTGGTGAAGGTTGTAGGTGCAGTCCACAGTACACATATATAAGGTAATATATTGCGCAGGATGTCATAAAATTTTAACAACAACAATGGCGGAGATTGTGACTGAAATGTTTATGAACTACTTAAACAATGATACATTGTTAATTATTTTGAATTAAAGTCAGTATAATTTTTCACACAATTTTAATTATATTTACTCAACACTCAAAATTATTACACAAAACTAACAAACACGATTTGTTTGGTCACAATGTCCGCCATATTAAATTTTTTTTTTTATATGGATGCACAAGAAAGAACGAAAATGGAACATCGGAGTATATTACCTTTATTATCTATACTGTGGGTGCAGTCAGCTCGACGAACGCTTTTACACACATTTGTTTTTAATGCCTAATCGAACTCAAGACCGAGCAAGCTATCTTAAATTCTTAACCAATGCCCTACATTCGACGACGGATATAATATACATTAATATACATCCAAGGAGACGTTTCCAAGCTGAAAACCATCCGCTTATGTCAAGGTTACGTAAGTTTTCGCAAGAAACAAACAATTCCCAAATTTGTACTTTCTAAGATAGTAAGAAATAATTATTACAAATATATAATAGTTTTCATGAGAAAAATATAATTAAACTTGAAAGACCAATTCAAAACCATCCAAAATAACTAAGTTATGTATTCTCTAAAAAACAAACAGCTTTCTACGGAAATATGTTTCCTGGTTCACCCTGTAATATGGATTGGTCCAACAAAAACATGACGACTTAGGAAATTGATGTCTAGTTTATGGTGCCAAAATTATATATTTTTTATTTGTAACCCTGATACACCGTTCAGTACAAACTAGAACATTAAAAAATTACAACTTTTTTATGTTTGTAAGCTCCTATAGTGCAAACGTGCTGGAAATGCACATAAACTAAGCATGATCACACGTAAAACTGCCCTCCTTGAATAAAACGTCGAAAAAGCGCACATAAATATCAGGTGATAATAAAACACGGAGAGTCGGAGACTCTTTTTAATTTTTTTTTTTCTAATTCCTTTTACGTTTTAAGTTATCATGGTTAAAAAAGTCGTCTCTCTATTATCAAACTGAAGGAAGCTGGAAATTCGGCAAAAAAAATAATGCAAAGTCTTTGTCTTCCACATTCAATAGTCATCAAAGCGATAAATCGATACCGGGAGCTAGGTTGTTCTTCGGACCGTCTAGGAAGAGGACGTTCAACATTCCACAGCCCCCACACAGCCCCCACACCACTAACTGTCGGAATCACCGAAATCCGCAAATCAAGGTATATCATATACGCAGGACCAGGAGTCTTTAAGTAAGTCGTGAAACAGTTAGGAAAACAGTCAAAGAAAACATTAACAAATATCCGTACGAGCTCCAAAAAGCCCATCTTCTTACGCTTATGCAAAGTGTTACTGAAGCGATTCGGAGGCAAAAAAACCAAAAAAAATATTTTTACACACTCTAAAAAATTTTAGAAGGAATTCACTACAATTAATGTAGGATACTTGTTGCCAGCAATTATTGTAGTAAAATCGCATTGCAGTGGGATTTAAAAATAATTACACTAAAAATGTGTGAATTATTCGAAGGAATTCACGATTCAAAGGTGGATTATCGCACATTATCAGTTTTACATTTTCATTTTTAATGTTAAAAACACACTATATCGTTACTTATTACTTCTAAAGCTGCTGAAAAAAACACAACTCCAAAGTTATATACCGCTAACATAGGTTGAATTTAATATATAATGGTTGAGAATTCCCTCATTTTGAAAGGTAACCAAAGTAAGGAAACTGGGAAAAACAGCTTCTGCATTACAAATTTCCAATTTAAATGTTGCAAAAGACACTTTTTTTTATAGATTAGTGAGATATCACGAAGAAGTGTGAAATTCCACATTATTGTTAAGAATTCAAAATAAAAAGACATTAAATTTTATTTAAAAATTATATTTTTAAAATTACACATTTTTTTTTAAAATTAGACAATTCAGATCCTCCATGGTTTGTATAGCATCACCTGAACCAAACATTATTTATTTTTTTCAACAAATATATAAATGTTGAAGGAATTGTTATCCGATTCAAAATTCTCTGTAATAAAAATTTACATTAAATAAATTCATGCTAGTTTTTGTTGTCTTATTTGTGATTTGAGCCTTAAAGTTAAAATCATAAGGTTCAGTCTCAATTACATCACTTTTAAGAGTACATACCTTTAATCAAGTTCTGTGTCGGACGTTGGGAGAAATACTATTTATTGCTTGGTGCTATTTGAACGAAGGGGCATTTTTTTTCTTTAGTCACTTGAGCACATTTTACTAATTGACTATGTTCGTATAACTAATATCTTTGAAGGTGATGAACGAAAAATATACATTTTCTGAGTAAATTCACACACACAATTTTGTAAAACACTTTTGTATTGGAAAATACTAGTTTTCTGTCGGAAATCACGCCATTTTTAGGTATTTTACACCTAAAACGTTGTAAATTACATCAAATGAGTAAAAACCGACTAATTTTGTTAAATCCCACTTCGTGAGTTTACTTTTACAAGCCGGTGTGTAATTTTAAACTCTTTTTAGTGGAAAATGATATATTTTTCGTGGAATTTTACATTTACTTTTTAGAGTGCAGATGAGATACTGTTTATAACTGAACCATGCTATAATTGTCAAAACGACCGTATTTGATCAAAAAAATCTCCCGAAGAAGCTCGAATCGTTGCCAAGAACCTAAATCTGTTATGGTTTGGGCTGTGGGGAAGCTACCGCTCAAATTCATCAATGAATTGATCGGAGTAGTTTTCCCAGGACGTGAGCATTATCTAAACGTTGTGCAATGGCCACCGTATTCTCCGAATTTAAATCGTCTCAACTATTTTATTTGGGCATACGTGAGTACCAAAGCCACACTTCCAGATTTACTGGCTCTCCATACCACAAACAAATTTGGAGTCATTACGTGCTGGCAGTGTCAATGTCTAGGATAAAACGCCTCTAGAAATGATTCGAACTGCCGCTGATAATTTTAGCAAACGTTTAAAGTTTATGTATTGATGCACATGGCGGCAATTTTGAAAATTTTTAATTTTTTTATTAAATAAGCATGTTATTTAAAAGTCTATAACATTTTCAAATGATTTGGTTCAAATTATTTAGAAATAGGTATTTGCAGTTAAATCAGTTTCTATTGTCACCCGGTATTTAAATTCGGGTTTAAACATTTTTTTGGTAGCATAGACCTTAATTTCGTTTTTATAGACAAATTTAAATATTTAATAAAAAACAAAAGTAGCAAATATTTTTATAATTAAAATCGGAACGTTTTATTTCAAAATGTTCCTTCAAATTATAATTTTTTTAAATGCTTGTGAAGAATCAAATAAATTATTTCAATAAGTTCATTGTGTTAAAATGGACGAGTTTTTTATAGTATAACGCATAATAAATTTGCGATTAGCTATTCTCTCTTTTGTAAACCCTAATCCCTTTTTTAATCCATCGTAACGACGGATTAACAATATGTATACCCAAATCTCAGTGCAGAATTGCAAATAACAAAGCTGTTTGAGAAGTTTAGCTATCACAATAATACAATTCTTTTGAACAATTTGTGTAAAAATAAATTGAATAATTTTAATTAAATTTGTTTAAAATATAGTTTTCAGTCGGACAATGCGGGGTAATTTTAGTGGTTAAATGAGCCATGGATTGCGCGCTAAACTTTACCTTAGATGATGTGGAGCTCTTCAAAACTATGTTGTTTTTTATATTTCACTTACTAAAACCGAAAACTTCCCAAAGCCGCTTGCATCGAATGTCCTCCCGCAAATTTGACTAGATAATAACAAAGTTATTCAAGTTGTTTTTTATAGTAACCAGATAAGAGCAAATAAGAAAATAGTTGCATAAAGGATCTATCGCAAATTTAAATAAATTTAAATACACGTTTTTTTGCTTATGTAGTGATAGGAAATCATAGCTTGAACAAAAATAAAATTATTATTCATAAAACAATTTACAAACTTTATATTTTTAATAGAAAAATTACAATTTTAAGTAAATGGTATAAAATGAAATTTCATTGCAGCCCGCGAAAACCAGCGGCAAAAAAAAAATCGCGTTTCACGCTAGTTTATATTTTTACACAAACTATGATTTACTATTAATACATAAGCAAAAAAACGTGTATTTAAATTTGCCGCCGACGCGCCGCGCTTGGTGTGATAGAACCTTAAC
Organism: Tipula helvola; assembly: GCA_963556165.1. NCBI lineage: Eukaryota > Metazoa > Arthropoda > Insecta > Diptera > Tipulidae > Tipula > Tipula helvola. Next base: position 226,935,271 of record OY744483.1, read on the forward strand.
TTTTGGGCTGAAACATAAATCTAAAAGTAAATTCAGATAAAAATTAAAACTAAATTCAGGTTCTTATGATTCTCATATTAAAACCGAGAACTTCTCGAAAGTTTAGACCTGTTTCTCTGTGAGCAAGTACGTCACAAAAATGTCACAAATTTTCAAAATATGTGTTTTTACTTTTTGGGCTTTCTCCCAGTGAACAATTTTTTTATGTGAGCATTTTTCCTTGTGCGCATTTATGTCGGTCAAGATATTGGTGTGCGCAATTATCATGTATGTATGTATGTAATATAATGTATAATATTGATATATATAAAATTGTAACTTACTTTTGTTTTAACAATTCAAATGTAAATAATACATAATTATATTAAATTAAATTAAATATAAATAAATGAAATACGAAAACTCTACCGATGTGAAGTTTATACTAAATTTATCCTAAAACTACAAAAACAAAAAAATTGTTTAAATGTAAGTGTAAAATGCAAACATTTAGGCGGTTTAAAGAAAATCAAATAGATTCACGAAAACCTACTTCAAAAAACTATAATAAAATAATTCAGTTTTAATTATCCAAACTAAATAAATCTTAAAAGCATAACTTTATTGCAGATTTTTTGTTTTTTAATATACTTCCTTCATTAAGCACCTAGCTTTGGAGTAATACTAAACACAGTTAGAAGTTTTTCTCATCGGTTTCTTTAACTGTGGAATTATATAACGGTAATATTTGTTCAATCCGTTCGATGCTGAAAGGCCGAATGGGTCGGAAGGCCGAATGTCGAAAGGCCGAATGTGTCGAAAGGCCGAATGTCGAAAAGCCGAATGGGTCGAAAGGCCGAATGTGTCGAAAGGCCGAATGTCGAAAGGCCGAATGTGTCGAAAGGCCGAATGTGTCGAAAGGCCGAATGTCGAAAGGCCGAATGTTTTCGAAAGGCCGAATGTGTCGAAAGGCCGAATGTGTCGAAAGGCCGAATGTGTCGAAAGGCCGAATTTCGAAAGGCCGAATTTTAAAAATATTTTCGTTCTCGTATAAAAATTGTTTGGTTGCATCAATGTCCACTGTAGTGAGGTTTCAATGTACATATACATATTTATCATAATAGTTTTTCTTTTGTTTTATTTTTCTTTATTTTGTAATTTTTAAGGGTGAACGAAATTTAAACGTGTTACAGAATTTCTTTTATTCTTTATTAAGTATGTTTACGAGAACATAGCATTTTATAGTTTAAATTACAGCATTCTCTTTCTGTTTTATAAACAGGGTATTTCCGAACTTTAATTCGCCAGCTCATTCCTGACTCAACACTGAAATGCAAATAAATAATCGAAAATGCATTTGTGGTTTTCCCATGCCTATCAGGGGTTGAAGTAATCGAACTTTTGCTGCAAATTATTGTTTTGAATTTCACTCGTAACTTAAGAGTAAAATAGACAATCACTTATTAAAAATGTATTGTTTTTCTATATTTAAAAAAAAATGAATTTATTTGGTTCGGACACACCCCGGAAACAATTATTCTCAAAACTATATACGTTTAACAGAAACCAATAATTTCCATTGATATTATGTACCGAACGGAAAAACCCAGTTTAAATATCAGGTCTTGAGGAATTTGTAAATTCATTTAGTGCGACTCTCAACTAATTTGTTTTTTAAGTTAAATAATTTTTAAAATATTAAATTGAAAGTGAATGAGACTTTGTGTATTTGAAATTTGGAAATTCTTCATACAAAGTTTTCTTTAAATTTTGACAAACGTTTTGTGTTTCTTCCAAGTTAATAAATATTTTACTATTATTAAGTTTCGTTTGAAAGATTGCTGTTTTTCAAAATACTCAGGTAACTATAAACTAAAAAGAGTTTTGTTTTAAACAATTTTATCATCTTTAACTAAATTCGAATATTGACATAAGTTTATCTTTAATTTGGCATATGGATATTTTTGAGTATAAATCGAACAAAGGAAGAACCATGTTATCCGTTGATGGTTATTTATTTACTTTGAACAAAAAAGTGAATTTAACTTATTATTGGGAATGTGAAAGGCGATATCACAGCCAATGTGGTAAAGAGAAAGAACATTTTTGTAACGCTCGAATTACAACTTTGAAAAGGGATGGAAGCCATTTCTTAAAAAAAGAATGCTACACATAACCATTCGCTGACGCCGGTTAGAGGCGTTGTACAAAATGGCAATATTTTGCACAGATTTAAATTAAATTTTTAATTTATTTGGCAAACAAAATGTGTTCAAAATTATTTTCACACAATGGAGTTTATAATAAAAGAAATTTGTATCAAATTTTAATATTTTTTATTTACAACACTTTATGGCTTGATGGTTGGAAAGTACAAATGCAATTGACAAAAATTATAATATTTATTTTTATGTGTACTTGTGTACGTGTGGTAATGGACATCGTATAACAATTATACCTTTAGAATTTTATTAGAGATAATTAAAGGGGATTGTACATTATAATAGTTTAATTAGGTAGATGGTATATTCATTCTACTTAAAATTTCGAATACCGAAAACCATTTACATTTTGACATTTACTTGAATATTAGTTGTTCGTTACTTACAATTATACTAATAAACATAATTTAAATTTTGGAAATACAAATTTTACGAGTTCAATAAAATCAATTGAATAAAAATTAATGAAAATAAAATAATGAATTATTGTTGGTTGTTGTTGGATTTAATGCTGGTTTGAGCAGACGTAATAAAGACAATTCACGAGAATACTAAAACAGCAGCCAAAATCCCTTATTTTAAACCAAAACAGATAATACAAGAATTTGGAAAAGCCAATTTTTGGATTGCAGATGGAACATTTAAGACAGTTCCTAACCTTTTCATGTAGCTGTATTCGATATATGTTCCGATTTGTGGCTGCAATTCTATAATATTTCCAATGATATATGTGCTTATGACAAGCAAATCAACAGAATGTTATGATCGTATGTTTATTTATTTATTTATTCCATAATGGGGCAACACACAGACAAAGTCCAATTACGTGTACCCTCTATACTAAAATTTACAAACATCAATACATACTTAAAAATATAACAATTATAATCCAATGCTACTATAACAGTAACAATAACTAAATAAATTTATAAACTATTATAACGATATAAAATTATGATATTTACTAACAGGCCAAACCAGCAACTGCAAAATCAGTCAATTGGAAACATTAAACAATTGAATTAAAACAGAGTATACTTTATGTTTAAATATTTAAATAATGAACTCAAAAGCAGTTAACTGACCAAATTAAAGAGACATGATCTATATTGGTTTAAAGATAAGGAAAACAAGTCCAGATTAAAGAATAATTCATCATGGCTGCGCTGAAGTCTGGATAGTGGATTCACAAAACCTAAATTTGTTCGCGATTGTATAGGAAAGAATAGTTGATTATTTCTGAGCAAATAACCAGGGACCCTATTCTCGAATTCCACATCCATTTTCCATATGTGGACATCTGTCAAAATTCCCTTAATAATTCCCTTGGTATTTTTCCTTATATTCCGCATGCAACCAAATACCCTATTCTTGAATCATTCGGAATTTTTTATTCACCACTCTGAAATTGTGTCAAATTTCTTAGTGCGTTGAATTTATTTTTGGTAATTGTTGGCGTTTGGTTTGCAAACGAAACATAAAATTTACAAAATTTTGTTTATTTTGATCAAACAAACTTTGTTGTATTGCTTTGGTAAAGTTTTTGGTTTAAGTTGATTTAGTTGTTTTAGAATTATCCGAAGCAAGAACAACAATTTTATTTATTTGTTCTATGTATTGGTTTTGTTTTACGCAAATCTAAAATTTTTTTTATTCCAGCTAAAACATTATTTTGCTTTATTTTATACAACGCAATTTTATAAATTTACCAAAGCAGCAATTGTCAATAAGGTCAACTAAATAAATATATATATATATGTATATATATGCAATGTTTATTTGCTATATGTCAGTCCATTTTTTAAGAATTATTTTTAATTTATTGTGAATTTAGATATAAAAAAATTACGAAATGATTTTTTATTTACACAATAAAAATTTTGTGAAATTTTTATTCACAAAAAGTAATGTTATAAAGATGGCAAAGACCCATTTTTATTTTGGTACGCTGTGGCTTTTATCACTGTTTTATTATTAAACGTTTAAAAACGATATCTGTTTTAGAGTTTAGTTGAAGGAACTGATGAAGGAAGAATTTCCGAAACCAGGTTTTCCATAAATTTAATTTTTTTTTTTTTTTTTTTTTTTTTTTTATTTAACAAATATTACAACTGAATACAATTTCATTTAGTAATTTATCTATATTAAATGATGTTAACTGTTTGAGGAGAATAACCCATCGGTTAGCTCCAGGTTGGATACTTCATTAATTTATCTGTCCTAGTTCTAAGGGCTTCGTTCTTCGAAGCCGTCTTACTGGATTTTGGTTGTTCAGCATACGACGCAAATCCGCATTTTCATGTTGACTGAGGCGCTGTACGTGTTTCCTAGCATATTTCTTAATTTCTTCACTGACGTACTCCATCTTTAGATCCTTATGAAGGTTATCATTCCTTATATACCATGGTGCGTTGACCATACTACGCAAGACTTTATTTTGAAAAGTTTGAATTACTTTTACGTTAGTTTTCTTGGTACAGCCCCATAGCTGTATACCATACGTCCATACAGGTTTCAATATCTGCCGATATAATAGCAGTTTATTATGTAATGTTAGCTCAGAGTTCCTTCCTATGAGCCAATACATTTTTCTATATTTGATGTTTAACTCTTCTTTTTTCTTTTTAACATGCTCTTTCCACTTGAGTTTAGCATCAAGGGTCATTCCTAAATATTTTGCCGTGTTTGCATGTGGAATAAGTTGTGAATTCAGTCGAACAGGTAACCAATTAACATTTTTGTTGGTAAAGTTTATATGTACAGATTTAGTTTCGTTGAGTTGAAGGCGCCATTTCTTCGTCCAATTACTCAATGAATTAGCAGCGTTTTGTAATTTGCTGGTTGACTCCTCTATGTTGTTTCCAGTTGCCAAGATTGCAGTATCATCCGCAAATGTTGCAATATTTGTTCCTTTTGTGCTTGGCACGTCTCGCGTATAAAGTATATAGAGTATCGGCCCCAGAACACTCCCTTGTGGAACTCCCGCCGATATTTTCTTTAATTCGGAGTATTCCTCTTCATGTTTCACACGAAAGCGTCGATCATCTAGATATGACTTTAAAATCAGGTAAAACTGCTTCGGCAGATCTCTGTGTAGTTTATATTCCAGGCCTCGGTGCCATACTTTGTCAAAGGCTTGAGATACGTCCAAGAATACACTTGAGCATATTTTTTTATTTTCCAGAGCATCTTCAATTAGATCTGTGATTCTATGCACTTGATCTATGGTAGAGTGTCTCTCTATAAATCCAAATTGGTGAGGAGGAATGAGTTTTCTGTCTTCTATTACTGATTTTAATCTCTTGAGTAGTAACTTTTCAAATAATTTTGAAATTATAGGAAGTAGGGAAATCGGCCTGTACGATGTTTTCTTGTTTTATAATCATTATCACCTCTGCCACTTTCCACTGGTATGGAACGTATTTTAATCTGAAGGCTGCATTGATTACTTGCAGTAATTTTCGTACTCCTTTTTCTGGGAGAGTTTTAACTATAAGTCCAGTGATTAAATCATAACCAGGGGATTTTTTTGAACTTAAGTTGTTTTTAATTTCATCTTTTAGCTCTTGTAGTGTTACAGGTTTTATGTTTAGGTTATCCACTTTATTTACTGAAATTATATTTTCTTCAGCTGTTTGCCTTGGGAGGGGTTGAAATGTGTTTTCAAGATAGTCTGCAAACAATGCAGCTTTTTCTTTGGCACTTCTAGCCCAAGTTCCATCGTCATTCTTGATAGGAGCTATTTGTACTATAGGCCTTTTAAGACCTTTAGTTGCTTTCCAAAGGGAGTAATTAGTGTCTTTGTTGCCAGAAAGGCCAGCCAGGTATTCATTAAAAGATTTGTTCTTGACTTCTTTGATAAGCATTTTTAATTTGTTGCTTAAATAATTAAGTCGTGATTTGCTTTGTGGTGCTCGATTCCTCTGCCAGATTTTTCGAGCTTTCCGCTTTTCTCTAACCAGATCTCTCACTTCTACTGGGTAGTTGATGTAACTTTCCGTTTGATTACAAGTAGGAGGAGTACTCTGCCATGCTGCTTGCAGAATACTGTTGTTCAGCAGCTCCAATTGAACCTCAAGTTCTGCCGGAGTTTTAATTGGTACTTGTAGTTCCGTATTGTCTTCGACTATTTTCCGGAAGAGGTCCCAGTTTGTTTTATTATTTGTTAACCTAGGTAAATTTTCTTTTTTGATAATGGTATCACTGAGTGTCATAATGACAGGTGTGTGGTCAGATGAAATTCCTTCACTGTTTTCGAGTAATACGTAGTTTACAGATATCCCTTTTGTTACAAAGAAATCTATCAAATCTGGTATCTTATTTGTATCCGCTGGCCAATATGTTGGTTTACCTCCAGACAGGAACTCGCAGTTTAGTGCCCGACCAGCTGCAAATAGCTCCTTACCCTTATGGGTTGTTAGCCTTGATCCAAAATATGTATTTTTAGCATTAAAATCGCCTCCGATTATGAAGTTAAAACCGAGCGATTTGAGTAACGTAACATAGTTTTCTTTAGTCAGATTATAACGTGGAGGGCAATATATTGAAGATATGTTGATTACCTTTTGACTATTTATTCGAACATTAATGGTGGCTACTTGCATAATTTCTTCTTCAATTTTTACTCCTTCGTAATGTTTGATGTTTTCCTTCACAAATATGGTTGAACCTCCTCTCGCTTTTCCTGACGGGTGGATGGCGTGATAGCACTGGTATCCTCGAATTCTAACGAATGAATCTTTTGTCAAATGAGATTCTGAAATTAGGCATATATCTATCTTTTCTATATTTAGGAAAATTTCTAACTCTGGAATTTGTTGCAACAGCCCATTTGCATTCCAATTGGCGATTCTGAATGTGTTATTCATCTTCATAGATTAGTACATCATAGAAGTGATTTCATTCACTGTTTCTTGCTTATTTAACCGCTTATTTAAAGCGTCCAGGCTTCTTTCTTGTTTTAGTAGCCTTAAGTTTAATGCTTCTATATTCTTTAAAATTTTTTCAAGAATTAGGCTTTGACCGTCTTCGTTGTCACTTACTACTTCCCGCTGTTGTACAATCTGGGAGTATGTTTTTCGGCCTGCTATTGCACTTGTTAGTGGTAGTTCTACCACTGGATTTTTAGATATTGTCTTATTATTGAACATCCCACGGTTTAGCGGGCCTTGTTGTTTTTTATTTCTCAGATTTTGAAGTTCCCTGGCTACTTCACATCCTCTATAATTAGCGGGATGCTCTCCATTACAGTTTACACATTTTGGAGGCGTAGCTTTTGTGAACCTACAATCTTGGGCGAGATGTTTTCCCGAACATTTCACGCATCTAGGCTCTCGTTTGCAATATTTCTGCGTGTGATTATATCCTTGGCATTTCTTACACTGAGGTATCAAGCCTGTGGATTTTCTTAACGCTTCTATTCGAACTCTCATGTTAAGGACTGCCCTAATATTGAAAAAATTTTCCACTTTTTCCGTGCTATTAAAAGTAAGCATAAACAATGGGAGCCCCCTTTTATTCATTTTAATCCCTTGATCAGTTACAGTTTTTTCTTTCTTTAGAATATTTACCGCATCCTCTATTTTGAAGCCTTGGTGTTTAAGGTCTTCCATTATATCCTGCTTTGCACAGGTTGGATGAAGACCTCTGGCCATCACTTTAATCGGACGATCATTTTTGTCCTCATATGTGTACCATTCCTTGCCGTCATCTGTCAGCTTTGAAGCCAAGGCTCTATAACTTTCAATATCTGTTGTATTGATTTTCCAAATATTGTTGTTCAGTGCTACAACTCTGTAATCTTTTGTAGTCACCGATTTCATTAACGATTGGATAGTACTATATTCAGTTACGCCAATAATGTTGATTGGTGGTGGAGCCTTTTCCTTAATTTTGGCAGTTTGGTTTTCCTGAGCTGGTACATTTTGCTGATTTTGATTTAATACAGCAGTTATTGAAGTGTGGCTTGAAGCTACAATCTCTGGAGAAGATTCTGCCTTCCGTTTTTTCGCAGGTCTTTTCTTCCTGTTCTTTTTTAAGATCCAGTCAGTTTCTTCTCTTAATTCTTCTTCGTCAGTGTGGTACTCTGTAGCACACTGTTCTTCTGGCTTCTTGGGTTGCAAAGCATTTCTCTCATGGAAAACTGAAGCATCCTGTTCCTCAGGTTCCTTTGATTGTAAAGAATTTTTCAGTTTCTCATTTTCTAACTTAAGAGATTTTACTTCGTTCATTAAATCCGACGTAATTTTTTCAATGTTACATAGTTGTCTGCGTAGTTCTGCATTTTCTATCTCAACTGTTCTAGCTAATGATGTTGGTGATCTTTGCACTATGGAACTTCTTCCGAATGGGTCAGAGTTCATCAGCTCTGAAGTATTGCGGTCATTGGATATCGACGACTGGGAGCCCGCTTGCTCACCCCTCAAAGTCGCCGGCACTGGGTATCCGATTCCCTGCGCCGTAAGGTTATCTCGTTTCGAGTCCCCCATATTGGTTATTATTTTCAGGGAACCACCCTTGGCTAGTTTTGGTCCGCGAATGGTATTTTATTTCCCATTTACCCGCCCGACAAGTCAGTAAGAGTTTTCCCCTATCCGCCACCTGGGGACGCGCCCGATGGGAGTCTAGCAACTCCGCACGAGATAAATTTAATAATAAAATAAAAAATTATCATTACAAGAAAGTTCTTCTCAGAATTAGCTTTAAATTTAAATTGTTTATTTATCTTGCATAAAAATAAATGTTTTAACAATTTAAAAAACATATTGTTTTTAAACGTTTAATAATAAAAAGTAAATAACTAAAATCTACGTAATTATTGACATTTTCGTATATGGGGAATTTTTTCCACATACTTATACCCATTCGGAAATATTCCCTTAGTACCGAAAAAATTCCATTAGTAGGGAATTCAAGAATACATGAAATAAAATTTCCGAACGTTTTTGTGAATTTTGACAGAAGCCCACATGTGGAAAATGAATGTGGAATTCGAGAATAGGCCCCCAGGAATATAAAAATGCACATCACTTAGAGCGACGGTATCGATTTTGGAATTTAGTAACTTGTAAAGCAATAAGTCGTCTAATACTAACCTCCTATTCCGTAAGCTTACCATGCCAAATATCTTAAGCCTAGTAATGTAAGGGATACTTCCTACATAAGGTATAGTTTTAAAAATTAGAAACTTCGTAAATTTTCTTTGCACTCACTCAACTTGCTCACTATATAATTCGTAGAACGGGTTCCAAATTTGCGAAGTGTACTCTATTTTACTTCTTACTAGACTATTGTATAATATGGTTAGGACTTCGGGATTACGAAAATCTCTTCCTCTGCGGAAAATAAATCCAAGAATTTTGTGTGCTTTCGCGCAAATTGAGTTGATGTGTTTTTCAAATGTCAATTTAGTGTCAAAAATAACACCTAAATCAGCAATTTGAGTAACTCTCCTTAGGTTGAAATTTGCAATATTATAGCTGACTAATAGTGGACGAACTTTCTTAGTGAAGGTAATTACTTGACATTTTTCAGTATTCAAATTTAGTTTATTTAAAAGACACCAGTTTTGAAGTTTATCAAGATCTCTTTGCAGAGAGAGAGGTGCAGTCTCATCAGTAATTCTTCTAAAAATTTTTAAATCATCGGCATAAAATAGATGGGGACAATCAAAAATGCTAGAAAGATCGTTAATGAAAATTGTGAACAAAAGAGGCCCCAGAGTAGAACTTTGCGGAACACCAGAAGTAGTCAAAAATGATCTTGAGAATTGTCCATTAAATTTTACTTGTACAAACCTGTCGCTAAGATACGATGATAACCAAATACACAATTTATCTGAAAGTCCAATTTTGTAGCAATTCTTAATGAGTACATCGTGAGATACTGTATCAAACGCTTTTTTAAAATCGGTATAAATACAGTCAAATTGAAAGCCCTTGTCTACACTATCGAACGTGTAACTTGAGAATTCCAGAAGGTTTGTCAAAACTGAGCGTTTTTCGTAAAAACCATGTTGTGACGTGCTAATACTAGATTTTACTTCATGAAATATTAAGTTATACACAAGTTTCTCAAAAATTTTACTAAATGCTGTTAAAAGAGAAATGGGCCTGTAGTTTTCGATGAAACTTTTGTCGCCTTTTTTGAAAAGTGCCGATTTCCACCTAGACGGGAAAATACCAGAATTTAATGATAAGTTAAAAATATATACCAGAGGTGCCGCCAATTGTTCTCTTAACTGAAAGATGAAATAATTCGATATGTTATCCGAACCCGGACCCTTGTTTACGTCAATCGAATTTAATACAGTTATTTTATTTTTATTTTATTTTTATTCATTCCATGACAGGGCAACACACAGAACAAGTCCAGTTACGTGTCGCCTCAATATAAAAAATTAGTACATTTTTCATAATACATAAAGAAATACATATTAATAATAAAAAAAAAAGAAAACCAAAAATATAACAATAATAAACTATAAGAAAAAAAATATAAAATAAACTACAAAAACATGAAGTAAATACTTAATTAAGAAAATGAAATACACTGTTGTAAAGAAAATCTACTATTAAATCACAAGATATGTAGATTTCAGTGCTTAACCTCAGCCAAATGCCTGGAAGACAGCCGATCTAAAACGCTTAAAAGAAACTTCAAAAAGGTCATAATTACCAAAATGTTCATTGTGATTTGTTTGCAACCTCAATAAGGGATTTGCAAAACCTAGATTAGTTCTAGAAAAAAAGGGGAAGAATAATCTTTCACCTCGAATTCTATAAGAAGTTGCATAGAAATTTAGGTATGACAGTGATGACGCTTCACACAAATTATTCACCAACTCATTCCTCTATAGGAATAACTCGTCAAGCAAAAGTCTTCTGGTCATGAATTTTGGTCGCCTCATGAGTCAGTGAGGCGAGAATTACCGGATCGTGATGGTATTGATTATTGTGTGTGTGTTCGATTGCTCTTTTATGCTTCATTCTCTTTATGCTCTTTTAGTTTTTCGTTTAGTCAATTTTTGGTGTTTGTAGAGATTAGTAGCGTTGTAAAAATTATTTTCTTCTGTTTTTTTTTTGTGAATAAATTAATAATTTTAAATTGTATTAAAACGCATTTGCATATCGCGTTTTATATTACGACCGACAATTATCGTAACATTAATCAATTTGCGTTATATTCACAAAATAAAAAAATGCATTTCTTTAGTTTAACTTAATATTTATTAATTTTTTAATAATTTATAATAAAAAACCGATTTATTATAAATTAATAAAAAATAAATAAACAAACATAATAAGTTAAAACTAAAGAAATACATTTTTTTTAATATACAATAATAGAACTTACTAAAATTAAAATATTCACAAAATACTTACCATATTGCTTGAACAATGAACAACGCACAAATGTAAATTCTCCTGCTTCGTAGCAAGTGAGATTTTCTCACACGCGAGCATAAGCACCAAAAATTTGAACCGATTTCAACCGATTGGCTTATTTTTAATACTTACCGTCACAAAACGATACACTAATCCAAAGAATGTGTATGATTGCACACAATTACAAAATGTATATTATACACCTTGTACGTATACAAAATTCTCATGAGGCAGTGAGGAATTTTGCGACCAAAATTCATATCCTGGTTTCGAGTGACTGTAAATCAAAAATTCTACTTCTATCTACATAATTAATGCGATTAGTAAATGGAACAAATTTGTGCATTTTTAAGAAGATGGTAAATTTTTGTTGCACTCGCTCAATTTGCGCCTTATAAACCTCATAATACGGATTCCATATCTGACAGCCGTATTCCAGGTAGCTGCGGCATAAACTCTTAAATAAAATAGTAAATACAGCAGGGTCACGAAACTCCTTCCCCCGACGAGAAATAAACCCGAGCATTTTAAGCGCTTTAGAACAAGAAGCATTAATATGATTATTGAATGTTAGTTTAGGATCAAATACTATGCCCAAATCTGTAATCTCACTAACTCTATCCAAAATCTGCTCCTCAAGCTTATATGAAAACCTAATTTGATTTATTTTTCTAGTATAAGATAACACAACACACTTGTTTATATTAAGTTTTAGTTTATTTACTGAGGACCAAATTAAAAGTTTATCCAAATCTTCTTGAAGCCGAATACAATCATTAGAATTTTGAATATTTGTATATATTTTGAAATCATCAGCATACAATAAATAATGGCAAGATAAGATGTTTGGAAGGTCATTAATAAATATAAGAAATAAAAGTGGACCCAGAGTAGAACCTTGAGGTACACCAGATTTGGCCACAATAGTTTTAGATAAAAATCCATTAAATTTCACCTGTTGTAATCGCGCGAAAAGATATGATTCTAACCAATTGAGAATTTGTACAGAAAGACCTATATTACAACATTTTTTTAATAGAATACTGTGCGAAACCGTATCAAAAGCTTTTTCAAAGTCAGTGTATACACAATCAACTTAGTTGATGTACAGTTAGTACATCTTCCACCGTAAAATAGGAAATGGCATTAGATACACAATTAGTATTGAGTGCATTTAGTAAGCTGCTATTGGAATCAGAACTGGGTATATAAATTGATTCAAAGTAATCTGCAAACATATTTCAAATAGCTTCACTATTATGAGAATCCAGGTTACCAAGTCGCATAGAGGTAGGATAACCTGATTTGGAAGTAATGGAATTAGTGAAAGTCCAGAACTGCTTGGGGTTATGCTTTAGATTTTGCTCAATGGCTCTTAAATATTGATCATAACAAATGCGAATTTCGTTTTTAACCAATTTCCGATAGATTGAGAAAATTACATGGTCATTGTGATTTTTGTAGATCCGGTAAATCGAAAGAAATTTTTGTTTTTGAGTAATTAAGTACCGTAGTTTTGAAGAATACCAAAATGGAAACTTAGAGCGTGAATTGTTCAACAAACACTTAGGTTCTAGATAAATGCTAATTGTTGAGTACAATTCATTAACAGCGCTATGAACATCATGAATAGTATGGGCAAACTGCGAACCCCAATCATGGACAGACAGTTGTTGTCCATGTTGGAGGAGATTATAGAAGTTGCTGCCCAAAACAATACATATATTATTAAATCCAAAGTTTATCCTTACGGATTTTGAAATTAGCGCCGTAAATGCTTTCAAACGTGCATTTCCAACTACTATAAATAAGGCATGCTTTTTTCATCTAAGCCAATCTACTATATACCGTAGGATCCAGTCAGTTAGTCTAACAGCAAGATATGGTACGGATATACAAATCAACATGGAGAATCGTAAACTACTCGCGTTGGCATTTTTGCCCTCTGAAGAAATAAAAAACACTTTTATAGAATTGAAATCCACAGTTTCAGACCAACTAAATACAGTTTTTTCGAGGTTCGAAAACAATTATGTACTAGGACTTATGATGTCTGATCGAAGAAAACCACCGCCCCTTCACCCTGCCTTTTGGTCAGTTTTTAATCATGTTGTGAACGATATTCCACGAACCACCAATACGGTTGAATCATGGCACCGAAGGTGGAACACCGTTTTAAATGAAAAACATTTGGGCGTGTTTCATTTTATTTAACTTTTAATAAAGGTTCAAAGGTCGAACGTGTGGAAAGGGGGATTGGGGTATTTGCCTGCAAGACAAAATCTTGTTTAACCGTTCGATCTTGTAATATGGAATTCTTACTATATAAAATATAATTTACCAAAATTTTAATTTTGTTTTCCGAAATAATTATTTTGATTATTTTATAGTGAAATAATAAATATTTAGAGAAATAGTTTTTCTGGGATCGATATAAAATATTGGGGGCTACTTCAAAAATTAACTTACTAAAAAAAGAAACATTGTAAAACATAATAATGTTGTATTTTTTTATGAATAAAAAAAATAAAAGCAAAAAACAAAAAGAAAATTGAAAACAATTGTTTACGTGTAACTTTGTTCTCTTTTATTTAATTTGTTTTTTAGTTTTTGTTTTTGTACAAATTCCTTTATTTTGTTTCGTTTTTTTATCACGTCATACGGAGCTGCTTAGAAAAAGACGATTTTGAAACGCATCAGTTTATCGTGCCATATACCTTTAGTGTTATTCATTTTAATTGGGACAATTTAAACGGGCATAAAAGAAAAATATTTTGTTTCTATATTCTAGCTTTTTATAGACAAAATTAAAAATTAAAATAATTCAAAAACTAATATGTTTTTGTTTAATCCTTATATTTCGACCTTCTGGTCATAATCATAGGTATCTTATAACATATGCTGTAATAATTAAGAAAAAGTAAAAAACAATTACATGTAGATAAAACTTAAAAAAATTATTAAAAGTACAAATTTTTGTTTAAAAAGAAATAAAAAGGTTCTTAAAGTAAACATTTTTTAAAAAAACTTTAAAATTTAAACAACTTTACGAGTAGCTACATACCTAGTATTGTAAATGCATAAAAATGCATAAAAGTTAAAAATTAATTTTTCATCAACAATTCTCTGTTAAATTAATTTTCATTGTTAAATTAATTTTCAAAGAAAATTTTCTTTGAAAATTAATTTAACAATGAAAATTAATTTAACAGAGAATTGTTGATGAAAAATTAATTTTTAACTTTTATGCATTTTTATGCATTTACAATACTAGGTATGTAGCTACTCGTAAAGTTGTTTAAATTTTAAAGTTTTTTTAAAAAATGTTTACTTTAAGAACCTTTTTATTTCTTTTTAAACAAAAATTTGTACTTTTAATAATTTTTTTAAGTTTTATCTACATGTAATTGTTTTTTACTTTTTCTTAATTATTACAGCATATGTTATAAGATACCTATGATTATGACCAGAAGGTCGAAATATAAGGATTAAACAAAAACATATTAGTTTTTGAATTATTTTAATTTTTAATTTTGTCTATAAAAAGCTAGAATATAGAAACAATTATTACATAAAGACAAAAAAATTTCGAAATTATTTTTACATTAATTCGTGTGAGCATAAAACACACTTGATAACACTTAAGTAACAAAAGATGGAACAATTACAAAAGATAATAAACACAATAGAACAGAATTGTTCAGAACATGTTAAAATAGTAAAATCACTACTTTCATACACCAGAAAGGCAGCGATAGCTCAAGAGAGGAATCAGTTCTTGTTAAAATGTAAACGTGAAGACATCATTCCAAGATTCATCATGGACAAAGGAAAATGTTTCAAATCATTCGAGATCCAGCAACATCCGTTTTCAAACAACATCCACCGAATGAAATCCACCATGTTTAAAAAGATGCTTAACCTAGAAATTAAGATTTGCAAATATAAAGTTACATACCTAAACAATCAGGTGAGTGATTCGACTATCAGATTAAAATCCGTTTTACCCATAGCTATATACACTGAGCTAGTATATCTCCTAAAAATGCACGAATCCTACATTAAAATGATAAATAAAAAGAGATTAGACTCTAAATTTGATCAACTGAGCCTACGGCAAAATAGAATTTTTTTAAACTTTGATCGATCAGATGTTATCAATTTAACCAACACAGAGATACCAAACGACTGCCTTACCCTATTAAGTTACGGTCCTAATTTTAATCTACCGCCAAATAACAACAATAACGACACAATAGAAATTTTAGCAGATATTGAGTGTATACTATCTCAGTACTCTGATGAAGACAATATTACAGATATAAGAACATTCACCACAAACGCCCTACATCAACACAGTAAAAAATCGAAACATAAGAAGCTTACTAAACTCGAAAGAAATCTTTAAAATCATTTTTAAAAACTAACTCAAACATTATTATAACTAGATCCGACAAAGGAAATAGAACTGTGGTTTTAGAGAAAGAAACATACATCACAAAAATGGAGAGCTTGATTTCAGACGAATCCACATATATGGAGTTAGATAAGGACCCGACAGATTCAACTTCTAAAAAAGTTAACAAATTAATTGATCAACTTTTTCAAAATAAAACGATAGATAGGCAACAAAAACTTGCACTAAAAGTCATTTCTCCAGTAGCGCCCAGAATATATGGACTCCCTAAAGTTCATAAAGTAGGAACACCTTTGAGGCCAATAGTATCAACAGTGACCTCGCCCGTCTATCATCTATCAAAATTATTAATAAGTTTTCTAAAACCGTTAATTGAACACAGCCCTTACAATATTAAAAACTCATTTAGCCTCAAACAAATTTTGGACACGGTAACGTTACAGGACAACGAAGTTTTAGTTTCTTTTGACGTAGTGTCTTTATTTACAAATATACCTGTAGATACAGCAAGGAATGCAATAGTTGAAAGATGGGATGAGTTGGAAGAGAATATTCCCTGCACACAAGATATGTTCCTCAAAATATTCGACATATGCATTAAAGAGAACAATTATTTTCAATTTAATAATAAAGTTTATAAGCAGCTCTTTGGATTAGCGATGGGCAACCCCCTGTCTCCTATTTTAGCTGACATTACGTTAGAGAAATTATTAAAAGAAACATTGCTTAAATTATCAAATCCCCCGTCTTTAGTTATGAAATACGTTGATGATTTTTTATTAATCTTACAGAAAGACACAATAGAAGAAACCTTAAAAAAATTCAATTCTTTCCATCATAAAATAAAATTCACTGTAGAACAAGAGGTTAATAACAGCATTGCTTTTCTAGATATGAACATAACGAGGAATGACAACAAACTGAAAACAAATTGGTTTAGTAAAGAGATTGTTTCGAATAGAATGTTGAATTTTCTTTCCTCGCACCCATACAAAATGAAAACGAATGTAGCAGAATCTTTCATAAAACGTGTTTTTCAACTCAGTGACTCCACCTATAGAGAAAGTAACAAGACATTAACATTCCAAATTTTGGAAAAAAACAATTATCCAAAACCTCTGATTAAAAAACTTATTACAAAAACTCTATATACACACAAAAAAATATTGCGGTGTGAATGGTATTTTATCCGAAAAAGACTTTATTTTTTATCCAATAGTACCTTATTAACTCCGCAAGATCGGGTACAAATTTTGAAATATCTAAAAGGATCGAACAGTATACTTTTGCACCGTTTGGAGTAAATGCAAAAATTGTCAACAGCGGATTTTTTTAAAAGGTACTTCCCAGAGATTATTTTCGTTCTATCGGAGTAAATATTTAAAACCGTTTGGAGTTTTCGTAAACAAGTAAAATTGTAAGAGAATTTGGCTGTATTAGTTAAATTCGCTAAAGCAACCTGCATATTCCTTCTGTATAATAGAATTTAAATTGTGATACAATCAGTCTAGTCGCAGCGGCCTGATGAGAAGATTCAATTCTCTTACAATCTTCGGAACATATTAAAATCATATACATATGTACATTCAAATAAAATACCAATGGGATAAAACCATACACACACTCAAAAAATGTGCGGTGTTAATTGGTTTTTTATCCGAAAAAGTATTTATTTTTCTCCAACTGAATATAGTTTTAAAAAATTAAATGCGCATCAACGGATAAATATTTTTATCTATCCGAAAAGATAAATTTTTATAAAAACTCATTTTGGATTTAATAAAATGCACCTCTAGGTGTTTTCCTAAAGATGAATGTACCTGTTTGGTTTTTATGCGGTGTAAAAGTTTTTATCCAAATGTATTTTATGCCATTTTTATTATAATATCCGATTGGATTCAAATTATAAATATCCGATCGGTGGGACACTATGTAACACCGATTCGGTGTTGTGGTGACCTTTTTTTTTTTGTGTGTACTTACAGGAACAGAAACCTAAGAAACCAATTGAATAACTCACAAATAGATAGAAAAACAATATGTGGAGCGATAACATACATTCCATTTTTAACCGAAAAACTTAAAAAATGTTTACACAGACCGAATCATACGAATAAAATAGCCACCAGAATAAATAATACTTTAACAGAATCCTTTAGTAAACTAAAAGACAGAATCCCCAAAGAAAAAAGAGCAGGTGTCATATATAAGATCCCTTGTGGATGTGGAAAATGTTATATTGGTGAAACGTCTAAAACAATAAACACGAGGGTTAAACAACACCAAAATGACGTAAAGTTCACCAACAAGAATAAAGGTCAAATAACACAATATCGATCAGCATTATGTAAACATTCTGTTGAGTGTAACAATGGTTTCTTATTCGACGAAGCTTCCATCCTTAGTTTCGAACCTAAAAAACAAAAGAGATTTTTTAAAGAAATGTGTTACATAACTAGAAACACCAACAGTGTGAATTATAAAACAGACAGCAGAGGGTTACAAAATAATTATCTTAGCCTGATACAACAAACTAGAACTAACCAACAATAATATAGGTGACAAGAAGAACTACTATTTAATCTTAATACGTGTAATTAAGATTCACTTAGTAATTCACCATAATTGACACAACTGAACCAAAATTCCACTCAATGGTTTAACTATCTGATCTTATATTTTATGGGAAGATCAATTTTAGTTACAGTGGTGAAAAGGGATAAAAATGTCATAATCATAACTATACAGGAGTTTTTTCACTATTAACTATTGAATCTTGATTCACATTAAGGTTTTTCTAGTTTTTCTTAGAAATTTTGTCTGACCAAACAGTACACCAATTTTTCTAACTATCTAATCTTGATGTGCACTTCAAAATTGGTTTAGTTGTAACTTGGTATCATTTTACTTTTGTAGAATAAGAATTGGGAACACAATATATTTTATTTTATATCGATTTATATAAACAATTATTTTTCAAAAAGTTAGTTTTTCTCGTCGTGTATTGCTCGATCATATGTTTTTTAACGCAAATTTCTAAAAACGTCAAAATTAAAGTACGGCATTTCATCAGAAAAGGAGAAAAATATATATGTCGTCTCTTTTTGTTTATCAAGTACATATTATCATTTCAATTAAGTTCATTCACCATAATATATTGCCCTCTATCTTATAAAATATATAATTTTGTACAGTCACCTCTTTTCATCCCATTTTTGTTTCCGTGGTGGTGTATTGGATCGGTGTATATGGTTATGTTTTTCATTACAATTTAAATACATTTGTATTACTTCAAAGATTTTAATTTGGTACGAATCTCACACCCACTTTATATATATATAAAAAAGCAGGAAACTTGTACACAAATACTTTGGTATTGAAATATTCACATTATCATGTTACCTAGACATAAGTTTTTTTTTACGTATACAGTTGAATACCATAGTATATAACAATCAAAATTCGCGGTTTTTTCACTAGCAATTTTCTCTTTTCTTACCAGTTTTTGACGATATCAAATTTTGATAACACAAAAATTTGTTTTTTTGAACACCAATAACTTTTTAAACAAAGTTTTAAAGATTTTTAAAAAAAAAAAAAAAAAAAAAAAAATAAAAAAAAAAAAAAAAAAAAAAAAAAAAAAAAAAAATTTCAAAGAAATTCAAACTATTTTCTTTGAAAATTAATTTAACAATGAAAATTAATTTAACAGAGAATTGTTGGTGAAAAATTAATTTTTAACTTTTATGCATTTTTATGCATTTACAATACTAGGTATGTAGCTACTCGTAAAGTTGTTTAAATTTTAAAGTTTTTTTAAAAAATGTTTACTTTAAGAACCTTTTTATTTCTTTTTAAACAAAAATTTGTACTTTTTTTTTTAAGTTTTATCTACATGTAATTGTTTTTTACTTTTTCTTAATTATTACAGCATATGTTATAAGATACCTATGATTATGACCAGAAGGTCGAAATATAAGGATTAAACAAAAACATATTAGTTTTTGAATTATTTTAATTTTTAATTTTGTCTATAAAAAGCTAGAATATAGAAACAATTATTACATAAAGACAAAAAAATTTCGAAATTATTTTTATAAAAATATTTTGGCAACAAGCATTAGCAACAAAAATAATAAATTGGCATCACAAAAAATATTTTGGAACCACATATGAGAATACATACAAACAAATATTTTTGAAGGACATTATTAAATGGCTACAAACATTGGCATCAAAATTAATAAATTGGCGACAAATATAATATTTTGGAACAGAAAAAAATAATTTTTAGTAGTAAAAAAAAAAAAAATTCGTGACTAAAAATTAAATTTAATCGATACAAATTATTTAATATTTGATGGGGGATCGATATAAAATATTGCAGCGTCATTAATAGATTCTATACAGGGTGTCCCAAAATTGGTGGTACAAACGAAGCAGGGTGATAGCAGAGGTCATTTCCAACCAAAATAGCCAAATGAAGTTTTATCAAATTGTTGATGGTTCAAAAGTTATTCCACTTTAAGTATTTTTTGGTGAAATCGCATGAGTTACATTCCGAGATATGGAAATGCAACAAAGTAAAGAATTCCGAGATAAGGAAATGCAACAAAGTAAAGATGCTCATAATACAATTTTATATTAATAACATAAAATATTATTTATCATAATTTAATGGATCATTTTTTATATAAATCACAATCTTTGTTTTGTCTAACAAAATATAATTTTAATTAATAAGCAATAAGCATTATAAGAAATAAAATAACATGTTGAAACATGTTTATAAAATATGTAAGAAAGAAAATCATGTAACGAAAAAACTTAAAGAATAATTCATTCAATAAACTGACTCCAAAGAGCACAGTACAAAAATATTGATTCCCGGCTCTAAAGAGACCGGCTTTTAAAAAATAAATAAATTGTTTTAAGTTAAATAAATGTGAAGAAAATAAAATTTAAATAAATGTGAAATAAATGTTTTTTTTATATTTATTTAATAATTCAACAACATAATTGGCGCAGTTGGTAATTTTCTCCTCCGAAAAGAGAAAATAGTGTAAAAGAACATTAAAATAGTGAAGTGAAAAGATACATAGAAAAATAAGTAAAAATTGATTTTTCGAAGAAACGAAAATCATTTCACCTAAATAATAAGTAACTGTATATTACTTAAAAGATTAATTTATTAACTGGAAATTAGTTAAATAGTTAACGTAAAATAAAATAATAAATATTAAAACTTATAAAATCGTGCTAATATTTGTAACAAAGGGTGGGTGTTAATTAAAAGTGAACAGTTTAAAGCAATAATCTCAAAATTGCGAGTAAAAGAAGTAAAATCTTCGATTTAAATCGACAACAAAAAATTACAACAAAAATGAATGCCAAACAAGTCGAACAACAATTGTTGCAGCAGAGACAACAGCAACAACAGTTACAAAATCAAATTGAAGTGTTGCAACAACAGCTGGTAAACCAGGAAACAATAATGCAAGGCATTAAAACCACTCGGTTTGATCTAAGTCCAGATCAAATTATACGAAACTTTAATGAGATCCAAGCGTTTTCAGGAGAAGATTCGTACAAATTAAAATCTTTCCTGAAAAGCATCATAGATACCGAAAGTCTTTGCGGTAATAAGAACGAAGAACTCAAACAATACTGCTTAAGGAAGCTGATCAACACAAAAATAATTGGGAACGCCAGAGGAACTATCATGGAAATACCTGAGACTCAACGCACCTGGGAAAACGTTATCAGGCAACTAAAATTGAGATACAGACCAAAAAACACCATTCATCAGTTACTCTACAATGCGAAGGAAATAAAGGTATTTAATCTTAAAGATATTTTTAATAAATTAAATAAATTTAAAAGTGAGTGTAGTGAGATATGTGATTTTGACGACGAAGATAATTTCACATATTATTCAATAGATAGGGAATTAGTGCAGGTATTAAAATCAAAAATAATTCCTCTAGTTCAAATACAAATGGATACAACGAAATCGTTATTTGAACTAGACAATATTTTTTGCAAATCGGAAATATCCCTGTCAGAGGATATAATTAAAACCGAATTTAGAATAAATCGAAATAAAGAATTTAATTTTAAGACAAATAATAAAATGTACTCTCAAAACAAAAACCATTATAGAAACAATAATATTAACAGTAGTTATAACCAGGAATTTAGAAATAGTAATAATAATAGCTATAATAATAATAACAATAGGTCAGGATAATTTAGAACACAAGATCACAGAAATAACGGATTTAATTCAGGACAGTTTAGAACACAAGATCACAGAAATAAAGGATTTAATTCAGGACAGTTTAGAACACAAGAACAGAGAAATAACGGATTTAACTCAGGACAGTTTAGGCGACAATTTAATGATAATAGAACTGGGCAATACAGAAATAATCTCATTCCTAACCAATAATCAATGGAAGTAGACAATATCACTAGAAATTCTGAATTCAATCAAGAGGTAAATTTTATAGAGCTGCCTCATCAAACCAATTGCCGATAATAAAACTAACATTTAATGATAAATCTATTAATTGTTTATAGATACTGGTTCGGATACCAGTTTAATAAAACCCAACATTTTAGAATATAAAATATTTAAATTAGAAAAACCAATAATGTATAATTCTTTGGGTGGACCAAATTTTGTCACTGAAAAAACCGTGACCCCCATCCCGAAAGAATTAATTAAAAATGGAACGCTTGATTGGAAAATATTCCCTCTAAAGAGTGTGAAGTATGATGCCATAATGGGTATTAATTTTTTAAGGCCATTCGAAGCGATCATTGACACAAAAAACGAATACATGAAAATATTCGACGAATATATAATCCCCTTCATAAATATTGGATATCCCAGTGAGTTAACCCAAGTAAACCATCTGGAACCAATAGTGAATCCAAAAGAAGAAATATTTACCAAAGTAAATAAAAACCATTTAAATAACGAAGAAAAAGTACATTTGAAAGAGATTTTAATGAAAAACAAAGATTTATTTTTTTCTGAAGGCGAAAATTTGACCTTCACCCATGAAATAAAACATAGTATAAAGTTAAAACATAATAATCCCATTTATTGCAAAATTTATCGTTACCCACAAATACACGAAAAAGAAATTGAAACACAAATGCAAGAAATGCTAAAGCAAGGCATAATTAAAGAATCAGATTCGCCATACAATTCACCCTTGTGGATTGTTCCAAAAAAATTGGACAATTCTAATATAAAAAAATGGAGAATTGTTATTGATTACAGAAAAATAAACGAAATCACAATAGATGATAAATTCCCCATTCCGAGCATTGAAAATATCTTAGACAAATTGGGAAGAGCCCAATATTTTTCAACAATAGATTTAGCAAAAGGTTTCCATCAAATATTAGTCGATAAAAATGATCAAAGTAAAACCGCATTTTCGACGCCATTTGGGCACTATATGAGTATGTAAGGATGCCTTTTGGGTTAAAGAATGCCCCCGCAACTTTCCAAAGACTGATGAATTCTGTTCTAAGAGAGTTCATTAACAAAATTTGCGTAGTATATCTTGATGACATACTAATTTTTAGCACATCCATACAAGAACATATATTAAGTATAAATAAAATTTTTAATAAATTAAGGGAAGCTAATCTTAAAATTCAGATTGACAAATGCAATTTTTTCTGCAAGGAAACTGAATATCTGGGACATACATTGACACCAGAAGGAGTAAAGCCAAACTTGAAAAAGATAACAGATATATTAAATTTAAAGTTACCTGAAACACAGAAACAAATAAAATCATTTCTAGGAATAACAGGATATTACCGTAAATTCATAAAAGATTATGCAAAAATAGCCCAGCCAATGACGAAATACTTAAAAAGAGATGCAAAAATCAATAAGTTAGATCCCACATACATAAATGCATTTGAAGAATTAAAAATTTTGTTGACAACCCACCCTATTCTAAAATATCCAGATTTTAACAAGTCATTCGTGCTAAACACAGACGCAAGTCAATTCGCAATTGGAGCTGTGTTACTTCAAGATAACCACCCGATAGCTTTCGCGAGTAGAACGTTAAAACCATGAAACCAGGTACAGTACTACTGAAAAAGAATTACTAGCAGTAGTATGGTCGATAAAATACTTTAGACCTTATATTTACGGAAAACAGTTCGATTTAAAAACCGACCACCAAGCCTTAAAATGGTTACACACCAAATACCTAGGCAAAGATTTAAATCCCCGACTCCAAAGATGGATCTTATCATTGGGAGAATATAATATGAAAATTAGTTATCTACAAGGTAAGGAAAATAAGATAGCAGACTTTTTGAGTAGAATTAACACAGATAGCAATGAAATTAATGAAATAAAAACAATATTGCAATCTAAGTATCTAACGAAGGGAGAAACCTCTCTTTACAAAATATTTTTACAGATTACGAAATCAATAATGAAGAAGTAGTAGATGAAATAGTAGATAATAACTCAAATGAAGAAATAGTAGATAATAACTCAATGCAACCGACAGTACATTCTCAATTAGAAGAACAGAATGATAATATAGTAATCCTAGAAACAATTGTAAATAGATTCAAAACACAGTTAATATTCACTGAAAATTTCACTAGCGAGTTAGAAAATATATTAGGAAATCGCAGAATAAATATTAACCCAACCATAACCAAAGAAGAATTAGTCAATAAATTGAAAACATACTTTACAGGGACAAGAGTAGCAATTCATACCCAAATTTCAGATAAAGAGTTTTATGTTATCCAAAAAATATTAATAGAAGAATTCCCAA
Source organism: Tipula helvola (assembly GCA_963556165.1). Lineage (NCBI taxonomy): Eukaryota > Metazoa > Arthropoda > Insecta > Diptera > Tipulidae > Tipula > Tipula helvola. The sequence continues at coordinate 226,960,109 of OY744483.1, forward strand.
CCAGAAGATTTATGAAATGTACCCATTTCGCACAGGATGTAGAATCAGAGGATGAGTTAATCAAAATCGTATCGATTCACCATAAGGAACAAAAACATCCAGGTATTATTTCATTATATGAAAATCTAAAATTTAAAGTCTATAACAATATGATAGAAATCCAATCAAACCAAAATTCGAAAAAACCGAAATTCCTACAGGTAAAAACCAAATAGCCCATGTGGATACTTACGTAAATAAAAAACAATCTTTTATAATTTTCATAGATAAATTCTCGAAATTTGCAACAGCCTACCCTTTAGAAAACAGAAACCATACCGAATTAATAGAAAAATTTAGAATGTATTTTAACCACAAGAAACCCAGAAAAATTATAGCTGATAATGAATTTAAGCATATCAATATAAAAGAATTTTTAGATAAATAAGGTATAGAATTACATTTAACAAAACCTAACAGCCACACAGGTAACGCTGACGTAGAAAGACTTAACAATACACTGACAGAAAAATTAAGAGTTTTAAATATAGACCAACCCAATCCTATAAGGTATCAAATGTTAGAAGCAATAAAAAGCTACAATAATCAGTATCACAATACCATTAGGTGCACCCCAATAAAAGCAGAAGAGGGCATTAATCAACAAGAAATTTTCCAGAATTTAGTTAATTCCCAAACAAAAAGGTTAACAACAAAAATAGAGAAGAATATACAGAAACTAGAGAACAAGGTTACATTAAAAATTATAAATCACTCAGACATAAAGACCAACCAAAATTCAGATATACATCCTATAAATATTAAAACTATGACGAAACTAACAGAAGCACAACTTCAAGTAGAAAAAATTGAAAGCAATACAGGATATACTATTCTTCGAGAAACCGAGACTTTTTTATCCAAATCCTACAATTATTCATTACACATAATTGACATAGAACAAATAGAAACTTTAATATTAAACCTCAGGTCAACAGCGAGGGAAATAACCGTAGAACTTACGAAACACTTTATTAAATCTACATTATTCATAGACATAGACAATTTACTATATAAATTAATGACTTTAAAAGACCGACATCACTCAATACACAAACGAGGTTTAGTAAATTTCATAGGAACAATAAACAAGTGGATATCAGGGACAATGGACGATGAAGACAGACAATTAATTAATAAACATTTATACGTAATTGATCAGAATAACGAAAATCTAGCTGTAAACATAAATAAACAAATTAAAATTAATAATAACTTTAACAACACTATAAACAAATTATATAATGCAATGTTAGAAGATAGAAAAATTATTCAAAATTTTATTATAGACAGAGAAAATAAAACTCTACTTAGATTAATGATATATGATATAAAATTAAAAATATGTATATGAAATAGATAAAATTATAAGTGAATTACAAGATAATATAGTATTTAGTAATCTTAATACACTGACTGATTGATACATCCTTCTTTGTTTACTCATGAAGAGATTGTAGAATACAAAATAGATGCTAGTAAAATAAAACATTTAAAAGTAGGATATTCTAAAACTAATAATAATAAGTTGATCTTTTTAATCAAAATTCCCAGTTGCATGGAAAAAGCAAATAAAAATTAATTATACCCCTGTCAAATATTAATGATTGTAGTTCAATAAATTATGGGATCACTAAAACATTTGAAATTAACAATACTTATTATGAATACAATACAAATAAAGCATTCCATGAATTAAATAATTTAAAACACTGTATACTATCAAAAAATTGTCAAAATATTAAAAACTGTAATACAGAAATTTATAGCATCAATGATAATAGTATATTAATACAATTGGCTAATAAAGTAATTTTAACATCAAATTATGATGAAAGAAAATTCGAGTTGAATGGAAATTATTTTGTGAAATTTTTTAACTGTAGTATTAGCCTAAATAACAAAACCTTTTATAATAATATTAAGGAAGTAAATAATGATTATATTATTCAAAATCTAGATTATAAGTCAGACAATAACACATTTACATTTAAGGAAATAATTTTAGAAACCAATAAAAATATAAATGAAATAAAATTGTTGAAATTTCATAAAATATTAACATATTCAGGAGTAAGCATAATATCAATTATAGTAATAGCATTAATAATAATATTGATTATCATAAAGTTTAAACAAAATAAAATAAATATTAAATTTGCAAATAGAGTTCAGGAGAACTCTACTCTTAACGAAGGGAGAGTTACATTCCGAGATATGGAAATGCAACAAAATAAAGAATTCCGAGAAATGGAAACACAACAAAGTAAAGAATTCCGAGATAAGGAAATGCAACAAAGTAAAGATGCTCATAATTCAATTTTATATTAATAACATAAAATATTATTTATCATAATTTAATGGATCATATTTTATATAAATCACAATCTTTGTTTTGTCTAACAAAATATAATTTTAATTAATAAGCAATAAGCATTATAAGAAATAAAATAACATGTTGAAACATGTTTATAAAATATGTAAGAAAGGAAATCATGTAACGAAAAAACTTAAAGAATAATTCATTCAATAAACTGACTCCAAAGAGCACAGTACAAAAATATTGATTCCCGGCTCTAAAGAGACCGGCTTTAAAAAATAAATAAATTGTTTTAAGTTAAATAAATGTGAAGAAAATAAAATTTAAATAAAAGTGAAATAAATGTTTTTTTTATATTTATTTAATAATTCAACAACATAATTCATGCGCAGCCACTAAAAAAATAATTTAAAAAAACCAACAGTTCTTTTGTTTATCTTTCTTTTTTCATACGATCTTGAAAAGTGTGCCTTTCCAATAAAGTCATTTCTATAAACTATATTATCTTCTGTCATATTAAAACAATGGTTTTGTGAAGTCTTTTTGTTTCCCAACAATTTTTGTTGATTTTTAAGTGACTCTGGCGGAAAAACAATGTACTATGGAAAGTTCACCAACTATCAGAAAAATTTGTCACATTAATGCAGATTCTAAACTGGTATCACGCGAACGAATATTCAAAACCGAACGGTTTTTATCAATTGTTTAACAAGGTAAGTCATGTTTTTTAAAGAATGCACCTAACAAAACTTCGAGTGCTAAAATAACTAGCTGCTTTGACAGCATTAATTTAACATCAATATTGCTAAATTATACTGCTTTCCCATTACCACTTTTACTCTTTTTGCATTTCATGTTTATCGTATTTTTACAAGTAGAGTAGAGTAGAGAGAACACTACAAGGATCAATTGAATTATTCTTCAATTTTGCAGCGGTAATGTTACACATGCTGGAATAAACCAGTATGCTTCATGATATCTAGTAACTATAAATTTCCAGATTAAAAAGTTTCACTTTCGTCGCGCGTAGAGGCTACACGCGTTGTTTTTTACTTATATTTCTACTTCTCCTTACAAATTGCAAATGAATAAAAAAAAATTATGATTTCTTATTGCGTAGGTTAGAATTTATTCGCTAGTTCGCAGTTTTACTAATACTTTTACTTACTAATACTTTTTAGGAATATCTCGGAGTTTTAGAAAAATTTTCACAATCGTTTCCAAATTTGAGTTTACTGTAGGAAAATTTATTGACGCTCTTTTGTACGATTAAATATTGTACATATTCTTGTTATTTTTTTAAATTTTTATTTGGAGTTACTATTTCCGAAAGATTGTAAGAGAACTTAATCCAGTTTCGAACTGATGAGCTTATGATTTTGAAAAAATCAATCCTCTCATCAGGCCGCGGCGACTGGACTGATTGTACCACAATTTACATTCTATATATACAGAATGTACTGTGCAGGCAGTACTAGCGAATTATACTAATACAGCTAAACACTCTTACAAATTTTCTTCGTACATTCACACAGCACTATTCCTGAGCAAGCAAATTTATCAATTAACAAATTTTTCTTTTAATTTCAATAAAAAATTTTATTTTTTTTTTTATTCTTTTTTTTTTATCTTTTTTTTATTTTTTTTCATTTTTTTTTCATTTTTTTTTTTATTTTTTTTTGTTTTTTTATTTTTATTTTTTTTTTTACTTTTTTTTTCATTTTTTTTTTTTTTTTTTTTTTTTGTATTTTTTTTTTTTTATATTTTTTTTTTTCATTTTTTTTTTTTCATTTTTTTTTTCATTTTTGTTTATTATTTTTTTTTTTATTTTTTATATTTTTTTTTTTTTTTTATTTTTTTTTTTTTAAAATAAAAATGAATAAAATGAAAAAAAAATTAAAAAAAAATTAAAAAAAAAAAATAATAAAAAAAAAAATTAAAATCAAAAAAAATTAAAAACAAAAAAAAAATGATAAAAAAAATTCATTGCAGCATCATGCAACATCATACTTGCAAATTTCGTTGCATGATGTTGCATCATGTTGCATGCGGTCACCTTTATACAGAACCATAGAAATATTCTGTCAACGGAACAAAAATTCAACCGCAAATAATTCCGATACAGTGGCGCCCAAAACTTCGGTAATTTGATGTTATTATTCAGATCTTAAACCTAATTTTCCTCCTGAGGGGGAGAAAAATTAGCAGAGTTACCCATATTGTCGATTATTTTTGTTTTAGTTTCAGATTTATAATTTATTTAATTTATTTTTTTTAAATAGCGGTTCTGAGTCTCCGCTTCAAAATTCATATAAGATGTATTTCACTAATTTCCATTTTCAGTCAAGAAAATGTTGGTGCTTTAGGTACCGAGAATTTTAGAGTTTCATTTACATCAAAGTAGTGTTAGAGCTAATTAACGTTTTGCATACAAAAGTGTTTGGATAATTAGCAATGCCTTCACCCTAGAAAGGTTAGATTGCGTGGCGTGTTATACTCAAACAAGTATGTGAGTTTTAACCCATTATGGAGTATACTTTCCGCAGATAGGCGTTGATGAATAGTTACATTCATTTTGATTTTATACTCTTATGCAATGGGATTTATTTCCGTAATTTTTACCAAATATGAAATGATTTTTATATAGTATAGCTTCTGTTCATCTGTTTCATATTGTTACAGCCTAATTTTTATATTTAATGAAGTGTTGCCCTGACTACCGATCACCTAGTTAACAAATTAAATAATATTTATTTCGATCTTATTGTTCTAATAAGACCAATTATCGTTTGTGAAGAAAATAAAATTTTGCTAATTATTGTCGAAGTATTTCCAATTAGAGTGGTAATCATGTATTGTTTTTTTTTTAAATTTTTTTTTTAATTACTAGTCGTGCAAGTTCAATTTAAGTGTCACAATGAATGTGCAGTTTTTGGATTGTGATGAACTTTCCGTTGAATGCCAGGTAAGAAATATTACCGGTAGCATTATGACGAGAATGGCGATATTAAAAAATCTATATGAGAAAGAAGTCGCGTTGGAGATAGATAGAGCTCACTCAGCTGCAATGAAAAATCCAAAACGGGAAATTGGGGTGTGTAGTGCAAAACTGAAAACATCATGCAACGTCATGCAACATGTTGCATGATGTTGCATGATGTTGCATGATGTTGCATCATGTTGCATGATGTTGCATCATGTTGCATCATGTTGCATCATGTTGCATCATGTTGCATGATGTTGCATGATGTTGCATGATGTTGCATGATTCTGCATAATGCTGCATGATGTTGCATGATGTTGCATGATGTTGCATGATGTTGCATGATGTTGCATGATGTTGCATGATGCTGCATCATGCAACGAAATTTGCATTGCATGATGCTGCAATGAATTTTTTGTTTTATTTTTTTTTTTATTATTTTTTTTTTTTACTTTTTTTTTTCATTTTTTTTTTCATTTTATTCATTTTTATTTTTAAAAAAAAAACAAAAAAAAAAAAAAATTATAAAAAATAAAAAAAATAATAATAAAACAAAATTGAAAAAAAAAAATGGAAAAAAAAAATGAAAAATAAAAAAATTTAAAAAAAAAAAATGAAAAAAAAAAATAAAAAATAAAAATTCATTGCAGCATTATGCAACATCATGCAACATCATGCAACATCATGCAACATGTTGCATGATGCTGCATGATGTTGAATGATGCTGCATGATGTTGCATGATGTTGCATGATGCTGCATGATGTTGCATGATGTTGCATGATGTTGCATGATGTTGCATGATGTTGCATGATGTTGCATGATGCTGCATGATGCTGCATGATGTTGCATCATGCAACGAAATTTGCATTGCATGATGTTGTTGCATTATGCTGCAATGAATTTTTTGTTTTAATTTTTTTTTTATTATTTTTATTTTTTTTTTTATTTTTGTTTTCATTTTTTTTTTTATTTTTTTTTTCATTTTATTCATTTTTTTTTTGTGGTGTGGTACAAAAAAAAAAAATAAAAATAAATGAAAATAAAAAATGAACAAAAAAATGAAAAAAAAAAATGAAAAAAAAAAAAAAAATTAAAAAAAAAAAATTAAAAAAAAAAAAATTAAAAATAAAAATTCATTGCAACATCATTCAACATCATGCAACATGATGCAACATGATGCAACATCATGCAACATGTTGCATGATGCTGCATGATGTTGAATGATGCTGCATGATGTTGCATGATGTTGCATGATGTTGCATGATGCTGCATGATGTTGCATGATGTTGCATGATGTTGCATGATGTTGCATGATGTTGCATCATGTTGCATCATGTTGCATGATGTTGCATGATGCTGCATGATGCTGCATGATGTTGCATCATGCAGCGAAATTTGCATTGCATGATGTTTGTTGCATTATGCTGCAATGAATTTTTTGTTTTAATTTTTTTTTTTATTATTTTTTTTTTTCTTTTTTTTTTCTTTTTTTTTTTTATTTTTTTTTTCACTTTATTCATTTTTTTTTTGTGGTGTGGTACAAAAAAAAAAAAAAATATAAAAAAAATGAAAATAAAAAATGAACAAAAAAATGAAAAAAAAAATGAAAAAAAAAAAAAAATGAAAACAAAAAATAAAAAAAAAAAAAATTAAAAATAAAAATTCATTGCAACATGATGCAACATGATGCAACATGATGCAACATCATGCAACATGATGCAACATGATGCAACATCATGCAACATCATGCAACATGTTGCATGATGTTGCATCATGTTGCATAAGGCTGCGGTTACATTGGATAAGAATTCGCATGAAAATTTCTTCGCACGAATTCGTACGAAATCGGTTTGTACGAATACGTAAGAGAAAGTGGTTACATTAAAAGCGCAATAGCTAACTAATTGTAATAATATAAATAGGCAAACGGTTTGCTTTCATTTTGTGTAATAGTGAAAATGAATTCAGCTAGTGAATATTTATTGGAAACACCTCTAATAAAATTTCTGTTACTTAAAAATACCAGAAGCTATTGGGTAGATGATTATTTTTTATCTAGAGATGAAAACGGAGAATTTGCAAGAATGATGCAATCTACATTTGACTATATTTTAAAATCAACTGAAATTAAGCTTCAAAAGCACTCAAACTTTCGAGAATGCATTTCACCACAAGAAAAATTGGTTCTAACATTAAGGTAAGTAAAACGACTATACATTTTTAAACAAATGTTTATTCAAATTGTACACTTGTAGTTTCAACTTACAAATTATTAGATTGAAATTGAGAAAAATATGTTGTTGCATTTTGTGAATTCGTATCGCTGATTGGTTGATCCATATTGTTCAAAATATCGCATGAGGAGTTGTGGGGAGTTAGTTGACTCGAAACCTCTGTCATATAGGTGGAAGATGAAACTGGAGTTTGGGGGGATAATATTTCTACAACTACCGGCTGAGAAGGATGTTGACCTCGAGATAAAGCTTCATGTTCTTGTAGAAGTATTTCCTGAATCTTTGTTCTGACAAATAATTTTCTATTAGTTGGTAGTTGTCGGATATATGGAACAATACTTAAAGCAAAATAGTAATCATCATCTTGTTGTTGAGAACTTTGTTTAAAATGGGTTAATTTTTGTTTTTCGATGGCCAGTAATTGTTCCACCGCGGTGTGTTTTTCATTTTTCTTTTTTTTTAACGGCCTACTGGTCTGTTGTTCTGAGTCTATTTCAGGTGAACGCCGTTAATAACTTATAGGTTCGCTTATTGTTCTTTGGTTTTCTATTTCTGTGTTTCGTTCCATTGTTGTTTGCGATTGCCCATTATAACCGTCTGCTGGCTCTGATAGTTCAACTTCTAAATCGTTATAAATAAATTCTTCCCTTTGAGGGTTTGGAATATTTCCGGTGGTTTTTCGAGGAAGGAACTGGTCTTTAACAAATAACATATTTTCAAAAAACTGCCATTTTCCTGATACTTCGTCACCAGGATCCCCACTTCGCTTTTGTTCTGATTTAGAGAGTTCTTTTCTAAATGTGTCTCGTAAACCTCTCCACTTCTGTCGAACTACATTCTCTGCAACAACATGTTAAATTAGAGATAAATTAATTTTTAAATAAACAAATATGTAAATACGATTGCGCATTTAAAGTTTTAATCCTATATCAAAATCGTATATTTTCAGGTATCTTGCCACTGGGGCCTCTTTTCGATCATTGGCTTTCTCGTTCCGAATGTCACACGCAACAATTAGACAAGCTGTTTATGACACATGCGAGGCTATATGGGCTACTTTATTCGAAAAACATATGCCATTTCCAACAGAATCATTGTTTTTATCAATTGCCCATCGGTTCTATAAGAAATGGAAATTTCCTAATTGTGTAGGAGCCATTGATGGCAAACACATTAGAATTAAATGTCCTGCAAATTCGTCGTCATTATATTTTAATTATAAGAAATACTTTTCTATAGTATTACAAGGTTTAGTAGATGCAAGCTGCAAATTTATAAGTATTGAAGTTGGAAGTTACGGAAAACAAAGTGATGGTGGTATATTTAAAACTTCGGCTTTGTACCACCATCTCGAACAGGGTACTTTAAACTTACCTCCACCAAGGGTGCTACCAAATACAGATATTGTTGTACCGCATGTTTTAGTAGGAGATGCAGCATACCCTTTAAAAACCTATTTAATGAGGCCATTTTCAGGACAAGTATTATCTCCAGAGCAAGAGGTTTTTAATCAAAGCCTTTCTCGAGCAAGACGCCTTGTTGAATGTGCTTTTGGTATTATGGCCTCAAAATGGAGAATTTTAAAATCGGAAATTGAAGTTCAACCTGACAAAGTCGATTTAATTGTAAAGTGCATTTGCTTATTACATAATATAATTATTGATTTAGAGGGTACACCAGATTTTATCGAAACTACTCAAATTGTGCAGCAAACACAAAGCAGAGCGCGATGTTTCAACAGAGCTACTCTTGAAGCCTATGAAATTCGCAACAATTTTTTACAATATTTTAATAGAGTTAATACATTAAAAAGTTAATTAAATATATTGTGATGATACATACTAAATTACTTTTGTTTCTATTTAATATTCACGCATCCAATTGTTTTTTACTCGAAAGGTTGGTCAAATGGTCAAAGAAAAATAGCGTTAAAAATACGATAGTCTTAAATGCATTTGGTAGATTGCTTCCAAAATTGAAAAACATATTTTAAAAAATATTTCAAATAAAATTTAAAAAAAAAACTATAAAATGGTCATAAATTTCAATTTTTAATATCTAAAAATGCTTAATCGCGTAAAAATTACATCGTAAAAAAGGATTGTGTGCATTTAAAAATTACCGGTTAGTTTCATTGCCTCCGCAATTTCCCTCCATAATCGTTTATTCAATTCTCTATTATAATATTCTTTATATTTTTGGTCCCACAAAGAACGTCTTTCTTGCACAAGTAGAATTAATTTTTCACAATCCATGTTGTTTTCTATTAAAATTCGTACGAACAACTGACCAAAAAACAAAATATTTTGTTCGTATTCAAATAACGTAAGAATTCGAGAGAATTCGTACGAAATATGCGTATGCACTGTAACCACACAAATAAACTTGCTTGTATTTGTTTACTTCTGATGATTTCGTATGAATTCGTACGAATTCGTACGAACAAATTTTCATGCGAATTCTTATCCAATGTAACCGCAGCCTAATGTTGCATCATGTTGCATAATGCTGCATCATGTTGCATATTGTTGCATCATGTTGCATAATGCTGCATCATGTTGCATAATGCTGCATGATGTTGCATGATGTTGCATGTTGTTTTTTTTTTTCATTTTTTTTTTATTATTTTTTTTTGTTTATTTTTTTTCATTTTTTTTTATTTTTTATTTATATTTTATAATTTTTTTTGCTTTTAATTATTTTTTTTTATTTTTTTTTTTTATTTTTTTTTCATTTTTTTATTTTTTTTTCATTTTTGTACCACACTACAAAAAAAAAAAAAATAAAACAAAAAAAATTAAAAAAAAAAAATTAAAAATAAAAATTCATTGCAGAATCATGCAACATCATGCAATGCAAATTTCATTGCATTTTGCATGACGTTGCATGATGCAGCATGATGTTGCATGATGCAGCATGATGTTGCATGCAGCATCATGCATTTGTTGCATGATGACAACTGACAACTGACTGATGACTACATTGTACCACAATTTAAAAAAAAAAATTAAAAAAAAACAAAAGATAAAAATAAAAAAAAAATAATAATAAAAAAAAAATTTTATTATTTTTTATTTTTTATTTTTTTTTTCATTTTTTTTTTATTTTTTTTTTTCATTTTATTCATTTTTTTTTTGTGGTGTGGTACAAAAAAAAAAAAACAGAAAAAAATGAAAAAAAAAAATGAACAAAAAAATGAAAAAAAAAAATAAAAAAAAAAAATAAAAAAAAAAAAAATTAAAAAAAAAAATTAAAAATAAAAATTCATTCAAACATCATTCAACATCATGCAACATGATGCAACATGATGCAACATCATGCAACATGATGCAACATGATGTAACATTATGCAACATGATGCAACATTATGCAACATCATGCAACATCATGCAACATGTTGCATCATGTTGCATCATGTTGCATCATGTTGCATCATGTTGCATCATGTTGCATCATGTTGCATGATGTTGAATGATGTTGCAAGAATTTTTATTTTTAATTTTTTTTTTTTTTTTTCATTTTGTTTTTTAATTTTTTTTTTTTTTCATTTTTTTTTTATTTTTTTGTTCATTTTTTTTCATTTTTTTTTTTATTTTTTTTTTTTTTTGTACCACACCACAAAAAAAAATGAAAAAAAAAAAAAAATGAAAACAAAAAATAAAAAAAAAAAAAATTAAAAATAAAAATTCATTGCAACATGATGCAACATGATGCAACATGATGCAACATCATGCAACATGATGCAACATGATGCAACATCATGCAACATCATGCAACATGTTGCATGATGTTGCATCATGTTGCATAAGGCTGCGGTTACATTGGATAAGAATTCGCATGAAAATTTCTTCGCACGAATTCGTACGAAATCGGTTTGTACGAATACGTAAGAGAAAGTGGTTACATTAAAAGCGCAATAGCTAACTAATTGTAATAATATAAATAGGCAAACGGTTTGCTTTCATTTTGTGTAATAGTGAAAATGAATTCAGCTAGTGAATATTTATTGGAAACACCTCTAATAAAATTTCTGTTACTTAAAAATACCAGAAGCTATTGGGTAGATGATTATTTTTTATCTAGAGATGAAAACGGAGAATTTGCAAGAATGATGCAATCTACATTTGACTATATTTTAAAATCAACTGAAATTAAGCTTCAAAAGCACTCAAACTTTCGAGAATGCATTTCACCACAAGAAAAATTGGTTCTAACATTAAGGTAAGTAAAACGACTATACATTTTTAAACAAATGTTTATTCAAATTGTACACTTGTAGTTTCAACTTACAAATTATTAGATTGAAATTGAGAAAAATATGTTGTTGCATTTTGTGAATTCGTATCGCTGATTGGTTGATCCATATTGTTCAAAATATCGCATGAGGAGTTGTGGGGAGTTAGTTGACTCGAAACCTCTGTCATATAGGTGGAAGATGAAACTGGAGTTTGGGGGGATAATATTTCTACAACTACCGGCTGAGAAGGATGTTGACCTCGAGATAAAGCTTCATGTTCTTGTAGAAGTATTTCCTGAATCTTTGTTCTGACAAATAATTTTCTATTAGTTGGTAGTTGTCGGATATATGGAACAATACTTAAAGCAAAATAGTAATCATCATCTTGTTGTTGAGAACTTTGTTTAAAATGGGTTAATTTTTGTTTTTCGATGGCCAGTAATTGTTCCACCGCGGTGTGTTTTTCATTTTTCTTTTTTTTTAACGGCCTACTGGTCTGTTGTTCTGAGTCTATTTCAGGTGAACGCCGTTAATAACTTATAGGTTCGCTTATTGTTCTTTGGTTTTCTATTTCTGTGTTTCGTTCCATTGTTGTTTGCGATTGCCCATTATAACCGTCTGCTGGCTCTGATAGTTCAACTTCTAAATCGTTATAAATAAATTCTTCCCTTTGAGGGTTTGGAATATTTCCGGTGGTTTTTCGAGGAAGGAACTGGTCTTTAACAAATAACATATTTTCAAAAAACTGCCATTTTCCTGATACTTCGTCACCAGGATCCCCACTTCGCTTTTGTTCTGATTTAGAGAGTTCTTTTCTAAATGTGTCTCGTAAACCTCTCCACTTCTGTCGAACTACATTCTCTGCAACAACATGTTAAATTAGAGATAAATTAATTTTTAAATAAACAAATATGTAAATACGATTGCGCATTTAAAGTTTTAATCCTATATCAAAATCGTATATTTTCAGGTATCTTGCCACTGGGGCCTCTTTTCGATCATTGGCTTTCTCGTTCCGAATGTCACACGCAACAATTAGACAAGCTGTTTATGACACATGCGAGGCTATATGGGCTACTTTATTCGAAAAACATATGCCATTTCCAACAGAATCATTGTTTTTATCAATTGCCCATCGGTTCTATAAGAAATGGAAATTTCCTAATTGTGTAGGAGCCATTGATGGCAAACACATTAGAATTAAATGTCCTGCAAATTCGTCGTCATTATATTTTAATTATAAGAAATACTTTTCTATAGTATTACAAGGTTTAGTAGATGCAAGCTGCAAATTTATAAGTATTGAAGTTGGAAGTTACGGAAAACAAAGTGATGGTGGTATATTTAAAACTTCGGCTTTGTACCACCATCTCGAACAGGGTACTTTAAACTTACCTCCACCAAGGGTGCTACCAAATACAGATATTGTTGTACCGCATGTTTTAGTAGGAGATGCAGCATACCCTTTAAAAACCTATTTAATGAGGCCATTTTCAGGACAAGTATTATCTCCAGAGCAAGAGGTTTTTAATCAAAGCCTTTCTCGAGCAAGACGCCTTGTTGAATGTGCTTTTGGTATTATGGCCTCAAAATGGAGAATTTTAAAATCGGAAATTGAAGTTCAACCTGACAAAGTCGATTTAATTGTAAAGTGCATTTGCTTATTACATAATATAATTATTGATTTAGAGGGTACACCAGATTTTATCGAAACTACTCAAATTGTGCAGCAAACACAAAGCAGAGCGCGATGTTTCAACAGAGCTACTCTTGAAGCCTATGAAATTCGCAACAATTTTTTACAATATTTTAATAGAGTTAATACATTAAAAAGTTAATTAAATATATTGTGATGATACATACTAAATTACTTTTGTTTCTATTTAATATTCACGCATCCAATTGTTTTTTACTCGAAAGGTTGGTCAAATGGTCAAAGAAAAATAGCGTTAAAAATACGATAGTCTTAAATGCATTTGGTAGATTGCTTCCAAAATTGAAAAACATATTTTAAAAAATATTTCAAATAAAATTTAAAAAAAAAACTATAAAATGGTCATAAATTTCAATTTTTAATATCTAAAAATGCTTAATCGCGTAAAAATTACATCGTAAAAAAGGATTGTGTGCATTTAAAAATTACCGGTTAGTTTCATTGCCTCCGCAATTTCCCTCCATAATCGTTTATTCAATTCTCTATTATAATATTCTTTATATTTTTGGTCCCACAAAGAACGTCTTTCTTGCACAAGTAGAATTAATTTTTCACAATCCATGTTGTTTTCTATTAAAATTCGTACGAACAACTGACCAAAAAACAAAATATTTTGTTCGTATTCAAATAACGTAAGAATTCGAGAGAATTCGTACGAAATATGCGTATGCACTGTAACCACACAAATAAACTTGCTTGTATTTGTTTACTTCTGATGATTTCGTATGAATTCGTACGAATTCGTACGAACAAATTTTCATGCGAATTCTTATCCAATGTAACCGCAGCCTAATGTTGCATCATGTTGCATAATGCTGCATCATGTTGCATATTGTTGCATCATGTTGCATAATGCTGCATCATGTTGCATAATGCTGCATGATGTTGCATGATGTTGCATGTTGTTTTTTTTTTCATTTTTTTTTTATTATTTTTTTTTGTTTATTTTTTTTCATTTTTTTTTATTTTTTATTTATATTTTATAATTTTTTTTGCTTTTAATTATTTTTTTTTATTTTTTTTTTTTATTTTTTTTTCATTTTTTTATTTTTTTTTCATTTTTGTACCACACTACAAAAAAAAAAAAAATAAAACAAAAAAAATTAAAAAAAAAAAATTAAAAATAAAAATTCATTGCAGAATCATGCAACATCATGCAATGCAAATTTCATTGCATTTTGCATGACGTTGCATGATGCAGCATGATGTTGCATGATGCAGCATGATGTTGCATGCAGCATCATGCATTTGTTGCATGATGACAACTGACAACTGACTGATGACTACATTGTACCACAATTTAAAAAAAAAAATTAAAAAAAAACAAAAGATAAAAATAAAAAAAAAATAATAATAAAAAAAAAATTTTATTATTTTTTATTTTTTATTTTTTTTTTCATTTTTTTTTTATTTTTTTTTTTCATTTTATTCATTTTTTTTTTGTGGTGTGGTACAAAAAAAAAAAAATAGAAAAAAATGAAAAAAAAAAATGAACAAAAAAATGAAAAAAAAAAAATAAAAAAAAAAAATAAAAAAAAAAAAAATTAAAAAAAAAAATTAAAAATAAAAATTCATTCAAACATCATTCAACATCATGCAACATGATGCAACATGATGCAACATCATGCAACATGATGCAACATGATGTAACATTATGCAACATGATGCAACATTATGCAACATCATGCAACATCATGCAACATGTTGCATCATGTTGCATCATGTTGCATCATGTTGCATCATGTTGCATCATGTTGCATCATGTTGCATGATGTTGAATGATGTTGCAAGAATTTTTATTTTTAATTTTTTTTTTTTTTTTTCATTTTGTTTTTTAATTTTTTTTTTTTTTCATTTTTTTTTTATTTTTTTGTTCATTTTTTTTCATTTTTTTTTTTATTTTTTTTTTTTTTTGTACCACACCACAAAAAAAAATGAATAAAATGAAAAAAAAAATAAAAAAAAAAATGAAAAAAAAAATAAAAATAATAAAAAAAAAATTAATACAAAAAATTCATTGCAGATGAATGCAACAAACATCATGCAATGCAAATTTCGCTGCATGATGCAACATCATGCAACATCATGCAGCATCATGCAGCATCATGCAACATCATGCAACATGATGCAACATCATGCAACATCATGCAACATCATGCAACATCATGCAACATCATGCAACATCGTGCAACATCATGCAACATGATGCAACATCATGCAACATCATGCAACATCATGCAACATCATGCAACATCATGCAACATGTTGCAACGAATAAATAAATATTTGTTTATAAATAATTTAAATAATAATCATAATAGTAATAATTAGGGCTGTGATTTTTAGGTAAAAGCCTTTTCGTGCTGGAGCCAGGTTTACATGTTTTGGTTACATAGAAACATGATTCATAAAATTTCCTTTCATATGGCATCGGTTTGTTAGCACCTTTTTTCACCTTTTCCGGGGTTTGGAACCTTTTTGACCTAAATAAACATTTTTGAACCTTTTTGTCGCCTAAATTGTATATTATTCAAAATCAATCATGAACAATTCGGGTTTTACATTAAATTGGTATCGTATATTTTTTGTCTACGGAAATGGATTTTAAAACAAGGGACAAATGTGAACGCAACATAAAAAATGTCCTCAGTTAAAAAATATGAATACGAAAACATATTTGTTCAGTATTTTTATTTCTAAAAAGTGAAGTTTTTACATTAGTTCCAAAACTACTTTAAATGTTTTTTTTTTCTTTTGTTGGCATCCATGAGGAAAAATTTGACATAAATAGGTTTTTTCAGTCGGTTTCATCAATGGAAAAGTCTTATTTTGTCAAATTTGTAATGTGACAATCGTTGCAGTCAAAAAATCACAAAAAGATCAACATATAAGATCCCAAAAACACAAAAAAAATGCCACAAAAAACCACAGAACTACATATCAGACGTTTATATCTGAGGTGAAGAATGGAAACGTTACACACCCGGCTTTTTTATTTGAACAAAAAGCCTATAAACGATGAAACTATTTTACAAGTAAAAAGTGCGATAAAATACGAATATATACGGGTGACAATAGACGAAACAACCGGCACAACCGGAAGATATGTGGCTAATTTTGTGGAAGGTGCCATAATAGTTTCACAGTAGCTAGACTTTTCGACGATTCCGTTAAAATTTTAGGCGAATAATTTAACCTAGACAAAATTTTAATATTTTTATCAGATGCTGTGCCTTTATGGCTGCTGCAATTAAAATTGTCTATCCGAAAATTTTACACGTTACTTGTTTGGCACACGGGATTACATCGAGTGACTGAAACTATAAGATCAATACATCCCGATAGAGAGAGATGATTGCTTACGATGATTGCTTACGATGAACAAATTATTTTTAAAAGCGCCTCGAGAGTCAAAATTTTTAGAGAATTTGAAACGGGATTGGAGCTTCCACCAAAGCAAATAGTCAATACTTTTTATTTATGAATTTTATTGTGATGAAATAAGCAACTATTAAAAACAGCTTTTTTACTCAAATAATTTTAATTTTTGGAACCTTTTTACCACCTTTTTCTAATTTTATAGAGCATATTTTAGGTACCTAAACTGCATTTTTTAGCACCTAAAATTCACAGCCCTAGTAATAATCAATAAATATGGACACTAGTCCTGCTTTAATATTTTTCACTTATCTGTTTATCCAGATAAGATGGTGTCATCATAGCCTTAGCGGTATTTCACATATATATGCTCTTGGAGGATTCCGTTTGTTTTTATTTTTCCTTTTATATATTCCTCTTTTTGTTTTGATTTTTGTGCGTCAATCCAGTTAGATTCAGCAATCCGCGCCAATTTTGATGCGCCAACAAAAAAAATGTATGTCGCGGAAGTTCTTTTGGAATAAAAATGATAAGCAAAAATAAACAAACGGGTCTCATCTCCAACAAAACAAATTTAATAGACAGAAAACAAAGATTTACCTTTTCCGCGACAATTCAAACTTGGTAATTGTTATTTTTGTTATACGGTGCACTACACCAAGTGTCGGTAAATCTAACTGGTTTATTGTGCAGTTAACTCCACCGCAACGAACAATTTACCACCAAAATATATTTAAACTTGTTTAACATATAACGTTAAACTATTTAAATGATAAACTTTATTTTAAAAACTAAACAAAAATACACCTAGTTTATTGTAAATACCACGGCACTGGTTCACTGTATAAAATTTGTCTTCTAATTTGTTATTATTTTTATGTACACGCACCAAAATGGAATGACTGATTGTAATTATTGTTAAATTTTAATTTCAGTTGTTGTTGTTGGAGAAGAGGTAATAGAGCAAAACCAGTAAGAATATCGCACAGGCTACAATCATCACCATCTGTCTCTAAAAAGCTAAACTAGCCAATTATACCAATAACAACCAATTAGCTAATATTTTCACCACAATCGTAGCCAACCTTTTTACCGCATAAATCTACGTAGGTGCAGAACACAAAGTCGTCAATTCCAAATTGTTTTCCTTCCCGACATCATTTTGGCCTTACAATTTATAAACAAAAATTCAACAAATTGATTTACATCTTACGCCCTATATATACAGGATGCCTGGAACATTTCAACAATGTTACAATCGTGGGGCAGTCCCACACCCTTGAGAAGGTCTCACAAAGCCGGGCACCTAATGTCTAGAATTTGACGAAAATCTTTAGTATGAAAATAAAATGTTTAATCAAAATTTATTCTAACCAGAGTGGAACCATTCCCAAGTTAATACATATAACCAAATTATTTAAACTTTCTATTTAATATCTTTAGCATGATACATCCCCAGAATTTTTCCGTTCTCATCCTTAACTTCGTAGATTACAGAGCCGTGTCGTTTTGTAATTATTGCTTTTGTGAATTTGGAAGCGAGCTTGCCACTGAACTCCTTTTGAGCAGAGCTTTGAGCAAAATTTCGTACATACACAACTTCACCGGGATTAAATGTTCGCGTTCTGCTTCGTAGATTGTAATTTGAGGCGTTTCGTTCATGGGCTTCTTTGAGGTTCCGTAAGACAATGTTCTGAGCTAAGGACAGGCGATCCGCGGGTGTTGAAATCTGTATGTTTCTATCTTCCAGTGAGTTTAATTTTCGAAGTAAGTCATACATTGACCCATGAGTTAATTTGTGCTGTCCAAATACCAAGTAATGGGGTGAAAATCCAGTAGACGTATGTATGACATTTCTTAAGGTGCCAGCAATCTCGCTTAACTGGCAGTCCCACCTTTTGTGATCATCTTTGATATAAGGCCTTATGGCAGCGAGGATTGATCGGTTCACTCGCTCCGATGCATTCGCTTGCGGAGAATATATAGCAGTAAATTCATGTCTTACTCCATACTTGCGTAGCAGTTCTGCTAATAATATAGATTTAAATTGCGGGCCGTTGTCGGAAAATTACACTTCGGGCACGCCAAACATACGAAAGATGTTTGCTTCCAGGAATTGACAAACTTTAGCAGCCGAAGCGCATCTCAGTGGTACTAGTATCGGAAAACGGGTAAATTGATCCAAAATTATTAAAATATACGTAAAGCCATTGGTGGTTCTTGGATAAGGACCCAAGAAATCAATATACAGTCTCTGGAACGGCCTAGTTGAGTCTATAAACTTGCCCATTTCTGGACGTGTTGAAAAATTAACTGGTTTGCTCATTTTACAGACTGTACACTCCCGAACAAATTTTTGGACCTGGGCTGCCATCGAGGACCAGTAAAATTGACGCTTTAATATCTCAAGTGTCTTGGCTATACCTTGATGGGCTGCTGTTGGTGGATTGTAATGGTTAAACCAAGAACAAAACTGACCGAGTTGTCTTAGTTCAACATTACGAAGAAATTGTCTCCTCATCTCTACACCAGCAGCAGTTCTTTTCCTGCTAGCTGCAGGGAGAGGTAAACTGGTCGGGGTTTTGGTGCGAGATAGAGAGAGACCTTGTTATGCTGCTTGATTTGTGGATGGTGACGGTGATTCATCCTGAGATGAACCAATGATAAAGGAGATAAAAAAAAAAAAGTAGTTTGGCGGACTACACCACCACTAGCGGAACGGAGCGAAGAAAATCTATATACATATGGGTTCGATCACCCGGACACGAAAAGAGACACATTGACTTCTAACAAGCCATCATCTGGCCTTTTAGACCGAACTCAAAAACAAATAAAAATCCTACCATTATACGCAAAATAGAATATAATATATAGATAAAAAAACTTACTCACTTACCTATCAATAACTGGATCCGCAGAAAATCTTAGTGTGCTAATATTTTTCTGAGTAATCCTTAAGATGATTATATCCGTTTGGTAATTTTTAACAAAACACAGCGAACACCGATCCAACCGATCAATGACACCAATTTTCAAACTAAATTATGCAATTTAAAACACCTTTTATACAATTTAAAACACGTTTTTTTTCTCTTTGTAAAATTTTATAGAATATTATCTTTTATTTTATATATTTCTTATTTATATTTTATTTTCGGTAAACACACTTAACATTAATCATACACTTAAAAAGTTTATTTTCTACTAAGATTTGCACTACTAATTTTTATTCATTCAGTTTCACAATATATGTACATACAATCAAAAAAAATGTATACAAAAAACATTAAATTTAGTTTATTTTATTTTTTTAGATTCACAAATTCTTTTAAGGTATAATAGTTTTGTCACCATTTGAAAAAAAAAACAACACTACACTCATACAAATATAACACCAACCCGACAAAAAAAAAAAAATAAACCGAAAATTACAAAAAAAAAACCCCGTTGGATTTTTCTCTCCGGTGAGCTAAAAAATCCCAACCGCTCTTCTTTACATTTAAAAATCAACTCCCCGTTTTTTGGCAATTTTTGTTTTTTCTTACAAAAAAACAAAACAATCAATTTTTATCAAATTGACAAAAAAAACGATTTGAAAATTGAGAAATCAAGTTCATCCACTTGATTTCAAAAACAAAACAAAAAAAAATGCAAAACTGCATAATAGAGAATTTATATTACACGAGTGCCCCAACTACAATAATTTGTAGTTGTTGGAAAGCGTGTATGAATGGGCATGCGTACACATAGTCTTACCAAACAGAAATTTGGAAATTGTTTTCGGTTGTAAGACGAGTATTTGGAATTTGCCTTGTTTGGCATGGACATATTACAAATAATAAATGAAATTATATTTATTTTTAATATGCGAAGAGGGAAATGACCTGATTGTAATTATTAATCCGGTCTTGGTTATATGGTTATTTGTAACGATGGCTTAAGAAAATAGCCATCCGTTACAGGATTGTGTGCTTGTTTTATCAGGTCAGCAGTAAGCCCTAGTGGTATCACTAGCTTCCACGATGAAATATCCGTTTCTACATCGGTAGAACTACCAATTTTTATGTATAATTTGCCTTCATCTACTTTGTAGTTAGACACTATTCTTGGATTGTTTAAGAGGGTATATCTTGCTTTGGTAATCTGGATCCTGAAAAGCGGGTGCGTTCATATCTATGCTTAATGGGACATCAGTATATATTTTAATTTCGTCGACATTGACTCGTGATAGGCTATCCGGTACGATATTTTGAGTGCCTTTCCTATATTCGATGGTGAATTTATGTCCTTGTAATTTCAACGCCCACCTTGCTAAACGTCCAGTAAGGTCTTTCTGATCCATTAACCATTCTAAGCTGGAGTGGTCGGTAATAATGGTGAATGGGTATCCGTCAATATAATGTCTGAATTTCTTAACGCTCATCACTGCAGCCAAACACTCCAACTCTGTGACGGTATAATTCCTTTGTGCCTTATTCAACTTCGCTGACATATAAGCAATGGGGTGCTCCTCTTCCTCGTTCTTCTGAAATAAGACACTGCCGACTCCAGTGGTACTTGCGTCGCACTGGATGTAGAAGTGTCGTTTAAAATCAGGATTGACTAAGATTGGTGCCGATATTAATGATTGTTTTAATCTATCGAATGAGTCTTGTGCTTGCTGGTTCCATTTGGGTTTTACACCTTTCCTCAACAGGTCAGTAATTGGTGCTGCCAAAGCAGAATAATTGGGAATAAACCTTCTGTACCACCCAGTCAACCCCAGGAATTGCCGTATTTGTTTAGTCGTGACAGGAGCAGGGTATTCGGCTACTGCCTGCACTTTGGACGGATCCACCCTGAGGCATCCATCACCAATTATATAACCAAGGTATCTAGTCTCCCTGAGCATGAATTTACTTTTATCTACATTTATAGTGAGTTTTGCTTCTCGCAACAATCTCGCCACTTCAGATAGTAATGTAATATGATCGTCGAATGTAGCCGAAACTACGAGAAGATCATCAAGGTAGACAAACACCCGGTCATGTAACTGGTGAGGGATAACCTTGTGCATAAGTCGGCACATCGTTTGGGCTGCATTACACAACCCAAACGGCATGACGACGAACTGGTAGAGTGGTCGTCCCGGGACGGTGAAAGCTGTCTTATCCCTCGACTCGCGATCTAGGGGAATTTGCCAGAAGCCGTTCTTAAGTCGATGGAACTAATGTATCGGGTTTGATCCAATCGGCTTAGTAGTCCGTCGATCCGAGGTAAGGGATAAGCATCAGTCACCGTCACTGCATTTACCTTGCGTGCGTCCAGGCAGAGCCGAACCTTTCCATTAGCCTTACTCACGAGACTCACTGGTGATGACCAGGAACTTTGGCTCTCCTCAATCACTCCCAGCGCTATCATTCGATCCAGTTCTTTATATATTTCCGCTTGTTTCGCCGGCGACACAGAATAATACCTTTGTTTTATCGGTGGTGATTGGCCTACATCGATTTTATGGGTCACCAAATGTGTTCGTCCTAAACCCAATTTTTCACAGGATAAAAATTGACTTACAACAGCTGTTAAGATGGCCTGTTGACGGTTATTCAAATCATGTTTCTCCGTATTGCAAGGTGCTGAGGGCAAGGTATTTTCTATCTCGCTGACCATCATAGGCACCAATCCAAATAACTCCCAAAAATCCATCCCTAAATATAGTGCTTGGCTCAGTCCTGGTGCGATATGGATTCGTATCAATTCTGTTTTACCTCCATATGACATCTTTGCCACGAAATGCCCTATAACTCTCTGTCGCTGGCCACCAGCGGTCCATAAAGTGGATGGAAGACCTTTTATCTCTATGTTGTTAGACTTTATGAACTCTTCTGCCCCACTACCCAAAACTGTAACGTTTGCTCCACTATCGAGCAGACCGCGCTGAGGAACCCCGTTAATAAGCACATTGATATAAGGCCTAGTGTCGATCACCGTGGAAAGAACTGATTCGCTTACCATTCTTTGTAGGGTTTTTCGTAATTTAAAATATTTGAGTGATCGGTTTAATTTTGACGTCGATTCTAAGGGCGATTGCAGGTGAGTTGAAAATATTTGGTTCCTTAGTCCCGGTCCGTGCCGGCATCCCTCTCCAGAATGGTATGGTAAAATTTTGGGTCGGTATTCGTCGCCACTTCTTCCAGCGTCCGCCTGGGTGTTACATTCATCGGTGATTGGGAGTTCAGAGCCCCAGTGTTTCTGAAATCCCTCTTTGCGTTTCCCTGTTGAACGTTTTTACACTTTAAACACTGGGTCTTTAGGGTATTTGGTGTTCCGCAACCAAAACAGAATCGGTGCTTCATAGGGATAACACAGTTCTTGTAGAAGTGCCCAATTCCGAAACAATTCCAGCAAGCATTTGGTGAATAGGATTTTTCAAAATTGGTCATTCGTGGTTGATCTATAAATTGCTTTGCAGAAGTAATCGCACATACAGAGTCGGAGTGTTGAGTCTGCTCATCATTGTTGAAACCGCTGAAACCAGCATTCCCGCTATTTCCGGCCACATCCAACTCATTAACATGACGAGGTCTCACTTGGTGATAGATTTCTGGAGTCCAACCTATCCTACTCCAAGTATCTTCCACTGTTATACATTGATTGACCATCCCAGCAATGTCTAAGAACTGTTGTCCTGCAAACTTAGCCTGTAAACCACCCCGCATATTTCTAGTTAAAAGGTTGATCAATTCATTATCAGTCATTGGTCTCATTAACGATAGGGTCAAGCTCCGTATCGCGTGGTAAAAATCTAGGAAAGGTTCCTTGAATTTTTGCTTCCTGCGTTCTAAGGCTTGCTTAACATCATCGTCCGTCCTTCTAGTCTTAAATCTTTGGATCATTGCCTCCTTCAAAACCTCCCAATCTACCAACCCATAGGTTTCCTGGTACTCCCAATACCAATTAAGAGCTCTTTCTTTTAATAGTACACTAAAATTGGCGGCTAATCTCTTTTGACTAAGCCCATTTTCTGACGCCATCTTCTGAACTCTATACAAAAAACGCTCTACGGGAAGCTCATCCTTTTCGTCTCCATGGTAAACCATCTTCCAATTGTAAATTTCCAAATAAGGTTTAGGGGTCTGGACATTCAAGTTTGATGGAAAGGCGCTCACATTTGGTGGCTCTGATGCTAAATTGAAACGTGGAGGCGGTAGAGCGGGGTTAAAATTCATTGTCATGTGTCTATTTATATTTTGAGATCTACGTTCCTAGTTTCATAAGAAGATGCCAACTCAGACTTCTGTCGGTTATTCGGTGGAGGTATGCCAGAAAGGCTCAGCTTTCGGTACAACCTGTCGACAATCAAATCGACTCTCTCATCCTCGGTTAGTTCAGAGATCGATTTTATAGCGTTATTGGCCGCTATTTCGTCAGCGGATTGTGAGGTTACAGGTTTAGGTTTGTTGGCTTGGTTGGTATCGGTGACTTCTTCACTTGATTCGTCACTCTCATTTCCTGAATTTTCTTCTATTTCCGAAAAAACTTGTTTCAAGGAATTCTCCATTTCTGCTGAAACCGCTTTCTCAGAGCGAATATCTTGGAGACTTGTTACTCATTATCTCATCGACCACAGGGTAGTGATCTCTTGTCGGGTGAGAAGCGACCCACCAAGCGTGAATTTTTAAGGACTCTAATGTCAGTATTCGATCCTCTGGGCCTCTTGGCTTTCTACTTGGTTTACGCTAAAATTCTATTGCAAGAGGTTTGGAGATCATCGATCGGCTGGGACGAAAAGTTGAAGGACGAACAATTCGACAAGTGGAAAACTTGGATCCAGTTGTTACCACAAATAGCGCAGATACGGATTCCTCGATGGTATGGAATACGAGGAGACACAGAAACAATACAACTACACATATTGTAGTATTCCGCATCGTAAGTGGCGACGATATCCACTTGACCCTGGTTGCGGCTAAAACTAAAGTCGCACCACTTACACCATTATCAATCCCTCGACTTGAGTTACAAGCGGCGGTGCTCGGGGCCCGACTAGCTAACAGCATTGGTGATTCCCACTCCATTCACATTCAAGAGCGTATACTCTGGTCCGATTCAAGAACGGTCCTCTGCTGGCTACAATCCGACCATCGTAAATATCACCAGTTCGTAGCACATCGGATTGGTGAAATAATGGAAACCACGAAATTAAAAGAATGGAGGTGGGTTCCCACCAAAAACAATGTAGCGGATGAGGACAAAATGGAAGAAACTGCCAGATCTGAATTAATCGAGTCGATGGCTGAACGGGCCTGAATTTCTTCGATTAGCTGAACCATGGTGGCCCAACCAAACCCAAGACATCCACCAGGCTCCCATTGAGGAACGGCGGGCTCACTACATACATACGGTCCAATATTATCCATCGGTAATCAAGGTAGAGCGATTTTCCAGCTGGCAACGCCTTCTTCGTGTGCAAGCGTATGTGCTGAGGTATGTAAATAACCTAAGATGCAGAGTCCAGGACATGGCCGTAAGCGTAGGACCAATCACTCAAACCGAGCTTGTTAAAGGAAAAAATGAACTCTATCGTCGAGCCCAGTTTGATGCTTATCGAAAGGAGGTAGAAATTCTGCTACGCAACAAATCGCTCCCAATAGATGAGCAAGTAAACATTCCGGAAAGCAGCCCCATTTATATGAGTTCGCCATATCTAGACGACGTTGGCATTCTAAGGATGAAAGGGAGGATCGATGCCTCGGAAGACGTAGGTAGGAATCAAAAGCGACCAATATTCCTGCCGAAAGATCACAGGGTGACTAATCTGATAGTCATGTCATACCATCGGAAATACCACCACCATAACCATGAAACCGTAGTTAACGAACTCCGTCAGCAATACGTAAATCCACGAGTACGACAGTTATTGAAAATATTACGATCTTCCTGCCAGAGATGTAAGAATCAGAGGGCCCTCCCTCGTGAGCCACAAATGGCGAATCTACCGACAGCTCGTCTTGCACCTTTCACTCGACCATTTTCTTATGTCGGCATAGACTACTTTGGGCCGATGAACGTCTCGGTTGGACGTCGTACGGAGAAGAGGTGGGGAGTCCTATTCACTTGCTTGACGACACCAAACCATTTCTTGCTGGGATCATCAAGCGGCACTAAACCCCCAAGCGAATTCAATGATAACGACATAATACTCAGAAAGAATTGGCGGAAGTCGCAGCACCTAGCGAACACATTTTGGAAGCGATGGTTAACCGAATACCTACCCACTCTGACGAAGCGAACGAAATGGTTCATGCCTGTAAAACCGATTGAAAAAGGCAACGTGGTCATTATCGTTGATAACAACTTACCACGAAATTCGTGGCCGAAGGGATTGGTAATTGAAACAAACCTTGCCAAGGATGGGCAGGTGAGAAGTGCTATCGTACAAACCTCTAGCGGTGTCTACGAAAGACCGGCCGTGAAACTGGCTGTATTGGATGTGCAACCAGAAAAGGTGGGTAAGCCGACATCATCCAGGGAGATGAGCCAACTTACCGGGTTGGAGAATGTTGCCAAAAATAAAACCATGTAGCCCGGTTGTTTCGATGCGTTCGTGCAAAAACAAAAGGGAAAGAAAAGTGAAAAAAGGAAACTGGTGAAGAACAGACCTAAAATTAAATTAAAAAATTATTAAAAATATAAAATAAAAGTAATTTTGTAGCGGAATACCAAATATTCCAGCTAACAAATAAATTGTTTTATTGATTGATCTAGAGAGTGAACCAAGCAGCATCGATCTACAAAAATCGATTACCACGAGGAAAAAGCCGCAACATCCCATCCTTATTGCGCCCTCTCGCAATAGTCCCCGAATATTAATTTTACACTGAGTCGCACTTTATGATACCTCCGAATAGCACAGATATTATGGGCCTTATAGCACTATCTATTTTATCACGGGAACCACTATCTATTTTTTTAAGCTGAATATTGTGTTACCCTCGCTAATTTAGCCGCTATTACGAGCCTTGTACGATAATGCGCAGTACCCGGGGCCACCAGCTTAAAAAAGATGTTAACTCTACAAGATCTATATTGCGAGTGTGCGACTCCACTTACTAATTTACTTCACAAATATCTATTTTAATCCTGGAGGGATGGGTATTACCTACATGATTTTTTGTCTTACCTGGTACTTTTGCACAACTCTCAGCTTGGTTACAAAAAAATGGTATTTTAATTTGAAAGTTTAATAAAGCTAGAAAATTAAACAATTAAACACTGTAGAG
Organism: Tipula helvola; assembly: GCA_963556165.1. Taxonomy (NCBI): domain Eukaryota; kingdom Metazoa; phylum Arthropoda; class Insecta; order Diptera; family Tipulidae; genus Tipula; species Tipula helvola. The sequence continues at coordinate 226,987,277 of OY744483.1, forward strand.
AATAAAAAACCTGATTAAATAAGGGTGTTTCAAGCACTGAAAAGCGGATAAAAGTACAAAAAACAAAATGAAAGTTGTTTGCATCCTCCTTTAAACTTGGGTTCCCTGAGTAACAAATTCATCATCAATTTCATTTATTTTGTCCTCGATTTTTAATCCAATTCCCATTGATGACAATAAATTAGATGCGGGTCCCGAACCACCCAATTCAGACTTATAACTTTCTACCATATTCTTAACCACATTCATATCAATATCAACAGGTTTAAAATTTTCGATATCATCGAATTCATTCGTCCGATTTTGAGATTTCATACTTTTCGGGAAACTTTGACCAATAGTTGTTTTCGCCAATTCCAAATCCATTTGATCCATGTACTTTTTAATATTTAATTTTGATTTCGGCATATCCGAAATGGTCTGATCAATATCATCATCATCCTCGTAACCGCTCATATCTGAATTTGATTCCCAATCGTCTTCTGGTATTATTAAATCAACTAAATTCTGTACATGATTTTGAAAACCTTCAGGATCAAAATCTATTTTTGAATCATCGTCATTGTGACTTGACGTCGACTGAATATTATTATTACTGATGAGGTTTTGCGTTGGTTTATTACCTCCACGCTTTGACCCAAAAGGCGATTCTTTACTGGCGCTGCTTTGAATTTCAATCCCGTTAAACTCTGATTTTTTGTCAAAAAATGCCATTAACTGAGTCGATAATTCATTACCGTTCTGTATGGAGTGTAACTGTGTAACACCATAACGAGACTTTAACATTTCGTCAAGTTCTTCGGGTGATATATTCATCCAACTGTCGTCATTTTCAAGCTCGATATTATCATTCGAAACATCATCTATTGTGTAGTCGAGCGATTTGTAGAGATTTAAAATTTCTTGTCCTATTTGTGATGTAAAACTCATTGTGTCTCGGTTTTCGATATAATACTGTTTTGCCACATTTAGCAAACTCTGATAATCTCTCGAACCTTCAAGATTATCCTGGAAATAATTATTAATTTTTAAGCTTTCGAAGTAATTTAGCCACTGTTTGTCCTCCTCGATAGGTTTTTGGGCATCCATTTTAGAATTTGAGGCGAGGATTTCAAATCCGGATGCTATTTTCACACCTAACAAGTGACTTTTATATTTTGAATCAGTAATTATTGGCAAGTTCCAACCAGTCCGACGGTCCGGAAAATAATTGTTTTGAACTAACATGGCATAGAGGCATTTTGTAAAGGTTACCAGAGTATATACACGATTTTCTGGTGGGAAAAAACGCATAGCTTTGCATGCTTTTGTATCAATCATATCACGATTACAAAAGGCGTGACAAGCAGCTGATATTAAGGAAGGTTTATGTTTAAGTAACGCAGCAACGCCAAATGGGACATAAACAATGGCTTTGTGTTGACTATCGTCAATATTTCCAGGATAATCTCTTATTCGGCCAAACAAAGAATTTTGTATATCGGAGGTCCCTTTATATTTATCGGGATTTTCGCGTAACATTGAAATCCCTTCTGGAACCGTAATTAAGTTTTCGACGTTAAAATTATCGTTTAAATTCTCAATTAAATGAAGTGCTCCATTTTTTATATATACCCGTTGTTCACATGTATTAGGATTAGCCCAACTAGGTAAATAGTCTGCCGCTTCAATAAGTAAAAATTCACCGTCTGAATCGATCACACGTACAATCATATCAGTTACTCGCTTACTAATTTCAAAAAGCAAAGCAACGATAAACCATTCATCCTGTATGTTATCTCCATAATGTGTAACCCCGTAAAAATGAGCTGGGAGTGTATCTGCAAAAACAAACAATGCACTAATAATTACACGGACAATCATTTAAGAAACACATTCCTTACCATAAAGCAGTCCATCAAATTTTTCTAACACATTTGAATTAGTTAAACGTAATTTTAATTGAAAGCTATCTTTATGCCAAATATAACCAGAGCAAAACTCATCAACTATAGTGTTTAAATGATTTAGTTGTGAAATTAATTCACTTTCTCTGTTTGAATCGTCGCCACCATTGATTTTTGGAAACAAGAAATATTCAATGAAATCATCTTCCCGTATTTTCTTTAATACATTTTTTGAATACTTTGATGTCATTTTAACAACTAATTGACGTAAATTCTTTTTATTCGGTTAGCACACAAATTACTTAATTCAGTTCCTTTTAATAGCAAAGAAATTAATTACATTAAAGTCAATAATAAATCCATACAAACACATTGAATATTTTATAATCTGTTTTTATGTCTATGATTAGACTGGAAATAAGCAAACGTCAAATGCGATAATTCTGGGTGTTTTTTTTATTCGACATTCCGAAAATGAGTACCCCTAAGCAAGCCGAGCTAAAATCGAATCAAAAATGAATACGCTTTATGTAACTTATGTAACTAAAATGGTGACACTAGCAATGTGAATGTGGGTTAAATGTCAAAACAAAACTTTTTTCTAAGAAATAGGCGTGTAACATTTTATGGCCAAATTAATTAATGGTTTTCTTATAATTTTATTTATCAAAAGTTTAATTCACAAGCTTTTTCGGCGTATAATTTTTAATAATTTGAGAGCTTAATCCACATTCACAGCGGTAGTGACATCTACTTTTGCTTATCGCCATAAAGCGTATTCAGCGTTATATCATATAGAGTGCATTCAAAAATTCAGTCGACTGCGCAGTTTATGCAGTACATCGTTCAAAAATTAAGTTTTGCAGCAAAAGTAGCGCAGTTGGTCGTTCAAAAATTACATTCACGAATGCAGCCGGTATGCAGTTTTTGCAGTCGTTTTATATTAACTGCATAGATGCAGTCAGTCGATATTGAATGGTAGACAACTTCATTGTGATTTTTTGTGTTAAGGAAAACAAATTAAACTTTAGGTTTGGGCCGTTTGAGTTTCTTTGTGGTTATTTTTATTAAAATTAATTTATTTTCACACATTTTAAGATAGATTTATATAAACTGCTGTTTGTTTTGTTTAACACTTAAAAAAATTTGACATATTTTAGCTGTCAAATTATCGATCTTTTATTATTTCGATCTATTATTATTTATTCCCGAAATATTTTTCATCTTCATGACAACATTATAACGTAATTATTATTTATTGGTTAGACATTTTTTATGTCAATTTTTATTTGCGCAGTTGGTCGTTTTAATATGCAGATAGCAGCTATTGCAGTTTGACTGCTTTTCAGTTTTTTTCGACTGCAATTGCTGCGCAGCCGACTGAATTCTTGAAAGCACCCATATATTTAGCATGTTCGGAAAAAGGCCGAAGTAAATTTGTAGTAAAATTCGAAGATAAAATTTGTCAATCTTTTTCCGAACATAGGTAGTAAACTTATAGTAAATTTTTATGTCGTTGTTTTTATTATTTTGGCATTTTTAATCTTAATGATCGGATTTATGTGACGAAAATTAACATTATATCGAAAATTTGGGAAAATTTTTAAAATATGTTTTAAATGGCAAGCGATTTATTGTCCATGAAAATGCGTGTTCGAATTTTTTCGATATTGGATTTTATTATAAAATGTTTTCGGCTTTTTATAGACAACATAACTAATTGTAATGAACTCATTATTTTCGATTTGGCAAATCAGAAAAATAATGGAGTCACACTCCTAATATATCTACCCAGCAAAAGTAGAAAATAATAATCCCATCCCCCTTTTCTTTCCCGCAGAGTCAATACAAAGTGTATCAACTCTCAAAAATGAGAAATCTCTTTGAGATTTTGTGTTGGTAATTCGGTTTCGTACAGAAAAGTAAGGTCTACTCATCAGGTAGCTACGACCGAACTACAAAAATCCAACTCTCACTAAATACATTAAGTATTTAGCCAGAGGGTATAGAGTTAGCGAATTATATTAATTAACCCAAACTCAAAATCCCCAGCAGAAATCTCATTTGTGTGCGTATAATGCCAGCACTAATATTTGCGAAGTTAAAAATTGTCTGATTTAATATAAAATTTTTTCGGCTTTTTATAGACAACATACTAATTGTAATGACATACTCATTATTTTCGATTTGGCAAATCAGAAAAATAATGGAGTCACACTCCTAATATATCTACCCAGCAAAAGTAGAAAATATTAATCCCCTCCCCCTTTTCTTTCCCGCAGAGTCAATAATTATATTATTATACACAAAGTGTATTAACTCTCAAAAATGAGAAATCTCTTTGAGATTTTGTGTTGGTAATTCGGTTTTGTACAAAAAAGTAAGGTCTACTCATCAGGTAGCTACAACCGAACTACAAAAATTCAACCGTCGCTAAATGAGTATATCATTACAATTAGTATGTTGTCTATAAAAAGCCGAAAACATTTTATATTAAATCAGACAATTTTTAACTTCGTAAATATTAGTGCGGGCATTATACGCACACAAATGAGATTTCTGCTTGGGATTTTGAGTTTGGGTTAGTGAATATAATTCGCTAACTCTATACCCTCTGGCTAAATACTTAATGGATTTAGCGAGAGTTGAATTTTTGTAGTTCGGTCATAGCTACCTGATGAGTAGAGTAGACCTTACTTTTCTGTACGAAACCGAATTACCAACACAAAATCTCAAAGAGATTTCTCATTATTAAGAGTTGATACACTTTGTATTGACTCTGCGGGAAAGAAAAGGGAGAGGGGATTAAATTTTCTACTTTTTCTGGGTAGATATATTAGGAGTGTGCTGTGACTCCATTATTTTTCTGATTTGCCAAATCGAAAATAATGAATATGTCATTACAATTAGTATGTTACTATGTTGTCTATAAAAAACCGAAAACATTTTATAAGGTAATTTTAGTATATTTTTTACCAACATAACAAAAATAAATTTTACTATAAATTTACTATGGTCTCTTTACGAATGTGCTAATTTTAACTTTTTGTATGGGCAAGGTAATTTTAGTAAATTTGTTACCAACATAACAAAAATAAATTTTACTATAAATTTACTATGGTCTACAAAGATATTAAAAGAGTGGTACTAAAGAGTGGTATTAAATATTACATTCGAAAAGAGACCATAGCAAATTTATAGTAAAATTTATTTTTGTTATGTTGGTAAATAATTTACTAAAATTACCTTGTCCATACAAACAGTTAAAATTAGCATGTTCGGAAAAAGACCAAAGTAAATTTGTAGTAAAATTCGAAGATAAAATTTGTCAATCTTTTTCCGAACATGGGTAGTAAATTTATAGTAAATTTTTATGTCGTGTTTTTTATTATTTTGGCATTTTTAATCTTAATGACCGGATTTATGTGACGAAAAATTAACTTTATATCGAATTAAATACAAAAAAATATGTTTTAAATGGCAAGCGATTTATTATCCATGAAAATGCGTGTTCGAATTTTTTCGATATTGGATTTTATATATTTTAACTTTTTGTATGGGCAAGGTAATTTTAGTAAATTTTTACCAACATAACAAAAATAAATTATACTCTAAATTTACTATGGTCTCTTTTCGAATGTGCTAAATATATAAAATTCAATGTCGAAAAAATTCAAGCACGTTTTCATGGATAATAAATCATCCGTCATTTAAAACATATTTTTGTGTATTTAATTCGATATAAAGTTAATTTTTCGTCACATAAATCCGGCCATAAATATTAAAAATGTCAAAATAATAAAAACAACAACATAAAAATTTACTATAAATTTACTACCCATTTTCGGAAAAAGATTAGCAAATTTTTCTTCAAATTTTACTACAAATTTACTTTGGTCTTTTTCCGAATGTTCTAAAAGAGTGTACAATTTGTTGGGTGAATCTTCATCATACACTTCCGAGCAACTGAATCGGCTAGACCATCAAAACGCATATTTTTTTAAAATGGCTGGATCGATTTTCGAAAAACAACCTTCTTTTCACAGCCTAGTATTTTATCTTTTCAAGGATACCTTTATCATTAAAATCCATAAAGTAGTTTTCAAATTAAAGCAGTCTTAGCAAAATGCGATGTTTCGGTGAAAACAATTGGCGTGATGCAATCTCCTGTATAATGCCACGTTGACCGATATTTGTCGTCACTTATGAGTCAGACGTTGACCTGAACAAATCTCTACCAGTGTAATTCATTGTTTCCTTAAAATCATGGATACCACTCCAGAAAAATCCGCACAAGATGTTGCTTTATTGCAAGAAGGACGCAATCAACAAGAAGTCGCTCGTCAGCTTAACATGAGCCAATCTGCTGTCTCAAGAATATTCAGAAGGTTTCAGGAAACTGGTACCTTCAATCGAAGACCACAAACCAGCCGGTTTCGGTGTACATCAGAGAGGGACGATCGATTTATCGTCCTAACTTCACTGCGAAATCGCCATCTCACGGGCGTCGATGTGCAGCAGGAGCTAAGACAAGTTCGAGATGTAACTGTTACTCAATGGACAGTAAGAAGACGCTTAAAGGAAGCCAACCTCACTCCAAGACGGCTCGCTAGAGGCCCAAAATTGACAACACGCCACCGCAAACAGCGACTCGAATTTGCTCGCGAACACATCAATTGGAACATCGAGCAATGGACGTCCGTTCTATTTAGTGACGAGTGCAGAATATGTCTCCATGGTAGTGATATGAGAGAGCGGGTCTACAGGCGTCCAGGAGAGCGATTTTCGCAGTGCTGTTTTGCTGAAACAGTCTCATACGGCGGCGGTTCATGTGTGGTGTGGGCTGGCATATCGTTTGAGGGAAAAACAGATCTTGTTTTCGTACCTGGTGGAGGCCGTGAAGGAGGTCTGACCGCTGAACGATATATCGAGGGCATTCTCTTGGATTATGTAGTGCTCTATGCAGGATATATAGGGGAAGATTTCATATTTATGCATGGCAATGCCCGGTGTCGCACAGCTCGAACCACTCGACAGTTCTTGGATGAGGTCGGACTCGAGAAGATGAGGTGGCCAGCACTCAGTCCAGACATGAATCCAATTGAGCATTTATGGGACGAACTAAAACGGAGGGTCCGAGCTAGAAATCCGGTACAATCTAACATCAGTGACCTGAAGATTGCGTTAGAGGAGGAGTGGGGGTGCGATCCCCCAAGTATTTGTCAAAACCTTAATAAGGTCAATGGGGAACCGCATGCGAACCGTTGTAGACGCAAGGGGGGCCATACTTATTATTAACCAATAAAATTATTTTTGTTTTGCTTGAGTTTTTTGTTGTAATTTAATTTTAAACACCCCCAATATTTTTTGCTTAGTCATCAATTTTGGTTGCGTTTTCATTCAAAATTCATTACAAAAAAAGTACTAAGGCTGGCGACACACCAAATTAGTCAAAACGTTTTTGCTTTGAATAGGCAAGACAAGTTGCCTAAACATAGCCCACATAAAGGGGCTACAGACGATGCAATTTGGTTGGTTGATTGGTGCGATTTGGTTGGGTTGGAGGTAAAATTGCATAGTGTGTATGCATGTCGGTGCGATAGAATTAAGTTGCATGAGTTGCAAGGAAAATTCCATCCAACCGACCAACCAACACGTCAAAATTGGTAACAAACCAAATTGCAAATCAAGTTGCATGGTGTGTAGCCAATACCAATTTGGTTGGACCAACCTCAGCAATTTGGTTGGTGCAACCAAATTGCATCGTCTGTAGGGGCTTATACAATCAAACAAATTGTTTTTAGTCAAATTGTCTCGTGTTGCTTTATAGGTTGGTGTGAATTGGTTTGATAAAATGATTACAAAATGTTGCCAGCAAAATAAGAAAAAATGTTTCCCATCAACAAAATACGATTAAAAAAATATTAAATAAATTAAACAATTTTAATTAAAAATATTAGTTTTGCTAAAAATATTAAATTCCTATTTATTTTGATAATTATTAATCTCTTGCTTTATAAAACAGCGACCACGAAACGACGTCAAAGGTCAAACACTGTTTTTTCTTGACTCAAACAGTTTTGTCTTGTTTTGCTTTGTTTTGTTTCAGTGTGAATTTGTGGTGTACCTTATCTCGCCGAACCGAAATTGTAAATACCCAAGTGTTTTTACTTCAACCTTTTACCATAAATTTCTCGCACTCAATCGAAGCTTAGTTCAGAATAAGCTCCATTTCAGTTCCATTTTATTACAATAAACACTATGAAACTTGTCGCGAGATTCTGGAACTGGATGGAACTCAAAATAACGTGCTTGTTGGGTAGAAGGGCTCTTGGGCACTAATAAATGTCAAAATTTCCTGATATATACTTTGTAAGTTATTCATTTTTATAAATGAAAACAAGGATTAATTAATTTTATGTTAATTTATTTTTTTATTAATCTATATTACATAACATTACATTAAAATAAATTAAAAATAGTTAACTCCAAACACGCTAAAAGAAACAGGATTTATTAAGACACCAAAGGCAACTTTTCTATAGCGTAGTCTAAAATTAAAAATAAAATAATTTAAATTTATTACTGCTAATTAAATGCTTAAATATATTATTAATTAGTACAAAACTTGTGTTTGGATACATTAAATATATTTTTAACACTTACGAGTACATAAAAAAACCACAAAAAAAATTGTGTTGTAAACAACACTGTACGCACACATCGAATGATTTGCTTTATTTAATTTTCTTTTTCATCAGATCCTTTTACTATTTTCCCTACAAACAAACTAGTTCCAATAAAACTTACCAAAAATTATGGAACTCACAACCGAGTTAAGATTTGTTATACTTGGGTATTCATATAAATAAATAGTTAAATGATTAAATAAGTGCATTTTGTTGAGAAATTTACAACAACAATTGTACGTGACAGGAGTTAAATAATTCGAATTAAAAATTTGAGTTATTTAATTCGAGCTCGGAACAAAAAAATACGTAACCATTTGAATGAAAAACAGGAGAAGTACCAACATAGAATACAAAAATTAAATCGAGAAAATAAATCGTGGCTTATTTTCTTAAAAAAAAAATAATTCCAAAATAATTCGAATTAAATTTTTCTCAACAAAATACGCTTCTTATTCCGTTCCCTTTCCCTTAATTTTAATTGTAAATATGTCAAAAAGTTGACAGTTGCCAAAGGGTATAATGGGCGCGTTTTATGAGTGAATGTAATTGGTATAACTGGTATACATTCCGGCGATAGTAGAACTAGCAAAAACATAGAATCCTTAGCCGGGATGTATACCAGAAACATAAATTATATTTTGTTTATATTTTTTAACACCAGTCTAAGCTGGAAATTATAAAGAGAAGTACAGCAAAATAATAAGGTGTAATAATAAATAAATAAACACTTTATGTTAATAGCATACCTAATAACGAGTTATATTATTAATTATTCAAGCATTGCTTGAATACATATAACTGTGAATACGACCTCGAGCAGTTGCACCCGGCAGGTGTGGGAGGACCTAAATTAACCTACCGTTATATCAGTTACTACGAGTGTACGAGATATAGCGGAGCATACTCCCAAATTGGTGACCCCGACGTGATAAATTTTTACCGGGTAGCCTGCAGCTAAGGCTAATTATTCCTAGCCTTAGGTCGATCAAAAAATAAGAAAATTCAGCCGATCTAACACCTTTAAATAGTGCTATAATAGTCGTAGCAGCAGCCGTAATAAGCCCTACCAGCTATAAACAGCAGTAAAGGACTGAGTTACGAGCAGTCTCCATACGGTATTAACAGCAGCAGAAGTTACCAGCTAAAAGAGGAGATTAACAAAAGGCAGCAGAAGCAGAGGCGGACGGGGACAGTAGTCAATAGAAAATAAAAAATTGTAAGTACCAAGTACATTTTTAGTAAAGCGTGTCCATCCTTATACCTATTCTCTATTCTCTATCTCTCGTATTTTTTTGTGTTTTCTGTCGAATTTCACTTTTTTTTTTTTTGCGGCTAATAAATAAAAATAAAAAGAAATAAAAAATAATAATATATACGTTTGTTAATTATTTAAAAAAAGGAAAATAACAATGTTCAGTTTTTCGTGTTTGTGTTTCGTTTGTTCGGCATTGTTTTTGATTTTTAGTTATATTATTCGTTTTGTGGTTCACGGTATCAATACCGACGATGAAGAAACAACTTCAATACACCACGTACATTCCCCTGAAAGGCAAAGTGTTTTGGCCACGGACAGCGGCGAAGGAAGCATGATTTCGGTAACACGCGAACAGCTGTGTGCGCTTGTCCAAGAGCAAGTACGAGCGGCGCTACTCGCGCAGTCCGTGGGGCCTAATATTGCTGTACCGTCCACCAGCAGCTATAAGCACGGTGATGAAATTGACACGGCCGTTAACCCCAATAAGGCCATAACACAACACATGCCAAATCTTATGGAGCAAAAAGAGGTTGCGCACGTAGCGTTTAAACCTCCCCAACCATTATATGCACAAAACCCAGAGGTGTGGTTCGCTATATTGGAACAACAGTTCCAAGTAGCGCACATAGTTACGGAAACCACACGTTATTCACATGCGGTTAGTGCGCTGGATTCAAGGTTACACAACCAATTTGCCAGCTTAATAATAAAAAATAAAGGAAAGCAACCCTATACCTTTTTTAAACAGGAAGTCCTTAGAGTGTTGGGCGAATCTGAACGAACAAAGCTCAATAAATTAGTGCACGGTTTGACGTTAGGGGAACAGAAGCCATCACAATTACTGGAGCAGATGAGAATGAATGCCGGTTCGCATTTTGAGGAGGCCACTATCAGACGGTTGTGGTTGCAGAGATTGCCGCAGCAAATACAATTAGTATTGGTGCCATTTGAAAACGATGTCCCATTAAATAAATTGGCAGAACGAGCGGACGATTTAGTAAAAACCATGGCGCAACAACAAATTTACGGAATCTGCAATAGGGCACAAGCAGCAACACAAAAGGAATCCAAACCAGCCGAGACAAACGAATTACATGACCTGCTAACCAAATTCCGCAACGACATTTTAGCCGAAGTTTCAGCATTACAGGGCACATCGAGAAGAGCGCATAGTCCCAGCAGAGATGGCAGAGCAAATTTTAGAAATAGATCAAAATCAAGAGACGAAAATTCAGACTCGACGGAGTGTTTTTACCATCGTCGTTTTGGAGAACGAGCTACAAAGTGTGTTTCTGGGTGTCGACATCACGACAAGTTTATCACAAAGAACCAGACACAAGAATTCAACAAAAAAAACTAAATTACAGTCAACATTCCGCGACGTGTGTTGACGCAGTATATACAAATCGTCTGCTTATTTTCGAGCTAAACTCAAGGCGTAAATTTTTAGTGGACACCGGTGCAGATGTGTCAGTTTTACCTTGTAATTTCCTCACAAAAACGGCGAAGGAATCCGAGTTTCATTTATACGCGGCAAACGGTACCAAAATTAAAGCCTACGGAACGCACACAATAACATTAAATATTGGTTTGCGTAGGGAGTTGAAATGGACGTTCATTGTGGCAGAGGTATCAATGCCTATAATTGGGGCGGATTTTCTGAAATCAACTGGACTAGTGGTAGACATTAAAAAAGGTAAACTCTTAGATCCAGTAACATCGTTATTTACGGTAGGAGCCATCTCACCACTACCAAGTCCGACGTTAGCTTTAGTAGACAAAAGTGTAATTAACCCAGACATTCTAAACTTACTAAGTAAATACACGGAAATCACAAGAGAGACACAAAATTTTAATGCCACCAAACATAATGTAACTCATTGTCTAGAGACCAGAGGACCACCAGTCATGTGTAAAACACGGCGCTTAGCTCCGGATAAGCTAAAAATAGCACGTGATCATTTCGAGAGCATGATGTCCCAGGGGATCTGTAGCCCCAGCAAAAGTGAATGGTCCAGTCCTTTACATTTAGTCCCGAAGAAGAACGGAGAGTGGAGACCATGTGGCGACTACAGAGCGCTAAACAACGTGACAACACCTGACAACTACCCCGTACCGCATTTACAGGACTTTTCATTCCAGTTAGCCGGTTGCACGATATTCACAACGTTAGATTTAGTACGTGCATACCACCAAATTCCCATAGAGCCACGAGATGTACCTAAGACAGCGATCGCAACACCGTTCGGGTTGTTTGAATTCAATCGAATGACATTTGGCCTTCGAAATGCGGCACAGTCTTTTCAGCGACTGATGCATTCAGTATTGAGAGGGTTATCGTTTTGCTTTGTGTATCTCGATGATATATTGATTGCATCCAAGTCGTTGGAAGAACATATGTCGCACGTAGAACTAGTATTCAAACGTTTGTCAGGAGCAGGTTTAATAATTAAGGTAGACAAGTGTGTATTTGCACAGACGGAAATATCATTTTTGGGGCATTTGGTAAACCAGAGTGGAATTTTACCATCCCCAGCGAGAGTAACAACCATGTAAATGCTTCTAGACATACGAAAGAAAAAATTTTCATAAACACAGCACTAGAGGACTGCTCACATGTATTTATACGCACAGATGCAATAAAAAGGGCACTCCAACCTCCATATACAGGTCCATACAAAATCTCCAAAAGAGACAGCAAATTTTTCGAACTAGAAATAAACAATAAAAAAGTAAACATTTCAATAGATAGGCTGAAACCGTGTTATACCGAAAATAAAGCGGAGACGTCAAATAAGCAAACAATAAGCGAGGACGCATCGCTGTTGGGGGATAGAGCTGAGTATGTGACTCCTGAAACTACAAAACAAAAAAAGAGAGTAGTTTTCGATCCACAAATCCAAACAGAGAACGAACCAAGTGAGATATTAACAAGGCATGGTCGCACGATACGAATACCAGCACGATTCCGCAATTGAATAAACGTAGTATCGTGTAATTTTCGAACAATCTACCAAATTCCTTAAATTCCACTGGAGGGGGAGTGTATGTGGTGTACCTTATCTCGCCGAACCGAAATTGTAAATATTCATGTAAATAAATAGTTAAATGATATTGTTATTATTCTAGTTATAATTAATTACCTTATTTATTCCGTTCCCTTTCCCTTAATTTTAATTGTAAATATGTCAAAAGGTTGACAGTTGCCAAAGGGTATAATGGGCGCGTTTTATGAGTGAATGTAATTGGTATAACTGGTATACATTCCGGCGATAGTAGAACTAGCAAAAACATAGAATCCTTAGCCGGGATGTATACCAGAAACATAAATTATATTTTGTTTATATTTTTTAACACCAGTCTAAGCTGGAAATTATAAAGAGAAGTACAGCAAAATAATAAGGTGTAATAATAAATAAATAAACACTTTATGTTAATAGCATACCTAATAACGAGTTATATTATTAATTATTCAAGCATTGCTTGAATACATATAACTGTGAATACGACCTCGAGCAGTTGCACCCGGCAGGTGTGGGAGGACCTAAATTAACCTACCGTTATATCAGTTACTACGAGTGTACGAGATATAGCGGAGCATACTCCCAAAAATTAACCTATTTGTTTATACGGCATGGTCGCCTTCAATCATGTTTCATTAGTCAAATTTGACTTAAGACAATTTTGCTTTATTATGTGTGCATGGACCCATAAGGCACAATAGAATGTTTGCCGTTCTATTGCCGTCTTACTTTGGTAAAAGTTATTCCTATCCGGATAGGAATGAAATTTTGCCCAAAATAAGAGCAATTCTTCTTCAGAATAATTTTTTTTTTACTTTCAACAGTTGGTACCAAGCTCTAAAATTTAATTTATTATTTAGAATTTTAACAAATATAAAATAGTGATGATAAATTATTCAATAAAGTATAATAATTCTAAATGATAATTAACAAAATTTTAAATTCTGATTTATCGAAAAATTGAAAATTGTTATTTAATACCAACTCATAAAACTAAATATTGCCGTCTTACTTTGGTAAAAGTTATTCCTATCCGGATAGGAATGAAATTTTGCCCAAAGTAAGAACAATTCTTATTCAGAATAATTTTTTGTTTTACTTTCAACAGTTGGTACCAAGCTCTAAAATATAATTTATTATTTAGAATTTTAACAAATATAAAATAATGATATCAAATTATTGAATAAGGTATAATTATTCCAAATGATAATTAATAAAATTTAATTTTCTGATTTATCGAAAAATTGATAATTGTTATTTACTACCAACTCATAAAACTAAATATATCTAATATATGTACTCTAGTGGTAAACATTACAACTAGGAGAAGAAGAGAATTTTGCTATTCCTTCTTCTCAGCGGAATGAATCTCTTCATTCCGGAATGAAAATACACGGCATTGTTGTTGTAAAATTGCCAAAGTAAGACTACATATATGTAATAGTTTTACTCTAGGGGTAAACACTACAACTACGAGAAGAAGAGAATTTTGCTATTCCTACTTCTCAGCGGAATGAATCTCTTCATTCCGGAATGAAAATACACGGCATTGTTGTTGTAAAATTGCCAAAGTAAGACTACATATGTTTTATGAAACAAAATCTTTGACGTTTAATTGTTTTGCCTGATTCAATGTGCATAGCGCTATCCAATCGTATATATTTTGACCGCCAGGCGCTTTAAGACAAGAAAAAAACGTTTTGACTAATTCGGTGTGTTTCCAGCCTAAGTGTCATTTTAAAGCAAAAATATCAGGCTTTCAAAAAAATAATAGCCCTCGTCACGAGCTTGCGTATTTGCGTATTTCGTAACTTCGTAAATTTGACACGTAAATAAACACGCTCACAGGCTACTTTTCTTCATCGTATTTTGACAATTGTGATTACTTGTGAATTTTAATAAGTGAAAATAAATAATATGGATCAAAGTAAAAATCACATAAATATTTACATATAAATGTGTCACAAGTAATCACAATAGTCAAAATACGCTGAAGAAAAGTAGCCTGAAAACGATGTGAAATTATTAAAGAGAATGAAGTGAAGGCATTATGTGCTAAGGCACGAGAGATTTTGGTGGAAGAAAGCAATGTGCAAAGAGTTGATTCACCTGTTACAGTTTGTGGCGATATCCATGGGCAATTTTATGATTTGAAAGAGTTATTCAAGGTGGGCGGTGATGTTCCCGAGACAAATTATTTATTTATGGGCGATTTTGTTGATCGCGGCTACTACAGTGTTGAAACATTCTTGCTGCTTTTGCGCTAATGCTCAAAGGTGAGTTTATTGATTCCGATTCAAACTTCTTACTAATATTTATAATTTTCTTGTTTAGGTACGTTATCCCGATCGAATATAACCCTGTTACGTGGTAATCATGAATCACGTCAAATAACACAGGCATATGGATTTTATGATGAATGTGTAAGAAAATACGGCTCGAACACGGTATGGCGTCATTGCACTGAGATTTTCGACTATCTTAGCCTATCGGCCATAATCGATGGCAAAATATTTTGTGTGCACGGTGGTTTAAGTCCAACAATACACTATCTAGACCAAATCCGTTCCATCGATCGTAAACAGGAGGTGCCACATGACGACCCAATGTGCGATTTGTTATGGAGTGATCCCGAAGACACTCAAGATTGGGGTGTATCACCAAGGGGTGCCGGCTATTTATTTGGTTCCGATGTAGTACTACAATTTAACACATTCAACGATATTGATATGATTTGTCGGGCCCATCAATTAGTAATGGAAGGTTATAAATGGCATTTTAATGAGACTGTTTTGACTGTGTGGCCGGCATCAAATTATTGTTACTGCTGTGGAAATGTAGCTGTAATACTTGAATTAAACGAACATTTGAATCGTGATTTTACAATATTCGAAGCGGCTGTTCAAGAAAGTCGTGGTATATCATCAAAAACACCGCAAGCAGATTATTTTTGATAATTATTAATTTAATGAATGAAATTTGATTTTAATTTTAATTTAATTATATTTTATAAATACATAATAAATTAAAATTTTTGAATTTTGATTCAACGATTCAGCAAACAACATGCGAACACTTCATATTCCTCCCACAAATGATTCATCGTCCGTTAATAACACCTTTATGCAACTTTGTTGATAATACAAAATACCGTCAGCGGTTATTTGACAAATTCAGTTGAAATTCCAGCGCCTGTTAATATCAAAACATTTGGACGATGGGCTAGGAAATCTTCGAGCAGTTTGATATCTGCCTGTGAGCGTGTTTATTTTTGACGTTTCTTGCTTATTAAGGGGAAACAATTTCAACCAATCAGAAGAAACGTCAAATTTACGAAGTTACGAAATACGCAAGCTCGTGACGAGGGCTAATGTCTTATGAAAATCGAGTTGACCGTTCTGACAAAAATCGCCCTTATGTGAGCGCTTAAGGTTTTAGTCGATTGAGTTGCTCGGGAGTGTAGTTACGTCTGCAAGCAAGACGTACACGTACACGAACTGGTACACTACGGATACCCTTTGACAAAATATGTTTGTTTAAACTAGTATCAATTCGAACATCTTTTCTTCCCATTTTCTTTTCGGCGAACATTCTCATTTCCTTGATGGCATGGGGAGCCCGCTATTTAAATCCAATGTTGTACACTCGTTTGGAAATGGATTGTACATTCACGTGCAAGAACTTCATTTATTGCGGATTTATTACGTTTTGGCACACGTTTCACAGCCTGAAATTAAAAATACGAAAATTATTAAAGTCACAATGCCATCAAGTTATAACCTAAAATTTATATGGAACCATGTAATATTTTTAGGTAAATACATATTAAAGAAACTTAAACTATGTATCTGTGAATTTTTTTTTATTAAAATCGATGCAGGAAATTTTTCCAAACAAACTAAGTATTAATTGAAATTATTTTTAAGTTTAATTTAATGGATGATTGAACATTTTATTTCAAAAACTATACGGCATTCTCCAATGATGACAAGTACATATGACATTTGTGAAGAAATGTCAAAAAATTAATATGTAGCTTCGCCATTTTGTACACTATCATGTTTATGACATCAAAGCCACTATATCGATCAAAACATGATAAAACCACTATAAAACCTCCCGTATTCTCAAATGAAGGTCACAAAAATTAGTCCAAATTTTTCCATAGTAAAAGTAGGTTATGGCGTATATACTCTATAATCCTAGTGTTCGCTCCGTGTGTTCGCTGATGGTTTTTTGACAGAAAATACCCGAGTTTTTTTGACAGATTTAACCCCGCAAACTTCACTTCAATAAAAAACTCGGGTTTTTTTTGATGACATCAGCGAACAACTTTTTACTTGACAAATAATTTTGGTGTTTTAAATGTCAACATTACATTTTCTTTTTATTATTTTAATATTTTTTATTAATATCATTATCCAAATCGAAGCATTTCATATTATTTTATTTTAAATTTTTCAATTCAAAAAAATTTTGGAATTTTTTTCGCCGATAAAAGAAATAATTTTCGGTTGTCAAAAAAACTCTAGTAAAAGTAGAGTTAAAAATACACCGACTCTTTTTATGCGTTCGTTTTTTTGCTCAAAAAAACTCCGATCTTTTTTACCCCGGTGGTCATCAGCGAACACTAGGGCTGATGACCGCCGGGGTAAAAAAGATCGGAGTTTTTTTGAGCAAAAAAACAAACGCATAAAAAGAGTCGGTGTATTTTTAACTCTACTTTTACTGGAGTTTTTTTGACAACCGAAAATTATTTCTTTTATCGGCGAAAAAAAATCCAAAATCTTTTTGAATTGAAAAATTTAAAATAAAATAATATGAAATGCTTCGATTTGGATAATGATATTAATAAAAAAATATTAAAATAATAAAAAGAAAATGTAATGTTGACATTTAAAACACCAAAATTATTTGTCAAGTAAAAAGTTGTTCGCTGATGTCATAAAAAAAAACCCGAGTTTTTTATTGAAGTGAAGTTTGAGGGGGTAAAATCTGTCAAAAAAACTCGGGTATTTTCTGTCAAAAAGCCATCAGCGAACACACGGAATAAAGTAAGTTGTGAAATTTTATTTTAAGAATTTGTTTAAAATTATTTTCCTGCTGAATTTATAATGCATCAAATTTAGTTGTATTTTTTAATTATTTTTATTTAAATATAAATATTTTATAGGTTAATCAGACTTCGGCGACATTAAATGAATTAGATGATGTGATATATATAATAAATGTAAATTTGTTAGAATAAAGAAATATTATACACTAATGCTGTTGAATGTTTTATTCCAGGATACATAGCTAATAGGCAGCATAAATGTTTGTAGTTGTCCTGCGACATTCGTGTATGCATTCAAAAATGTTCATGATCCACAGATTTTACACATTTAACATCATATTAAAATACCCATTTCTAAAATTAAATTAATGTAGTAAATTAAAAAAAACACTCAAATAAATTGTTTTCTAAAAATATATAAATGTATACATAGCTAGATCTATCCCGGAATATTGGTTGAACCCACCATCTCCCGATGATCTTTTTGATTTATTAGTTCCAAAATTTCGATTTGTGTCAATAAATTACTCATGATAAATAGCATCATTACCATTTTCAAGAGCTTTATTACATTATGTGAAATATTATGTTGAATTCTTTTCACCCAAATTCGTCAAAAAAAATTGACGCACATCCAAAAACTGTGTTCTTTTCACCAAACTTCGTCAATTTTTTTGAAATGTGCATCAATTTTACGAGATGCGGATTTTTTCATGAATTTCATATCCGTAGCTACTAACACCAACAAAAATAGAAACGTCAATTTAGTTGTCAAAATTTTTCAATATTTAATAGCAGTGATTTTTTGTATCTCGATCATTTTTATTCTCGTTTTGTGTTTAGTTTAATGTGTTTAATATTTGTTGTGTTAATTATTTAATTTAATTAAATAGAATGAGCCGCCAAATTTCAATTTGACGTTTAGAAATGTCAATCAAGTAACCAATACAAGCACAAAACTTCGTCAATTTTGTTTCATGTACTTTTCACCCACAAAATTCGTGTTGACTTAAAAAAACGAAAAGAACACGACATTATTTATTTTTAAATTCGAATTTTGGTTTAATCACTCACAAACAGGTTGTCAACAATTTTTTTAAAAATGTAAATAAACATCAAACTGCGGCATCTATGTGTTGGGTTAATCTTGAATAAGTGAAGAGCGACGGCGAGAGTCGATGCCCAAGTATCACTACTTCAAATAAATGATTCATTTTTATGGAACTGAGTACAAGTTTGAGTTCCATTATATTATAAGATTTCCTATGAAAAGTGAAACAAAAATACTAAACCGATGGAACTTGATATATGTGGGTTACTTAAGTTCCATCGATTATTTTGACAAATGGAAAAAAACTTGGAACTTATGCCTGAGTTCAATTTTTGTTATACTTGGGTGTGCGGCGTCTACAGTGGTAGACATTCGTATAAACGCACCATGTTTTTTTAATATAGTTCTAACAGTAAAGTGTTTTGATTTTTTTCAAGTGGTCTAAATTGTGTCTATCATCTTAAATCTGTTGCTAAGATAAACCATTAGTACAAATTTTAATGGTTTACTTTAATAAATTGAAAAATCTAATCTCTCTATTCAAAATTAGCAATTTTTCAAATATTATTTTATTTAATATTTGGTCTGGCCTCGACCTTTCTGAATAACTTCGAAAATTCGAGAAGGCATTGAATTTGTTAAATTGTTGAGGGCTTTCAGATCAATTGTGGCCCAATATTCAAGTATGGCACTTTTCAAATCTTTAATTGAATTATATTGCTGTTCATTTCCATAAACTTTTCGGGGAAGGCCCTCTAAAGGATTTCGATAGGATTGCAATCAGGACTGCAAGCTGGCCATTCAAGAAGGGAAATGTTTCTCTCGAGAAACCACGGTGTGGTCTCCTTCGAAGCATGGATCGAGGCATTGTCTTGTTGAAAATTATAATTTTTGTTGATGTTATTATCCAGATAATATATCAAAACGTCTTCCAAAAGTTTCACGTACATACGGAAGTTCATTCGTGTCGTTATAAAGTAGATGGGAAGCTCCTCGTTATAAGAAAATGCTCCGCATACCATAACACACCGCCACAAAATTACGCTTCGACCTAACGACGCCATGTTCCTCAAAATTATGCCACTAGCAACTGTAGCAGTCGGGAAAATCCAGATTAATTTTTTTTCCGTAAGAAAAAATCACACTCTGCCAATCCTTTATCGACGACATGTATTTACGAGCAAACTTGAGCGGATTATTCGTATGCATGGCCGTTAAAAGTGGTTTGATCCAAAATTTTGTCCATTTTATGTTCGGAGAACTATTAAAAATACGTGCAATGTGTCGGGTCGTCACAGCAAGATCCAATGGCCTGCATGATAGACGGTTTCGTGTATAGCTTCTTTGCGGATTAGACCTTTCTGGCGAGCTGAGATCTTGGATAGGCAATAGTCCTGATTGCAATCCTATCGAAAATCTTTAGAGGGCCTTCCCCGAAAAGTTTATGGAAATGAACAGCAATATAATTCAATTAAAGATTTGAAAAGTGCCATACTTGAATATTGGGCCACAATTGATCTGAAAGCCCTCAACAATTTAACAAATTCAATGCCTTCTCGAATTTTCGAAGTTATTCAGAAAGGTCGAGGCCAGACCAAATATTAAATAAAATAATATATGAAAAATTGCTAATTTTGGTTTTTATTTTAGTACATTAGCAGAAGTGCGTTTATACGAATGTCCACCTGAAATTTAGATTTTTCAATTTATTAAAGTAAAACATTAAAATTTTTACTAATGGTTTATCTTATCAACAGATTTAAGATGATAGACATAATTTAGACTAATTGAAAAAAATCAAAACACTTTACTGTTAGAACTATATTCAAAAAACATAGTGCGTTTATACGAATGTCTACCACTGTATGTGCTTGGGGCATATAAGCGAAGAGAAGCGCAATAAACGTAAAGCGCCGCTTATCTGTTTGATGCTTCAATTAAAAAGCCCATCTGGCACCCCGAGTATATAATTAATGTCACGCACACTCTGATAATCAAACGTCAAAATAAAGAGAATTTAATCAGAAGAAATATCATTTTTGAGTGGGAAAGATCCACACATTACATTTTATTTTATTTTTTAGTTTAAATTTTAATTTTCCACTTGTGTGTACAAATATTTTCTAGTAATTTTATCTTAAAAGTAGTGTTCAAATGAATGAACCCAAAATAAGTTGATATTAAAATCAGGTGATGTGAATTAAGTGAAATAAAACTAAAGATATGCTAAATAAGAAAAGTTGAAAAATAATTTTACTGTGAGAAGAAAAAGGAGGAAACACCACAAAAATACAAAAAGGGAAAAATTAGAAAAATGATACATATCCTTGATCCTTATATATCTTGATCAATATAATTGGTTCATAACTAAAACAAATAATATTCCTTTAATCGATGGCTGTCCACACAACAAGATCATCGTCAGCCCTTTCGTCCGAACATTCCAACTTGTCGACATCACCTTCCTCATCCTCACAAACACGAACACGTTGGTTTCGCCGTTACTACAAATTTTTCTTCATTTTTGTTTTTTTGTTTTTCATGCTACAAATTTTCCTAGCCTACAAATCCTTTAATATACCTTTGTTTAATAATAATAACAATTTCATATCAATAAATAGTAATTTAATCGATATTAATAATAATTACAACAAACAAAAAAGTAGTAATAATAAAAAATCTGAATTAATTATCGACGATGAGGATATCCATAGTAACTCAAATTTATATTCATTAAATAATAACAGTAATACCAATAGTAATAATAATATTAATAAAAAGCCAAGTAATAATAAAAATGATGATTTAAAATTAAATTTTATACCAAAATGTAATATCCACACGAAAGAGGCAATATCGGCCATTTATCGTTCAAAAACGGATATTTGTAAAAAGTTAATTGTAAATATAACGTGTGATATTCAAAATCATAAATTTTATCCAAAACACTTGCAAAGTTTGTGTCCGAATGATAATAAATTTCGTAAAAACCATCTGATCGGATGTTTTAAGGATGAAAAAAATTATCGGATACTATCCGGATATTACATAAATTTTAAATTAAATAATTCACCTGAGAAATGCATAAAGTTGTGCCTGCAGTCCGGATTTGTTTATGCGGGTGTACAATATTCGTAAGTATAAACCTACGCTTTAAACAATTTTTTTTGCCCAACCCAAGTATCACTACTTCAAATAAATGGTTCATTTTTATTGGAACTGAGTACAAGTTTGAGTTCCATTATATTATAAGATTTCCTATGAAAAGTGCAACAAAAATACAAAACCGATGGAAATTGAATAATTGATATATGTGGGTCAGTGATGGAAAATTAGGTACAATTGTATTTTTTTCAATACAATTAATTTGTAAAAGTACAATAGTGCATTGCAATGAAATTCAGTACAATCTGAAAAATTTGAATTATTTCTCTTTTTACTTCATTTAAACATTAAATAATTTCCCTCTTTTAAAAAAATAAAAATTAAATAATCTTAAATTTATGTTCAATTATAAAAATTGTCAACGATTCAAAAATTATTCTAATAGTAGTTGCTTACAATTCAGTTCCTAATTTAGAAAATATGATGATAAATTATTCTGCAGAGCAAAGTAAATCATAACGAGAAGCCTTGCGCGATATGCACATTGAACTTAATCTTCCCATACTGATTTCTTATGGCTGGTTGATACCACGTTTGTAAGCTATTTGCTGGTGAAATTCCTTTAACAATTTCTCTAAAAATTGTCCATTTTCAGATTGCTTATCTGGCACAGTGATATTATGAAATGGTATATTAATCTAAATTTTTCATAACAAGTAAATAAATAAGATAAATGTATAAGCTTGTCAAAAACCTACTTCTAGGCCACAAACTCTTGGGCCCGTATTTTTGAAATTCGCCCGAAATTTTCGAAAAAAATCACCGATGACGTTTTAGTAAAATACGTCATTTTAGTCGAACATTTAAATTGCTTTATACTAAAGTTACCGGCAAGATTTGTCAGTGAATTTCATCAATACGGGCCTTGAGCAAGCTGGGTGGTTCTAAAATTATGTTTAAATGATGGCATTAAACAATAAGAGTGCCATACGATTTGCTTACAAAAACCATAATGACGTTCAGAAATTAAGTGTATTTCTCCAGATTGGTTGTCAAGTTAAAGTTTATAATTATCTCCCTATCTTTAGAAAAAATTGATACTAAAGGTATATACCGACAGTTGGCTGGATCTCATTTTATTCTCTTGTTTCTCTGAGAAAACTGTTGCAGAGAGCTTGCTGGGTACTTTTGCTAATGAAGTATGGCAGTTCTTGAGGACAATTGGGTAGATCGGCCTAATTTATAATTGTTTATTTTTTTGAGCACTTTTGAGATAGTCGGAGGCTGAAAATAAATGTGAGCCATTGATGCCGATACTGATGGGATATTAGGAATAGGTTGACCGGAATCCAGCAGATAGGAATTCGATGAAAATTTGGCCTCTAAACAATTATCTTTCTTAAGAGCAGTTGAATAAAGCTTATTATTGCTATTTAATGAGACTATCAAAGATTTGGATACAAGTTGTTTTACACCTGACCAACAAAAGTTCAAAAAGTTCTTGATATTTGCAGTTCCATTTCAACCACCTGCTACGTATTCACAATGAATAGATTACGCTGCTTTGGCGGCTGCAAAACTTAGTGTTTTACACACAGACAGCCGCTGAATTCTACTACTGTGCTAGGTAGTACTTTTATGTAGAAAAAGCATTTAGAAAAATTAAGTACAATTCAACTCAATTTAGTACAAAATCATTTCAATTTTTAGCACAATTCAAAAAATCCATTTTCCATAACTGATGTGGGTTACTTAAGTTCCATCGATAATTTTGATAAATGAAAAAAAATTTGAACTTATGAATGAGTTCAATTTTTGTTTTACTTGGGAAATTGCCGTATTTCAATGAATGGGATTAGAGGTGACATATTCTACCATCACGTCTTTGTATCTCTTTTTTCAAGAATAAAATTGTACGCTATTTCGCTAATTTTATTACGTTTTTTTTAAATTATGCTTTCGAATTGTTCGATTCATCGTGTTATTTCTTCTCCACTTCATCACCAAAATTTTTTTTTCGGTACTTTACCGATTACGATGGAATCATGGAATAGCGATAATTTGACAGTTAAAATTGTCAAATTTTTTTGAGTGTAAAAAGCGCTACTCGGTACAGACGATTTGGTCAGGTTGGATGTAAAATCGGATCGTGTCGTGTGTATGCATGTCGGTCCGACAAAATTAAGTTGGATGTGTCGGATGGAAATTTCATCCAACCGTCCGACCAACCAACTAAATCGGATGTTGTGTAGTGTTGTCAGACGATATTTTTCTTCAGTCGTGTGTAAAATTTCAGAACGAACAACAAAGGAAAAATAAACATAATTCAATCGTGTGAATTCGTTTGTGTAACAAACAACAAATAAAATATTGTCAAAATCGGATGGTAAGCCGGCTCGTCTGTAGACAACAACCGATCTGGTTGGACCGACGGTCGGTCCGACAAGTTGGATCGTCTGTAGCGCTTTTAAAGCTTGGTTCACCAGATTTGTTCATTGTAATAAACTGCTGTTTTCCTTAAAGCTGAATTCACCAGATTTGTCCATTGAGGTCGTCAAGAAAATGACAACTTGACGGAGTTAAAAACCGAGTTAAAAATAAGTTATCTCGCTTTTTTTTTAGAAATTTCAGAATTAGCTAAACCTAAAATAAGAATGGCAAAAGAAAAAACAATGTTGGTATGCCTGAAATTTTGTGTCCAGCGAGATATCATATTTTTAACTCGGTTTTTAACTCCGTCAAGTTGTCATTTTCTTGACGAGCTCAATGGACAAATCTGGTGAATTCAGCTTAAAGCCTGATTCACCAGATTTGTCCATTGAGCTCGTCAAGAAAATGACAACTTGACGCAGTTAAAAACCGAGTTAAAAATATGTTATCTCGCTGGACACAAAATTTCAGGCATACCAACATTGTTTTTTCTTTAGCCATTCTTATTTTACGTTTAGCTAATTCTGAAATTTAAAAAAAAAAAGCGAGATAACTTATTTTTAACTCGGTTTTTAACTCCGTCAAGTTGTCATTTTCTTGACGAGCTCGTTTAAGACATATTTTATATATTTTTAATAGATCGATAATTTGACAGCTAAAATATGTCTGATTTTTTTGAGTGTTAAGCTGAATTCACCAGATTTGTCCATTGAGCTCGTCAAGAAAATGACAACTTGACGGAGTTAAAAATCGAGTTAAAAATATGTTATCTCGCTTTTTTTTAGAAATTTCAGAATTAGCAAAATCTAAAATAGGAATGTCAAAAGAAAAACAATGTTGGTATGCCTGAAATTGTGTGTCCAGAGAGATAACATATTTTTAACTCGGTTTTTAACTCCGTCAAGTTGACATTTTCTTGACGAGCTCAATGGCCAAATCTGGTGAATTCAGCTTTTAAAAAAAAAGCGAGATAACATATTTTTAACTAGGTTTCTAACTTCGTCAATTTGTAATTTTCTTGACGAGCTCAATGGACAAAGCTGGTGAATTCAGCTTTAAGGAAAACAGACCACAGTTTATATGAAACTATCTTAAAATGTTTGAAAATAATTTAATTTTAATAAAAATGAACCACAGAAAAAATCCAAACGGCACAAGATTAAACCTAAAGATTACGAATTTGCCTTCGGATTATGTTTTAATTTTTCACTCGATTTTCACAAAAATAATCGCCGGCTTAGCTTAAAATGACATAAAATGAATACATTGCAATTAAATTTTTATTAAAAAATATTTAATTAATGTCTGAAATAGTACAAATAAAATTGCATCTGTGCCACTCATAGAGTTAAAAGGTATAGAGGAGAAATAACAAACGTCAAGTGTAAGCAAAGCGGTGGGAAAAAGGGATACAGATAAAATAGAACAGGGCCATATTTAAAATTTTATTCAATTGGATGGGTTGCTTAAAATAAAACAATTAAAGTTTAAAAAATGTTTTTATTTTAGTTGGAAATTCACGGATAGTTATTATTTAGGTCAATTTTTTAATAAAATTAATTTTATTATTAAAAATAATATCTAAAAACGCGTAATTATTTTACACTTTCAGTGTGGACCTGGTAAAAAAAAAAAAATTGGTAAATTTGTTTACAAATCGTACCTTTCCAAACAATCCAACAACAACAAAATTTGTTTTTTTTATAATTATGTAATAAATTTAAATTAAAAGTGCACTTTTTTTATCACAAATTACAATGTTTATATCACAATTTTAATTTCGTTTTATGTAAACCAGAATAAAACTTCTCGCTGAAATGAAATTCCCGGTAATTTGTTGCAAGTATTGTTATGACATTTTCTGATTAAATACTTCATTTTTCATAAATTTTTTTTAATAGTTTTCCACAAATAATAATTATGTAATTATAATATGTTTCATGTATACACTTTTTGTAATTGTTTTGTTTTATTTGATAATTTTTAATTTTCGCGAAACTGCGCAAAACCACAATAGAAACTAAATGTTTTGTTTACAAAAAAGAAAGAGCATAAAACATAATAGATATATTATCCTCTCTCTCCAGCTACTTACACGAAAAGGACAAAATTTCCTATGTGAATTTGTTGTTGTGTGCATTTGTTTCCGGTCTATCTTTTCGTATGTCTATTGAAGGTGCCACTTCATACAAAAGATATGAATAATATGTTGACGTTTAATTTGTTTTCCTTAATGCGTGATTTACACGTTCCAACAATGTTTTTCCAACTTTTTTTGTTGGAGACTTAGAGCTACACGCAATAGAAAAAATTGTCATGCGATAAAAAGAGAAAAGTATAAAACAAAAATGTCAGGCATGCTATAATTTATTGGCGGCATAAAATCGACGATGTAATATTTTTGCGAATAGGGCGCTGATTCTACTTTATTTATCAAAATTACGGCTTTTTTGACTAAAATGAAAACTTTCCAAACGTAAAATTCAATTTTTAAACAAAATTTAAAAAAAAATAAAACAAAAATGTCGGACATGCTATAATTTTTTGGCGGCATAAAATCGTCGATGTAATTTTTGACGAATTCCGCTTTATTTATCATAATTACCAGTTTTTTTTTTGGCTAAAATGAAAACTTTTCAAACGTAAATTTTAATTATCAATTAAAATTTTTAAAAAATAATAATAAAGCGCTATAAAAATTTCACAAATCGCCATTTTGATTATTTTTGTTTCCATAAAATATTCTCAGATCGAGACTATGCTTTTGACTATGCAAGATTAAAAATATTAAAGGGGGAATAAGTATTTATTCTTTTGCAAGGCGGGATTTTTTTTAGCACGATTTAGATAAAGCAGCAATCTTGCACAAAACTTTACCATCAAAAAATTAAATTTATTTATAGCAATTCTGTTCAGAAAAAATACTTTCAGAACAGTCACAAAGCTATCCCGCTATTCAAAATGGATGTTGGATCCTTAATCGGTATAGTGTTTAATGGAAATATTATGAAATATGAATGAAATATACTTATGGACAAAAAAAACGCGTAATCCGTAGTTTTGAAATTACTAGAAATTACGTAAATTTTGAGCCTAATAATTATTTTCGAAGTGCAATGTAGCTTATTTCCTTTATTTTAACGGTTTCTTGAAATTTGTCTAATAATTTACAAAATATTGAAATAAATTAAGCTGCAAATAATAAAACTAATTGTTTTCGATTGAATTTTATTTAATAATAGATATGTAGTCGAACTTGGTTATAGCGAACCTCAAGGGACTAAAAATTTTGTTCGTTATAAGGAAGAAACGTTATATCCAGAGATCAACTTACCTACATTTGTATGTATTTCTCGAAGTTTGGGATTTTATATAAGGTCCTTATAACAAGACTTTCGTTATATCCCGAATTTTTATATCCAAGTTTGACTGTATTTCGTTGAGGATTCTTCTTAAAATTAAAGCAATAAGAATTATGCGTTTTTTTTGGGTTGGGTACGAAATCTCTCATTACAAAATCTCTACTACAAAAATTCTTAATTAAAAAATCTCCTAATTACAAAATCTCCTAATTACATAATCTCCTAATTACAAAATTTCCTAATTACAAAATCTCTATTTCAAAATCTCCTAATTGAAAAATCTTGCATTCGCGCGATTTCATATATTTTATTTACGGGGAAAATTTTATGCAAGATTTTGTAATTAGGAGAAAACTGATTGTGTGTGTGTGTGTATGTGTGTGTGTGTGTTTTTTGGGGGGGGGGGGGGGGGAGGTTAGGTAACGTGGAAAACCTTCAGAAGACGATGCATCGATGGGACAAACACCTCAGCAACAGTGGCGGATTTCTACCACCTACTAAAAACCACACACCCGCTGCTTTCGCATCCTCCATGCGGAACTATCGTTAGACATTACTTCATATGGAGGTGACTAGCCATTTGGCTCTTTATTCTCCCCGTAGCTCCTCAATCTTGGGTTGAGTTAATCACCGCTATCTAATCACGGCATGTTGTTCTTCCCTTGCACGCTCTAAGCGCCTCAATATGACTTACAGCATTCCATCCTTCCTTAGAGTCAAGCATTAATTGCATCATGTTAGAGAGCTGTGAGTGGGTTAGGATTCCACCTACATCAATTGTTAAGGTCTCTTTCACGTTCCTATTGGTAACTAAAACTGCTTCGGTTTTATGATCAGCAAGTTCAAGCCCAAATGACGTCAACCATCTTTTTATAATTATGATCGTCAACCTACTTATCTCCAATATTTCTTCTGTGGTTTTTGCAACCACTACGACTGCAACGTCGTCAGCGAAACCCACAATTTCTACATCATCAGGTACACGGAGCCTCAGGATACCATCGTACATGATATTCCACATTAGGGGCCCCAAAACATCCTTGAGGTACACCACCCATAATATTGTATGTCATCACACCGTCATCCGTATCATATGTCAGCACTGTATCATTAAAATAGTCTGTGATGATACTTCTTAAGTACATTGGTACTTGCAATGCCTGCAGTGCATTTAGGATACAACTCCATTTGGCCGAGTTGAATGCGTTCTTCACATCCAGGGTGATCACAGCACAGTACTTTTTTGAGCGTTCTTTCCATCTTATCCCATCTGTTGCGTTCGTAGCTATTTCAATAATGTGTTGGATAGCGTCCACTGTCGATCGAGCCTTCCGAAAGCCGTACTTGTTGAGCTGGACAAACTTCATTATTAACGTGCTTTTCTAAGTGCCACTATGTAAGCCATGCACCGAGCACCGGCCACTCCCTGCTATGTGATTATGGTTCGTCCTTCGCTGGCAAAGCATACAACTCGCTTCTTCCTTGCATTCGTTTACTTTGTGACCATTTCCTCCGCATTTGTAGCAGAGACCAGAACGATCAACATCACTTCTACATGACTTGGCCATATGTCCATACTGCCAGCATTTAAAACATCTTAAGGGCAACGTTTTTTCACGTAAACGACAGACCACCCAACCAATTCGTACCTTCCCTTCATTTTTCATTACTTTGGCTGTCGAGATTGGTACAGTCAACACTGCTGTTTGGGTGTCTCTATAGGCAGCTCTCAATGACTTGATACAATTTATCGGGAGGTCTCTCGCGCCCTCAAACTTGGACGTAATTGCCTCATGTACCTCTTCCTTTGTTGTGGCCTCATCAATGTCTTTAATTTCAACTACAACCTCAACAATCTGCGTAAGTGTTTGGATTTGTGCATCATTACCAAGAGCGTTTTCTATTGCACTTTGAAATCCAAGCTCCTTGGGGTGTACATCTTTCTCTAACTCTAGTAGAAGATCGCCTTTCTCGGTTCTACGAATCCGAGCCACCTTACCAGAGAGGTCATTAAGGTTGGGATCCTCTTTCATTTTTTTAAGCATATCCGCATAAGACATTGCTCCAGTTTTCGTTATTTTAATAGCATCGGGACGGTGACGCGGGATCCTTTCCCGTGGTTTCCTCTTTTTTTCCCCCACCAACTGCCAATCAAGGTCCTTTACATTGTCAGGCTTCTTAGGTACTTCTATGCCTGAGTTTGGATTAAGGCTCGTATATCCTTGGGCTTGGGTTTCGCCAGCTCCTTGTTTCCCTTTCTTTTGGATATGGCCAATGGGTGAATTTTGTTTCGACCTCCTCCTTTTGCTATTGGTGGCGGCCTTCATTTCACTATCCAGCAGGGCAGTTACCTCCTTATTATTTCCCTGGTTAGTGATAGTTGGGGAAGTTTGAGTCTCACAGCATACTGTTATCTGCTTTGCCATCCTTGCAATTACCTGCGGTGTCTCCACTGTCTTCATCATTCAACTTTCCAACCTGCTGTGCGTATTCAACATACAGGTTCTTAATGGACGTGACAAGCCTCTTAATTTCGTGGTGTACGTTGCTTCTTGGTTTGACGTAGTCACAAAGTGCGTCAATCTTCTTTCTCAGCCGGTTAAGAGCATCAGAGTCACCAGTGTCCGATGTTGAACTAGTCTTGCCTTCCGCTTTGTTACCACCTAGTGAAGGTGATGAAAAACCGCTAACTTTTCACCGCTAACTTCTTCGGAGATCTTGGTATCATAACACTTTTTTTAAACAGGTTGGGAGGTCTGCTATCTCCATGAGTGGGTTTACCACTTCCTTTCTCTTCGCTTGTAGACATATCTGTCACAACGGCCAAGTTCGCCACCATTGTAACATTGCAGTTGCTGGATCTCTACTGTTGGGAGCCTGCTTGCTCAATTCCTTCAGCCGGTACTGGGTTTCCTACTCCCTGCATCGTAACTAAACTCTCCTTTTCTGTACCCATCGTGGATTCTTTTTCGGGGTGCCGCCCCTAGCATTTTATACTTGATGCCAAGTAGGTATACAGCCGCCCCTCCTGGTGAACAGTCGCTGACCAGGGACCCGCTCAATGTGAAACAGACGCTCCTGAATTTAAATCACATAACTCTTAAGTGCATTATTTGCAAGTGACCCATGTGACTCCCTCTGATTTTTGCCCAGGCCTAGCTTCCCCAAGGGATTAGAACCTCAAGCTTAGGCTAGAACCGAGTTACCACCGACACGAACGTGGACGTATCCAGGAGGAGTAGGGATGGAGAGGCTAAGACACTTATTCCCTTGGTCGCGTCACTTCATTCGACGTGACAATTGTCGTGTCACTTCAACTTTAAATTGGTATTCCCTTAGTCGATCGAAGTGATAATATAAGAGAATGCGAAAGAAAAGGATGTTTGTCACTTCAAACGACGATTGTCGCTTCAATCGACTAAGAGAATGCCAAAATTTGATTGTCGGTACAAGTGACACGACTAAGGGAATAGGGGTGTAAGTCTAGTAGTTGGACTACGAGATAACTTCTCATCACAACCCTTTCGTCGGCAATATGTGTGTGTGTGTTTTTTTTTTTTTTTAACACGCAGATAGGTGGAAAATCTTCCGAAGACACGTCAACCCGTGTCGCCGATAGTGTGAGATTTCTACTCACTAAAAACCACCTCCTTCTGACCGTATTCCCCGCGGCACGACCGTAAGGTATTTCTTCGCGGGGACGGGTTATGGCCACTAGGGGCTCCCTCTGCATTCACACTCCAGCCGACGGAGCTCCTTCATTACGATCGCCCATGTCGAATACTGCATCCCATTTAACTTGGCTATCGAGCATGTGTTGGACAATATTGCCTGGCATCACGCGTTCATTAAACGCCTCCTGTAGCGTCACTCGAGCATCGTTGAATCTCGGGCAATAGAAAAATACGTGCTCAGCATCCTCGATCGCCCCTCCACAGTTAGTGCAGGCAGATGAATCTTCGAACTTAAACATGTGCAGATATGCACTGAAACAACCATGGCCTGTTAATAGTTGGGTGACATAGTAGTGCACCTCGCCATGTGCTAAAGTGCAATGGTATTAACCGTTTGGTCCAACGGCCCTTTCCTGATTCGTTCCATCGTACTTGCCATTGATCGATGCTGCTGCATCTGATGGCCGTCTGTCGCTCCTCTCGATCGGTATCATCTCCACGTCTGATTTGATAGTGGTTTCTCGCCTCGGTCGCTAGTAGATCCAATGGTACCATACCGGCTATCACCAGGGCAGCATCTGTAGAGGTGGTGCGGAATGCGCTGATCACTCTAAGTGCACTTGTCCTGTATGTTGATTCTATACCATGTAAGTATGACCGCACGCTTACTTTGTCCGCCCATATGGGGGCGCCATATATTATTATGGACTTAATCACACTTGCAATAAGGCGTCTCTTCAAATGTTTTGGCCCACTAACATTGGGCATTATTCGGCAGATGTTGGCACATGCCCGTTCTGCTTTGGTACCCACACACTTTAGGTGTTCTTTAAAGCTGAGAGCCTGGCGTGCGTGCGTGCGTGTGTGTGTGTGTGTGTGTGTGTGTGTGTGTGTGTGTGTGTGTGTGTGTGTGTGTGTGTGTGTGTGTGTGTGTGTGTGTGTGTGTGTGTGTGTGTGTGAGTGTACATATGTTTTTTTTTCTCGCCACTGTATCCCTTGTCCTCCTGGTACCACCGTCAAGTATTTCATCAGTTGGGGTATTTTGCTTATGCTATTACTCCTGTATGTTTCTACGGTTCGACTCGAGCACCCGTAGGTGCTTCATTACGGTGGCCAATTACCTTCCGTCTCCAGCATGAGCTTAACACAATTGTCCGGGCTTACTTGCACTCGCAGCTTTTCAAACATTTTTTGCCTCTGATCGTCGAATCTGGGACAATGGAATAATACGTGCTCAACGTCTTCAGCCAACCCAACACAATAAGGGCATTAAGAGCTGTTTTCAATTTTAAATCTGCACAAATACGCTCGAAAGCAACCGTGGCCTGAAACTAACTGGGTGAGATAAAAGTCGACCTCTTCGTGGCTACGGTCCATCCCCATCGTTAAAACTGGTATTAGTCGATGCGACCAATAGCCTTGTGTTGGGTGTATGTGTGTGTGTGTGTGTGTGTGTGTGTGTGTGTGACAGAAAAATACTGTATATGTATACAGTGGTGGCCATATTATTAAGGACACATCAATTCTGTTGGGGAAATGGTTGCTTTTGGCGACTTATGTATTTTACTAAACATTTTTATAGCCTAGCCATACGAAACTAGTATTTGTTAAGGTGCATTCAAAATGCAAAGTTTTACTTTGTACTAATTAATATTTGTACTAAAAGTAAAAATACATTTTTTTAACTAAATTAGAAATATCTTAAACAAAACATTTCTAGCTGAGCTACCTAAAAATTTTGAGTGGATGCACGTTCAGCATTATTGACTCTACATTTCTTTCATTTGGAGTTTTGTGCTATCTAGGCTAGAAACAGCTCTCAGGGCATTAAATAAATTTAGATTAATATGAATAAAATTAGTACTTGTTGGTTTACGTATTAATTAGTACTTATCGTATTTAGTAGACGAGCAAAAGTTATATTTTTAAGTGGAAAATTCATTAACTGTACTTAAAATGTAATTTTTATTTGTGTATTAAAAATCATAAAGGCTAAAATTACTTGTTGTAATTAGTACTAATTTTATTCATATTAATCTAAATTTATTTAATGCCCTGAGAGCTGTTTCTAGCCTAGATAGTACAAAACTCCAAATGAAAGAAATGTAGAGTCAATAATGCTGAACGTGCATCCACTCAATATTTTTAGGTAGCTCAGCTAGAAATGTTTTTTTTAAGATATTTCTAATTTAGTTAAAAAAATGTATTTTTACTTTTAGTACAAATATTATTTAGTACAAAGTAAAACTTTGCATTTTGAATGCACCTTAACAAATACTAGTTTCGTATGGCTAGGCTATAAAAATGTTTAGTAAAATACATAAGTCGCCAAAAGCAAACATTTCCCCAACAGAATTGATGTGTCCTTAAAAATATGTCCACCACAGTATGTACGTGTTCACATATGTCACTGCCATCCCAAAACACAATTATTCAAAAGGAGGTTTTAGGAGATTTTGTAATTAGGAGATTTTATAATTTGGTAATTTTGTAACAGAAGATTTTTTAAAAATCGGAGATTTTGTAGCTGAGATTATCAAATGAGGGGTTACGTACCGATCCCGTTTTTTGTCCATGAGTATATTATTATTATTATTGAAGGACCATCAAAGATCTTTGTGCTTGAACCCTACTTAATTATCCGTCCAGTTAATAATCAGGCTCTTAATGAACTGATAATCGCGCCGGCCGGTTCGCGATACATACTATCTGGGCTCATTGCTCTCCCTCCTAGATGTTTACTAAAGCAGGTACTTCTGCTAGAAAGACGTTAGCATTGGTACCCAAGGACTTCGAGAGGGCAGTCCCACTCCCATATATTCCTGCCCTGCCTCGTCTTCCGTTTTAATTTTACTCTTATGGGTTGCTGGAATGGAAAGTCGCCTGTAGGTCTCCCAGCTTTATTACAGGAAGGCTAAATAAAACTGGAGGGTGCCTGGTATCCAGAGTCTGCATACTTTGTACTGATTAACCTATCAGTCATTAGCTGTTCCACCTTAGATTAGGGTTTTTTGTCAAGATTTCTCCTTTAGCGCCGTACTTAAGCCTGTGCCAAATGGCCTCAGTTACCACTGATTGGATTGAGGAAGTAGCACGTACACCTGCGAATTGTGACCAGGTTACACCTTAGAAAATTGTACCCATCACACGCAGCTGCCTAATACATAATCAGAACAGGGGCCCTATTATGACAAAAATGCGATTTCGCATTTTCATGCAATATCGCATTTCGGTATTATAAAACGACATTTTCTCAATAATGCGCTCTTGGTGGCCTTATTATAAAATGCGAGAGCGGATTTTTGCGAAATTGAAATTGACAAATCTCTGGGGGGCTATTTGTGAATTTTTTTTTTTTTTTTTGCTTTATTCAATTTCAGTTTTTTTAATAAATTTACATACACTAACAAAACTTTTTTATATGTACACTACAATTGGACATTTAGTTAC
Source organism: Tipula helvola (assembly GCA_963556165.1). Classification (NCBI taxonomy): domain Eukaryota; kingdom Metazoa; phylum Arthropoda; class Insecta; order Diptera; family Tipulidae; genus Tipula; species Tipula helvola. The sequence continues at coordinate 227,022,261 of OY744483.1, forward strand.
ATAGATAAGTTACAATGATTCATTTATTTTGTGTCTTATAAAATTTATCTTAATTATTTTATATAAATATAATAAGAAAAGACAGCCTTTTAGTAAGTTGCTCCGGAATGAAACATCCTGTGCAATAGTAATTTAATTACTATTAATATTGGAATAATTGAAAAAAAATGGCATATAGTATTAAACTGATTTTTAAAAATAAATAAAAAAATAGAAATATACTGGTATCCGTGTTTGAATGATCAATTTGCAGTAATATTAATAAAAATAAATTAAGATGAGTGGGTCTTCTATAAAGTATTGACAATGATTTCTCTAATGAGTTTCTTGAATGCAAATATGTTCATTTCGTTTTTCACTGTTCCCGGAAGATTATTAAATTCTCCGAGCACTCGATGGATTACGTTATGTGACGCCATACCTGAAGCAAAGAATTCAATATGAAAATCTGAGCAGTGTCGCGTGTTATACAAGTGTCTATCCGAAATTCTTTTAATCATCAAAGAATGTTTTATTTTATTATAAATAATTTTATATGTTACTAAAATTAATTCCAATCGATTTATTTGATATAACGACAGATACTCAGGATGATTTTGGAATAATAAATTGGTCGAATAACGCGAAGGAAGTTTGTGTATATATTTGATTGCTCTTTTTTGGAGAATAAACAGTTGACTGATTTTATAGTTTACACTTCCGCTCCAAATTGGGTTCAGATACGTAAGCCGAGAATGAAAGAATTGTAAATCATAGTCAGCGGCTTATTAGGAATAATATGGGCCAATTTTTTTAATGTAAATATATATGGAATAATAGAATTCTTAATTTTGTCTACATGCTTGTCCCACTTTAGTTTATGGTCTATTAAAAGACCTAGGTAACAAAATTCTTCCACTCTTTCAATACGTTCCCCTTTATAAAGCAATACATTATTAGCAATAAATGATTCGATTCGATTTATATAATTAATTAGCAATAAATTTATTAGCAATAAATAATTTATTAGCAATAAATAATTCGTTTCGATCGCACTCGAGTCTTCGATTATTGGATTCTTATTTGAATTGAATCAGATTCGTTCGTTTCTTATTTAAATCAAATACGAATCTTATACATCGAAGAGTCGAACACGTTCGAATCGAATTCCCAAATAGCCCCCCTGACTAGTCTATAGCAGTCGGATATCGCATTTGCGAGGTTTTACATCAAGTAGCATAAGATGGTAATCGCTTCAGGTTAACGTGGTAAGATAAGTCTTGGTCGTAATCCCATCCGTCTTTCCACATTATATACCGTATAAACTTTTTTTGGACACTCTCGATTTTTCGGATAGGTTCGTCGTAAAAAGGACATCAGACGTTGACAGCGTATTCAAGTTGAGATCTGACGTAGGCATAATACAGGATCTTGATTGTCTCGAGGTCATAAATATCCCCAATTCAACGCTTAATAAAACCATCTCAAACTTTTTGTTTTAATTTACTACATAATTGTATTTTTTTTATTAAAACGATTTATTTGTTTTTTAACTTATTTTTATTTTGTAGATACCCCCTCTACGATAAATAAATCGTTTTAATAAATTAAAATAAAAACTTAATAAAAGAAAACCCTACATAATTGTATAATTTTATTCTCATAGAATTTGGGTTTCTCTTTCTTGGTGCAATTTTCCAGTGCAGTACAAGAACTTTTCGAGTCAGTAAAAATAATTATTTGTTGGTGGTTTTCTTTATGTCTTTGATTAATGCTAAATAAATAGTTATTAATTCTGTTGTTTTGATGCTTGTTTCTTGTTATAGTTTTACAGAAATGTTAGTGTCGTCTTCCGTTGTATATTCCTATGCCACAATTATGATTTATTTTTGTTCCATCGGTATAAATTTGTCTGTAGGTTTTATATTCTTCTTTTAATTCCCTGAGTTCTACTTGAAATTGTATGTTATTTATTTCTAGTTTCCTATGTATTTTATTGATTGTTGTAAACGACCTTAGATTTGTCAGCCAATTTATAATATTTTGTGTCATTTTTTCTAATATTTTAATTCCTATATCTGTTTCGTTTGCAATTTGCTTGCGTTTGTATTTTACTGTGGTGTATTCATTTTGTTTGCCGTATCCTAACTACCCGGATTTTGTTAATAGAACTTCTTTCGGTGTTGTTCTAGTGAGACCTACGCATAGTCCAATTCCTGTGTTCTGTATTATTTGCATTAAGTTAACTATTGTTTTATTTGCTTTTGTAAAGGCCGTTGAGTAATTTGTTTGTGGAGTTAATTAAGCTTTATTTATTAAACAACTTTTATGGATGGACCCCTCCAATTCTATAAGCATTTGCTTTTAATATGTTCATTGCTTAAATCTTTTGTTATTTATAATTTTATGATGTTCGTTCCATTTTAATTTAATTTGTTATTAGTTATTGTAGATGGTCTTCTGGTAATTTCTTTAGAATATGGTTTGATATTTTGTTATACCCTGGTGCTGTATTTTAATTATTCTTTACAATATGCTATTTTTTATTTTATTTTATTTTCACATAAAAAATCAACAAATTTGACTTGACATAATACATTGTAAAATAATACTTAAAATTAAAATACAAAAAAAATTTTAAAAGAAGAAAACAAAAACATTTTTTTTATTTTTTTTTTTTTAAAGAATTAAAATTGAAAATATTTCAGGTCAGAGCAAACTGTTTTCAACCTACATTTAAAGCTATCTTTGCTTAAGTAAAATTCGAAGAGATGGTCAATTTTATTAAAACACTTGGACATCATGTTTACTGGTTCATTGTCACCAGTCACCATATTTTGTTCTGTGTTTATTCAGATGAAGGAACTCATGATCTCTTCAATTCCTACTCGGTTCCTCTATTTTAATTAATTCCAGTATAGATGTTGCATCGATTTGATTTAATAAAATATTTCCAACAAACGAACACTTTAAAAGCTCTCGTCTATTTTCCAAAGTTGTCATTTGATAGGATTTGCATCCAGTAAGATATGGTGGCAATCGCTTTAGGTTAACGTGGTACGGTAAATTTAGGTCATAATCCCATTCATTTTTCCACGTTATATAGCGTATAATCTTTTTTTGGATACTCTCAATATTTTGGATATGTTCATCGTAAAAAGGACACCAGACATTGACAGCATTTTCAAGTAGAGAACCGACGTAAGCATAATAAAGGAACCTAATTGTCACGAGGTCATAAATATCTCTCGTCCAACGCTTAATAAAACCAAGCCTGGAATTAGCTCTAGCAACGCATTGCTCAATGTGCTTAGTAAATCACATATTTCCATCGAAAGTAACACCTAGGTCTTTAATTACGAGTACTTTTAGTAAAAGTATGCCATTAATTTGATAATGTTGTATAACAGGGTTAATTTTCCGATGGAACGATAAACTCTTACACTTGTTAATGTTGAGACTGAGAAGGTTACACTCACACCATTACGCAAGATTGTCGATGTCTTCTTGAAGCTTATGGGTATCGCCGATGTTTTCTACTGTTTTAAAGATTTTGAGATCATCTGCAAACATTAATATCTTAGAATGCTGTATTACTTCAGTAATGTCGTTGATGAAAATTATAAAGATCCAAGGACCAATATGAGAGCCTTATGGTACTCCGATATGCTATCATTAAGCTCATTATACTGAATGCGGTTACTCAAATATGATTTAAACCACGCAACAAACTGTTTAGAAAAACCGAATCTGTATAACTGTTCCAAAGGTTTACAATGACTGATGAGACTATATAATTGAATAAGGAACTAATTCTTTAAAGGTATTTTATTGTTTCAAATGTTGGATTGTACCCGAACAATTATAAATCCACAAAGGGCTATTAAATTTAGGCTTAGACTTTTAAGAACGGAGTAAATTTCAGCACTTTAAAGTTTTTTTTAACTATAATTTAAAAACTATGCATTTTTAGTATATACACGTAATACGATTTTTTGTAGAGATCGATTCGATTTCCCATCGAAATGGCACTTTAAAAAGTCAAAAATATTTTTTATAAATAAAATAAGTCAAAAAAACTAAAATAAAATAAGTCAAAAAAGACCGAAAAATTTCAATTTTTTGTTTTACTTTAAAGTTTTTGTGTATAACTTTTTTCTGAGTGGATTTAGGTATAGGCATTGGTTGACAAAAAAGAAAGCTGTCGTAATTCCTGCCAAAATGATGACCGTTAAAAGTATTTTTGATAAAAATTGCCTGAGATACAGTCGTTCAAACTTACCTACTACCACCTTTATACCATGCTATCTTTAATTTTTACACGCAAAAATTATTTTTATTCAATGCAAAAATTATTTTGGGTTTATCAATGAAATACCATTATCATCATGAACCGAAAATAATTATAATAATAAAGGTGATAGTAGGTAACTTTGCACGATTGTATCTCAGCCAATGTTTATCAAAAATACTTTTAACGGTCACTATTTTGAAGGGGATTACGTAAGCTTTCTTTCTTGTGAACCAATGCCTATACCTAAATCCACTCTACCTCTAATGCCTTAGTCTAAAGCAGCAGAGATCTTTGATCTGCATAAGCAGCCAGTTTTACCTGATTTCTGTGCCAGCCCCCATCCCAACAAGTTGGACCAGGTCCTGGGTTTTCTGACAAAACTTTCAGGTATGTGGTGGCTAACGCCCCTTCCACCTTCCTCCAATTGGCGTGCGTAATACTGCCATCCGCTACTTTCCTCCTGAGATATTATTCTCGTTAGCTATGAACCAACTAAAGGGCATCCTGACTTTTGTTCGGTGCCTTTCTTTGCCCACGCAAGCGTGGATTTGTCTTTCTTCAACCTGTCTTCCGGCGAGATATTATTTATTTTGTCTAGAGCCCTCCAGGCCTTTCCCCTAGTGTTGTAGGTCAGTCTCGAGGAACCAGCTTCCTTCGCGCTTTGATTCCACTTTGTTAACTCAGGTTTGCTGACCCGAGGGGAGCGACCAGCCTCAGTTGAGCTTACGTCCCGCGATTTGGTTGTAGACGAGACAGGCCTACAGACCCGACTCTGCTTGTCGACATTTCCCGGATTTGTTAGAGAGCCGGACTTCTTTTTTTGTTGTTTTGTATTATGGTCCATATTACGTCCCACGAATAGCGGAAAAAAGGGTGTCCGTCTGTGCAGAGATCCGCATTAAACAGGTAAGGCTACTTAATCCGGAGAGCGCCAGGTGTCCGGATCTGTCGTTAGCGACTGAGCTAGTTTTAAACTGGGCCGTCAGTCTGGTCGATTATCGACACGGTACGAGTAACACCTTAATTCAGCTCAGTGATTTGTTTAAGGTTGGCTCTGTAACGGCACCGCAAGGTTTCGTTTGGCGCACCTTGGTTCAACAATCATTTGTGCGCCATTTTAACGTCACCTTGCGATGTCGTTAACAGACATAGAGTCAGCGGTCTGGTGCGGTATAACTAGCTGGCTAAGCTCAGGGATGGCGTGGGGTTTCCAGACATTACTCTATGCTTGAATAACCGCAGTAGATAAGAAAATAAAAGAGAACTATATTGTCAACTACCTTGTTTACAGGAACACAAAACTGAAAACTAAAAAAATTGAGGCTAAACCGACCCTAAATCCGATAACCCTGCCCTAATCCTCATCTCGATCGCCTACTTAGCACCTACTCAAACATTGTACCTAATTCATACAAATTTCCCAAACCAAAACTGCCATACGACAGGTAAAAGAAATTAACCAAGAAGAAAAACAGTAAAATGAAATCCCGTAAGGTAAGGCGTGACTACGGAGGGCGAGAAAGCTGCAAAACAATTTTTATATAATAAAATAAATATATATGTATATAAGGATAGAAAACGAAAAAACTCGCAGCACGCGCTCATCAAGGTCAGCTCACACTAGCAGATTTAACAAAATTTAATCAAAGAAATGAATGCAATAAAAAAATTTACAAAACAAAAGTAATTATGAACATTTGAAGTACTTAAAATCAGAAAATTTACTATTAGACCAAAAATTAAACTTTAAGCAAAAAAAATAAAACTGAGTGTTTTCGTTTCTCCTTTTTTCTCAATAAAAATCAACGATCCGCCCTGGAACAGCTCAAATCGCGCTCGACGCAGGTTCCCCCTCAAATCATCGACCCCACCCCGCTTGGTTGGCAGGATTGCTGCCCCACATAAATTAATTTGCCGACAAACCCCGTTAGGTTGCTAGGGTGCGGCTTGAACTTACCCACCGTAAGAACCTCAACAATAACAATAGCAACAAAGATTCCTTATACGGTCTGGGCTTTCAGGATTAACCCAACTGCCACAAGATTACAAACTGAATTTGGTTTTAGCACACTATGCAGTATTTTTTTTTACGGTTTATTGCTGAGTTTATGACATAGGAACATAGGACGATAGGGAGATTGGCACGACCAACCAAATTATTTAAAATATCACAAGCCCCGCCTATTAGTTCCATGCTCTAGTTGAAAAATTTCTTACTTTTGATCAAAGTAGGCTAGTAGGCGGGGCTGATGACATTTTAAATAATTTGGTTGGTGGTGTCATTCTTCCTATCTTCCTATGTTCCTATGTCATAAACGCACCATCACTGGTAAACTACTCGTAAACTTTGAATGATTAGTTTTTTTCTTCTATATATGACTCACTTGTCAAGATTTTTCTCTTATATATTTATTTTACTTTTTTTTCTCTGTTTTGTTTTAAGGAGATTTTGTTTTTATTATTTATTTTTTTTATTTAAACTGGGACACATATTCAACACTGAAAATCCCGTTAAGATTACACTACTTAACAACAATTCATGAGTCGCGGCACTTCACTTCTCCAAACAATGTTCGTACCCACAACAACAAAAAAAAACAATGGGTGTAGCCTCTACGCGCGGCAGAAGTGAAACTTTTTAAGCTGAACATTTGTAATTACTATAATTTATCGATCAATGGTCCAGCTGACATATACAGTAAAATGTGTAACTTTTCCACAGAAAGAATTGAAGAAATAGTCAATTGATCCTTATAGTGTTATAGGAGTATTATACAAAGTCAGAGTAGACACATCCAAATTAGATAATTGCACATTCTACATTATCTAATTATTTTTCTCAATCTCTGTTACTCCATGATCTGGTAAAACAGGATTATCACAACTCGATACAAAATCTACCTATAGAGGCACGATAAACAAAAGCAATATTATTTACTAATACTGATATTAAAGCGACATTTTAGCTTGAGAACGCAAGCAAAATTGTGATGGTGTATTGTTCGGTTTATATTTTAAAGGGAATTTTGCTTAAGACAAACATTTTCTTCAAGAGAAATTCAGAATATTAAATAACACTACCCTGCAAAATTTTGCCCCTGGACAATGAATAGTTGTTTCCGAAGTAATTTTTCACGCTGGATCCGAATCTGGGCTCAGAATTGCTCTGTCACGTCAGGTTTTTGAGATATTCTAACCTATAAGTGCAAAAAACACTGTTTTTTGACATATTTGAGGTTATGCAGTTTTCACTTTTTTATAAAAGCCATGTATGGGATCTTATTGTACAAGTCTTCCTCTTTTAAATGCCGTTCAATTTATTATGCCGTTCTCAAATATCATTTTTTTTCGTCGAGATATCGCATTTTCAAAATTTGCATATTCGTGAATGTTTCTGTATAAAAACATTACCCTGCAAAATTTTAAAAATTTGGTGCCACTTGACAATGAATAGTTGTTTCCGAAGTAATTTTTTACGCTGAATCCGAATTTGGGCTCAGAATTGCTCTATCACATTAGGTTTATGAGATATTCTAACCTAAAAGTGCATACCGTAGGTAGGTATAAAAGGTAGTGTATTATACAGTATACCGACAAATTCAGAAACATGCAATTTTGAAAATGCGATATCTCGGAAAAAAAAAACATATTTGAGCAAACTCAAAGGCATTTAAAAGAAGAAGACTTGTACTATAAGATCCCACACATGAACTTTTGAAGAAAAAAAAAATCGCGGTGCTAGATAACCTCAAATACGTCAAAAAGCAATGTTTTTTTCACTTTTAGGTTAGAATACCTCATAAACCTGACGTGATAGAGCAATTCTGAGCCCAGATTCGGATTCAGCGTAAAAAATTACTTCGGAAACAACTATTCATTGTCAAGTGGCACCAAATGTTTAAAATTTTGCAGGGTAGTGTAATTTACCTAAAGTAATGCAACCAGCGATTGATGCATAGGTGTAGTTTTCTCATGTCATTTGGAACTATTGCAGAGTATAATTTCCATGTCTCATTTTGTAGCTAGCTTAAACCATTTGTTTCATTTTGTATTTATGTAGTTTAAAAGTATTAAATTTAATCTTAATTTGCCAACTCTCATTGTATGATCCTTTAAATATCTATACAAATTTAAGTCTTATAACCTTCACTTTTCTATTTATTGTAAATTTACAATAAGTTATTTAACATAATAACCGCCTCCATCTAAATAGTACAAAAACATTAAGTTTGAGATATTTGTGTACAAGCAAATTATTTACAAACACAATTTTTATACTTGTTTTATATAATATACTTGTAATTGCAATCAATACCTCAATATACCATAAATCTAGGAGGCATTGATTCAACTGTTCGTAGATGTTGTTTCTGTATTGCTTTCAAACAAATTCATTCAATTTCGTTTCAATATTCTTTTGTTTTTTTCTATTTATTTATTTATTTATACTGAGAAAAGTCTACAAATATGACTTGAATTTATAACATACTGAACATGGTAGAATAAAAATTAAATTAAACAAAAAAAGAATAAAAATTGACCTAAAAATATTTTTAGGTTGGAGCAAAATGTTGCTTCAACCTACGTTTAAAGCTGTTTTTACTTAAGTAAAAGTCGAACAGATGGTCGATTTTATTAAAACTCTTCGACATCATGTTTACCGGTTCATTGTCACCATAGTTTGTTCTGTGTTTATTTAGATGAAGGAACTCATGATCTCTTAAATTCCTACTCGGTGCCTTTATTTTAATTGATTCCAGTATGGATGGTGCATCGATTTGATCAAGTAAAATATTTCCAATAAACGAACACTTTAAAAGCTCTCGTCTTTTCGAATCATACCCTGCCTAAAAAAATTTCAATTCAAAAATAAAAGAAATACCTACTGTCGCTTTTTTCGTTTCATATCGCTTCTTCATTTTTTGCTTGTAATTTTTGTTTTGTTTCATCGATTTTAAAAATCACCACTGCGGTACTAAAGAAGTTTCACTTCAAAAAGAGAACAAAATCGAACTATGTAGATAGCACCAATTTACTAGATATAAATAAAAAAATCAATCGTACTGTAAAAAGGGGTGAATAGAAAAGAAACACTTTTCAAGTTTACAAGCATGTACTGCTAAGAGGATAATTGTTTTTAATACACGAAATATCTTAAAATATGGGTCTTGGTTAGGGTTTCCAAATATCCGACATTTATGATTATCCGAATATCGAATACTTACAAATAAAATTATTCGGATAATCCGAATATCCGGATAATAAATAAAAAAATAATATATTCCAATTTTCCATACTACATCAACATATTTTTAACTCGGTTTTTAACTCTGTCAAGTTGTTATTTTCTTGACGAGCTCAATGGACAAATCTGGTGAATCAATCTTAAAGCGTATGGTATTAGCTGTCAAAAAAATCGTTTTTTGTATTTTTTGAAAAATGTTAGAAATGTGGGTTAGGGCCGATATTTATTTCATATTTAAAAAAACAATTGCATTACATGTCTCGAAATTAAGGCTACTTAGATCTAATTTGTGTTCTATACCGCAATTGAAAAGACGCGTTCCGTCGCTGTTGACGTTGGTTTAATTATAAGCAAAGCATTAAATAAATTATTTAAATTTTCTGTCCTGGTTTTAGAGTTCCTTAACAACAGGAAATCTTCTCTCAGCAATGTTGAGCTATTTATTTCATTCTGTTCGCCAAATTGTGTAATTGAAGAAATTGCCACTTCTAGTTGTTGTTGCAGTGATTTTGTACTGTGAGTTACTTCATGTTCATTTTCACTTGAGATTGTTTCTACTTCAACTACATCCTCACACTCTCATAGTCATCGTGAGTCCTACCACACTCAAATGGATGAATTCTTTCAAAAAATTTATATGGCCAATTCAATAGCGGCATATTTTTTAGAGTAATCGAAAAATTTATTGAAACGACGAATGTTACCAGTTTCTAAAAAGATTATTAAAGTCATTAGATGTTCAAACTTACCGCATGTATGCGTTAAATACAATAACATAGAAATTGTTAAAAGTTTAGAAAGGGGAATGTAAAAATTCGCTAATACTACAAGTGCACGGTTGATTCCTATATAGGAAAAAATCAGTGTAATAAATTAGCAGTTCAGTCGCTATAGCCTGATGAGATGTACTGAAAGATGATTTATTTTTCACATGCTCGCAGATCGAAACTGAATTGCAAACTCTTAACAATTTCTCCTCTTCTTATAAAAGTCATTAGAGTTTTATCGCGACGTTCATCCATCCGTTTTTGAATAATATTATAGATTTTCTGAGTAAAAGTAAACGTAAAAAACGAAATATTATATCCGAATAATTATGTGAAAATATCCGAATAATCGAATAGTCAAAATTGGTCGAATAATCCGGATTATTCGAAAATCGGATATCCGGATTGGAAACCCTAGTCTTGGTATCCTCTTTCCTTTTTAAACTACTTTGATCTATTAGAAATGAATATGGCAGATTTTTTTAAAAAAAACCTCATTGTTTCTATTCACCTGCTATTGGGGTGAATATAAACAGTCATTGAATTTCGGTTTCTTTCTATTCCTATATTTATTTATGATTTCTGGTGAAACAGCAGACTGATTTCTTTTGGTATTTTGGCATAACCGGCGGTGAGATAATGCTTGCTTGTGTCGTTTTAGAAACGAGTAGATGAATTCTTTATCGGGTAAGTTGTCCTTAAATGTTTCGACCTGTCTCTCTTACCGGTTTAACAATTCTTGAATATTCATTCGTAATGTTATTGTATCAATGGGATAACCTACTCTGAACAAATGATCAATCTGTCCACAAGAATTTTTTCTTCAGTTTCGTTTAAGCAGGTTTGTTCCCCCTGATTTTGTATTGTATCACCTTTTTTAAATGGCGATATATCACGGAATGGTGTATACCGTATTTCTCCGATGATTTCCTTAATCATAACTTATTATTTTTAACATCTTCAACTGCTTCTTTCAATATCAGAGGATCATGCTTTTTATAATGTTTTTGGCTCTTCGACTTGTATTGTCTGGGCATTTTTATACTCTGTAGCAATCAAAAACCGAAATATATACTATAATAATTCAACATTAGGGCAATTTAGTAATTTGGAATTAGGGAAAACTTGGTAATGTGAATAAAAACACCAATTTCTGGTGTTTCTATTCACCCCACACTTCCTAATTTTTGACACTAAACTACAAAATGGTAAAATATAGGAAAACCGGTAAAAGTTAATTAAAATTTTAACTACACAAGTAAAAAGAAGACATAATTGAACAACTTACATGAATTTTCCCTGATATTACTCCAACGATGGCTCAATTACATACAAAGTTTTTTAGAGTATTTTTCGAACCAAAAAATGTTGATTTATATATACCAATACATTCTTTAAAACTGCGGGTGTTCAACCAATAATCCCTATCATTTCTATTTTTGCACTCATCACTAACTTAAAAAAATTAACGTTGCTTTTTGTTTATTATGTATTGTGAAAAATTATCCAGTTAATTATTTTCTAAAGTTTTGTTTCTATTCACCTCGCTGTTTCTATTCACCCCATTTTACGGTATATATGAATATATATTATATAGTTTTATTATATACAAATAAGGCCACTTTGGGACTAAAACTCAGATTACAAGAACTAATAATCAAACAATTTTGTATGTGCCACACGGCAAAAAAAAAAAAAAAATAAAACTTAGGCCCGATTGTACGAACCGAACGAGGATAAATGATTAATTCTCTGATTTAGCGTAGTTTGCCTTGTATGAAACAATGCAAACTACGCTAAATCAGAGGATTAATCATTTATCCTCGTTCATACAATCGGGCCTTAACTCAAAAAAACTTTTATTCAATACACAATTAATATTGGTAGCATTAGAGGTTGTAATAGACCCAAAACTCTATACGTACTGCTCGCTCTGACTCCCAACTTGACTGAGGTGTCCAAAATTTCAGACTTGATTGCTCATTTTTATTTTTATTCGCAAAACCAAATTTCAATTTTTTTTTTTTTTTTAACTCGCGATCCGTCAGACATCGCCAATTTATACATTTTTTTAACAATATTTGTCTGTGTCGGTACGTGCAGGAACGGATAGGAACGGATAATATAAATACTCATATAGAAAAAAAATGTAACAATGTGTTTTTTTGTCTGAAACGATACGTGTAGGAACTGAAAGGAACGGATAAAGGTTGATTTATACTATCCTTTCAGCGCAGCGCAGTATCGTTCAGTATCATACATCGAGTATTTATACTATGCGCGCGTTTCAGCTCATACATTTGGTTCGTATTTTCTCGCTGGATGTTTCATGTTTATTCGATGTGTTTGCAATTACAACACAAGATAAAAAGTAAAAACTTACTCTACTTATATGTGTGAATGCTTGACTATTTATTAAAATTTAAACAATTTTAACTTATAAACCTTTATAAATACGTATCTTAAAAAAAGCAAAACCTCGTTTTGATATAAATAAATCATATTTCATTCATCATACATCACATGCTAACAACCGAACGGAGTGTTCAGTGTAGAGTTGTAGACTAATGTTGAATTCTTTTCACCCAAATTCGTCACTGAAAATACATAAATACATTAATAATATAATACAAAACATGAAGAGATACAAAATAAAAATGTAATCGTTTTGATTCGCATTTGTTCGGAGCAGTTTCGCTTCCGCGCGTTTCCTACAAACATTATTTTTTACAATGTCTGTAGGATTCGGAACGATTAGGAAAGGAAACGAAACGATAGTATAAATACTCTTATAGTAAAAACATGTAACAATGTTTTTTTTGTAGGAAACGAAACGATACTGCGCTGCGCTGAAAGGATAGTATAAATCAACCTTAAAGGTTGATTTATACCAGCGCTGTCCAAGTCAAATGAGTATTTTTGACAAATTTTCAAAATAACTACATCAATAAAACTGCGATTAGAAATAAAAGTCAACTGGACAACGCGGTAATTATTTATGTATCCAGAGCCACAGAATTTATCACTCTGCGGCGAGTGTGATCCCACAGCAATTTTTATTCCATTTTGAAATATGTGGCCCGCGGGCCACATGCTGCAATATGAAACAACAATTGCAGTGATATTCACATCCATTCCGGAGTGATAAATTCTGTGGCTCTGGGGCCTTACTATGCAACTCGACGACTATTTTCGACGGCTATCGTTTTGTATAAGAAGGTGCAGGAAGAAAAAAGAAAACAATAGTTATTGTGTTCCTTTTTCTTCTTGTACTTTATAATACAAAACGATAGCCGTCGAAAATAGTCGTCGAATTGCATAGTAAGGCCCCTGGATACATAAATAATTACCGCGTTGTCCAGTTGACTTTTATTTCTAATCGCAGTTTTATTGCTGTAGTTATTTTGAAAATTTGTCAAAAATACTCATTTGACTTGGACAGCGCTGATTTATACTATCCTTTCAGCGCAGCGCAGTATCGTTTCGTTTCCTACAAAAAAACATTGTTACATGTTTTTACTATAAGAGTATTTATACTATCGTTTTGTTTCCTTTCCTTATCGTTCCGAATCCTACAGACATTGTAAAAAAGAATGTTTGTAGGAAACGCGCGGAAGCGAAACTGCTTCGAACAAATACGAATCAAAACGATTACATTTTTTTTTTGTATCTCTTCATGTTTTGTATTATATTATTAATGTATTTATTTATTTTCAGAAATTATTTAGTCTACAACTCTACACTGAACAGTTGAAACTCAGTTCAGTTGTTAGCATGTGATGTATGATGAATGAAATATGATTTATATCAAAACGAGGTTTTGCTTTTTTTAAGATATTTATAAAGGTTTATAAGTTAAAATTGTTTAAATTATTAAAGTTTTTACTTTTTATCTTGTATTGTAATTGTAAACACATCGAATAAACACGAAATATCCAGTGAGAAAATACCTTTAAGGTTAACTTATAAAATAAAAATAACCTTTAAGGTTGATTTATACTATCCTTTCAGCGCAGCGCAGTATCGTTCAGTATCATACATCGAATATTTACATATACTATACGCGCGTTTCAGCTCATACATTTGGTTCGTAATTTCTCGCTGGATGTTTCGTGTTTATTCGATGTGTTTACAATTACAACACAAGATAAAAAGTGAAAACTTGTTTCAGTCTGTTTTATACATCGAAGTTCGAATTAAAACACTTGGAATTGAAACACAACACGATGAACAATTTTATGTAACTTTCAGATGGAGAATGACCATAATCCTTATTCTGCCTTTATATATGATCTTAAAAGAATTTGTTACCTTATATACATTCTTAACCCTTTCCTAAAATCTAAATGGTACATGGTTCCAAAATATGCATATATAACAATAAAGATCCTAAAAACTAGAATAAATATTTATTGTACTGTTTGCCAGGCAATAAAATGCTTGAAAGGCATTCACGCATCCTACTCATCCACGTACGTAAGACAATAAAATAATTAAAAAGTAATATTGGATTATATATACACCCTGCGCCATTGAAATGTTCGGTTTGAATTTTTAAAGTAAATTTTGGAAATACCACCGTTTGCTTCAAAAGTAGATAGCAAAAATGATAGATTCTGATTATCAAAACAATTTTTACACTATTCCGAATATATTCAAATAAAAAGAACGGTAATCCGACATTTTAGACCTACATAACGTCGGATAAGGAATATTACCGCCCTACCTCGTAACAATTTGGTAGGTCTTTACAGTGTTTTTAACAAAGTTTTTTCAATTGAAAAATAGTTTTTTGTTGACAATGGTAATTTTTATTCAAAATAAGAATTAACAGAAATAAAATAATTCATCTCAACCAAAATATTTTGAGAGAAATTGAACTTTTTAAAATCAATGATTAATAACCCAGCCCTTGGCTTTTATGATGGCCTTAAACCCGATCAGCATTGAATTCTAAAGTTTTATTAAATAATATATTGTTATTTCTTCAAACCAGACTTTTTCTATAAGTTTTTTCCGCTCTTTGGCACTTGTCAGCTTGTAATTTGTAATCTTTTTTCCCATGAAGGACTAAATATTTTCAACAATATTGAGGTCAGGACTATTTCCTGTCCAGGGTAACGACTCAATCACCAAGCTATTTTTAAATTCGGCTACCTATACAAAATAGACATTAAAATTAAGCATTCTTACTTCACAAATGACATCAATAACTCACGGAGAGTAATCGTCCTGGAAGAGTGGAATACCGATGTATTGAGTCGGGTCCTCAATAGTCACGATTCAGGTTTCGATAATTTTTTTATATTTTCCTCCGTTTTCTGAACTATCCAGAAGGCATAGTGATCAAACTCCAAAGGCTGTTATGGCTCTCCAGGCCATAACATATGGTGAATTTTTCACTGTCGGCGAAATACATTCTTTTAAATACCGTTTGCCTTTTCGTCGCCAAACCCTTGTTCTTACATCGGGTCCAAAGATATTGAATTTGGATTTATGCGAGAATATGAACCAACGCTAGTCCCTGGGCATTCAGTTTTTTCATTAAATTGCAAATTTGAGGCTTGCAGCTGCCATTTTTGCTGTCAGTAATGATTTTCTCGCAGGTCGACAAGCATATAAATCAAGTTCCTTTTAATAGTATGAACTGAAATATTGTTGGTTGTTGCTATTAGAAGCTAACTTCTCAGCTCCAAAGCCGTAGCAAACCTTTGCTTAAGATCTAAATATCTGAAATTCGATTTGTTGAAACAGAAGTTCTCCTCTTTGCATCAGAGCCAAATTATCGTTTGATTTTCGGAATAGTGCCTTAGAAACTTTCTAACTGCTGTTTGGTTACACTAAATAACTCTTGCAATTTGTGAATGTGTGTACTTTTTGCCTTTGCTTGCAAAATTTTGACTTTTTCGTTAGCATTTAATTTAGAGCGACACTTTGTAAAATTAACTCTTTGACTACTTAATTGAAACCGAACGAATATTTCATCCTTAGTTTAGTTTTAAATACCTAATAAGGCGTGAAATATGCTGAAAAATAAAAAAAAACAAAAAAAATAGCGAATGAGGTAAAATCTATGAGAGA
Source organism: Tipula helvola (assembly GCA_963556165.1). Classification (NCBI taxonomy): domain Eukaryota; kingdom Metazoa; phylum Arthropoda; class Insecta; order Diptera; family Tipulidae; genus Tipula; species Tipula helvola. The sequence goes on from OY744483.1 coordinate 227,038,627, forward strand.
ATTGCATGAAATAGTAAATAACCGAAATCGAACATTTCAATGGCGCAGGGTGTATGTACATAAGTTCTAGTACTTAGGATTTCCCTTATTTATCGAATTTTTTTTATGGCTTTGCCACTCCTTAGCTCTCTTTTTTATCACCAAAAATGAAGGTTGAACTAAAAATTTTTTTTTGATTTTTAAATGACGGGAAAAATAAAATCGTATTTTAACCTAGTTACATGAACCTAGTTAGAAGTAAAAACTACTAAAATTTGTTTAACTATAATATAGGGGAAAAATATTTCAATACAGGAACATCCTATTTGGCGAGTAGATCTACTTATATGTGTGAATGCTTGACTATTTATCAAAATTTAAACAAGTTTACTTATAAGGTTATAAATATCTTAAAAAAGCAAAACCTCGTTTTGATATAAATCATATTTCATTCATCATACATCGCATGCTAACAACCGAACTGAGTGTTCAATGTAGAGTTGTAGACTAAATAATTTCTGAAAATACATATGTAGTCTTACTTTGGCAATTTTACAACAACAATGCCGTGTATTTTCATTCCGGAATGAAGAGATTCATTCCACTGAGAAGAAGGAATAGCAAAATTCTCTTCTTCTCCTAGTTGTAATGTTTACCACTAGAGTACATATATTAGAAATATCTAGTTTTATGAGTTGGTATTAAATAACAATTTTCAATTTTTCGATAAATCAGAATAATAAATTTTATTAATTATCATTTGGAATAATTATACCTTATTCAATAATTTGATATCATAATTTTATATTTGTTAAAATTCTAAATAATAAATTATATTTTAGAGCTTGGTAGGTACCAACTGTTGAAAGTAAAACAAAAAATTATTCTGAATAAGAATTGCTCTTACTTTGGGCAAAATTTCATTCCTATCCGGATAGGAATAACTTTTACCAAATTAAGACAGCAATAAATACATTAATAATATAATACAAAACATGAAGAGATACAAAAAAAAATGTAATCGTTTTGATTCGCATTTGTTCGGAGCAGTTTCGCTTCCGCGCGTTTCCTACAAACATTCTTTTAAGGTTGATTTATACTATCCTTTCAGCGCAGCGCAGTATCGTTCAGTATCATACATCGAGTATTTATACTATACGCGCGTTTCAGCTCATACATTTCGTTCGAATTTTCTCGCTGGATGTTTCGTGTTTAGTCGATGTGTTTACAATTACAACACAAGATAAAAAGTAAAAACTTTAATAATTTAAACAATTTTAACTTATAAACCTTTATAAATATCTTAAAAAAAGCAAAACCTCGTTTTGATATAAATCATATTTCATTCATCATACATCACATGCTAACAACCGAACTGAGTGTTCAGTGTAGAGTTGTAGACTAAATAATTTCTGAAAATAAATAAATACATTAATAATATAATACAAAACATGAAGAGATACAAAAAAAAAATGTAATCGTTTTGATTCGTATTTGTTCGAAGCAGTTTCGCTTCCGCGCGTTTCCTACAAACATTCTTTTTTACAATATCTGTAGGATTCGGAACGATAAGGAAAGGAAACGAAACGATAGTATAAATACAGTAGACTCCCGTATAACACGAGTTCATACAACGCGATTTCATACAACGCGTTAAAAAAAGTGCGACCACTTTATTCGTACAACACGATTCCCGTATAACGCGCTATAGAATAAAAATCCGGAATATTCCATTCATTTCACTTTTATCCATTCCTTTTTGTTAATTCATTTGGTTCAACGCGATTTCCTATAACGCGATTTCATACAACGCGTAACATATTATTCGCGTTATACGGGAGCCCACTGTACTCTTATAGTAAAAACATGCAACAATGTTTTTTTTGTAGGAAACGAAACGATACTGCGCTGCGCTGAAAGGATAGTATAAATCAACCTTAATATAAATCCACCTTTATAAGCATTGCGTATATACTTCCTCAATGTTTATAAGTAAAAAAAAAAATAAAATAAAAAATGTTCGTAGAAAAAAAATTTGTTCTCTCTTTCACTCTCGAGTTTACACTCTCTCAAAGTTTTCTCATTTTCAAGGAGTTTTGGGTATACATATGTATTACGTTTTTGATCATATTTTCGGAACGGGTTGACCGATTTTGGATTTCTCAACGGTTTTAGACAGCTAGAAGAATATGTAAAATTATGAAATAATTTGTTTTTAATAATTTTCAATTTTGAAATTTTGGTGATTTTCTGAATCTGTATTTCTTAGTATCTCGATAACAAAAAAAGTATTTTTTTTAAATTTTTTAAATTAACGTTAAATTACTTGCTAATAATGACACTTTAATCTGTGAAAAATTCATCTTCGCACTAGAAGAAATATTTTGAGATACAGTCTTTTAAACTCAAAATGTTATGTCCTTCCATACTCAATTTTATATCCTTCAAAATATAAAACCTGTGAGTCATGTCAAAATAAAATATTATTGTTATCTTAATGTTTAAGAATATTATGATTAGTAATATTTTACCCAAAATTAAAACTTTGTGAATTCGACACTGTAATAAAAGTATAGTAATGAAATTAAGGAATTCAGCCTTCTTTCTCTCTTCTAAAATTGTCTTTCTACTTTTTTTTTTTTTTTACTTATTATAATATAAGGCCGTGAGCGAATGTTAAAAATATTTGGTTAAAAATTTGGTGAAAATCAAATTATCGTCGTGAAATATTTTTTTCTACCAAATGTAATATTGCTGTGTGAACTGTGAATTAGTTAAAAATTAAAATTGTAAGAACTGAACAACAACTTGAAGCGCAATTATAACAATCATTTTCCTAGTTTGTTATCTATTTTATTACTTTATAAAAAGTGTAATTTATCAAATGAAGCTGTTTTAAGAAGAAACAGAAAGAAACACGTCGTGCTTATGTATCAACTGAACCAATATTAAAAAAACGAGGTTATGTTTTTTTAACTCGCTTGTCAAATTTTATATACGGTGCCTACCATGATGCATTTTTTATTTATTTTTTGTGGTGAGTAAATTTTTTAATTTTAACTTTTATGTCAAAAATTTTTAACTGGTTTTTAACTAATTCACTCACGGCCTAAATCGAATAAATTTCGTTTGAACAATTTTTGAGACATCGTGTCCAACTCATGTACGATTTCATATGGAATGACCCCTATTTATTTTTAATTGCAAAAAAAATTAAAATCGCGCCAACTAAAACCGCATCTTATCTTTATGCCACAACAATTTTGTCAAAACATCAATGTCAAAACGTTTTGTAAACATACAAATTGAACAAAAATTGCATAGGCGTTTGCTGTAAAAAAAAAAATTAAATTAACGTACGTTTTTCTAGCCAACTACAAGAAATTTATATCGACGTGAATACGTCTTTAAATTTGCTTTCATATGGGAGGCAATTCATGATAACAAAATCGGGGGATACAGTTTGATGCTGCAGCTATATATATTATACATATTATATATATGTATATATATATTATATATCGTTGATGTCAATTCATTTTCACGTATCTAAAAATATTGAAAAAAATTTACTTATCTAAAAAGGTTTATATTGGTCGTACATGGCCAATGTCGATGAAAGTGACCATTAGTAAAATTACTTTTTACGCACAATATAGTTTTACTATTGGTCACTTTCATCGACATTGGTCATGTATGACGAATTTTAAGCGTTTTTAGATAAGTAAATTTTTTTTCAATATTTTTAGATATGTGAAAATGAATTGAGATTTTGGATGAAGTTCTGGAATATGGCGAAGTATGATGGAACTTACCTATTTCTCAACCGATTATTATGAAATTCGACATGTGTGTTGGAAATGGGATTCCAAAATGATTTTTGGATGAAGTTCTGGCATATGGCCAAGTATGATGAAACTTGCCTACTTCTCAACCAATTATTATGAAATTGGACATGTGTGTTGGAAATAGGATTCCAAAATGATTTTTGGATAAAGTTCTGGAATATGGCCAAGTATGATTGAACTTGCCTATTTCTCAACCGATTATTATGAAATTTGACACGTTTGTTGGAAATGGGATTCTAAAATAATTTTTGGATGACGTTCTGGAATATTGCCAAGTATGATTGAACTTGCCTATTTCTCAACCGATTATTATGAAATTTGACACGTTTGTTGGAAATGGGATTCTAAAATGATTTTTGGATGACGTTCTGGAATATTGCCAAGTATGATTGAACTTGCCTATTTCTCAACCGATTATTATGAAATTTGGAAATGTATTGGATAAAGATTTTTGGATAAAGTTTTGGAATATGGCCAAGTATGGTGGAACTTGCCTATTTCTTAATCGATTATTATGAAATTTAACATGTGTGTTTGAAGTGGGATTCTAAAATGTTTTTTGGATGAAGTTCTTTAATATGGCCAAGTAAGATGGAACTTGCCCATTTCTCAACCGATTATGATGAAATTCGACATGTTTATTGGAAATGGGATTCAAAAATCATTTTTGGATGAAGTTCTGGAATATGGCGAATTATGATAGAACTTGCCCATTTCTCAACCGATTATATGAAATTCGACATGTGTATTGGAAATGGGATTCTAAAATGTTTTTGGATGAAGTTCTGGAATATGGCCAAGTATGATGGAACTTGCCCATTTCTTAACCGAGTATTATGAAATTCGGCATTTGTCTTGGAAATGGGATCCTAAAACTATTTTTGGATAATGTTCTGGATTATGGCCAAGTATGATGAAACTTGCTTATTTCTCCACCGGTTATTATGAAATTTGACATGTGCGTTGATAATGGGATTCTAAAATGGTTTTTGGATAAAGTTCTGGAATATGGCCAAGTATGATGGAACTTGCCTATTTCTCAACCGATTATCATGAAATTTGGCATGTGCGTTGGAAATGAAATTCTAAAATGGTTTTTGGGTAAAGTTTTGGAATATGGCCAAGTATGATGAAATTTGCCTATTTCTCAACCGATTATTTTTGTTTGATTTTCATCTAATATTGATGTCGCGTTGCAATTTCCTAAATTTATTTATCTAATACTTTTCTGCTCATAATTCAAGAATTTTATAAATTTGTTTAGGTTGTTTCTTGTTTCGCTGCGTCACATAATGTCCGTTTAGTATATATTTTAACTCGGAGAAGCTAGAACGTTTGTTTGCATTTCAATCGTAGCTGTCGTCAAAATCGAAATATACTCGTCGAAAAGCCAAATCAAAATATAGAGAACGTTTACGGTTGGAAAGGGCTTCTCAAGTGCAATCCAGTGATACTTCTTAGTGTTCAAAAATTATTATGATATATACATACAATACGCTCATATACATACGTACCAGGGTTGCCACCCGTCCTCGTTTGGCGAGGACTGTCCTCGTTTGACTATTTTGTCCTCGCGTCCTCGCCAATACTGAAAAATCCTCGTCAAAATGGCAATATTTAAACTATAGATTCAAACGGCTAATGATATTTGTTATTTATTTATTTAATAAAATAGATTTATATCCCGTCAATATTATTGATTGGGTATAAAAAAGTAACAAATTATGTACAATAGTTTACCTTTTTTCTTAAAAAACAACTCTGTAAACTCAGCTTATCAAATCACAAAAACGTTAGAACAAAATGGTTTTAAATACAAATTTCTCATCTCAATTAACTTTGCGCAATTATAATTGTATTTTTCTATAAATTACTCTTAATTATTCTTGTTTGCCTATCTGTGCAAAAAGATGTTCTAAATAAAATTTGCTGATTAATTATTACTTTTGTAAACACTGACGACTTTAAATTTGGCATGAATTTTCTGATGGAAGCGATTGTAACTTACTTCACGGATTATATGGAATTCGTCTTTGATTAAAGGAAGCAATAATAACCTTATTTAAACGTGAAAGTAACTTGTTTTTTATATAAGAAGAGGCATATCTTCCTATTTTATTTTGTTGTGTTTTAAAAGAGATCAGTTTAAAGATTCTATTTTTTATTGAATTTCAAACCAGTTCATAAGTAATTTTAAGAATATTTGATTTTTAGAAAAATTTTATAAATTCATTATTTTTTTAGTAACTCATCAAATGATGATGTTCATCAAATTCAAATGAACCTGGAAAAAATAAAATAAAACAAGAAATGAACTTTAGTGGTTCTTGGTTGCAATTGAAAAGTTGATTAAAAAAAAAAAATCAAACGATAAGGGTGCTGTAATTTATGTAGTGTGGAAATATTAGCTAATAAGTGTTTTTGGGCCCTAGAAGGCCACGAATGAACAAAAAATGGCCCGACAAAATTAACAGATGCCGGTTGCAGTGCTGTAATCACTAATATGCGGATTCCCTTAGTTGCATAGTTTACTACGTCACGTAACAATCAAGTTTTAATATTACTTCCATAAAAATACTAAACGACTTCTTTGCAAAACATAGCATTGCACTGATTTTTCACGATAATAGTCATTTCAAGTGACTACCAGCATAGCTACTGATCACTTGAAAATATACCATGACAAAAAAGTTTTTTGAAAGTACAATTGTAGTAAAAAATCCTATAGTTTTTATAGAAGTAATATTAAAATTTGACAGTTACTTGGCGTGATAAACGATGCGACTAAGGGAATAGGTCCTACATTTTTTAATATAAAAGATACAATTGATGAAGCACTGCAGTAGAAGAATTTGTCCATATTTAGGATTGTATCACACTTTGCTGCCTAAAATAATTTAAAACTAAACATTTCAACACCAAAATTGAAAATAAAGGGAATTGTGGCCGATCCAAAGCTGAGGCAATTGTAACAAACGTATTGGCTCCTCAAGAAATGGTAGACGTTATAAATAAAACAATTTCTAACAAAAATTTGTATTGAAAGCAGGTGCTTAGATTCAACAAAATAGAAAATGTTTTCCTGTAGTATTACACGTTCGAGAACGTAATTGAAAATTAATTTGTCGATTTTTTTTAAATCGCTGACGAAACAGAGGGTGGTATGTTTATTGCAATACATGAATCGCTCAATTCCTTAGGTTTATCTCTAGAGAAAATTTCAGCTTTCAGAGCGAGCAATACAAATTCTTAAATCCGTATGTTTTAAAAGCGAATTAGTTATAGCAATGTCGTACATAATTCTTTGAAACGTTGTTTAAATATGCTGTTGTTTGGTTTCGATAATTTTATTCAAAAATGTTTTAATTTGTTTTACTAAATCAGCAAAAGAACGGGAAAAGCTAATTTTTTCAGAATTATTGTAATCTCGAGTTTAGGGAGTTCTCAAATACTGCCCGACTAAATAGATTTCTTTACTTCCAGCTTTAAAAATATAATTCACACGTACACGTATTTCACGTATAACACACGGTCTACGACACAGCCACACCAATATTTTTTCGCTAAAATTTATGCTTGGTTCCTATGCTGGACTGCAAATGTAATGTTGCCAAATTGAAAGATGTCAACTTCGGCAAATACAGAAGCAAATTTTAAATTTCGAAAATTAAAATTATCTATTTCCGTCCCTTCCTTTTCTATAAAATCTTCAATACATATTTATTTTTATAACTTTAAACAAACTTATAAGATTGATCAATTTTCTGCATACTCTAAATATTTCGATTTTATCAAAATATTAATTTTTAATATCTTCAAATCCAAGAAAATTTGCAATTATCATTTTTTTAAACTTTATTTATACTTAAAGAGCGCGTATATTTCATTTAATTTTTATTATTAATTGTTTGGTAGTAATAGATTATCAGGCCGGGAACCAACACAGTTAGCAGTCGCTGGCAGGCCTGAGATAAACCAAAGAAAACAACGGCGAAGTTCACGCTCAACTCGCAAAAAAGAATTATGTGAAAACCTTCATGTGTAAGTATCTATTGTATATTGAATCATTTCATGCTTCTTTGATGGGCCTGAGAAACAAATGCAAATAGACGGCTACTGTTCACTTAGTATTTAGATTAGTTACATTTTTGGTTTATAAAGTCAATAAGTTATTCTATTATGGGTTTGGAGGACGAACCTTGCCGACGTTAATTGTTTAATTAAACATTGAAATTTATAATTCTGTGGTCAAAAGGTAAAACAGCTTATTTCAATTTTCATCATTTTTCTAGATAGGTAGAAAAATTTGAATATTATATTCATTTTTCACTTATGCCGACTAAAGTTGCTACGGCTTGTGACCACAGCCTTGGGCTACAAGGCATTATCTTTAAGCCAAATTCAGTGAGGTTAGAGGAGAGATAGAAATCGTTGAATATTAAAAAAGGTACAACAGCTTAAGTCGACTTAATTTTCGACTTGGTTTTGGCCTTTCCATTTTAATCTGATGGAAATTGCAGTTTGTATCTATTAATATAATACAGACCTGATGTCTGTCTGCCTGTTTGTCTATGAGTATATGTGATAACGACACTCTTTATCGTTCCAACCATGCGAGCATTTTTCTTTATTTATCTTTTCCTTTTGTCATTTATATAAACAAACAGAATTGATGTTTATTGTTACATTTATTAGCAACTTTTAGAAAACGTCAGCTTCCGAGGACAGAGAGTTTAGAAGAGGACATTGTCAATTTTCCCTCACAATTTATTTGTACCGGTTCTTTGATAGAAGAAATATTTGGAACAAATATACGTTCAGATACGATTGGGTCAATTTCGACCAATTTTGATCAAATTTTTTAATTTATTGCGTTTTGTTCATACGCCTGTTTACTCAGGCTTTTTCTTACTAGTTATATATACATACATAGTATGCAGGTTCGGTGAATTTTGTGTTCGTTTTTCTTGTTATAATTTGCATTTTTGTCTTACAGGATTTTCCGTTATTTTTTTACATGAAATTTTTGACTTACCCCTGCTCAAGATGTTTTCACATTAAAAATATTTGTTGTGACTGTCGTCTCCATAATAACATTGTACAGTAAATCCCATACGTTTGATAAGCTATAGTTGCTGCTGTGCTAAATTTATTTCCGTTTTCATTTTCTGTATTTTACACATCCAATTCAATAATGTTTTTTTGAAGCCATTTAATTTTAATAAATATTCAATTACTTTTATTCCAAAATCAAATGAAACCACACCTTTATAAAAAATTGTTTCTTAATCAATTAACTAAATTCTTCTTTATAAAATTAAAAAAAAAAAAAAAGAAAAGTTCAAATAAAAAATTGGAAAGAACTGTTGTAATTACTGATTTGTTCGTTTCGTTCTTGTAAAAATAAATAAATAAGTGTAATGTAAATATACTTCTAAATTTTCTAAAAAAAACGATGTAATAAAATTATGTTTGATATACACAAATTATATGGATGTATTTTTATGTTATTTAGTTAAAAATAAATTTGATAAAACTGTTGTTTTTAATGTTCTGGTTAAACATACACATAATGATAAAATGATATTTCCTTCTTCCCTCGCTTACTTGTTGTTACTTTCGATATTAGGGTAAAGGTGAGTGAAATATGAATCACAACTGTCAACATAATTGTTAATAAAAAAAGCCCGGACGTTGCCGATAAATCATTACAAGTATCATGTCAGCATACAAAATAACGTCTGGGCGTGGATGGGTATGTATTTGGCGCCATTACCTACTTTTTGTGTTTATTAGTTTCTGTTATTTTTTATGCTATACCAATAATGCAACAAACAAATCGTCTAGCATTAAAAACACTAACCTTGTTACCAACAACTAAGCGATAAAGCAGTAAAATGTTCAATTGAAAAAATTTGCAAAAATTAACCGAAGTTAAAGTGTATTATAATTTTAAGTTTATTAATTGTTAATTTAAAACAAGGTTAAAATCAAATTTAATAAGAAGGAACTTAATCTAAAGTTACTCTTTTGCATTATGTTTTACAGAACGGAATGTTTTTGTGGTAATGAAGCTCCATCGGTGGAATCCAAATTGGCTGATCCTGGTTGCAACATGAAATGTCCAGGCGATCCCAAACAAGCGTGTGGTGGATATTTTACTGTAAATATTTATGAGACGGGTATCGCAAAATTCACAGCTCAAGTTGCGGAAGTGACCCCGAAGGTGACAGACGAACCGGTGCGAATAGCATTTTTGCTCACATTAAATGGAAGAGCGTTACGTCAAATTCATAGGCTCATAAAAAATCTATACAACCCACGACATTATTATTTTATTCACGTAGATGCGGTAAGCAAGTTTATCAATTTAACTTTAATATTTTTTAACTATACAAAATATTCACAGCGACAAGACTATTTATATCGAGAATTACTGCCACTCGAAACACGATACACAAATATCAAACTAGCGCGCTCTAGATTTTCGACTATTTGGGGCGGTGCTAGCCTTTTAACGATGCTACTCTCATCAATGGAATATCTACTAGCAAGCACAAATTGGAAATGGGATTTTGTGATAAATTTAAGCGAAAGTGATTTTCCAGTTAAATCCATTGATAAACTTTCCAAGTTTTTAACTGCGAATAAAGGAAAAAATTTTGTTAAATCACACGGACGTGAGGTACAGCGATTCATACAAAAACAGGGGTTGGATAAAACATTTGTCGAATGTGATACGCACATGTGGCGTATTGGAGATCGCGATTTACCTTATGGAATACAGATTGATGGCGGAAGTGATTGGATTGCGCTGTCACGAGATTTTATCATGTACTTAAGCGACTCGAAACGTGATGAATTAATCGATGGATTATTAATCGTATTTCAGCATACTTTATTGCCTGCCGAATCGTTTTTCCACACCGTGTTGCGGAATTCAAAATTTTGCAACACGTACATAGATAATAATTTACATGTAACCAATTGGAAACGTCGATTGGGTTGTAAGTGCCAATATAAACATGTAGTTGATTGGTGCGGTTGCAGTCCAAATGATTTTAAGCCAGATGACTGGAATCGATTGCAAGCGACCGAAGCTAAACAATTGTTTTTTGCTCGCAAATTCGAACCAATTGTAAATCAAAATATAATTTTACAGCTGGAGGAATGGATATACGGTCCTTACCCGAGCGATTATGTTAATTTAAATAATTACTGGCAATCGATATATCATCATAATGATAAATCACCACCATCCGATGATTCGTTATTAACCATAGTTACTAGTCTTGTTAGAATAAATTCTGTTAGTTATAATTTCATACCAAATAATATATTAGAAGTGACATCATATTTTGAAAATGATCACTACAAAGGATTTTTAATATTGCACGAATGTTATTTAGAAAATAATCGAAAATACACGGTCGAAACTATGGTGACACCAAACCAAATTGCAAAAACCTCAATATCATCGCATATCGGTAAACGTATTAGAATGTTAGAAGTAAGCACGGACTACGATCAAAAAGAGCAAATTACGCGAAATTTTGGAAAAACTCTAGGCCCAAATTCCGAACCAGTATTAATATTTCGTTTATCAGCCGCTAGCGCAACCCCCGTTGAAACTAATTTAAATTATAATGTATCTGTATTATGGATCGATCCAACCGGAAATTTAGCCAATGTTGACGATTATCACATTGAAGATGGTCAATCTTCTTCGGTGAATTTTATTAAATCCTCGCTGCATCAACCATTAACACCTGGTGTTTGGACGGCAAAAATACTAAACAATAAAAATATAATCGGATCGTGCCGATTTTTAGTGACTCCTCTACAATTTGTTAATAAAATGGAAATTACACCGGCGCATAGTGAAAAATTAAACTACGGTTACAAGTATGATAATAATACTAAATTTAGTTCACATTTCCAAATAGAATATAAAAATTATTTAATCTCAACCGAGGATCGTGTAAAATTTAAACAAAAATCGTTGGCCGATTCAAAACGAATTGGTCTCGATTTACAGGTATGGATTGATAATCTAGTTGCGAATTTTTATACAATTAAAAAATCATGTATATACAACCTTAATATCAGTAATAATAATAATAGTGGTAGTATTGAAAAGTTAGATAAAAAAATTGAAATATGTCAGCATACGACATGGAGCACATTTGCACTAGATCCTAAAAGTGACGTAAATGATTTAAATAAAACATAGCATTATTACTATTATAATTACAACTGCAACTACCTAATATTATTGTTTAAATACTATTTTTTTTTTTAAATTGCGAAACGAGATGGGTCAAATTCTTTAAGTTGTTTGTTCCGAGAAAAACGAGCATTTCCCACGCATTTTTTATGTTGATGCTTTTGTTTATCAATCGTTAAAGAAAATGAAATTTAAGTGTAAAGTTTCCTATTTTCATCATTAATGTAATTTTTTTATTGTCTGTGATATCAAGCAACAAACGAAATTTGATACAAGCGTTTTGTTTTTATCGTTATTATTACTATTATTATAATCATTATTTCCGTCTTGGTGACTGTTGTATCATTTATGTAAGTAGCATTTATAGTATAGGTTTTCGCTGTTTACGGGGAATATTTGTCTAAAAACTACAATTTTATTGTGATAGTAATTTTAATTGAGGTTTTATTACATATAATGAAACTTACCGTTTTGGTGTAAGTAACCGACTAAGTAGTCCCTTAAGAGACATATGGTTTTGAATCTTTGGTTTAGTTTTAAGATTTATGCGTCATCTTGCGATGACCTGTCGCACATTTTTAAATTTTTAATTGATGCTTAAGGCCGGTACGCTGCTGAAGTTAAATGAAATTTTTCATATAAAATTGACATAAGCGAAAATGAAAATTTCACCGCTGAATTTCACATTGGGGTACTCATGCCGTCTTACTTTGGCAATTTTACAACAACAATGCCGTGTATTTTCATTCCGGAATGAAGAGCTTCATTCCGCTGAGAAGAAGGAATAGCAAAATTCTCTTCTTCTCGTAGTTGTGCCGTCTTACTTTGGCAATTTTAAAACAACAATGCCGTGTAGTTTCATTCCGGAATGAAGAGTTTCATTCCGGAATGAAGAGTTTCATTCCGCTGAGAAGAAGGAATAGCAAAATTCTCTTCTCGTAATTGTAGTGTTTATCACTTGAGCCGTCTTACTTTGGTAAACGTTATTCCTATCCGGATAGGAATGAAATTTTGCCCAAAGTAAGAGCAATTCTTCTTCAGAATAATTTTTTTTTTTACTTTCAACAGTTGGTACCAAGCTCTAAAATATAATTTATTATTTAGAATTTTAACAAATATAAAATAATGATATCAAATTATTGAATAAGGTATAATTATTCCAAATGATAATTAATAAAATTTAATATTCTGATTTATCGAAAAATTGAAAATTGTTATTTACTACCAACTCATAAAACTAAATATATCTAATATATGTACTCTAGTGGTAAACACTACAACTACGAGAAGAAGAGAATTTTGTTATTCCTTCTTCTCAGCGGAATGAAACTCTTCATTCCGGAATGAAAATACACGGCATTGTTGTTGTAAAATTGCCAAAGTAAGACTACATTGTAGTCTTACTTTGGCAATTTTACAACAACAATGCTGTGTATTTTCGTTCCAGAATGAAGAGTTTCATTCCGCTGAGAAGAAGGAATAGCAAAATTCTCTTCTTCACATAGTTGTAGTGTTTACCACTAGAGTAAATATATTAGATATATTTAGTTTTATGAGTTGGTAGTAAATAACAATTATCAATTTTTCGATAAATCAGAATATTAAATTTTATTAATTATCATTTGGAATAATTATACCTTATTCAATAATTTGATATCATTACATATTTTATATTTGTTAAAATACTAAATAATAAATTATAATTTACAGCTTAGTACCAACTGTTGAAAGTAAAAAAAAAAAATTATTCTGAATAAGAATTGCTCTTTTTTGTTTTTTTTTTCGCTGGCGCTACATCCCATGGAGGGATTTGGCCGCTTCATAGTGAAGTTTCGTAATCATTTTTACAACGGATAATGAGTGATTAGTTCATTGATGCTTACATTAACCAGCCGTGATTTTTTCATCACCCGCCGGGAATCGAACCCGGGACCTCCGGAGCATAAGCATGCTAATGCCTACAATAGTCTTACTTTGGCAATTTTACAACAACAATGCCGTGTATTTTCATTCCGGAATGAAGAGTTTCATTCCGCTGAGAAGTAGGAATAGCAAAATTCTCTTCTCATAGTTGTAGTGTTTACCACTAAAGTAAATATATTACATAATATTTAGTTTTATGAGTTGGTATTAAATAACAATTTTCAATTTTTCGATAAATCAGAATTTTAAATTTTGTTAATTATCATTTAGAATTATTATATGTACTTTATTCAATAATTTGTCATCACTATTTTATACAGGGTGTCCGCCGGGAAAGTATACTACTTTGTTTTGCCGCCATTTTGGTAAACGTTGGTCTTGACAGTTCATATTTGGCAGTCGTGAAGTAGACACGTGGCAAATTTATTATGGAAAAATATTCTCTAAACCAACTTGTTTTAATCGTTAAAACATTTTATCAAAATCAATCATCGATTACTGGAGAGCGATATTGTGATATGATTGAAAACTTTTTAACGCCACAACTGCATGCTTTGGGCTTGATTAACATGTGGTATCAACAAGACGGTGCCACATCGCATACATCCAGGATTACAATGGAATTACTGCGAGACCTCTTTCCACAACAAGTTATTTCAAAAAATGGAGATGTTGATTGGCCTCCACGGTCGCCTGATTTGACTGCTCCGGACTTCTTTTTGTGGGGATATCTAAAAAGCAAGGCTTATACAAACAAACCAGAATATTCGTGATGAAATTAATGAAATACCGCGTGAAATGTGTGAGAATGTAATGAAAAATGTGCTCAAAAGGGCTCGCATTTGTAAGGCTAACAGAGGCAGACATTTATCTGATATTGTATTCCATACATAATTGCCGACATTTAACCAAAAATTATAAACAAACAAAGTAGTATACTTTCCCGGCGGACACCCTGTATTTGTTAAAATTCTAAGTAATAAATTATATTTTAGAGCTTGGTACCAACTGTTGAAAGTAAAAACAAAAAATTATTCTGAAGAAGAATTGCTCTTACTTTGGGCAAAATTTCATTCCTATCCGGATAGGAATAACTTTTACCAAAGTAAGACGGCACACATATATTAGACATATTTAGTTTTATGAGTTGGTAGTAAATAGCAATTTTCAATTTTTCGATAAATCAGAATATTAAATTTTATTAATTATCATTTGGAATAATTATACCTTATTCAATAATTTGATATCATTATTTTGTATTTGTTAAGATTCTAAATAATAAATTATATTTTAGAGCTTGGTACCAACTGTTGAAAGTAAAAAAAAACAATTATTCTGAAGAAGAATTGCTCTTACTTTTGCCGTCTTACTTTGGTAAAAGTTATTCTTATCCGGATAGGAATGAAATTTTGCCCAAAGTAAGAACAATTCTTCTTCAGAATAATTTTTTGTTTTTACTTTCAACAGTTGGTACCAAGCTCGAAAATATAATTTATTATTTAGAATTTTAACAAATATAAAATAGTGATGACAAATTATTGAATAAAGTATAATAATTCTAAATGATAATTAACGAAATTTAAAATTCTGATTTATTGAAAAATTGATTATTGTTATTTAATACCAACTCATAAAACTAAATATTATGTAATATATGTACTCTAGTGGTAAACACTACAACTACGAGAAGAAGAGAATTTTGCTATTCCAACTTCTCAGCGGAATGAATCTCTTCATTCCGGAATGAAAATACACGGCATTGTTGTTGTAAAATTGCCAAAGTAAGACTACATTTGGGCAAAATTTCATTCCTATCCGGATAGGAATAACTTTTACCAAATGCCGTCTTACTTTGGTAAAAGTTATTAGAAGAAATAGAAATGATGAGTTATAGAAATGTAAATTTCATTCCTATCCGGATAGGAATAACTTTTACCAAATGCCGTCTTACTTTGGTAAAAGTTATTCCT
Organism: Tipula helvola; assembly: GCA_963556165.1. NCBI lineage: Eukaryota > Metazoa > Arthropoda > Insecta > Diptera > Tipulidae > Tipula > Tipula helvola. The sequence continues at coordinate 227,054,574 of OY744483.1, forward strand.
ATCCGGATAGGAATGAAATTTTGCCCAAAGTAAGAACAATTCTTCTTCAGAATAATTTTTTGTTTTTACTTTCAACAGTTGGTACCAAGCTCTAAAATATAATTTATTATTTAGAATTTTAACAAATATAAAATAGTGATGACAAATTATTGAATAAAGTATAATAATTCTAAATGATAATTAACAAAATTTAAAATTCTGATTTATCGAAAAATTGAAAATTGTTATTTAATACCAACTCATAAAACTAAATATTATGTAATATATTTACTCTAGTGGTAAACACTACAACTATGAGAAGAAGAGAATTTTGCTATTCCTACTTCTCAGCGGAATGAAACTCTTCATTCCGGAATGAAAATACACGACATTGTTGTTGTAAAATTACCAAAGTAAGACTACAAAAGTAAGACGGCCAGTTTAGCTAGCGAAATGGGAG